>JAHHUM010002324.1:0-600000 GCA_036173005.1 Crenichthys baileyi
TAGAATGTGGGGGACATTGATAATGGAAGAGAAACAAAGTAAATAAAAATTAATCAAAACATAATCGAAGTTGATAAGGTATAAGATAAGGACCTCAGAGAGCAACCGTTGTCATTAGTAATGTAACATTCTGCCACCCAGCCTTTTCATTCAGCCAATGAGATTGTTGTTATTGCATTAAACAACTGGACTTTTAAAAAAACATTTTCATTCTAGCCTTTCGAGCACCCCTTCCTGAAGTGGGCCCTAGGCAAACAGTCCTCCACCCCTATGTCCGAATGCCCCAGGGAAAACTACATTGAAGCTGGACATTGTGCTGTGGTGGACTGTTAATTTGTACAAGTTGGGACATTGTGTAAACCATAAATATATAAAAACTACAATCGAGGCTTACGAAGAGGCAAGAGGGGGGCCTCAAACAAATGCCTGGCTCCCTCAATTCAATTCTCGATCACAAACCCCCGCCTTGCCTCTCCCTCCTCCTCCTACATTTAAGGGCAAAACATAGTCACACGACTCAACGTCCACGCGGAGACACAATAATAAACTGCTCGGCGGGAAAAAGTCTCCACATAAAACTGTTTTAAATGTGACACACTGTTCCGAGCAGCCGATTGCAAGTTTGCACAGCGTCACGGCAACTCTCTGCCACGCACTGACACGCCTATTCCTCTTCTTTGTCTCCTAGTCTGGTTTAATGGCCTTTAAAACCACCTTCTTTTCTTTTTGTTTTTTTCAAAGCTACAAGGCCAATTAGTTCTGCCTCCCTGTCCGATGACGCCATGGCAGAAAGAGTGGGAAATGTAGGAATTTGTCACCAAAAATTTTGGAAACTGGTACGCTCCACTATGAAGCTGCGGACAGTGTGCACGGAGTCCGTGATTTCAAAGCCTTGTCCAGTTGTTGATTGATGTTTGTCAGGTTTAATGAAGAGAGAAAGAAAGGGAGATATACAAGCAAACAAACAAATTAGACCATTTCACTAATTTCACCTAATTATTTTAATGTTAAAATCTGAAGAAGAAAAGAAAAAGCATGGCCACAACCATTTTTCTGAATGTCTAGTAGCCTAACTCCCACAACAAAGTGTTAAGAATAGAAACAAACATACAGTATTTTATAATTGCAGCATGCTGACCAAAACTCTGTTCTGTGTAGGAAAAGTCACTTTTACTCAAGAAGCTCTTTTCATGCAATTATTTTTACTTCAACAGTTGAGGAATCATTTTGCTCGGCTAATACATGCCAAAGGCTAAATGATGCTCAATGATATAGAGCAGCAAACACAAAATGATGAATGAATAGGAATAGGAAGGAAACCGTCTGACAAATTGCACAGCACTAAACAGTTTGCCCCAATTTTATAAAGAAAACATTAATCAACAACAACAGTAAACATAATGTGCTCTCATGATGATGCCCCCTTCACATTTATGCCTGCCCCCTCATTTATGCATGCCTAGAACAGGCCCTGAATACAATGCTTTGCAAATTCTAGTCAACTTATATGCAATTAAATACACAACAAAGACAAGATATTTAACGTTCAAACTTAAAAACGAAAATTCAAAATACCCATTTTGGATTTCATGCTTGCAACTCGTTCCTAACAAGCTGGGACAGGGGAAAACAAAAGACTTCAACATGATTTTCCAATCTTTGTATTCTGTTTTTATTTACGTTTTACATAATGCCCCAACTTCAATGGAATTAGGGTTGTGGTTCAAATAAAACTTTCACCAAATATATATTCCAAATATAACTGGAGCAAGTAGAAACTCACTTTTGAGAAGCAGCATAAACCAGCACTTCACACAAATCCACAGTGGAGAACAACAAATGCTGTTCTGAGTAAACAGCCAAGAGCTTAGCTTGATCCAATATCATCATAATCTGTGAAAACTTCCAGTTCCCACTGAGTACATGCAATACTTTATATATTACATATACAGTATTGCATATATATATATATACATAAATATACACATAGATATTTATTGATTATATATATATATATATTTTTTTTTTTCTTGATTACATTGAGTTATGCGTGAGATTTGAGCATTTTATGACATTTGTATCTCCATGACCTATGGTGAAGTGGTAGTAGAAATGGAGAAAATGAGTGTTCGAACTGACAAATGAGTGACCCAGAGCTTTAACTCTCACTGTTTAATTTTCCCTAAATGCTTTGAGGATTGTTAAGAATAAAGCAATGCTGCCACCTTCATTTAAGACACACCTGCTTCTTCTTGGAAAAGAAGCCATACTTTTAGCCTTCAGTCTGAGATGTAGCTCTATCTTTATTTTGTTTCGTTTTTTGGATGGAGGATTCTTTAATCAATCTACAGTCTGACCCCAGTGTGAACTCCTAGTTTCATCTGCTGCTGGCTTGAATGGAAGCTGTCTTTGTACTTGTGAATAATCTATCTCAGCGCAGAAAGTGAGATTCTAAATGGTTGGAAAATGACCATCCCAGATTGATGTGCAGCCATGTTGCTTCTCTAACTTAATTGCTGCTGTCTTTCTTCCTTGCATGAACAGCAAACAGCCAAAACATCTGCTTTCCAAGCTCTTCTTTGCTGATGGCCAATAAATCAAAAGCTTTCACTGTCAGCTCCTGATTGAAGCTCTAAGAATTTGTATCAAATCCTCCACTGTGTTCACCCTTTAATTCCATTTTGTTCTCATCTGTCTATCTGCACTGAGGGCTCAGCAGTGTTCACAACTCATATTTTCATGGCCACAGAGCTTCAGTCAGTCTGCTGATGAGGACTTTTCTTTCATTTTTGAATGTAGTTTAAATTCAGCATGTAAGCACAAGCGCATAAACTTTTTTTCATAATCACTTCTTAAACTCAACGTGGGATTCCACACATCTGGTGTGTACTGTCCGACAATTACAGCTCCTCACACTCCAGCGGGCAGCAGCAACTCGCCATTTCACAGTCAAGTACACTTTAATCCACTTTGCTCTAATTACGAGGCCCCAGCACAGGAGTCGGGTCTCGAAAATGAGCTGAGCCTCTCAGAAAGGCAGCTCGTCACAAACAAGCTTTATGCTGGCCACTTTAACACAACACACTCTTATAAATAAAGAAGAAACTGCAACTTTTTAATACTAGTTAAGGCTTTAACAGCCCCCAATCATTTTTTTTTTTCAGTTGACTGTTTATCTCATTACACCAGAGAGCAAAGGGGATCAGGACAAGAGGCTGGAGAGAGAGGGGCAGATGTATCAGGTCTTCAACTTAACAAAACATCACTACTTTAGGAGGAGGAGATGTTTTCAAGAGTGGAAGATTTTACACCCAGTTCAGATGGCTTAGGCTCCTGCTGATGTGCATGCTGCTTCACAGCCATGCCTCACTGAGAGATTCACAGGTAACTGAGGCATCATTAATGCTACTCCAGCTGTGCTTCGCCTGCCGGGGAAAAGATCTGCCCCAGCTGCTTGTCACACCCTTTTTATACGTCACAGGATTCGGCGTCTTTTAGGTGACACTCCAAGACAAAGTACACAGAACACGGATACAAAGGAACACGGCAACTAAGACAAAATGACAGCAACCTTAACATAACATGGAAGAAACTATGGAATCCCACAACATAAACATCACCCTGAATTGACCATCCCTACAGGGAAACATGTTGGTGGCAACATCATTCTGTGGGGATCGTTTTTCTTCACCAGAAATAAGGAAAACAATATGAGGATGAACTCAGACTTTTTTCTGTTAATGTTGTGTACTTGTTTTTATGTGACTGCAGTCTTCACAGCAAATTCCCCCTCCAGGATGATAGATTTTAACATTGACCTTTGATGCAGCCACAGCCACAATGAAATAAAGTACTCAAGGGGTATGAATACTTTTACACTGCACAATAAAAACCGTGTGCTACTTTGGGCTATTAAATTCTTATTTCTTATCATTTATATCAAGAAACGTGGAATTTCCCATACAATTTTTGAAAATAATGGTCCTGAATAATCTATTATTAAGACTTACACAGTTTAGTCTAACACACACGGATTTAGTGTTAAACTGGCACAAAGACCGTACTACTTAATTGAAACATGCTCTTCTCAGCAGTTTTGACTAATCTAAATGTTGCAATGCTGTTAGTCAACCAGATGGTGGCAGCTGTGACACTGCAACATGAATTCAGGTGAACACAAAACATGTTTGATTTTCATTTCATCTCTTTAACTGTATAAGTCGTGATATTATGGGCAATCTCTCTGAAAGTTCGTTACAGTGAAAATTGAAATTTTTGGGATAGACCAACAAAAAATTGTGAAATGAAAGGAAAATGCCAGATTGTTTCCTACATTTTTTTTTTACAAATAATAAATTAAAACGTGGTGTGCAGTTGTATTTAACTCCCAGAGTCAATACTTTGTGGACCTCCCAGTGTCTACTATCTTTTCGGGTATGTCGCTGCCATCTTTGCACATCTGGAGACTAATATTTTGTCTATTCTTTGTTGCAAAATAGCTTAAACTCATGATTAGATGAAGGGTGTCTGTGAAGATCTATTGTCTAAATTTTATTGAGGTCTGTACTTTAACAAAGCTATTCTAACACACATTTTTGATCTATTTAATCTAAACCATTCGATTGCAGCTCTGTTTAGGGTCATTAACCTGATGGCCGTTGAACCTTCACTGTAGTTTAAAATCTTTTGTGGCTTCTGAGTGTGTTCATTCAGGATTGCCCTGCATTTAACTCCCTCCATCTTTATATCAACTCTGATCAGCTTTTCTATCTCTGCAAAGGAAAAGCATCCCCACAGCATTATAGTGACACCACTATGTTTCTCTATGGGGATAATGGGTCCAGAATGCTGTGCAGTGCGGTGTTCCTCCACACATAGCATTTGCATGCTGGCCAAAAAGATCACATTTTGTCTCATCTGACCAGAGCACTGGCTTCCACATGTTTGCTGTGCTCTCTAGATGGCTTGAGGCAAACTGCAAATGGGATTTTCTGTCAACAAATGGTTTCTTCTTATATTCTCTAAATATTCTCTCTAATATTTTGTTCTAGGGGAGCAAAAGAAACGATCGAAATCAGGACGAAGCATGAAAGTCCACAAGCCTAAATTCCTGCCTGTCATTGGTTGCTTTCCCTTTTTACACAATGAACGGAGGACACAATGCAGGGCTGTCTGAGCTGGCCAGTGGGCACAGACCACTTTGTGGGCTGACATGACAGGGCCACGTGTAGCTACTGAGGAATTAAACAACCTTGGCACACAGTCAGTGACAACAATGGCTGCTGTGTTTGCTTAGATGAAACGATGAGGTCACTCACTGGTTTTAGTGTTTTCATCAATCTACCAGTGAACAAACACAGATTTTCTATGTACAAATATAACAGTGAGATATATTGTCTGCAGGCCATCGCCTTTCTTTAAATCTCTGTGTGTCTGAACCTAGGGGTAGGCTTTTTTATCATTTAGGATTCCAAAGGTGTTTTGTTTTTGCTTAACAAGCAGCAGTTAACATTTGGGAAAGGTTGAGACGGCACACGGGTGGTCCAACTGGAACACGTTAACAAGTTCAAGCCGGGGAACTTCACAGCAGCTTGTTCTGCTTCTCCTTTACTCTTCAAAATAGGCGGAAAAAAGGGACACTCCTGCAGTCAGTTCTCTACTTGTTTAACTCAGAGAGACACACACAAAAAAGATGAAGAGAGGGAGATGGTGATGGTGCAGAGAGCAAAGGGAGAAAACATGAAGGGATGATACGAAACAGCTGCTGTTTGGCCTCGCACTGAGTTCTCCTGCTGGGGGTGTGCAGTACTGAGGCAAAAGTGTGACTTATGCATATGCTCACTTAAATACAGACGTTAAAATGCTGAAGTAGAGCTGCAGGAATTAGAATTTATGCTCAGACTATGTATGAGCTCATTAGCCTGCTGTTTGAAAAACAGAAAAAAGCCCCATTAACTATGTTTCTATTCTCTGTGGATGGATGGGTTTTTTTCTTCCGTTATCTTCTCTTCCCCCAGTGGTTACCTGCCACCTCTCCTCCCTTCTCTTTCTTTTAACTGCTCATTTTGTTTCAACTTTCCTCTGGTTATCTGCACTGCGTTCAGAGTGGAGGAACAGGCTGTTCGGGAACCAGGGGAGGAACGTTCGGAGCTCCGCTGTGATAGCTGACTGTCACTGAAACTGAACTGCTGATCAAAGTCTGAAACTTTTATCTGAAACTAATTATGAGGCAATAACAATACGTCCAAGTATTTTTTAGGGAGAATAAATCTTGAAAGATATCATAATGATCAGACTCTGATGTTTTCTGTGGTAATTCTTTTGATCATCTCTTAAAGTATTGCTTATTACCAGAGCTTTTACTGTGGCGGGTAACTATATATACGAATGAATGATTCCTTAGCATCAACTCCAGAAACTCCGTTATGTTGGGAAAATCTCTTACAATCATATATTTAGCATATTTAGCAGAAATATAGGAATCAAAAGTAAACAAACGTTAAATTCTGGCCCAGCATATTTAAAATGTTTCTCTGTTTCATCACACCTGAATCACTTTCAGGGTTTTTCCCAAACCTAATGACAAATTACGGAGATCTTTTAATTTACACTTTCTGTAGATCTAAAGCATCTAATTGCATAGATTATGGTCTTCTATTGCAAATTCTGCAACATAGGTTTTGATGATTGTATAATAGTATGTAGGAAATCTGAGTGTGTTGCTGTAGATAACTACAATGCTACATCCTTTAAGGTGAAGATAGGAGTTCCTCAAGGAGTTCCGCTTCTTTTTTTATTTATGATCTTCTGATAGCTCTAGATGGGAGCCGTGTTTAATGCCTTACAGATTTCTTCTTTTTTTGTATTTTTGCCAAACTTAAATGTTTCAATTAAATTTTAATATTAAAATGCTTACATAAAGCAGTTTTTCAAATAATGATTTGATTCATTAAGAGACAAAAGGTACCCAAACAAAACAGGACCCCTGGGTAAAAAGCAATTGACAATCATTTAAATAAATGAATTTACCATTTACCATGAATTTATGTCTAAACAAAAGCAAGCCTCACTTGGCTTAGTTTAGGTCAGTGGTTATAATTCAACAATAAGAAAGAAACAAGGGCAAATATGGCATCCATGGGAGAGTTCATATGCCAAACCACTGCTGACCAAAAAGAACACAAAGACTCATCTCATATTTGCTAAAAACCATCTTCATGATCTCTAATACTTCTGGGACAATATTCTGTGGACTGATGAGACAAATGGGAAATGTTTTGGAAGGTGTGGGTGATGTTGTATCTGACCTAAAACTAGGTCCCAACTTGCAATAACTGATGGAATCATGAATTTTGGTCTCTACCAGAATATCCTGCAGGAGACCTTAAGTCCAATCACACTTTGGTTCTGCAGCAGGACAATGATCCAAACCACAGTAGCAAGACCACTTCTGAATGACTGAAAAAACACAAAATAACGTTTCTGAGTGACCTAACCAAAGCAAAGACTTAAGTTCAATTCAGATACTGTAGTATGACCTTAAACAATCATGCCATTCATGCTCAAAAACCCTTCAATGAGACTAAATTAAAACATCTCTGCAAAGGTGAATTTTTTTCTGCAAAAACTAGGCACAAACAGATGACATTGAAGTATTTTGTTGTAGCTCCCACACTTTGGAATACATTGCATCTTGAATTCCTGTTTTTATGTCTCTTTAAAAACCTGGTGTGAGTTGACATGCTCTTTTTCTTGTCTCTGTTCTTTTTTATGAACGCTTTAATTTAGTGTTTTGTGTATTCTATCTATCTAATTTTTGTACAACACTTTGTGCAAACTTGCTGTTTTTAAATGTGCTTTATAAATAAATTGGATTTGGACTTGAAAAAGACAGTTGGCCAAAATTCCTCAATGGAGAATGCTCAGTGTTGCTGCTAAGCTACGGCCAGCTTGGTTTAGATAGCTGTTTTTCCCTTAATGAATGAAATCATCATTTGACAACAACTTTTTGTATTTAGTCAGGTTATATTTATACAATATTAAAATGTGTTTAAAGATCTGAAACATTTAGGTGTGGCAGAAAAGCAAAAACAGAAGAAATCTGTATTAGAGCAAATATTATTACAGCACTGTATCTTTAAAGTTCTGGTTGTTTCAGTCATAACTTTCTTTGGTACAAAATGATACCATCTTCATACCTACCAGGGAGATGTTTCAAACCCACACTGACAACTGCATCAAGTCCTAATCTGCCAAGTAAGAGTCAACTGGCAGAATACAGTCAGTCAGTCATTTTCTACCACTTATTCCATATTGGGTCGTGGGGGAAGTCTATGGGCGAGAGGCGGGGTACACTCTGGACAGGTCGCCAGTCCATCGCAGGGCAACACACAAACAACCATGCACACACCTATGGGCAATTTGGAGCGACCAATCAACCTAACAGGCATGTCTTTGGACTGTGGGAGGAAGCCGGAGTACCCAGTGAGAACCCACGCATGCACGGGGAGAACATGCAAACTCCATGCAGAAAGACCCCCGGTCGGGAATTGAACCCAGGACCTTCTTGCTGCAAGGCAACAGTGCTACCAACTGCACCACCGTGCAGCCCTGGCAGGATACAAAGTTTTTTTAATAATAATGTACAGTTGAATTAATTCATGTGTGATATTTGAGTATTTTTATGACCATAATGCATGAAAATACTTAACTGCAAGAAAAAAAACCAAACTCATTGCCACTGTTTAAATATGTAAGGAATTAGCTTTACAGGTGCAAAACATAAGTAGAAAGGGATGAAATTACAATGTGGACGTATGAAATGGGGCAAAAGACGTGTTCAAATCATAAGAACAGATACCATAAAAAATCTTGTCCTAAAGTACTGAGGATCAGAGTGTAGGATATGGTGAGCCCCAAAAGTGTGGGATTGGGACTTACAGACTGCAATTTAATGACAAAAGAACAGAATGTTTTTGCAGCTAGAAGGTTGTGAAACCCTTCAGGTTCATGTTTCACTCTTGGAGTGAACAGTGTTGGAAGGATTATCGAAGAAGTCTAAGTCATGCAGAAGAAGAGCTTCAAGAAATCAGAGCAGAACCAAGAGAAGGAAAAACTGTTCCATAGAAGTATTTCTCTCAGTTCTTGGAGCCTATTATACACCAATTATCCTTAGGTAACAGTTTCACTCAGGACTGCTGCACTGACAGCATCCTGAGTGAAAACAAGTCTCTAAATTCCCCTCAGGTGTGCATGGTTGTTTGTCCTGTAAATATCTAAGTTGCTCTGTGATGGACTGGTGACCTGCCTCTCAGAACAGAGTCACTTCTGTCACTGCTGTTGTATGGAGCCCCTAAAGTGCTTGACAGGGTGCCAACTGGCTGTAACTACTGTTGCTGCCTGAGAGATCGTAGGTTCCTGAGCTGCAAAGAAGCCTTGTCACGTCTACAGACACACATTATTAAAAAATCTCTAACTGAGGCGTCATTATTAGGCAGCAAAGCACTGATAAGAGTAACACCTGAGCTGAGGCAGCAGAGACAGGAGCCCACTTGTGTATAGAAAGCAATTCACAGAGAGGACACCCCGAAAACACTGTGATAAAGATCAGTCTGACACATTTAGGACAAAGCCATAGTTAGGATGAAACTCACATCACTATGAGGCAGATGACTGATTTATGCATTGTTCTTGTTTTAGACCATGTGGCTATATTTGTCTGTCAGGGCGGAGCAAGCGACAGTTGTTTTAACTGTATATTATGGCATATCTTTTACAAAAATCTTCTTGTGAGACTTTGAAAAACGTCTCCTGATTCAAACTCCTTTCTACCTCACACAGATGTGTGCACAGATGCTGCAAGCAAACTAATTGTTCTACTGCCCTTCTTTTACTTTTTTTTTATATGCTCTTTAACTTGTTCTATAACACATTTTAATAACACCTGTATGGTTAGTTATTGGGCTTTTTTTAGTCATAAACCTTTAACTTGTCATACAGCTATCTATTTAACAAGGCACTGGTTTATTTGACCTCCACCTTTAAAAATCCACTAAAGCTGCCTATTAATGACTTATGAAGGGTTTATAGCTTACAGACTCATTTTAAGCTTTATTTATTTCAAACACTCATGATGGTAATACATCACTGATACTCTCTGATTATGTTGTCTAGTAATTAGGGCTTTAACACGTTCATTTTGATTCATTAATCACAAAAAAGGGGCTGTTAAAAAATTAACACATTTAATCACACTGTAGAATGTAAACGGCACATATGCCATCTGAACAAGTGCTTAAATGACTAATAAACAGATGTCCGAGTGCAAGTGAATGCAACACAGAATGATCTGTGAACTAGGTAGTGCTCCCTCCTTGCTGTGTTTGGTCGGTGTCTGCGAGCAACTGATGAGAGGAGTTTCAGTCAGAAGAGTCCATATTTTGTTGTTTTTTTTATTGCAAATCAGCCAAAGATTTAAAAAAAGCCAAATAAGTAAAGAAGTCAATAAAGTTGAAATCTTCTTCTCTAACAAGATGGAGGGACTTCACTAAAGAATGACATATAGATAACATGTTTGGAATCTTTACTGCTGACCTTTAACTTAAATCTGAGTATTTTCAAATAATCACACCATCGTACCTCCACCTCCATGCTTCACAGTGAAGCTACATAAACACTCTATTTTAAACCACTTTATTGCATGTCCTGCAGCTTTAATATGTACACTACCGGTCAAGAGTTTTAGATACACTTTCTCACTTAATGGGTCTCTTTATTTTCATGACTATTTACATTTTAGATCCTCACCAAATGCATCAAAACTATGAATCAACACCCATGGATCTATGTACTACACAAAAAATGTGAAATAACTCGAAACATTTTTATATTTTAGATTCTTCAAAACAGCCACCCTTTGCTTTGGTGAGTGCTTTGCTCTCTTGGCGTTCTCTCCATGAGCTTCATGGTGGTCACCTGAAATGGTTTTCCAAAGAGTCTTCAAGGAACTTCCCAGAGGTTCATTCAGAGACAGCCAAAGGTTAATAGTTCAGTCATCGCAGCAAAGGACGGCTACTTTAAGGAATCTAAAATCTAAAGCATATTTAAAGTTATTTTTCAATTTTTTGTTTGCTACATAATTGCATATGTGTCATTCACTGTTTTGATGCCTTCAGTGAGAATCTACATACAATGTAAATAGTCATAAACATAAAGAAAACCATTAAATGAGAAAGGCGTTCTAAAACGTTTTATTGAATGTCTTTGCTTCAGCACACCTGAATTAAAAGAACGGGCAGAAACACAATCAGATGAGCTTACCAGGAAGGTTGCAGACCCCCAGAGGAACAGAGTTGGGTACCAAAGTTAGTCATAATGGACAGAAGTACAGATTCTTCCATAAGTTTGATGTCCATTCTTCTGCTTTCTTCATTATAGACCAGTGATTTCTTTCTAAATCACTGTTCTATAATGGTCTAGTTCAAACAGTTTCACAATATGAAAAGATGTTTAAAGCTCTTAGCACTTTCCAAACTTACTGACCTAAAAATAGGATGCCCTTTCACTTTTGAAAAGATATGGATAACTGCAGTGTGTATGCTCCAGTTTTGGACATTACAGCGTGACCTGAATATATATAAATAGCTTCTAGCACATTATAAAGGTGAGATCAACTTATTAGCATGCACTTTACTTCTGTGTTTGGCAGCTATTTAATTAACTGCTTTATTGATGACTTTTTAGTTTGATGCTTGTTAAAGCAATGCTAGTGAGAACTACATCCTGCATGTTGCTCCCACTTCATTCATTCTTTCCCGAGGACCGATTTGCAGAGGTGGGGCAGCTCAACAGCAATCCATCTCCTTGATACCACAGCAAGACAGTTTTACATCCTCTCTTTGCTGCCATGAATACATTTCCCCATTTTCACAGACTACCAGCATCTCTTGCAGTGTTTTCACACTGTGAGAAATGCTGCATAAAACTGGTGAAACTCTCCGTTCGATCATTCTGACTCAAAGATGAACAAGTGCAAGCTAAAAACAACCACTGAACAAGAACAGATCATGTATCTTTGATGTTACTGGGCGTATCAGTATCAAATTTACAAATTGTGAAGTGGGTCAAAGAGGAATCGCTTACATTTTGAGGATTATTTGTCCTGAGGATATCTGCGTGGTCCGAAGAAATGGGAAATGTTAACTTTTACATACATGCAGTTTTCCAAGCAAAGCAGACAGGATCTCTGCTCCTTTCTGGGACAAACAGCTGGTTTCCATCAATCCAGTTAATTTTTAGCTCACATCACCATCTACATATACAGCAATGTAAAAAGTATTGGTCCCCTTGCATTTTTTTTGTTTTCAGCAAATATATAGTAATCAAAGATAACCTGAGTATACATGCAGTTTTCAGTTTTTCATTTATTAAGACGTAAAAGCTGTCCAAACCAAACCTCACCCTATCTACAAATATAACTTTTCCCCTATATAAATCTTAAATTGATTTACATTTTATGGTTCAGCTGGTGGCGGTGGGTAAAGCTCCAAAGTTGGATATTGGATTTTTGTGCTCCGCGTCTTCAGCGGGATCCTCCTCCCATTTTAACCCGATGCAGACAGTCTATTACTGGCAGCTGCTCTCTGCCTGCTCCCTCCTCCTGCAGATGGTGGTTCGCTTAAAGACCATTTTATGGTGATATAGTTTTGCGTGTTTTGTTTGTGCGTCTGAAAAGCTGGTTTTATGCGTGATCGGCTGGTTTAGAATGTTATTAAATACAGTGCACCGTCTGCATGTAATTCAGAACGCTGATGTGTCTTTTTCCTTTTCTTGTTGTAGTCGCTCTTGAGTTTTATTACCTTTTCCCTGCTCTACCTCAGCGAAAACGTTCTCCTTTCTCCTGGTCCCATGGCCACTTAATGAACAGCAGTCTGTTCATGTTGCATGTAGTCTGTACTCAGCCCCGGTCGCAGCTGCTCAGGAGCAGCAACCAAAAAAGTAGGTACCCGTACAAAAAAAACAGTAATGGAAAAGCTTGCAAAGCAGGCCGAGTGAGGTGGAGCCAGGTCAAATGGAGCCAGTGGAAAAGGGGCATTAGTTGCTACAAGTCATCTCGATGACCCCCAAGACCTTAAGGAAAATATTCTGTGGACTGACGAGGGAAAAGTAGAACTGTTTGGACTGTATGTGTCCCATTAGAACTAGCATAAAACTAACACAGCATTTCAGAACCTCATTTCTACAGTCAAAAATGGCGTTGGTTGTGGGATGGTGTGAGGAGGCTTTGCTGCTTCAGCAACTGGACAGCTTGCTCCACCTGATGGAACCATGAATTCTGCTCTTTAGCAGAAAGTCCTGAAAGAGAAAGTCCAGCTTTCAGTTTGTGACCTTAAGTTCAAACACACTTCGGTTTTTCAGCAGGAAAATTATCCAAAACACAACAGGAATTCCACTTGTGAATAGTTGAAAAAAATTAAGGTTTTAAAGTGGTTTGTATTTACTCAGGTTTTCCTTATCTGATAGTGAAATTTCCTTGATGATCTGAACCAAGTCTAGTCACACTGGCACTGACAGAGCTATTGTTTGGGCAGGAGAGGAGAAAGACGAGTCACTTCGAACTAAATCAGAAAGGTCATGCACTTTCAAGCTTTGTTCAACAATCCTTTAAATGACTGGTACTTGCATTATTGAGCAGCACCACATGCTGAGGGAGACATTCTACAGCTGGGGATCAATCGGAGAACAGAGATTTAAGCTGATCTAATCTCTGCAGAAACTTCCATTCTATACTTGCGCTTCGATCCGAGAGTTAACAGCCACATTCTCAAGTCAGTAATCACTCGTCTGCCTCAACACATTTTAGACATTTTTATTGAAGCATTAAATATAAACATCCATCAGTTGTCTTGCATTAGCACTGATCATCATTCTGTCCGATGAAGCTAAAAGCAGAGGGACGCATGCCTCACAGGGTGATTAAGACGTTATCAACAGAGGCTGCACTCTGCTGCACAACATTAATGGATTTTGTGCTGGAAGGAGCAGGAGGTCCTGAGCTCACCTCAATCCATCCTGAAGCCAGAAGATTCTGATGCAGTCCCAAAACAGCCAGCATTGGCAGCAAGGATTTTTTTCACCTCAGCTAAGCACAATTGTTCCGAAGACTGAGGTAAAATGCTCCGTTAAGAGCCATCTTTGGTTATGATCAACAATTTCAACCATGTCTCCTTCAATCTCTCCCTGAAACTGAAGGAGGGCCCCTGCGCTCTAGATGTCACCCTGCATTATTCCTGTGCCTAACAACAGTGACCCAAGTGGTCCGAGTGACTACAGACCCTTAGTTCTGACATCCTATTCCATGAAGACCTTTGAGGTTAGTTCTACGCCACCCGAGGAGCCAGCTAACATTTCTGGAGTCTGCATATGAGCCACGCATTTATGCGGAGGATAGAATCATTTACCTAATGCACAAGGTTCTCGCTCACCTTGAGAGGTGAGGAAGCACAGTGTGAGTCACGTTTGTATGACTTTTCCAGCGCTTTTAACACCCTCCAGCCCTTCCTTCTGTGAGAGAAGCTGCTGGACATGCAACTGAATCCAGACACTACTTCCTGGATAACAGACCATCTTACAGGTCGACCACAGTCTGTCAGGGTGAGCAGCCGTTTCTCAGACATGTTAATCAGCACAGGGTGATGTATCTGCACCATTCCTCTTCCCCTCTGACTTCCTCTTCAACCGCTGTTTCTGCCAGTTTTCAGATGACTCCTCCATAGTTGGATGCATCACTGAGGACAAGGAAGAGTACGGAAGTCTGAAGACTTTGTGGAATGGTGCAGCAGAAACTTTCTGAAGCTCAGCATCAGTAAGACCAAGGAGCTTGTGGTAGACCTTCACAAAATTTCGTATACCTGTTTTCATTCAGGGTGGAAAGCAGTCCGGGTGGAGTACATGAAGTACGTGGGGGTCCACATTAGCACGTTGGACTGGTTGCATAACACTGACACTCTCTACAAGAAAATACAGTAGACTGTTCTTTCTGAGGAGGTTGAGGTCTTTCAGTGTCACAAACCGCTGAAGATCTTCTCTACTAGTCTGTGGTACCCTGTGTTCTCTTTATATGGATATTGTTTTTTTAGTGTTTTGATTACTATTATTGGTACTATATTACTAGTACTACTGCATTACTACTAGTAGTATTATTCCTACTACACTAGTACCATTATTGCCACCGTTACTTTCTCATTGTTTTCTTGTATTGTGTATTAAACGATGTAACGACTGAATTCCACCACCAGGGGATCAATAAATATCTTACATCTATTAAAAGTAGATATGTCCCAATTCATTCCTTGGTTTAACTTGGTGTTTTTAATGGTCAACTCCCAGCACCTGTTGCTGGTCTATGTTGTGCAATGTAGCCACAATCCAGCGGTGTCACTAGTTTACTTAAAAAAAAAAAAGTCCAAACCTATTTTTGTGCGTTCCAAAAAACCTTTCAGTTATGTAGTAAGAGACTACCGGCTGCTACACCTACCTGACTACCTATCATATGACCTGCTACGCCCCACAGACAAAGGTCCATGTAGGCAAGATCTAAATGCCAGAATGAGGTGGGTTTTTTTCTACTTTTGCAAAGTCAGAAATTTACATCTTAGCATTCTGTCAATAGTTTGCTAAATTTTAGGCTATCCCTTCTGACAGAACCGCTGTTTAAGAGTTTAGTTTACAGACCACCCTGTATAACCAGCTCTGCCAACAATGTACGGGATTAAGATCAGGACGGTGATGACCATTCCAAAAACATCGACCATTTTGACCCTAAGGCACTCTAACTAATGTGGTGATATGCTTGGCGTCATTGCCCATCTGGAAGACCCATCTGTACCCAAGCTTCAAGTCTCTGGCTGATAACTTGAGATGTTGCTTTAATATTTCCACATCTATTTGTCATGATGCCATCTATTGCGTGAAGTCAACAAGACGCTGCGGCAGCCAAATTTCAGTGAGGCAAAGTTTCGTCAGTTTTAATTCATGGCTGGGCTTCACGAGAACAGTTGCAAAAACATCTCTTCTAACCCCAACAAATCAAAAAAAGTTCAAACGGAAAGTGTGTTGTTTTTTTAGCAGAGTTTATTTTTATTCACATTTAAAAAGATTTTCATGGCAGCACATTCTTCAAACCTATGCATGCGAGATATGTCCCACAGACATATTTCAAAATTCATTAAAAAGAAATTTCAAATTGTAAATCAGAGATAAAAACTAACAGTAAGACAATGAAACGTATGGGTAAAAAAAAAAAGCAGCATTTCCAACATGATGCAAAATGTCCTGTTGTGACAGAATGTAGTGTGCTTTTTATATGAATGCTTGCTGCAGCGGAGCAGGCACATTAGCAGCCGAAGATGCAGCTTCATCTTCTGCTTAAGAGCAGGATAACTGCGTCTGCAGTCCTAGTTCAATGAACCTGGCAGAGGAAATGTCAAACTGGAGGAAGTGATAGAGATGCACTGAGAGAGATGAGCTGACAGGAGAGAGAGATTTCAAACATTCAAACCAGTTTGGAGGTGCTGCTTTCTACACCGTTGTGTGTTCTTGCTACAGACAGTGCCGGCTATGTTTCCATTCATTGTATAGGTATACATCTGTGTGTCCGCACGAACAAAAATAGAACAGTGTATGTGTGTGAGGACACTCGCTCCTGCTTACTCACCTTCCCTCTCCTGTGACTTGCAGGGACTGTTGTGTCCCCACAGGAGCCTGCTGTGCTGTTGGGAACACAATCACCAACATGTCTGAGAGGAAGCTTCCTCAGCAGTCTAGGCAGAGCAGACTGTTGGTGGAAACCACAGTGTGTAAGGCCGTTCTGACTGTGGCTAGACATGTGGTTTGACTGTGTGTCTTCATTTTAGCTTGATGCTAATCAAATCTCATCAGCGCCTTTAATAACATCTAAGGGAAAGAAGTCAGAGAATATAACCACTAAAAAAAAAGGTTAAAACCAAGCGATAACATCCAAACCGAAAACTTCCTAAAGGTGTAAACAATCCCCCGCTCACTGCACTCCTAACCGCCTATTTATGGTCAACTTTGCTGTGTTACATCAGCAGGAGGCAACAAGCAGGCCTCAGCGTTGCCCCGCCTGGATCTCTGTGTGTGTGTGTGAAGGAGGGCAGTCACTGGTATTGGAGGTAGTTTTTCAGGGTCTGGGGCAGTGGAAGCGTCTCGATGTGATGGATGCGTTCCCGACCCAGAGCGAGCCGAGCTACTCGCCTGCACAGATCCATGAGGGGGAGGGGCTCCGCTGTGAAGGAGAGAACAAGAGACACGTAGTTAGAGTCCAAACCGAGCTGCAGCAAGCATCTACTCCAGGATCCAGTTTGGTCCCACCAAAGCCCTGATCACAGCCAGACTATATACCACACTTCACTATAACTGACCTCTGCTAAATTTCCTCAGTGCATGTGTTACAACTGTTACTTGGAGTAACACAAAATTAAAGTACATTTGTCAACAAACAAACTTAAAACTACTAGATAAAACTCAATGTAAAAGAAAGGATTTATTTCCTCAAATCAGTTCACACAGAACTTGAAGATTTGGGAAGCAGTGAACTTCAGGGTCTCCAAGGCCAAAACAGACGAAAATACCCCTTCTGGCTAATAAATGAAGCAGGTCTCATCTAACAAAAACCAAAGTACATAAAACAGGTGAAAACTCAGCTCAAAGAATGCCTACCAAACTTCCCATCCAACACAAAATCTCCAACATTCAACAGTTCACCTAAACAAGATTAACCACAGCATTATTATCTGACAATCAGTACACAGAGTTTCTCAGTCAACCAGAAACAGATGCCCACAGAGAAGGTGGATGAGGAGTAACAGCAGGCCTGCAAACAAACATGAGGCAAACAGATAACTCCCTCCAAGGAAGAGAGCCCCCTATAGGTCAGAGGACGTAACCGCATCATTTAGACATTTACACAGTGAGCTCCAGGTCCAGGCAACAAATGAAGCCTGTTGAGAGAGCTGAGTTGGTTAGAGCGGCTCCACCTCACTGAAGAGATTCCAGCATTTAGTTCACAGAGGAAGTCTTAGTGACCAGCATGAGCCAGAGGGAGTAAGGCACTGCTACACTTGAATGTCAATTTAAAGCCTTCCACCTAAACTGACGGGGTGAGCAAGGAGAGGATGATTACAGAAGCAGCTAAGGGGGCCATGATAACTGGAGGAGCTGCAGGGATCTACAGCTTAGGAGGGAGAATCTGTTGACAGGACAGCTATTAGATGTGCAGTTCCCAACTCTTGCCTCTCTGGAAGAACGGTAAGAAGAAAGTCATAAAGAAAATCCATTTGCAGCCAACAACAAGCCATGAAGGGACACTGCAAACATGCAGAGGATGGTCCTCTAAACGTTTTAGCATGAAAAACACTATGTTGTGGAAAAGTCACACTGCGCATGGCTCTAAACACACCAACCCGACTATGAACCGAGAAAGTGACAGCATTGTCCTTTTTTCTTTAGCAGGGACAGGGAAGCTGGTCACAGTTGATGGGAAGATGGATGGAGCTGAATGCAGGACAGTGCTGGAAGAAAACCTGTAAGAAGCTGAAGAAGAAACTAAAACCAATTGAAAATCTGTGGCAGGATTCAGAAGCTGCTTTTCATAGACACTCTCCTTCCTATCTGACTCTGCTGAAACTATACTCTGGACAAAAAATGTAGTTAGTAAATATTCAAAGCTGGTGGATGACAGGCTTAAAGACTTGCAGCAAAAGATTATTCTACCAGCAACTGACTCAGGGAGCAATATAACTGTTAACTTTGTCTCCAAATCACCAGGTGTTAAAATCAGACTTCCAACATGAAATGATGATAAAAAGGTAAAAACGCTGCAGTATCAGTAGGTAAAGCTTATCTCCACCTTCTTCCTAACTTATTTCAACCAAGTTTCCTGCCAGGACTTATCCACTACAATATCTGGCATGGGAACGCATCACTGCTCTAGTTAATGCGTGTCTGCAGGATTGGCCGACATCCCTCTGATTCTGAAAGGCGAGTCGCATCAGGATGTCAGACAGACTGCTGCCCGTTTACCAACGATGAGCTTCACCTCTAGGATGCGCCATCTGGCCGAGCAGAGCCCCTGCTGCACTGATTTCAGCAGCACACAGTCTGAAGGACGCGAGACGAGGCATGAAGACATTATTACACACCTGACCAACTGGGTGACCACTTATAAAGGTTTCTTTGGTTTCCATTAACCTTCAGGGACTACTGAACTCTGCAAAGCACATGTGGCCTTTAGGCAGCAGAGCAGCATGTTTTTTTAAACACATCTAAAGAACAAGAGTCCTGAAATTACTTTAAAAAAAAATGAAATGATAATATTTGCCACTGTAAGTGTAAGGGGTAGATGTGAAGAACTTTTGTAGTAAGCAAGCCTGGACTGAAGCCTTCTTAGGGGAACAGACCACCATTTTAACATCTCATCACCATGATGGAGCCTGTAGTGCAATCTCACTCCAGCTATAGTTTCACTTGTGACAACAGAGACATTAAGGATGAGTCAGCTTCGTCATGCTGCTTAGCAGTCCTTTCAGTTAGTCATGAAGCCAAATGCACAAAAGGTCATTACAAAGGATGCAGTAACTATTAATGCATCTGTGCTTCACTAAGTGCAACAAGTGAAAATGTGCACTTTGAGAAAGGTCCATCTGAATAGTAAAATGTTTGCTATGGCAGAAATAATAAAAAAATAAAAAATATGAGCACACACACACACACACACAAGACCCAACAAGCCTCCTCTGTGACTGGCTGAACTATTTCTGGAGAAAGGGAGCCTGTCAGGAGACCCCAGCCATCCCTCCGGGTACAAACTGCTGTCCCTGTGGCTGCGTGACCACCGAACGGTGGAGTCAGCAGAGAGGAAACAGCAGCTTCTCTCAGGCGAGGCTTGGATGAGTATCAGAAGCTAACTCTGAACAGGGCTCTAGCAAAAACCCTTCTGCAGCATCAGCTTTTCATTAAAGAAAGGATTCTTTTTGTTTTCATGCTTCGCCTTGTTGCTTTCTTTGCATGTCACAGTGAACTCAGTCACTTTTTCGCCACGGTTTGTTTAGAGGACCTTTGAATGCATCGTTGAGTAAGAAACCCAGCAGTTGACAGATGTAGAGAAGCTGGATTCATGTCACTGATATGTACAAGTTGAAACGTTAGGGCTACCTGAGGGACATGATGCAAATAATGAATTAACAGCCACATGAACATGCTTTAAAGACCACTTAAACTAATGTGTACAGTTAATTGGTTTAATCCAACCAGCTTCTCAATTACTACTTCAACTGGTAACAAAGATGTAACTGGACATATTTTTTGCAACATTTCCATGACATTACATCACTAAGATTTCATTGGCCTTCGTCTATAAAGACAAGCAGATGCTCCATCACACAGACGCCAGGATAGGAAATAAGACCTGTTAACCGGCTCAACTTTGAGCTTATAAAATGGATCCCGAGAGCTCAGTGCACCTGCATGCCTGACCACCCAACAGGTGGTCTACAGTAACCAAAACAGGTCTAACATATGGAAGGTTTCCATGGTAACCACATACTCATGAGGACTGTAAAGTCACAGATGCACATGTGATACATGCGCTGAAAGTGACTCATTTATTACAAATCCATAGATCCAAGTGTTGGCTTAAATATCAGGCTACAGATCTGCAGCTACGCTGATAAAAGTTTCTGAAACTATAAATTGCAGACAGCAAATATGAGCATTGCTCCATTCTGCTAGTGTAACATCACAATGATTTCTGTACTGTTAGGTTTCCGACTAATGCAGCGCTGCATATGCCTCCTCTGATTAAATGGAAAGTTCATTATCGCTTCATGTTCAATCTCCTCGTTGAAGGTGAATCACTGTTGCTTGCAGTGATGCTACCACGAACACTTGGCAGAGATTCTCCTGAGGGCGGCAGAGTGGTGATGATTCTACAGACTGAAAACCAGCCAATCACTGCTGACACAAGCCGGTCTCCATGGTAAGGGTTGCCTAGGGCGACAAATGGCCCTGTCAGACAAATTGATGAGCACCGACGGGAGGTACACACTCCATCAAATGGTCCAACAGAGTAACGGCGCCGTGAGTGGTCTCTGTTGTGGTTGAAAAGTCATTTCTGCTGGGCTCAGTTTGTACCACAAGCTTTTAATTGAGACATTACATAGCAGATCCAACACATGTCACATAGAAATGTCAATCGGAGATATTTGACACGTCTGCTGCAGTCCATCAACTTCCTGCACTGCAGAACACTGCTGCAACAATACCTCTTTACATTATTCAAAATAACATGCAGTGCTGGAGAGACACTTTGGACTGGACATGTTGGTTCAGAGAACTTCAATCTAAGTAGGTAAACAGCTTATTTGTCAGATTATGAACATTAAAATGAAAAGAATTTGTGGTGTCTGTCCACAGCAGCCAACTTCTCACCCTCTATACTTGAAGCTCCTGCCTGAAGCAGAATGAATAGGAAGACCAAATAATTCATCCGAGCTCATTTCTTTCTTCGGTTGAATGGTGAGCCTTTTCACACCTTCTTCATCCTTCTCTTTCCTCAAGTCCATCATGCAGCTGTCAATATGTGCAATATTCCCTTTCTCACATCTCTTCTGAAACAGCCAGTGAGCAGTTTCTGACAGGTTTATGGGACACCAAAGACACGATGGAGTGTGGGAAAGTGTGCTTAAAGAAAGGAGAGTGCGTCGGATGCACCACTGGACCAGACATCCTCACAGGCAGGCTGGTGGACATGCACACCTCACACCTCATTGAGAACAAAGCAGAGGAAGGGGATATAAGCTCTGCAATGGCGGCGCGTCAGTTTGTCTGTCCTCAGTCAGGTGAGAGCGCTTACAGCCAAGTGGTGAGAGTTCCTTCCCGTTTCTCTCACTTTCACACATGGAGCTCAATGAATCTTTGAGGTGTGGGTGTCGCACACACAGTAGGTCATTATGTCTGACAGCACAACCCAGTTATGTTGAGCTTAGAACTGCCACCCAGTGTTTCTGCCTTGACCAATTCAGAAATATGCACTGGGGTAGCAGTTTCAGGTACAGGCCTCCAGTCATGTTTATGCATTACATTAGAAACACTGCTCGGGCCGTCTGACCTAGTTCTAACATCACAGGTGTATGTGTCACCTGATTTTAATTCTTAATGCTAATACTAATAACTAAAGCCAATTCTGAACATAAACCTAAACTAAACAAACTCCTTTAAGAATAACAAGACTTTATGATTAATGACACTTTCTTAACTAGCAATATATTTATGTAATAATGTGTTTTGCAACTGGCATTCTAAAAAGCAACTAAGCAGACCCCTCATTGTGACACGTCTACTCATTCTGTGTGCTGTAAAGATGTCTGGCTTGTTGGCTCAAAGGTGGTCCGACAAACGGTCACCTTCTTGCAACACATTCTGCTACATTCTCCAAACTGGTACCATTTGTCACAAACTTGTCGGTTCAGCTTCTTGCCAACATTGCTGTTCGTTTTACTGCTGACATGATCCATTCTTCTACAAGTTATTATATGGAAGAACCTGTACTTCCACCACTAGCGAAGAAAAAATGAATAAAATCTTTTTATAGCACTACAACTGCCTGTGGTTCAGAATCAGAATCAGCTTTATTGCTAAGTTTGTACATACAAACAAGGAATTTGACTCCGGTACACTTTGCTCTTTGGGTTTTGTTTTTGTACTACAGAATATACATATCTACAATGTACAAATATACACATATATAATAAATAAAAAGGTGCATTTGCAACATCTGTATGCTGTTGTTTTGTACTCTATTAAATGTTCAAAAGAGAAACAGCCTGGGGGAAGAAACTGTCTCTGTGGCGGCTGGTTTTAGTGAACAGTGCTCTGTAGCGCCACCTGAAGGCAGAACTCTAAACAGTTTATGTGCAGGGTGTGTGGGATCTGCAGAGATTTTAGCAGCTCTTTTCCTGACCCTTGACCTGTATAAGTCCTGGATGGAGGGAAGGTCAGCCCTGATGATTCTCTCTGCAGTCCTGATTATTCGTTGCAGTCTGGACCTGTCCTGTTTTTGGATGAACCAAACCCACACTGAGATGGATGAAGACAGGACAGACTGAATGATGGCAGTGTAGAAGATGACCAGCAGCTCCTGTGGAAGGTTGTACTTCTTGAGTTGCCTTCAGGAAGTACAGTCTCTGCTGGGCCTTCTTTTGAACAGTGTCTATGTGTGAAGACCATCTCAGGTCCTCATAGATGGTGTTCCTAGGAACCTGAAGTGGTCCACAGCCGACACGGTGTTGTTGAGGATGGTGAGGGGGTGTATGGGGGTTGGGGTTTTCCGAAAGTCCACCACCATCTCCACAGTCTTGAGTGGGTTTAGTTCCAGGCAGTTCTGACTACCCCCAGTGTATCAGGTGATCCACCTCCTGTCTGTATGCAGACTCATCACCGTCCTGGATCAGTCCAATGACAGTGGTGTCGTCTGCAAACTTAAGGAGTTTCATGGACGAGTCCGCTGAGGTGCAGTCATTTGTGTACAGAGAGAAGAGGAGTGGGGATAGAACACACTCCTGGGGGGCACCAGTACTTGTTGATCTGGTTCGGGAGAAGATGCTCCCCAGTCTCACCTGCTGCTGTCGGTCCGTCAGGAAGCTGTTGATCCACTGACAGGTGGAGGCTGGGACGTTGAGCTGGGTGAGCTTCTGGTGGAGGATGTCTGGTATGATGGTGTTGAAGGCCGAGCTGAAGTCTACAAACAGGATCCTGGCGTAGGTCCCTGGGCGGTCGAGGTGTTGCAGGATGAAGTGTAGACCTAAGTTAACAGCATCATCTGCCGAACTGTTTGCTCGGTACGCAAACTGCAGGGGGTCAAGCAGGGGCCCTGTGATGTCTTTCAGGTGCTTCAACACCAGCCGCTCAAAGGATTTCATGACCACAGACGTCAGGGCTACAGGCCTGTAGTCATTTAATCCTAGGATGGTGGGTTTCTTGGGCACTGGGATGATGGTGGATCGTTTGAAGCAGGAGGGGACCTCACACTTCTCCAGTGACTTGTTGAAGATCCGGGTGAAGATCGGAGCAAGTTGATGTGCGCAGGCTTTCAGGCATGATGGGGAGACGTTATCAGGTCCTCCAGCTTTCTTTGTTTTCATGCGCTGAAAGAGCCTGTTTACATCATCCTCAGAGATCTTTAGTGCAGGCAGAGGATCTGAAGGTAGGGGGTTGGTTGCTTTGCTGGTCGAACTTGTTCCTGAATGGGATGTGGAGGAGTTGGTTTGAGGTGTGAATGGCTTCTTGTCATGTCTGCAGTAGAAGCCATTGCTATGACAATCATATCTAGCCCACCTCCACAATTTCAGGTACGGCAACTGTCAAACATTTGTGCCATGTGTAAGTGAAAGTCCTGCTGAAAATGTTCGTTTTAGCATGACTTTGGATTAACTCTAGAGTGATTATGTGCTGAGAACGGCAGCCCTCAACTACAAAAATACAAAAGAAAGAAACCCTGTGGTCATAAAGCTACAAAGGAGGCTTCCAAGATCATCAATTAAAACGCCCATCAAGCCACAAAAGTGAGCTAAACTGTTTCCACAGCAACCTGCCACCACAATCGGTCGTTTAATTAGTGAAAGAAAGGATTAGTGTTGAAAAGGAAGAATAGAAGAGACATAAAAAACTGGTTAGATGGATATAAGACACAAAGACAGCTCAGTCAAATAGGATTCATTTGCAAAAGGGAGGACAGCATCCCTCAAAAATCATATGTAAACTGGTTTGACCCAGCATGCTGCCATTACATCGGCCAAGGTTGGTGAAATGGAAAACATAGCTTTCCTGGTATGAGTGAGCCTCGGTTACTTCAAGACCAGGTCATGTGTCAGTATTACTGGTCAATGTAGAGCCTAAAGGAGATCAAATTTACATTCACTGTGGTTTTGTGTGAATAACAGCATGAGAAGAATAAAAGTGGCTTAGTGGGGGAGAGGTGGAGAGGAACAAGAATGTGAAAGAATTACAAAACAAAGAGGGAGAATCTAGAGAGTTAAATATCATCATCAGCTGAGGAAGGAAATGTACAGCGTCTTGCAAAAGGATTCAACTTTCACTCATTTCATCACATTACAAACACAAGCATCAATGTATTTCAATGGGATTCTATGTGAGAGCTAATACAGTTGGTGCAGAAGAGTAAACTGCGAAGGAAAAACAACATTTCACCCGCAGTGGCTTGTGAAATATTCTGTTTTTGTGCATCAGTGTGGTACTTACGATCAAGTCCATTGACGTAGCGGATTGACACTTCACAGTGCCCCCAGACTGCACTGACGATGGGATACAGTTTCTTTCCTTTTAGCCCCCTGAAGGCC
Organism: Crenichthys baileyi; assembly: GCA_036173005.1. NCBI lineage: Eukaryota > Metazoa > Chordata > Actinopteri > Cyprinodontiformes > Goodeidae > Crenichthys > Crenichthys baileyi. The sequence continues at coordinate 25,434 of JAHHUM010002324.1, forward strand.
ACTCCCAGATATTGTCCATCCACCATAAAACTCAGTGTCCCTTCGTCCATGTCCAATATTACTGTCAGGCAGTCTGGGAGTACAAACGACTCGTCTGGCTCCAGGAAACTGGGGTATGTGGGGGCCAAAGAGTTACCAGGTCTGTTCTTTCCATCGTGGTAAAGTCTGTTCCGGCCAAGGTCCCACCCCCAGGATTCAGAGTCTGAGCCCACAAGGGCCGTGTAACCCACTGAGTGTAAAGCTGCTTCAGCAGTAGCCACCCCTACTACAGCATGAGTGCCTCTCTGTCTGGCTGGCCAGTGAATCCTCCACACATGAAGGCCCCTGGTGTAGCCTATCCTGCCTCGAATGCAGTCTGTGCTCTGAGCGACAGGGTGCCTGTGAAATGTCAGCTTGTCGTCCTCCTTGACGAAGACATTGAGCGATCGGTCGTCAGAGTTCCAGGCGTGGCGAAGTTGTGTCTCAGGGTTTGCTGGCGGCATGTCGAGCAATAAATCTAGTCTGGGGGGCCGACAAAAATCTGGACCACGGAGTTCGCGACGCACCGGGCGATATGAGGGCTCCCCACGTACATCCACCGACTTGATGCTGCCAGAGATCTTCTGGCCCATGGCTTAGGTGATCCAAGGGAGGATGGGACAGAGGGGAGGGACAAAGGGCAGAGGGGAGGGACAAAGGATGGATAAAGGGTGGTGATGAGGGGCCAGTAGGTCCGGACGTTACCTCATGGGCGCACAGAGATGCTGCATGACAAGGGTGGAAAGATGCTGCTAGACAGACGCAGTCTTCAGCCTGAGGGTACCAAAATCCTGAAAACACACACAAAGACACAATCCTAATTTGTGGTTCAGAATTGAGACGTCCAAAGTAATCAGAAAAATCTAAATTTTTGTCACCAGTTTTATTGTTTTACCTAAAACAGGCGTTGTTGCACATTGCCATGGGCTAATTACTGGAACATTTTCCTTCAAACCGTTCCTACAGTGTAAAAAGCTTTTAATGACTGACAATGTGGCAGAGTGGTAGGGGTTTTCACGGGCTAGAGCAGAATAACATAAGGGTTCACCCCTCCACCACCTGTTGCTGCACACTCCCAGTCAGCTAGTTGAAAGAACACTTTTTCCTTGCTTACATGGCAGACAAGTTTGGCCGTAAGTGGATGTTTTTTGTGAGCAGAAACATTTCCAGTTATAGTGAGGAAACTGAAGGTACGCCACTCATTATTACTGAGGTATCACTGTTTTAAAACAGTAGCTAATAAGCCATAAGGGACATGTCGGTTAAACAGTTGACTGCAGGCTCTACTGGAGCAGATAGCCTGACTAACCACTTTGTCAAGACATGTTACTCTACAAAAAAACAGAACAAAATGAATAAAAAAAAAGGTGCTGATCTGTTGGACCACAATGTCTACTGCTCACTCCCAGTCTGTTTCTAGATATCCATGTTTTAATATGATATTTTAACTTGTATTATGTTCATGCTGGCTTTATATTCTGAAACTGTTGAATAAATGAAATATACTTTTACTTAAGATATTATATATGAGCTGGTATTAAACCAGCCAATACCTAGTTAATTATATAGCTACAAGGTTACAAACTGATTGCTTTAGATTAATTCAAACAATGTCCTCTGCACAGCTCCAGCTAATCTGAACTTCAAATGTAAAGAAATTTATATTTTATAAGGAAAATGCATCAAACTGAGCTTTAGGAGAAAAACTAAAAGCTGTTGGCTACTTTCAGACATAAACAGTGCCGTGTGGTTTGATATGACTAAGCCGCTTAAAACCTGCTGCACCAACAGAACTCCTTGTTCGCTCTGCATCTGCAAACATTCTAATGTTTCACAATCCCCTGTGGTTTTAGAGGAAACTCCACATGGTTCTTCCAGGGAAAGTACAGTGACTGGAATAAACCCCTTCATCCTACATCATTCCAAGTTAAAAGTTCATTACTGATGGCTTCAGCTAAAAAAAAAAAACCTAAGATGGAGACTGATTTCTACTTAAGGCCCCAGATGAGAAACAGGCAGGGGCTGTCTTTTGAACAACATTTTGAATTGATTTTTCAGGGAGAATGAAGACAACTTGGGGTTTTAGGTTTAGGTGTCATTTGTCCACAAACACCAAGCATCATCAGTGATCAAGTACCACCTTCAGCATCACGTACAGTTTTAAATATCCACTTCAAATTTTTTTAACAGGGCTGCACGGTGGTGCAGTTGTAGCACTGTTGCCTTGCAGCAAGAAGGTCCTGGGTTCGATTCCCGGCCGGGGGTCTTTCTGCATGGAGTTTGCATGTTCTCCCCGTGCATGCGTGGGTTCTCACCGGGTACTCCAGCTTCCTCCCACAGTCCAAAGACATGCCTGTTAGGTTAATTGGTCACTCTAAATTGCCCTAAGGTGTATGAATGAGTGTGTGCATGGTTGTTTGTGTGTTGCCCTGCGATGGACTGGCGAGCCGTCCAGGATGTACCCCGCCTCTCGCCCATAGACTGCTGGAGATAGGCACCAGCTCCCCCGCGACCCACTATGGAATAAGCGGTAGAAAATGACTGAAATTTTTAACAAGTCTGGATCTACTTGTTGGTCCAGTGCTGGAGTGATAATCTCTTAATGGACTAACATAGAATAAGCGACTCTTAATGAGTCTTTGTTAAATGGGACAAACAGTGCTGTGGCAGAACCTTTGAAAGGTAAAGAGATGGACCCATTTCACCACAGCTTAAATCGTTCAGAAAAAGACAGAACAGAAAGTTAAGGATGATTTGACATTTCTAAGGAAAAATCCTAGTATACCCAGAATGGTCTACAAAACACAAGACAAAAAATAGTGACTTAATGTTTAGGCTGAGAAGATCTCAAATCAGAGGAGAAAACAAGACATGATGGACAAATGGACAACAGTTTCGACAACAGCAGCACACAAGACTGAGTATTCAGGCGTTAGAATCTCAGAGGATGATTTGCTGAACTGTGTCTCATGACTGAACTGCAACCAACAGAGTGACTTCTACATTTTTCATCACTGAAGATGACAAATGATGGAGCAATTCTAGGTTAAACTAAAAGGTCAGCTTCTCAACTGATGTCATTGACTCAAACTATTGTCAGTCACAGTATTAGTTAACCTGTTGGCATCTATAAACATTTGATAAAGCTGTAACATGCCCATGAATGGCTTTAGACAGCAGGAGGCCACGTCACAGTTCATAAAACTACTTTTATATTAGATATTTAGCTTCTGCCTTAGAGGGAGCTCTTATTACACTAGGGGTTGTTGAATGCCTAAAGCCATGTTTCCTGTTAAAAACGCATTTCCACAGTCAACATTTTCTTGTGTCAATGAGGATTCTCACATTTAAGAAAAAATTATGAAAAACAAAAGAAAGCTCAGCCTTTGGGCCTAAATGCAATGACAGAAACAAAAAAAAAAACAGGACAAACAAAAATTAAAACTTGTGCATAATTACAAAAAAACCCCGAAAAGAAATCAAAGACCACAAAATCAAGCAAGAGCAGTCATTGGTATAGTGTTTTTTTTTTTCATCCTGTGGTACAGACAGATTCCTTGTAAAAAAAGGCTTCAAATGAGGTGTTTACTTTAGACCGTCTGATGCTTTCCCGTTAATCCTCACTAAAACAGTTTTAGTCTTTAACTCTTGTCTGGACTTGGACTGATAACTGCTTTGAATTAAGAGTAGTTTGTCTGAATTTAAACTTGTGTTGTTTAAAGTCAGACTTGTGTTAAATAGCTTCATGTATTAATGTAAAACTTGTATGGATATGTTTGCCCCATTTGAAATTCTCCATTTTTCCTTTCCAAAGTTTCTTCAAATTCAGAAAATAGGTAGACAGAACTCCAAATGATGAGTGAAAACCTTAAGTGTACTCTCCATTCTTCGACTGATTTCTTTTTTAGTTTGTTTGCTTAGGCACGTTTGTTTCTTTGATGAATTAATCATTTCACAATTCAATTACCAGTATTGTAAATCCGAGGCTGAATTTATACTCACCCTCCTCAACATGGAAAATCACCAACAGGTTTCGAAAGGCTGGACTGCTGCGTGATTAAGGGGACCGGATGACCTCAAGTGAGAGCGTCAACGAAGAGGCTGCAGTGTATATCAGTTAGGAGATATTGAAATGTTGTTCGTGCTCCTGTTCAGTAAAAAAGCATTAGCAACGAAATGTGTGTGTTACTGATAACGTACGTATATTTAAAAAGGTAGCCATGTTACAGGCACCGTTCGAAAAAAAGCATTTGCAAAATGCATTTGTTTATATTACCATACGGATTAAATTAAAAGTTAAAATTCCTCACGTGTAATATCTTTCTGTGTAAATATCTCGTATTACAAAGTGGGACACCCGCGGCTTAACATCCGGTGTGGCCTGTACAAGTAAAAAAATTGGTTTTCTTTCTAAACTTAGAGCATGCGGCTTTTAATCAGGTATGTTCTGTAGTCCGGAATTTACGGTAATGCTCCCAGATGAAGAATTTGGCCTTCAAATGCATTTTTTAATGGACATTTAGACCAATGAAAAATTATATTTTTAAGGAGTGATGCATGAATATTATTAATTGGCCTTCTCTGTTGCTACATTTAATGACCCACTGCTTTGTTTGCAAGCTTTACAAAGCTCTACAAAAAAAATGCTTTGAACACAACATTTTTCTCATATCTCAAAGATTTCTAAAGGATCCATTAACATACAATTTGCAGCAGATCTCTGCGACAACCCAACTTATCCAAACATGCAAAGAAATCCACACAAATTCCTCCACAAATGAAGTTGTAGGTAAAAGATTGGAAGGACATATGGAATGTGTTGAACAAAAGAGAAAACTATGGGAAGAAACTTGTGCCATCAGAAACTGAATTTGAATTGTCTGACTGAATTTGTATTTGTGTAATTTCAAATTAAATGCATTGATTTGAAAATGTATTTCACTAAACTGAAACTGAATTTCATGGTTTGAAACTGAATTCATTTGCTTTTAAAATGTATTTCGTTGTATTAAAAATTCAGTTTGACTACTTTCACTTTCAGTTCCAAAATTCAGTTTTTTGTGTCACACCTTCAGGTCCTTGAGGATAACCACAGATTAATCAAACACAGATTCATCGATTTACGTTTCACATCAGGTTAAACTTCCTGCAGCAGTGCAGCATACATTAGCTTGGCGGATGTCAATCACCAAGTCAAATGAGCTTCTATAGGAAGCATCATGTAAACAAATGATGGTCAAACAGTAACACTTATGCTACCTGTAGCTATTAGTTAAACATGCCAGATTAGCATAGTGTGCCGGCAGTGTTACGTCGGTCTGCGTTTCTCTTGCCCTTACCTCAGCGTAACTTCTGTTGCCTAGCAACCGTGTTAGCGAGAAGCGCAGAGCTGTGAAGCCGAATAAATGGAGCCTGAAGGTTAATAACGCAGTCTCTACTGTAAAACACGGTTTTTATTTACCCTTTTACATATTGTTGATGGCTTATAATGTTGTTTTGTTTTAAAATGTTATGTTTTATGATCTTGTTCATTATTCAGCCATTTAAAATGTTGAAAATATTTTTTGTGTTCATAGATATAAAAATCTAACACTAGATAAAATACATTGATGACAAATACCATTTGATTAATTTATTTGTAAAGCTTTCAACAACTGAAGCACTAACAAACTTTAGGAACAAAGTTTTAATCAATTCATTTGCAGAGCATAATAATTATTATTATTACAACAAATAAACCAACCATTAATATTAGATTTCATCTGACTGAATTATATCAGTTTAACTTCCACCCACTGGGGAAACCCAGTGGGAGTTTGAAAACAACATGCTGGGTGTCAGCTGTTCTCTCGGGGTTTAGCACCTCAACCACCTGGTCAGCCGACAGCTGGCGAGGCGAGTCGGCTGCTGGGGCAGCGGACGAACACATCGGCGCATTGTGTAATATAGCGATATCTTCATAAACTGATCAGATATTTTAGGTTTACACAACTACATTCTAATCTAAAAACATTGTAAAAGTTCAGTTGTTTCACAGAATGCGCAATATATCCAATTTTATTCACAACTTTTCTCTCTCCTCCTTCCGTTTGAACAATCTACTTCGACCCGCAATGAATCATGGGATAGGGTGGGACACGGAGGACACACCGGACCCATCCTTCAAATCTGGAGAAAAGAAGGACGCATTTGGTGGAACCTTGGAGATTGGACAGCATTTGTCACCTCATCCAGGACGTTATCGGCCTACAAATGCCTCCTTTAAAAGGATGCAGTCCTGAATCTGGACACAGCAATGGTGAATAACATCCGTGAATCAGTAAATCTGTTTGATTAATCTGTGGCTTCAAGAACCCGGATGTGTGACACAAAAAACTGAACTTTGGAACTGAAATTGAATTACAGACCTGAAAGTGAAAGTAGTCAAACTGAATTTTTAATACAACGAAATACATTTTAAAAGCAAATGAATTCAGTTTCAAACCATAAAATTCAGTTTCAGTTTAGTGAAATTCATTTTCAAATCAATGCATTTAATTTCAAATGACACAAATACAGGTTCAGTCTGAGCAATTCAAATTCAGTTTCTGATGGCACAAGTTTCTTACTGTAGAAAACAGATGTGGACGCTTCCTACATTCCCAGGCGCAAATCAAGATCAGCTGCTTTATTATTACCTAATGCTCTATAAACAGGTTTCTCATTACCAAACTATTAAAACATGGAGTGGGAATAATTGAGTGACATTGGTAAAGGGAAAGAGACCATTACGAAAAAATCTTCCTGTTGGAAAAACATACTAATAGCAACAGTTACACCTGCATTTCTAAACATCAGGCATAATTAGGTCACCATCAATGGTGAGCTGCCCCTCGTAAGACGTCAAGTCAAAATACTAATCAAAGGAGCCGTAAGGGAGCAAAGAGGCACCCTCAGAGAGCTTCAGGGATACCTGGTAATAGTAGGTACAGTTTTTCCCATGAAAACAATATGGATTGCACTCGACCACTGCTGAAGAAAATGTTGAACCTTGTTTGAAGGTTACTACGAAAGATTTGGACAAGCCAGTGAAATACTAGGAAAATATATTCTGGTCAGATGAGGCCAAAATTGAACCATCTTAGAGCATATAGTTCTGGCAAACTTCATACAACAGAAGGAAGGATTAATGGAGAAGTAAACAGGGACATTCTTGATAACATTCTGAAGATAAAGAGTGTGGATTTAAAAGCATCACAACAGTCCCAAACACATAGTCCAGAAAACTGTTCATTGGTTTGAGAGAAAGAAAGTGCTAGAATGACCAAGTCAATGACCTGATTTTTATCCAACTGAAATCTATGGAAATAACTGGAGAATAAATTGTATAGAAAGAATTTCCAGAATCTGGCAGATTTAAAGATTGTTTATGTGGAAGAACAGGTCACAATTACACTGGAGCAATACAATTTTCTATATACAGAATGCAAGTTTTTATTGCATAGAAACTATTTTCAACAAAGTATTCAATAAATCTCTGTAAGAATGCTCACCCATTTCAATATTTTACCCAAAACTTCATGTTTGACCTAGTTTGGTTTTTTTTTTATTTCTTTATCTGTGGATTACTGAGATTGTTGCCTGGTATTAATTTTATATAAATAGCCTCATTAGAAATATTTAAACAAATAAAGTTAATTAGTTTAAAACTTATTTAACCTGCAATACAAAAACGCATCACTTCACGTCCATTATCGTTTTAAGTAGGTCAAGCATGGCAGACACTAAAGCTGGATACTGGCTGTATGAACAGCTGGGACTTTTGTCTCTCTTCTTTACTCTGAAGAAGACAGACAGAAGTAGATTGTCTTTCTGGAGACTCTTTGGGAACACTAGATGCCATCTCCATCGACGCGCCGGCATCAAGAAAACAGTCTTTCCAGCTGGTGAGTGTCAACCCTCAAAGCAACGTCATCCCAGCGTTTGATCGACAGGCCTAGTCATATCTCATGAGCACACAGGGACAATGATGACTCACTGATCAATAACATCTGTTAAGAAAAAAAAAACTAGAGCAGTTTTTAAACAATATCGTGACTCTTCAACTATGTCGTACAAACAATAAGCTACTCTGATTATATAATATATGAAGCCATCAGAACCAATGAAACGAGCCTACTTAACCTCGACATGTTGTAGTTTATATTATATGCCTAAAACTGTACAACCAGTACATTTAACTAGCCACTGATCCCTTTTCTGCGCTTGTTCCCGAGGTTTCATTGAGTCATTACTGTGACGGTAACACAGAGACCATGTTTGCTGCTAAATGAGACTAAGCAGATTGAGGAACACTGCGACAAAGACCTTAAACAATAACTTCCCGCAAAATCTTAGTTTTCCACAACAGTTTATCAAGTTAAAAAGTGTGGGGGAGAAAAGCAGGTGTTTCAACTATGCTCAAAAGAAGGTGGAATTCCCCAAAGCCAGAACATTTCTTTACACCCAGCAGCTCAGACATGATTTTAAAACACTCTGTTGCCTTTATGTGCATCAAGTCTGTTGGAACAATCAAACATTTTCTCAAAGGAGCACAGACTTTGAGACATTTCTCTTTTGCCTCATTTTCACTTATTTCATCATATCGTAAAACAAATTAAAAATCACTGAAACCCAGATACAGCTGACCGGAAGGAATGTTTAAGTAATGGTTTATTATTAAAAGGATAAAAATAAAAGCGAATGTAAGAAGACGAGGAGAAACATGACGGAATGCGGCTGACGGAGGAGGGAAACGCTGACTGGGATGAGTGCTGGATGGGCGATGCAGACGTCCTGACAGGGAAAGAGTGAGGAAATACATGTAGCATTTGAAGAGACTGACCCATAGAGCGCTGCATATGGTGCTCTTGTCCACAAGCAAATACATCTGCCTAAAACTAAAAAGGATCTTTTCTAGGATTCCTTGATACTCAAATGTAGCTTCCCATGACCGCTTAATGAAAGACAATGCACTCATAACTTTGCCAGCTAGTCCAAATAATGTTTAACACATGTATAATCTGGAGCCAGGAAGGCTATTTTATTAGCTCTTAAAGACTGAAGATGTACTAAATCAGATTTATGGCCAACTTTCTAATTTCCGTTCAATTTTCCATCTGCGGCTTTCTTCTGATTTTACCTGTTTGAATGCTGAACTAACTGTGTTAAAAGTTGGAGATGCCCAGAAATACAAGCTGGTGGACAGTTTGGTGACAGGAAACCAGCGCTGTCTGACAGCACAAGGAAATCAATACAGTGGAAACACTGAATACAAATTTGATTTCTTCCAAGAAGCATTTTGCATCTTTAAAACTTATATTTAGAAGACCGGTTCCCTACTGAAAAGGATGGAAATTAAAACAATTTGTTTCAACACACCCCTCAAAAAACATTCTCAGCACTTCTAATTTAAGTCATTTTCAACATTAAATCAGTCCAATGTTTGAATATTGTTAAAACCATGATACTGCTAAATGATGTAACCAATAACGACGATTAACTTTCTGGAAGATCTCCCTGTTTGACATAGACCTGATGGTTAAGAGGGGTTTATCAGTTTTTTTCAAATCATTTTGCTTCCTTCTTTGAAGGACGAACGGCTTCCATTATGCCTTAGGGAAAGGCATCCTGGTGGTTCTCCATTCTAAGGCATTTTGCACTGGGCCCAAAGCCTGACACAACCTTGAAATTTCAGCAGCACTGGTTTGCAGACTCACTGCCTTGAAGTGCTGCCACTTATCACATCTCTGTATCAGAAATCAGTTCACATACACCTGCTTGTGTCTCCACTTCAACATAATGTATTTAAAGTGCAGACACAACATATTACCAACGACATACTACACATTTGCATTCGGAGAAAAATTCGATTTGTGGTTATTATGAGCCGTTCGTATTTAGAGGTCCCACAGCAGAAAATTAGACATGACTGTAAAGCAAGCAGTCGTGGGACAGACTGAAGTAAAACCTTTCAAATTGTTGAGGTGTGAAAGGAACATTGTGCCATGCATTCAATGTTTCAGCTTTCTGTTGGCTGCCTTTCAAACACCTTGGCTGGGAACACTAAGTGAAGCGAATGTCACCAGCATGAATCTAATGTAAAGAAACCTTCACAAATATATGCATTACCATTTGTATTTTTAGTCTGAATACAATTATAGTTGGTTGAAAGTGTAGCTTCCTTTAGACTGATCACATCTTTCACTGGTATAAAATGGATATTATCCAGACTGTGGCTCCTCAACAGGACGGTGTGCATTTAAATTCTCAGCTGAGGTATGTTCTGCATAGAGCTGAAACGTTGCCTGCTAGTGCGTATGGCGTTTCCCAGGCTCCATGTTTCCCTCTCACAAAGCAGAAACATGCATGTTAAAAAAACATCTGAAACACACCTGTAGAGCTGGTGAGTGTGTATGCATAGTTTTGACTTTTTGATCCCTGCTGGACCGACAACCTGTGCAGCATGTACCCAGCCTCCTCCCCACTGACATAGTCTAAACTCCCCGTCACCCCCAAAACCTTACAAAAATTCCAAAGTAGGAATATTAAATGAGAGGGAGAAATCTGCTGCAGAAATTCAAACCGCATCTCCTGGGTCAAGGATTTCAGATGCAGCAGTCACTGAATGTCAATGCTTTGCTAGGCTTTCAAAACAAGAGAGCAGCGCAGGAGTGGGTGATGCAAAATGATGACGGTTCCGTTTTTCCATATCTTATATATTCTGTAGGACTGCAAATAAGTCCTCAGTAAAAGTCTCAGAAGTAGGTATGTAGGGAAATTGGCAGATTGCAGTATTTGGCCTTCACTTGGTGCGGCAGGTCTGAGAGGGAGCCTGTGGAAACCAGGAAATCTAAAACAGGTGATTCTTGTAAGATAAAAATGGAGAGAAAAAGAGGGAAAGCATATTGGCTGCAAAAAAAGTGGAAAGAAATTAGAAAGTAGAAAGAAAAGGCAAACATTTGCCCCAGATTCTAGATCTGTGCCAATTTTGTGAATCAACAAATAATCAGCCAAGAGCCTTTTGGGTAACTGATTCATTTACCAACAAACTTCACCCACTTCAGGTGAAACATGCCAGGCTAACAATGTTTCCTGAAAACACTTGTTTACAGTCACTAGTGAACAAGGAAGTGTGCTTTTAACTTTACGTTTATGTAACGTACATTATATATCACCCAGTCAGCCCCCTCAGTCTTCTGAATAGTTCTTCCAATCCAGCTGTCAGATGACCCAATCAAATGATCCGATCTGAGCCCACGAATAAAATCAACTCCCAATACCCAAGGTTGGTGGGTTTATCTGAGCCAACTGTGTTACAGGCTGCGCCAATTATTTTGGTAATCTGTTGAGCCTTGTTTTGTTTCCACTGCCAAGTGTTTGTTTTCTTACCATTTACAATAATGTTCACACAGAGAAACTGTACTGGCTGCTGCAGCTTCCTCTGTGTCTATGTGATGTGACAGGTTCTGTCTGAGCTTAAACTCAGAAAGCTTTTTGTGAGTGAAGGCTGCACAGAGAGCAGCTGAAGGACTCGCTATTAAATCCTTTGCTTTTCAAACCAGTTTCAGTAGCAGGAGAATAACATTCCTTTTTATCTCCATTTATCTGCGATTTTTCTACACACAATTAATTGGAACTACACAAAACTATGCTGCAATATAAATTATTGACAAATCATATCAAAACAGAGTAAACATGCTGGTGTTAAGACTTTCGCTGATTGCTCTGTATTAAATAATCAGAAGCATGCACAGTTTACTAAAAACTGCAGCCTTATGAGAGTTCTTTTCACAGGCTGTCAAAACACTACAACGGCTTTCTTAACCTAGTTAACTGTGTGTTAGAGAAACTGAATACTGCTGAAATTTAGTTCGTTATCTTCAATGGACTTTTAGGAATCAATGCCATGTATGTTAGATACTTGGCATTGATTTTACGTAAATGTAATTAAGTACCACACCAGGACTTGGTATTACCACATATCTAATCTTCAATTACTGATCGGCATTTAGAAACAAAATAAAAAAACCATCCGGGTCAGAGTGTAACCCAACACAAAAAAATGAAGACTCACACAGGAGTAGTGCTAAAACAATCGGGATTAATCAATTATTTAAGTAATTCTCAAATTAGTCATCGAATAATCGTTAACTGGAACATAGAGACTCTAAAAACTTGCCACTTGCTGAGAGAAGAACCCTCTCAGAGCAGTAAATAAGCCAAAACTGAACAAAGTGTGTGTTGTTAAATGTACAGATTAATCGATTAGCAAAATCATTAGTTGCAGCCCTAACACAGGACTCCTTGAAACATCATGCTGAATGCCCAAAACAACCAAAGGACCTGCTCAGGAAAAACAAAAGATGTCACCAGATGTTTAAAACTTGCAAAACAGATAAAAGTGAGATGTTTCTAAAAATAAAACAAAAACAACGTGACTGAACGATGTGAAACTATCATTCAGATTTGACAAGGACCCGCAGTTATTTTCTAATTGTCAAGATGTCTTGACACCTTCTGGGATGAGCACCACAGCAGCAGCACTGCTAACAGAGTGACTGCAAGAGGCACAAACAAAGGGCCAGGAGAGAGAAGTGGCATCTTACCATGAAGGCATTTCTTTAGAAATCAGCCAAGTCTTGCAGCAGTAGGCAAACGTTATCACAGCAGCCAAGTAGAATAGCGGGAATACTTGCTCTTCAATGTGACATCCAAAATGAGGTCAGACCACACTCAGCCAGCAGAGTGGGACAACACAGAGAGACAAAAAACAAGTGTGTTTGTCGGTAAGTCAGCAAGTTCCTGCTCATGACGCGAGGATGGGGAAGGAGAAAAACAGAAAATAAAAAACCTTGGCTTCAGTTCCCAGCCAAGAGGGAAACAGCTGCTGGAAGAGGGGGGGTGACAGAGAGGCAGGGCTTAGTGTGAAGCACGCCTAAAGTCTTACCCAAGCAGTCCAAAAAAACCACCCACTCTCACAGATACTCTGACTGAGCTCCTTCAGAGGAGAAGATGATGTGGGTGCACACCAACACACCAACACACACACACACACACACCATTGTCCAGTACTTGCAGATTAATGGCTTATCTCTACTTGCTGAACTAGACAATGCACACTGGGCCGGTCAAGATAAGGTCTAACGAAAGATGCGAGCCAATCAAAACTCAGCAGCACCACTGAATCAGTGAAATGAGTCCATCAAAGACAAAGCTACATCAGCAGCATGTGTTGTAGGAGCCATCAACACTATTCCCTAAACAGTGTGTAATATAAGAGAACAAAATGCTGCATTCAGCCTCAATAAGGAGGCTTTCCCATGTACTATCACACAACTGAACAGATAGTCGTGTTTATTTGACTTGGTCCTGGTAGGAAAAGCAAGATAGCAGTGAGGTTAGTTATCAGGCTTCTAGCAGACAGAGACTGAAGAGCTGAAGTTTAAAGACGACAGTGGTTAACACCATAGAGGTGCATGACCCTTTACTGAAAACCAACTTATTGTCATTCACATGGCACCAGAAATGGCTCTGGGTGGTAAATGTGTAACGGACAAGCTTGAAAAATTATGAGTGGAAATATGAAAGCTAAAAAAACTTAACCAAAACAAAAAACAAACAATGCCAAGATACCCATTGCCCCTTTTGCCTGCTGTTAGTGGATCTCATTATTCAACTCCTGGTAACAGCCCTCTGTTGCTGTAGAACGATCAGGTTAGCTGAACGGATCATGTTGAGTCTAATGTTTCCTGTTGTGCTGATGGTTTATTAGCCTTTATTTTAAACACCCATATTATTCCTGTCTGTGCTGATATTACCAACACACAGTTTGGTTACTTCACAGACTACCAAGTAAATTTGCACATATTGAACTGTTCTTCCAAATTAAGCCCTTAAATTTTACAGATATACACAGTTAAGCCCTAAAAACAGATATAGATATAAAAAATTTAATAAAAATCAACCAGGAATTTTATTTCTGATAGAAAACAAGGCAAGCAAATCTTGAATCAGTGCAAACATTTTGAAATTTGTTTTTTTTCCTCATTTCAAAAAAGTAACCTAATTAGTAAAAAATGTATAGCCTTCTTAATAATAAATACCCCAATCCATCCCATTACCCTAATCTTAACCTCCTTCCTTCAGATTCTGGCAGGGATTCTGGCTGGGCCACACCATAACGTTAATATTACTTCCAGTCAGAAGAAATCTGTCGTTCAAATTATAACATGACTCTAAAACAAAATCTGCATGAATACTTTTGCGTTTAACTGCAGCACAGATTAAAGAGCAATGTAAGTTTTCCCTTTTCTGATTCCTGGTTGATAAAATAAATGTTCTTTGATCAGCCAACACAGAATGCAGCTCCCAAAGTTATTTAAACCATCTGGATAACTCGTTATAAAAGTGATAAGGGAGTATCCATCCGTGTTATGAAGACAATCTGTGACTCCTGCACATTACAGTACATTCTGCTATACCTCTTAGCTTCCTCATAGCATCACGCTACCATTTATAACAGTACACGCTTTGTGATTTTATGTATTCACAATCTACAGAAAACAAACTAAAAGAAAACATCAAGAGGTGCACTTTTTCCATTAAATCCAAAATGAAAAGCAGTGTGTCAAAATCTGACTACACCAAGGGTGACTCAATTTAATATTTGCTAGTTGTTGGGAATTTAACTTTCTATACCTATAGAATTAAAAAAGGCTGATATGAAATACTGAACTAGGGTGGTCCAAACATTTGGTCTACTCGACATTAAATAAATTCTTTAGAGAAATTCTTCTGCCTCAAAACCAATACAAACTGCGCCTTTTTTACCTCTCCAAGCAGTACACATCTAGACACAAAGATGCAGGCACTCTGCTCCCATCCCTGCAGAGGCTCATCTGAACAATCATGGCTGAGAATAAAAACCGTGAGCTGCTGTTGGAAGTTTAAAACTGCTAACCTGGCAAGTAGGTCCAGGAGAAAACTTTTGCAGCCCACGAGGCAAATACAAAAGCATTATTCGGATGCATTTTTCCTATGAGGCTAGCTGTGCCAGCACTACTACAATTTCAAATGTCAGTAACGCTCCTGTATCTGCAACTGTGGAGTAGTAAACCTCCCATTATCTAACTAACACTATCAGTATAAGTACATTTACAGACTCACTTCCAATTTCAACTCGGAGATTTCCCATTGACATGCGTTTCCCCAGTGCAGAGTTGGTACCGACCCAGCACAGGAGTTCTGTTGCACTATGGGTACACTTTTCAATTACTGCCAGAAGCTAGCTAGGTTATGATATAATTATGTTATATTATACCTAATACACTACAAAGAAATGTAGGGTCAATGAAGTGACAGCAAGAACCCAAGTCATGTAGGTGCAGAAGAACCCTGACGCAACACTCCTCCACCACCATGCTTCACTTTTACAAAGCTTTGTACCCAAGACATGTTTTTATTCCACACGTCTTTCTAAAAAGGAAGTATTCTTATTTATTCACATGAAACTAAGAAAACTAAAGAAAAGCTTGTTTTCTTTTTTTAAGAGAAATCCTTTAAAAAAAAAAAAAAAAAAAAAAAAACAAGCCATACTTTGTCAACATGTTTTCTGACTGAACAGAAAAAGTTTATCTGGCCAGAATTCTCTAGAGCAGCAAAACTGCTTTACAGAAGTTATTACACTTCCTTATGATTCAGCTGCATGATATTAGGAAAACATGCCATATGCGCTAATTGGTAAATGCTGCGATAATGATATGACTTGCTATAAATAATTAAAAAGCAGCATTTTCCCTACCGTTAAGCAAGGGGAAACAGGAACAAGAAAATCACAACATGTAGTAAATTATTACACGTCTGTATGAGTTCACATGTTACCAATTTACCACAGTGGGTGAGGAATTATATTGTTTCCAACATATGGAGCAAAAACGCTGCAATTTAAGTCTTGATGTAAGACCGCGCCGTTCAGATGCACACGAGGAGCAGGGAGGTGGATAATATGGAGAAACGTCACTGTTCCGCTGGTAGTTTTATTGGTGGAGCGGGACCCCCCTTTCTCCGATAGTAAAGTTAATTCATTTTCAAAATTAACGCTCATTTTTTATGAGTGTATCGGCCCTTTAACTGACATTTGTGCTCCCTCCTTGTGGTTTTTATGTCGACTACAGTGCATGCGCAGAGTCTGTTCCCGCTGCCTTTCACCCTATGACCCTGTGAGCTGGGTATAAATGGCATCATATCGGGCCTGCAGAAGAAAATCGTGCCCCCCCCCACGCTCTCAAAAATTCCTGGTGAGAACCCCATGTATGGAAGCTTGTATAAGCCAAAACTCAAATTTGTGTTTACTTTCTCCCGAGACCTCCTAAAGAACAAACTGTGTTTTACATCTCAACTTCCACAAGGTTACACAGAAAGAAAATGTAGTTTGCATAATCATGACGGCATATATTAGTAGATTTTAAATAAAAAGCACTTGAGTTGTGATGAACAATAATACTAACATACGATTCCATCTGTGTAAAAGTACTTTAAACTAGAGATCGGTCAGAGACAAAAATGGTTCGGTTGTTAAACTTCAACAGCAAGAACCTCGTTGGGAAAACATCAATGGCATCAAAGCAGAATGTAAAAAAACTGTCATTTTCACAAAGTCATTACATGTTGAAAACCCCCTTTATCCATCAGTCTGAATGTTGTTGCCGAGTCAGGGGGAGGTCAATAATGGACCCATTTGTCCAAATGATTTCCTGCTCCTCAGACACACCCATTAGCCAAGGATGAGAGGTCGTTTATGGTCTACACATCTCCGCTTACACAGGGAGAATAACTTTGGCAACTATGTGTTAAAACTAGGAGCCAGTGCTAGCTTTTCATACAGACTGTGGTATTTCTAACACTGGTTTGGAGCCAAAGCTTAACCTTTATACAGATGGTACAGAGCTTCACAGCATAATGAGTTACTAAAGGCTTCTAGTAGTTTGAAATATCAAACCCACATCAGTTCAAGGCAATGCAATAATGGAACGTTTTACCACTGAAAGATTACAACTTCCAATGAAGTGCTCTTGGATTTTATGTAATAGCACAACAAAATTAGCTCTGAATTGTGAAGAGGGAGGAAAATGGCCGACGGTTTAAAACAAGTATTGCATGCATGTGTATTCAGACCCCCTAGTTCAAATTTCTAGAACTATTACAGTGCTAAGTGTTTTGGGTTATGTCCATAAACTGACCAGCTTAATTTCCCAGCTAAAGCAAAAAATCCAAACAGCATGAGCCTTGGTAGCCAAGTGTTCAGGGTGACGTGGAGTATTTCACTGGGTGTGAGTACTTTTGCAAGACACTGCAGGCAGTTAATGTCTCGCTTTTTAAAAGCCAATTACTTGTAGCAACAAGCTTGAGCTTTCCTTACCTTTTCAATCTTGGTAGCCAGAGCCACATGCTTGTTCCCCTACTTTTTCATTATTCATTTAACAGTTGAACCAACAGTGTGTGTATGTACATCAGACTATGTCAAAGATATCACCTTACATGTTAGACATTTACCTCTATAACCTTACTGGTTAAAAGTAAGATTAGACTCTGGTACCACAAACATTTCTCATCGTTTTTCAAATTCTAGATATTAACAGGACCCCCCCCCCCTTCAGCTTGTGGTTGACTAGCTTAATTAAATGGATTCAGAGAACGACATGTTATTCTTCACCAGCCATACACTAAGATTTATAGAGCTGCATTGCTGGGCAGACAGTTGCAAGAAACCTCTTCTGTTTTCAGCTCAGACTGTTAAAATTGAATGGTTGAAAAAATTCTGTGGCTGCAGTGGTTCTGCAGAGCTCCCACGTTCTTTATTATAGCATGGACTTGGTAACAATACGTCAAAATGCCTTTTCTTGTCATCACACCCTTGTACAGTTGCGTAAAAAATACTAGCAGTCCAACTAGACTAACCAGATCAATCACCGTCCTTGGTAGAAATATCACCATAATGCAAATAATTTCCTAGTAGGTGTAGTAGGGTCATAGAAAGCCAGCAAAAAATGCCCCCGAGTCTGTGTAATTGAATAACTAGTTGAAAGAGGAGTGTTCAAAATAAGTGTCGAGTTCAATTCCTGAGGTCATTCATTATGTGAAGAAACAGGTGTCAGTCAGGTAGACCCGTGTATAAGAATCACGCCAGCACATGTACATGATTTCTTTCTGAAAACCCGACAGACATGGGTCCTTCCAGGCATTGTTAAGAACAGCGTACTTTGATTAAGACATTGACTGAAGAGGGGAAACGTTCAAAGAGGCGCAGAAAATGATAAGCTGCTCGGCTAAAAAGAATCTCCAATGATTTTAAAATGGAAAGCAAAACTAGAGAGACATGGAACTAAACAAACCAGTCTACCAGTCGAATGGATAGAAGAAAAGCCAGCATGACAGAAACCCAGCCGATGATCAGCTCCAGGGTGATCAAAGAAGGTTTGAAGTTAACAGTGAGTACGGCGATAATTATGATGCCAGTGTGAAGCTACTATTGGCAGGAAGCCCCGCAATGGACCACTGTTAAAAATAAGACGTGCTGAAGACGATGCAATTTGCCAAAGAACACATCAACTGGCTTACAGCATCATGATATGGGGATGTTTCTCCTACTATGGTCCCGGGCCTATTAATGAAATGCGAGGGATCATAATCAGTTTGCAAAATTCTTGAAGTGGTCATGTTGCCTTATGCCGAAGAGGAAATGACTTTGAATTGGGAATTTTTACAAGACCACAACCCCAAAACACACCAGTAACCACACCAGCAGCATCTTGTTTCCAGACCAACAAAATCAAAGTTATAAAGGGGCCAGCCAGCTTTAAGCCTGATTTTTATTTTGCAATTAGATTAAAACAACAAAGATGGTCTAAACCTACTGACATAAAAACACAGAAGACTGGAAACAAATCTCATAATCCAACCAAATCTCTGCCATACTGAGAAAATGCATACTTTGGGTTAGCAGCATGTGGCTCACAAGAAAAGTCCAGGTGATTTCCTGTTTAAACATGCTGCCACAATAACTAAAACTATATTTTATAAGTCACCTTATTCCACATCATTTACAGGCACCAGGAAATGATGCCATTAGCTTGATAAATGATATTTAGAAAAGCATGTTAAGGAGCTCAAACACAAGCCGAGGCAAAAATCTGACATGATGTCATGCATTGTAAATACAGTAAGCACTAAATGACCGGAGCATGTTCTCTACGAAAAGCTGGATTTAATTGGACGAGGATAAAATACAGGCAAGGTTTAAGCAGTTCAGGAGGGAGGTATGGCAAAAAGATGAGACACCAGAGATAAAAAAAAGGAACATTACTATGGAGAAACCTTAATGTTCATAAAACATTAAGAAGACAGCAAATTGTTTATAATGCATGGTGGTGGGCGTGGCGCTGATGGTGTAGGGGTTAAACACGCGACCACATATAGAGGCTCCTCGATTCGGCCGTCCCGGGTTCGAGTCCCGGCGACCTTTGCCAAGTGTATCCCCCTCTCTCTGCCTCTCTTTCCCGTCTGCCTATTGGCTAAAAAAAGGGCCTCTAGAGCAGAAAAAATATCTTAAAAAAAAAAAAAGTATGGTGGTGATGCAACATCCACAGTACTGCTATGGATGGCTTTATAAGCAAGCTCCTGTTTTGATAACTGTAGGGTTGAATTGTTTTAAAAAGGAAATATGTATTTTTTTCCTTAAAATGTGTTATTTTTCAGATGTAAACAGAGATAGCAATATTCAATCTTTTATTTAAATGCTTACATACTTGACCCTTCCCTTAGAGGTCACAATAAAATGGGAGAAAAATTCATGTCAAGCGAACAGCTCAAACAATGTCCGTTAGCCTCATAGCACAACTGCCTAACGCAACCACTTAAAGTCATAGTTTTCATGTTTCCATCAATAACAGCAATCAATTACATATCAAGATAAACAAAATAGAATTTAAAAGTGATTGAACAAACACTCATTTGTTCGAAAGGTAAATTAAAAAAGGTATTCGGCTTTTACACATAAGACACTGATTTAGGCATGATGGCAGAAGGTGGACAGAGAAGGAAAGAAAAACAAATCCAAGTAATTCAGACATTGATGCTGTGTGGCTTGACATGAGAACGGAGTGGTTCCCTCTGTAGCCTCCTTGCCACGGCTCCTCCAGCCCAACACAAACAGCTCCAGCATCAGTCCCTGGACTGGGTTAGATGCCTGCTAGATTTAAACTAGTGACCCGTCTTTCCTGGGGAAAAATCTCCTTTCCTTAAGCTCCAATTGCACGTTAATCCTTTTTAACAAATTTACATGTGTTGAGAATCTGTTTTATAACCTCATTCATGTCCTTGCCATTTTATCATCTACTCATTAACAGGAAAAATAGTTTGCACTAACTAAGGCACAAATCCAATTTGGTTCACAAGCATTTTGTATTGCATATCCACAGGCTCCCAGGAGGTAACAGTGCAGAGGTTAGCGAATATGGAAAACGGTGGCTTGTAATGATTTGACATTGTTAATGAAGGCTAGAGGGAAGCGGCAGTGAACCATTTATCAGCAGAGGGCCTCGGGGAAGGCACAGACAGCCAACCATTTCTAACCCAATGCGTTTCAATTCAAACACAGTCAAGTGACTGATTGCTTCTGTGATCTGAGGTGCTTCTGAATGGCCTTACGTTGAAATAACAGTCATTAAATATTCCAATACAGTCATGGTGGGTGTCCCATGGTACCACCCTTATTTGTAATGCCAGGTGTAAAATGGGCTCATAAAAACATCCTTATCCACATGATCAAGAATAAAAACGCCTAAGAGATGGTGCTGAACTACGTCACTTGATCGTGTTAACAAACTTTTTACTGTTTCAAAGAAGCTTTCAAGAACACCTAATTCCTCTGACTTTCACTCATTCAAATAAAACCACTACTTGTCCCAAAGGAGCAAGAACCCTGAGCATCCTCTCCATCAGACTGTGGTTCAACAACAGTGTCTTCAGTCAGAGGCTTCTTCAGATCTGCTGTAAGACAGAAGACTGCAGGAGATCCTTCCTGCCCACAGCCATCAGCATCTACAACGGTTCTTTGAAGAAACCTGCAAAATATAAGCTACAACATTTAATGTCACTTTGGGATTAATAAAGTATTTCTGAATTGAACTTGTGGGACAAGCAGTGTTCATTAAACAGATGGAACAGCAGCTTGTCCTGCCCAAGAAACCGTGCTGCAGGTTCTTCAATAGAGGTAATAGTTTTTAATTCTACATTCAATTACGAGAATATCCACATACATGAAATTAAAGCGAGTTACCACACTTTATCACACTTCTTCACTCAAAAAAAGTGCACCAAAGTGATGCATCTATGGAGGCGGTTTTTAGTTTTGATGCATTTGAGAACAGTCTGACATTTCAGTAATTGATCTGCTGATCCCTTAGAGGCAGTTAAATAAACATTTTTGGGCGTTTGACTGGTGCATCTCAACAAGTACTTATCCTTCTAAAAGTGATCAATCATTCGACTATATTTGCAAACATTACTCAAAGGGACAAACATAATCAGCTCAGCTGATCGTGTATTTACAATCATGACAACAGACCAGTTTGCATGCAAAACGAATGTTTGTGCTTTCAGTTAACATGACCGCTTCATTTCTTTCTGCATCCAGTAAACAAATCTCCATTCCAAGTCATAAAAAAAAAGGAAAGCTGTCAAATTCAAGTATTTTTCACAACTTAACAGAGAGTTGAGATACTGGCCTGATCTCGTCAAGCATTCCACGCTATAAAGACAGAGCGTTAAAAGCAAAGGTAACCAGCAACTCCAGTCACACTCAAACATGATCTGACACATTCAGCACATCAGCCAGAGAATTGCTCTGATGACGAGGAGCTTAACCAGGAGGCATGTTAGATGCTGTCGTTTAAGTAGTTAAATGAGTATACAGTCTGAGCTTGTGCCCTTATCAGAAAATTAATCAACTACGATCAAACATGCCATGAATTTATCTGGACAATTAACAGGCTGCTGTTCTCAAACTTTGTAGAGAAGAAGATCAGACAAAAAGATCGCTGTGAAAGGTGTCTGTTCTGTTTTATAAGAAGCTCTGATCTTGCATAGACGCTCAGCCTCAGACTGTCAAGTGTGACCCGGAGACAAAACCCTTAACGTTAGCTAAATGTTGCTGTAATAATTAAAATAATTAAAATTTAAAGGAAACTTTTTTTCTGACAGCCTGAGTGGAGGACATGACCAACATGATCCTGGGCAGATTCAAAAGAGCTGTAAAAACTGCACTGACACTTTGCCAAGCAGACAGGAAAGATGTTGTACGTCACTGGAGCAACAGGATCCTGGTGGTGTACGCCTATCAGCACATGGGAAAGTTCAATTATTCATGTCATTATATTATGTGGAAACAATGGCTTGGCTGAAGGGATGGTTGAAACTAGAGGAAATAGCTGAGTGTATGGTTCAAGTTACAGCAAGGTAACAGGAAGACACAGTCAAACATTGGAGGGAGGTTGGACCAGCACACCTTTCCTATCACAAATAATCCCTCAGAGTAAATGTATATGGAAAGAGTCACAACTCTTTCTGCCTACTACTACGTCAAATCTGCCTAAAAGTGGTTTTGTCATTTCTTTTAAAACATCATTTCATAAAAGATCTGAGTAGACTATTGGTTCATAGAAATAAATTATAAGAACCTTCAACCAATATATTCTGTATGGTTAGGATAAATGCAAGACCGCAGGTCCTAAAGATCAATTTACCGTATTTCCCCCCCCCTCAATATAAGCCGCACCCACAAAGTTTTATATATAAGCCGCACCGGGCTAAAAGCCGCTGATATCGACTGAACTGATTAGTTTCCAAATGGTGCCTGTAGCATAAAAGTGAAAGTGCTGATCAAACAAATCAGAAAAGTTATTGAGTGGTTTATTCATCGTCTTCGATGGCCTTCAACTTAAATGCGGCATCATATGAAATTCTTCATGTGGTTTCCATGATGAGTTGCTACGGGTTTGAAAACTCGTTTTTTTTTTTCCACTTTCTGCTAAAGCGCCCCCTGGGGAGTGAAGAAAAAGCCACAGAAAAGCTGCACCTTATAAGCCGCATGGTTCAACGCATGGGAAAAAAGTAGCGGCTTAGAGTCGGGAAAATACGGTACCGTCTTCTGCTTTTTAGAGATCAGACTGGGGGGATAAAAAGTCCAGAAAGGATATGTAGTTGCTACATGTTTGGGGTTCTTTCTCTCTCAGTGGGACAAGAAGTAGCAGTTGTACTCTAGACTCAACCCTGGATGGCAAAGCTCCTCAACCCATCTCTAAAGCTGAGCCGACTCACCCTACAAAGGAACCTTTAGACAATCACACCTGGGATTTCACTCTATCAAGATGTATATCTGAAAGCTAGAGCTGACAATCAAAACACAGACAGACAGATAAATTGAAGGCTTTTGGGCTCAGACATTTCTTCACTACCACAGAGCAGAGCAACACCACATTTTCGCAGATGAAGCCCCAATCCAGCTTCCACTCCATCCAACCATCACTTGTCAAAAAGCCACGAAGCCCCTTAAACTCCATTTTAGGCAGAGACTGACCCGATCAGGAAGGATCAGTCCACCTGCCAAGGCTGAAGAACCATGAGCTCAGACTTGGAAGAGCAGACCCTCATTCCAACCGCTTCACCCTAGACTAGAAGCTGTCACATTGCAAGACTCTGGCTTGAAGATGCAGAAGCAAAGATGTGGACACACATTTTTTTTTTTTTTTAAAGAAGCACTAAAAGGACGAGATGGAAACCCTTTGCACATATGGGTTCCACTTCATTAGCATGAAAAATCCTGAGGAATCTGTGCGGCTCCCAATCTGTAGCTCACGCAGAGCAAACACATTTACAACTCTACTAACACTTAGAAAATTACAGTCATTTAGCTGACACTACTGGGGTTCAGTTTCAAGCCAAAGCAAGCAGGAAGTTTTCTTCAACGATAAATGCTACCTCACTAACCAGAGAAAGCCATGATGAACACTGAACAGTAATTAAAAGCAGATTTCACCCAATGTTGGACGTCCTAAATAGATTTTCAATGAAATTTTTTAGACACCCAAGTGAGGTTTAGTCTACATTTTGGCACAGACTGCATACCGGCTCATCCAAGATGAGCTGATTCCCTATAATGGTGATCGCAGACACTGTCCTCACACTTAGATTTTGTCTGGCTACACTGTTTTGCATGGCTGGCTTTTGTGGCAGGAAACTAGATGAGGATGATGGGAATATGCTGTAAAGTGGGGAGATAGTCAAATTCTTTACACTGTGCAGGCTGCAGTTAAACACATGAGAGTGGACTGCATTATTAACAACATTTCATCCCCCTCCAGGGTAGGAAATTACAGTGTTTTGCAACTCGTTACTGAACACAGGGCAGTTTGAATGAAGATTACTCCTGACAATAATTCCCTCTATTTATTCTCAAAGTACTTTCAATGCAGCAAACCTTTAATGTACGAGTATAGAAACATGTGGGAGGAAGCTCCTTCCAGGAGAAGCACTTTTCACCACATCTCTCTCTCTGGTAAGCAGTACACTGGGAGCAATGGTCTGCTTCAAAACTTGATAAGAACTCTGTCAACAGTAACAACAGGGATCAAACATAGACCAGCCACAGCCCTTACCTCTATATAAGCACACCGTCTTGTCGAGTATGATCAGGAGAACTAGATTTTGATGGTTTAACCTAACAGTATCACAGTCGCCACACGCCCGTATTTAGTCTTAAGTGTTGAAAATTTCAGAAATGTACTCTTACTTTCAGACTTAAGTAAAAAAGCAAGTCAGCAAAATTCTAAAAGCTATGAATCATTGTTACTCAACCGGTTATTTAAGACAGCTCTAGAGGTCTCCACTGGTTAAGAGTTGCCTCCCATACTTATTTTTTGGTCCACAGTTGTTAAGGGACTAAACGGTCCTTTTTGATATTTTCCTTTTTTAAATGACTCAACGAGTGTCAGTGTTTCCTCTAGTTGAGTTTCCTCTTAGAGTCCACAGCTGCAGCACTCACATCATCCAATTTAGTGTTTCTATACACAACTCAGTTGACCACCACCTGGTTCTAATTTGTTGCCAAGAAATGGTCTGAACAAATAGGAAACTGCTTGTCTTTAATTTCCCACGAGTATATTGGATTATTTCAGGCATTCTTCATACAAAAATAAACAACAGGTTAGGAACTTGAGATTTTCACAACTTTATCTTGTTTTTCTCTGAGAATATTCTTAAGTAAGAAATCAGATTCAGTGATTGGTCCTTGTCTTGGGCCGTCTATTTAGGTCACGCAGGATCAGCTTTGCAGCACAGCAACATGTCAGCTCAGACCGACTAAGACTTGGTCCTGACCTTTGCTTAAAGTGAGACCCCAACACTTAATAACCAACTTAAGCCCAGATTTGAGCCAAGATTTCTTAAACTTTAAGTCAATTATTAAAGTCTTTATGAGAAGTTTGAGAAATTCTGGCCCAGAGGTGAGGACATGTGTGACAACTTAAGCATTTGTTTTCATTGCCACAAAAGGTGCTGAAGTTTTTGACCAACATAAAATTTTTTCTCAGTGCAAATACTTTTTGAAAACTAATCTTTATTTATGAAATCTTAATGACTCAACATTTATTAAAGAATCGTGAGAAAGGTCATCAATTAAGAAGGGAATATAAATTCAGAATCTTGAACACAGGAACAACTTTGAAACGTTTTTGTACAGCTACTTCGAGCGTTAGGCTATGGATAATGATAATTATGGAAAGGAAAGCTGTCAAATCCATAGCATTTTCTAATCGAGATGGTGATGAGAGACTCTGTAATTCAGCCCAAAGGTGTTCCATCAGGTTGAGGTCAGAACTCTGGTGTGGACGAGCCTGAACGGCCTGCCCAAAGTCTCTCATCCAGGTCTTGATGGACCTCGCTTTGTGCACTGGTGCGCAGTCATGTTGGAAGAGGAAGGGATCATCTCCAAACTGTTCCTACAACGCTGAGGGCACGGAAATGCCGGAAAAAAAAATCACCTTGTGTGCTGAAGCATTCAGAGTTCCTTTAACTAGAACCAAGGGGGCAGCTCCTGAAAAACAACCCCACAGCATAATCCTCCCTCCACCAAACATTACACAGTACAGTCAGTACCTTTCTCCTGGCAACAGCCAAATCCAGACTCGTCCATCAGATTGCCAGATTGAAAAGCACCTCCACTGCTCTGGAGTCCAGTGGTGGCGTACTTTAAACCACCAGGTGCATTGCAAAGCATCAGATGCAGTGGCTTGGAGGCAGCTGCTCGTTCATGGAACCCATTCCATGAAGCTCTCTACACACGTTATTGAGCTAATCTGAAGGCCACATGAAGTTTGGAGGTGTGGGGCGATTGATTCTGCGAAAGGTTGGTGACCTCTGAACACTGTGTCAGCATCAGCTACCCCTGCTGCGTCACTTTACGTGGCCTACAACTTCATGGCTGAGTTACTGTCGTTGCCAAGGTCTTCCACTTTCTTATAATAACACAGAGGGATGACGGTGGAATATTTCGGACCAAGGAAATTTCATGGCTGGACTTGTTGCACATGTTGCATCATTTCACAGTACCACGCTGGAATTCACTGAGCTCCTCAGAGCAACACATTGTTTTATAAATGTTTGTTACAACAGTCTGCATGAATAGGTGCTTGGTTTTATGCACCTGTGGCCATTAAAGTGATTGGAACACCCATATCAATTATAAGTGATTCCTTTTATAAAACTTGACTAAAAGCTAATTTCTAATCAGTGTGAAGAAGCTCTTCACACAAGTTCTAGACATCGTTGCTGCTGGACATTTTCCACTTGCCCAAAGTGGTTCCAGACAATGCATCCGATGCAGTAAGAAAACCATCTGATTGCAGAGACCGATTCAGCCTTACCAAGATAAAACACCGTCTTACCTTGGTAAGGCAGAATTTTAATATAAATACATAAGAATGTTCTTTTCTTCTGTTTGACGCTATTTTGCTTTTTTACCCTTTTTACTGCATCTTGTACAAAGCCAGGCTGTTGGCATGTGTATAATTGAAAAATGATGAATTACAGTGCTCCGTGTGGAGATTTATAGAAATAATCAACTTCTGCAGAAACACTAATCTGGAAGTAAGTTTGCTTTGTGGAGTGCCACCAACTTGAATTCATTTTTTTCTAAT
This sequence comes from Crenichthys baileyi, assembly GCA_036173005.1. Classification (NCBI taxonomy): domain Eukaryota; kingdom Metazoa; phylum Chordata; class Actinopteri; order Cyprinodontiformes; family Goodeidae; genus Crenichthys; species Crenichthys baileyi. Next base: position 52,721 of record JAHHUM010002324.1, read on the forward strand.
ATAGCCAATATTGATGCAGGTGCTTTGTTTTCATAGACTTTGTTCTCTTTTCACCAATCAGTATTTGCTCTACAGGTACAATAATGGAGGAATGTGTCCAGGCCCAAAAAATCCATTGCTTTGTGCTGAAAAGACACAGCAAAGCCATTTCTAAGGTTGAACTCAGACTCTCAAAGCCTCTCAGTAAACTTCTACCAGTTACTGACAATTGTTACAAAAAGACTAGTTGACACTGCTTTGATGAGCAATGAAAAATGCTTGGCAAAGAAATAAAAGCAGCTTGTTGTAGTGTGGGGCACTAAAGTGGTTCAATTCTCTCACACAAAACACGAGGGCACAGCAGGCCGTTTGAATGGCCTGCTGTCCAGTAAAGCCCAGGCAGGGCTCTGCTCAGCACCGCATTGCTCTTAATGGGATTTGACAACATTACCATTCTACTGAGTCAGCACTGGACACTGTGCTGCAGTAGCCAATGTGCTGACTACAGCCTGGGTTCTAACTATACATCGCTGTTATTGTGCACGTGTGAAATAACTGTAGGGAATTACTGTATACTCGTGCATCACTTTCAGATACGAGAAGTGACAACAGCTACAGCAATCTACAACAACGGTGTCATGGGTCACATTCAGACATAGTAAACCACGCAACGTGTTTGAGCACATAAAGGATACAGCACTTAAAGCTAGAGGTTAACCAGTACTGGTTTGCTACTGCCAGAGCAGCGACATAAAAACAAGAGGTGCCAATGGCCGATATTCATTTGGCTGAAATATTTTTGGCTTTTTTATTTTGGGGTGACTACAGACAAATGTGTTAATAGGGCTGGTCAAAGCTATTAAATATGAGGGGAAACAACTAAACAGTTCGCATGGTGACCAGAAACAGCGGATTTCTTACTTTGATGATCATGACCAACAAAATCGGACCTGATTTTTCCACTGAAACAAACCACCCTAAATGCTACAGCATCACAATGAGTACACGCAGTTTGAGTTAGCAAGACTCAAACTTAGCTATTTTCAGTATCACCGAGGTGTGTGGTCAGCAGTCAGTAGGCACAAACGTCATCAGATCTGATATCTCAGCAGTTTGTTTAGGCTGTGACAGACTTTTTGCACATAACAGAAAAGTTTAACTTATGACTGTCCTTTTCGGGTTTCAACCTCTCCATCATGCAAGATGCAGGATTTGAAAATAGCTGCCGGCCTTTTGAAAATCTCAAGAGTTATGTATGGATCTACATCCTTTAGGGAAGATACACAGAAACGTATGTTTAAGTAATGCTGGCCCCTCTGATCATTACTAAAAGGTAAAGATGGTTTAAAAATGTCAACTTGATTTTTTTTTTCCACATTGGCAAAAGGCATCGTAGTGGTCTTTATCTCATAATGAATAATTAGGAGGAAAGTTAAATGCATCTTGAATGCAATTCTTTCGTCTTGTTAGACATCTACCAGATCAGAATCTGACTTTTTTTTTCTGTCTCCGATTGGTGATTAAGAGGACAGATATCAAATACCTTAAAAAGTTAATTAATCTCTCTCTAGTAAGGGCATATTTGAAAACCTGACTGGCAATATCATCGGAAAAAAAAACTGATGACGAAATGAATTGGGATAAATTCACATTTCTTTTCAACCCCCCTATTTCCACTTGCATCTCTGCCATTTTTGGCCTTTAAGCACATGAACATTAACTGAGAGCATAATAACTACTGAGAGTAGTTTGATGCATTTCAGAGTTTAATAGAAATCACATTAAGGTTGGAGATGTAGGGCTGCATGGATGCATTTGCTGGGTTGATTTTACTTTGCTGTGCTGCTGGTTCACTACCCAAGAACCTGCAGCACATTTCGTCTGTTAAGTGTTGTAAGTAGTGTGTCTCGAAACAAATCCAATAGCTCAGTAACATTCAATATAATTTGTTATAGGAGGGGAGTTTTTTGTTTATTACAAGGACCCCAAACTGAAAAGCCCAACAATGACAACAGTCAGCCAAGCTGCCACATCAGCCAACTATGTTCTCCATCTCACCATCTGCTGCTGGTCCGCCCCCACGATCCTTTATCACACTTGATCTGGACAGCAGCCTGCCAGGACCCAGCAGGGCAAAGCAGATGGTGTGGGCAAAGGCAGAGCACTTACCACAAGCAGGCAAACCTTAAACCAAACAGACAGTGAAGGAAAAGCCACAGTCTGATTGCTGTACAGAGCAGGACACGTCCCCAACATTGTAGGGCACTGGACGGGTTGTTAATGCGTGGATGAGATTTAGACATGGCGTGAGTCACAAACAACGAGTCAATTCCAGTAGTTTGACGCCGACACCATCCCTCTTTACACAGTGTATTCATTAACTTTCCGTTGCGCCATTTCTTTGTCTTAATGAAAAGTGTTCTAGACAGTTTGGGTAATGAAACACAAAATACACGTAAAAGTAACGCAGACAACTCCTGAACCACGAGTCGTTGCTGTTCAACAGGTTAGACGGTTTCAAGAAAATACAACTGGCGACAGGACTGCACCGTCAATGGAAAAGAAACATGCTCAACTCCGTATGAAAGCGTGCATGTTCTGGTTTATCTTTGTAGCGTGTGCCACGCAGCCAGACAGCAACAAAATTTAACATTCATTGTCGCTAAACGGAGTTTGGCAGTCGTCCGGTTGGCTGGACGGGAAGAGAGTTTATCGTCACTTTCTCGTACTCGAAAGAAAGTTTGTGCTTCAAGAGTTTTACGTTCTTCGCGAAGCGAAAATGGACCACCGTTTTATTATACAGCTCTTTTCATGAACACCGTCCGAGGAGTAGTGAGAAACATAAACTTACCATAGCTATCCTTCCAACGAACGCATCCAGGCGAACCTCCAAGAAAAGCGACCCAAGATAGAAGAAAACACCCTCACGACTTCGTCTCTCCTCAGAGAAACCGAGTGCTCGACGCAAAACCCCAAAATGTCGGGAAAGTGTTTAAAAACAGCGGCAAAAAATGGCTGAACGCAGTTTGTTTTAGGGGCAAACCGGTAAAGATGGAACGGGCGGCTTTCTTTCTTTGTTCCTCCTGCCTGCAGCTTGTTCAGTGGATATATTATCACCCGTTCATGTGTCCCCGACAGCCGCTGATTGGCTGGAGCAACGGGATGAAGAAAAGGTGACTGACGTCAATTTAGCCAGAATAACGATGCATTTCCGGTCACGACGTCCACAAACTAAATGCATTTCGCAGGACTGCTGTTTAGTTAAGAGAATATTCCTTTGCAGTTTTAAGGAGTGAAGCTGCATAATAAAATCTTAATTAATTTCATGTAGTGTTTTTAGTTTTTTTTAAGTGTTACTGTTTTTAAACCCAGTTATGAGGTGCTTTTATTTTGTAGGGTGTTCTCGTTTTTCATGTAAATTTTTTAGCGTTTAAGCGTGGAGACTATTCATGCCTTACATACTTTTATACTGAGCATAATGTATTCTGCTACTTGACTGTATTATGACTGTATTATTATCATTTGCCTATATTCCTATATGCCTTCAGTTTTCACGTAAGAACACAAGATGTGAATCTTTGAAATCAGGCACTACTTTGTGGGTTGATAAACCAGTCTGTGGCAAAAAAATATATATCACTTTTTAGCAAAAACATTCTGTTCCTCGCGACTTTATGCTCCATAAAAGCGTAATCATGTTTTTGGTGGGGTGGGGTTTCGCCTGTATGAATTAATTTCAGTAAGTTTCAAATGTATTTTTTTATTGTTTGTTTGTTTATTCATTTTATAGCGATTAACGATTAACGTTTTAATTTTGCCTCCCCCACCCTTCCATATGTATAGGAGTTGGACAATGAAACTGAAACACCTGGTTTTAGACCACAATAATTTATTATTATGGTGTAGGGCCTCCTTTTGCGGCCAATACAGCGTCTATTCGTCTTGGGAATGACATGTACAAGTCCTGAACAGTGGTCAGAGGGATTTTAAGCCATTCTTCTTGCAGGATAGTGGCCAGGTCACTATGTGATACTGGTGGAGGAAAACGTTTCCTGACTCGCTCCTCTAAAACACCCTAAAGTGGCTCAATAATATTTAGATCTGGTGACTGTGCAGGCCATGGGAGATGTTCAACTTCACTTTCATGTTCATCAAACCAATCTTTCACCAGTCTTGCTGTGTGTATTGGTGCATTGTCATCCTGATACATGGCACCGCCTTCAGGATACAATGTTTGAACCATTGGATGCACATGGTCCTCAAGAATGGTTCGGTAGTCCTTGGCAGTGACGCGCCCATCTAGCACAAGTATTGGGCCAAGGGAATGCCATGATATGGCAGCCCAAACCATCACTGATCCACCCCCATGCTTCACTCTGGGCATGCAACAGTCTGGGTGGTACGCTTCTTTGGGGCTTCTCCACACCGTAACTCTCCCAGATGTGGGGAAAACAGTAAAGGTGGACTCATCAGAGAACAATACATGTTTCACATTGTCCACAGCCCAAGATTAGCGCTCCTTGCACCATTGAAACCGACGTTTGGCATTGGCATGAGTGACCAAAGGTTTGGCTATAGCAGCCCGGCCGTGTATATTGACCCTGTGGAGCTCCGACGGACAGTTCTGCTGGAAACAGGAGAGTTGAGGTGCACATTTAATTCTGCCGTGATTTGGGCAGCCGTGGTTTCATGTTTTTTGGATACAATCCGGGTTAGCACCCGAACATCCCTTTCAGACAGCTTCCTCTTGCGTCCACAGTTAATCCTGTTGGATGTGGTTCGTCCTTCTTGGTGGTATGCTGACATTACCTTGGATACCGTGGCTCTTGATACATCACAAAGACTTGCTGTCTTGGTCACAGATGCGCCAGCAAGACGTGCACCAACAATTTGTCCTCTTTTGAACTCTGGTATGTCACCCATAATGTTGTGTGCATTTCAATATTTTGAGCAAAACTGTGCTCTTACCCTGCTAATTGAACCTTCACACTCTGCTCTTACTGGTGCAATGTGCAATCAGTGAAGACTGGCTACCAGGCTGGTCCAATTTAGCCATGAAACCTCCCACACTAAAATGACAGGTGTTTCAGTTTCATTGTCCAACCCCTGTAGATTATCAATGGCAACCATCTGGCCACTGTTTTATTATTTTTAGGTAGTATATGCTCAGCCCAGCTTTCATCAGACTTGTGTTTTTTCATGTTTGTTTTTAAATGCCATGGAAATGTAATAAAAATATTGCGAAAGGGTCTTTCTTTCTGTTCTTACAAATAGAGTGATACTTCCATAAATTTCTGTTCAATGTAGAGTATTCAACTTTAGATTTGACCAGTCTAGTATTTTAGATTTTTAGCTAAATGCGATCATATGCAGTCTCAAATAATGGAAAAAAAAAAATGTAAAATAGCCTTTTCATTTTAAACCTGGGAGTTTTAGCTTCTTTGCCCAGCTGCCATTGTACAGCAATAGCAACTTACAGCTGTTAAACTCTGCAGGACACAAGGGTCATCCAAGAGCCATTGTGCAGACATGCAAACAAGCAGAAAACTCTTTTAGGTCAGAACTGGCCTGTTTTTTCCATTGCTTGTGCCCCCTCTAAACCAGGGGTGTCTAAAGTTGGTCCTCAAGGGCCAGTGTCCTACATGTTTTAGATGTTCCCCTGCTTTAACATGTCTGATTCAGGTGATTGCAGTTCAGCAAGTCTGGTAATCAGCCATCAATTGAAATCAGGTGTGCTGAAGCAGGGTACCATTTAAAACATGCAGTACACCGGCCCTTGAGGACCAACTTTGGACACCACTACTCTAGGCCATATCGCTCTGGGTATCAGCCCATATCAAACAAACCTCCCCCAGGTGTTTGTTTCAGCTTCATGCAAAGGCCTCTAATCTCCTACACAATGTAAACAGCTTTCTTGATTAGGAGACCCTCTGTGAAGAGTAGCCAGGAATTTCCCTGGTTAGCTGGTCTCCACTTAATTAAAAAAAAAAAACAAACCAAGAGACTGGAAGGTGATGCCCTTAACATAGCACGTATCTCTTGCCCATCAGTCCAAAACACAAAGCTGCTTTTCCAAGCCATTCTGCAATGAGTCATTAAAGGCCTTGTTCGACATTTTTTGATAAACACCCTTTACTTACTTGCCAAGAGTTGTTTGACGAGATCAATAACACTCCCATTCCTGTCCATTAAAAGTAAAGCTGCTGCCAGGAGATCCCTGGCTCGACACTGAAAGCACAGGTGGGGTTGGGGTGCATCTATCTATATGCTGTCACCACAAGCATTAAAATGTTTGTTGCTCACTTAGAAAGCCTGTCTCAGTAAGACAGAGGTAGCTTCAGCTGAACATGACTCATAGCTCCCATGATGTGCAGAGTTTCTCGTGAGTTTCTCGTGAGAGTCTCGTGCATATCTCTTGTGTTCGGAACAGAGCTCTGACTCTGTGAGGCAGTGTGTGCGTGCCAGCCTGTCAGCTTTTTGGGGGGCTGACTTCAAGGAAACCCGCCTCGGCTGTTTCTTGCAGATTCCTCTCTGAGTTTTCTGGCAGGCCTCTTTACATCAGATGTTTTCATTCCCTGTCTTTCATTATGCCTTCTCCCTCACCACCTACCCCCCAGCACCTACCCTCCCTTTCCTTATCTTTCTCACAAAGTAACCCCTTTTGCCTGTTCCCTCACAGTTCTGGCATGTCACATCTTTTTCCTCCTTGGACTACATGTAGATCTTAAGATGAATAAATAGTGGACCATCGGTACCATAGAATGACTCTGAGGATTTGAGCCTGTTAGAATATGGAATGGAGGGATTGGCTGAATTTTCTGTTTGCTGTGGATTTGCATATGAAGAGACGTGAGTGAACAGAAATCTAAAGTGCATCCTCTGTTTGTTGTAAGGCTTTAGAAAATAGAAAAATGCATTTCCTGCAAAAGTCAGTGTGAATGCTACAAGCTGAAAGGAAGAGCTCAAACAAGCTGAAAAAGCTGAAGTAAAACAGAAGTCCTAACAAGGTTTGAATGTAAAAATGAGAGTAGAATTATTGTAAAATAATTTACAGGAAATCAGCTTAAAGTTTAAATGTAAGACAACATAATATTTCAAACTGCTGTGTCGAAGGCAATGTTAAGTCTTGGGGGTAAATGGAGAGTAAATGGAGAAGAAAACATTGGAGTCTATCTAGTGTTTAAAGTAAATAAAATATATTTAAAGAAAGACAAGTTGTGTTTGTCGATTATTTGTTTGATGTAACAAAGCTTCTTGGCAATCAATGATAATATTGGAAAGCATGTTTTATTTTTTGTTTTTATAAGTTGTGCTGCAGAGTTGTGAGCGGGTAGCACCCAAGAAAGACTTGCCAAACCCTCTCTGCCAAAGCCAAACAACTAAATCTGCTCCCGGGGTTGTTGATTAGATTGGATGGCTGAACTTTGAAAAAGCAAGACAAACTGACAATTTAACAATTCATACATTTAATAAACAAGGCTCTCAGTAGTGTGTGGGACAACCATACACAACCTCAGCGACCTGTCACCTAGTGGTGATTGATACTTTAAATTTGGGTATCAATTGGATATCAAGTAAATCCAGGGCCAGTATTCCCTACAAATATACCAATACTATGTGTTTATCTAGACAAAATCTAATAATTTATGCCAAGTTCTTCCAGATGTATGTTCATTTTTAAGCTTATTTGGCTTCAATAAAAATAATTAGTTTTACAAATGTTAATTGGCTGAATATATTCTTTGAATGACAGGTGGACTGGCAACCCGTCCAGGGTGTTCCCCACCAATGACCTCCGGAGCTAGGCACCAGCCCCTCCTTGACCCTGCAAGGATAAGTGGGTTTGGACAATGGATGGTTGCGCGGATGCAGTCAGTGGGTAATCAGACTGACTGAACAGGAAGTTTTTACATTCACTGATGGAAATCAGATGTGAATTAAGATGAAAAATCAGGAACATCACTTTCCCAGATAAATGATCTACCTGGATAGTCCCTGCCACTCTGAAATATCAGTAAGCTCTGTCTTTATGCCTGGGGTTACAATTTTCCCCATTCTTTCAAAGGCCATTGTTTTCAGTTTTGTGTGTTTTCGTGTGCTTAAAGTAGATTTTAGGACTATATTAGTGAACCAACTCCTGACCTGCATTGTAGCTTACTACATTTTCATCTATAGCAGTGAAATAGTTTTTCATTGTGTCGTCACTCATTCACTTCGGGCTGAACTCAGGCGTGTTGAGTCACATCACAGCACAAAGCAGAGCTTAGGAGGGGGCAGGGCGAAGTGTGTCTGCCAGCCAGTTTGTTGTTGAGTGTAAATGAGAGACAGAGAGAAAAGTAAAGTTTCCATGGTGCCGAAGAAACACACTGATACCAGAAAGGAGAAACAAACACAGCATCGATCTCATTAATACTACTGATCCTTTTACCACTACTGGCACCTCCTCCACATGCTGGCCACCAGATTGATTGGACAATGTTGTGGGATGACATCCCATTCTTCAACCAACATTTGTCGAAAGAAAGCCAATGTGGCTGTCTTGGTTATTCTGGCACAAACAAACGTCCAAGCTGATCCCACCAGAGCTCAGTGGGGTTGAGGTCAGGACTGCATGATGACCATCCCATCCTCTCCACTCCCAAACCCTGGAGGTAGTCTCTGTTAAACCCCGCTCTGTAGGGGTGAGTGTTGACCTCTTACAGGACAAAGTGCAGTCTCTGAGATAGGAGATATGAGATTGCTTCTAGTTGGAGAATTTCATCTAAGAATGTCTTTACACTGATATTGCTTGAATAATGACAAGCCTTGAGGAAAGTGCTGCCCCACACCATCATACCACCTCAACGATATAAGGCATGAAAGTCACAGTTTATGGGAGAGGGGAATATTTCCAGCATTCTGATCAATAAATTTAGCATGTCATAATAAAGACATGGCAGCAGATATAATAATTGGTTTGCAACAATTTTGAATTGTAGGGGCCCAGATGAATAGTTGTGTCTAATGTCATTAACTTTAGGTGGCATCTGATCAAAAACCTTATGAAATTTAAACTGTTATCTTATAAAAGTAGTAAAATATGTTTAAAAGCTGAAACACTTGATAATAGAGAAATGTCTTGTGACCCATTTAAACTATGAAAAGCGTTTCTAGCTGAAAATAGCAGAAAGGAGTAAGCCTTAAAAGAGCACAAGGTGTTTGATAATTTAAAAGCTTGTCCCATTCATTTCTATGGAAATTAAATACAAAAAATTATAAGTAGCAGAAGTCCTGAAGGAGCTGAACATTCAAATAATTAAATGGGTGAAACAGCACAAAACAAAAAGTGAACAGAAAAAGGCTCTGCAGAGGTAGGACCTAAACAGGGTTAATGCTTTATAGCATTCACACAATCATGGTTTCTACCACATGTACTAATTAACTGATTTTGATTAAGTGTGAGCCCCTCTCATACAACACACGTCTCAGTTAGTGTTCTAACTGAGACGTGGTTCATGACTGTACAGTTAGAACAGAAAGAAGAAGAAAAAAATCATCTTCTCTCAAAAAAAGGAAACATGGCTGCACAGCAAAGCTACAGTGCCTTGAATTTTTTGTGAAAAATCAACAACAAGTGGGACACAATCGTGAAGTGGAATGAAATTTATTGGATGTGTCAAAGTTTTTTAACAAATAAAAAACTGAAAAGTGGGGCGTGCAATATTATTCGGCCCCCTTGCGTTTAATACTTTGTTAGCGCCACCCTTTGCTGCAATTACAGCTGCAAGTCGCTTGGGATTTGTCTCTCTCAGTTTTTTGCACACCCCCGAGAGACTGAAATTCTTGGCCCTTCTTCCTTACAAAAAAGCTCAGGCTCAGTGGGGGTTTGGATGGGGGGTTCGTGAAAAGCAGTCTTCCCGGAGCCCCTTTCCCAAAAGGGTTCTCGATTGGATTCAGGTCTGGACTTTGACTTGGCCCTTCCAACACCTGGATACATTTATTTTGGAAATCCATTCCATTGTAGATTTTTTTTATGTTTTTGGATCATTGTCTTGTTGGAAGGATAAATCTCCGCCCCCCTCAGGTCTCTTGCAGACTCCAACAGGTTTTCTTCCCAGAATGGTCCTTTTTTTGGGCCCCCCCATCTTTCCCTCAATTTTGACCATCTTCACTGTCCCTGCTGACAAAAGCGGGCCCCAAAACCATGATGCTGCCACCAAAACCCTTTTGACAGTGGGGGGGTGGGGTTCAGGGTGGTGAGCTGCGTTGCTTTTACGCCAAAAAAAATCATTTTTGCATTGTGGCCCAAAAAGTTTTAGATTTTGGTTTCATCTGAAAACCCGAGCCCTTTTCCACATGTTTTGGGTGTGTCCCCCAGGTGTCTTTTGCAAACTTTAAAAGGGACTTTTTTTATGGATAATCTTTTGGGAATGGCTTTCTTCTTGCCACTCTTCCATAAAGGCCCGGGTTTGTGCAGTGTAAAGACTGATTTGTTGTCCCTATGGACAGACCTCTCCCACCTCAGCTGTAGATCTCTGCAGTTCATCCAGAGTGATCATTGGGCCTCTTGGCTGCATCTCTGATCAGGTCTTCCCTTGTTCGAGATAAAATTTAAGGGAAACCGGGGCCCGGGGCTTTGGTAGATTTGCAGTGGGTCTGATACTCCCTTCCAATTTTAATATGATTGCTTGCACAGTGAACCCTTGGGGGGATTTTTAAGCTTGGGAATTCCCTTTTTGTATCCAAAACCGGCTTTAAAACTTCTCCACAAGCCATCTTGGGCCTGCCCTGGTGTGGGTTTCCCTTTGGGTCTTCATGATGCTCTCTAACTCTTTGAAACAGAAACCCTGAGACTCCCTAGCCCGCGGAAAACCCCTTGAAATTTGGGCGGGCCCATCATATTACCTCCCCACCCAACACATAAAACACCCCCAATCCCCCGGTTTTTGGGCCCGGCGCCTGCAGGACAATTATCAAATGGTAGGCCAAAAAAGACAAAAGTAAAATTACGTTTCAGGACTGTGGGGTCTACTGCCGATTTTGACACAAAAGACTGTTTTGTTTTTTGTTTTTCGTTTAAAAATTTAGATCAAATTTTAAAAGAAAAAAAGGGCCAAAAAATTAAAATAATTGAAATTTTTTTTTATCAAAGCAGGGTACCCCTAGGGCCCCACCCGCCTTACAGCTGGTACTGCCCCTGATCATACAACTGATTAATTAAAAGTCGGGGCCACTGAATATTTGTTTTTTATGTTTTCCACGTTCAAACAAAACGCCGTTTTTTTTTCCCTTTCCAGTGATTCGTAATTATTAGGCTACAGCTAACAAAAAGGGTTAAACACCCAAATAAAATCAAAATTAAAGAGTCAAACTCACCCCAGTTCTAAATTTTCCGAAGAAGTGTCCCCCATCTGTCATTAATTGCTGGATAAAGTCTCTGGCTATCCTCCAAGCATCCCACTGTGGCAAAGCCTCCCGTGTGGGTTTTGGGGCACATAAAACCTATTCAGTCTTCTCTGGGTCATTTTTTGATTTTAAATACGTCTTGATACGAAAGAAGGGATGAGAAACACCTCTCAGCACTGGCAGTGGACACAGGTGGTGTAAAAATTTAAACAGTTTTTGGCAACCTCTGGGCAGTAGATTTTTTGCCACAGGAGTGCATTTCATTGCCGACGCTACTGGGGGGGAGGCTATTGTTCGGTAGGGCCTCCCCTCAATCCCAGAAGTCTAATCACGTCCCGCAACATTCCCAGCTGTGGCACCAGAGGTTACACTGTCAAAATCACTCTTAGAGATCCATTATTAGAGAAGGGAAAAGTGGAGTCTCTTTTTTTAGCGGCGGAAATAATCATGTGCTCCAAGCAGCTAGGACCAATGCAAGTCTCTCTGTTCAAAACGGCGCTCCCAATTTCCCATCAAGTAGATCCAGGACCTCAAGTATATTTTTTCTATAATAATCCCTGGGTCTGGAATGTTGTGTGTAGAACTCTCTTCCTGAATCTAGTCTAGCATGGCGTTTCTGTTGCCGGGGCAACACTGGGCGTCTGTGAGATCTTGCAAGTGTTTTTGCGCAAAACGTTTTTATCACGACCATAGACAGAGATCCAAATTCAGCCAAACACAAAGTGATAAGTAAAAGGTTTATTCAGAAACCGGGAATAAAGAGCAGAAGAACAGCAGTCAACCTTCCAGGAACCACTGAGAACAGAGAGACTAGTTTAGTGGCGCTGAATAAAACTCAGGATCTGCAAGGAGTTAGATAAAGCCACTAAACTTCTCTACTCTCAGATGCGCAAGTCTTGTCTGACATAGACAGTTACTCAAGATAATGTCCAGACAGTTATCTTGAGGAAGCGTCCAACAGACTGAAGTCGGATTGCCGACTGATCCAAATCCTCCGGGGAAACCAGCTGACGCTGTGACAGGAACACAGAGAGCTGTGATTGTCCTCTTGACATAAATCCAGCAAGACTAGAGAGCCAGGTTTATTCAGCTCAGGCCTGAATAAACCAGTGGCTAGGCTGAGACGTAAATCCAGGGACAGAAACAAGGTCAATTCCAGGGCTAGAGGCCGTCAGACAAGGGGCAGGCAGAGACATAAACCAGAGGCAGAAACAGAGTCGAAATCCAAATCAAACCGTCAACAAGGAGCAAGCAAGAGGGAATAATCCGTAAGGCAAGGCAAGGTCCATAGGAACGAGATCAGTCAGGAAGTAACGCTTGGATAACTACTCACAAATGTTTTCGAAAATCTGGCACGTCTCTGCCTGTTCAGAGGGCTGTATATAACTGCAGCTCCCAGGTGTGTGGCATGACGGTGATTGCGCAGCAGCAGACAGGTGAAGCTGATGAGTTAATTGCTTGAGTGAGAGCAGAGCAGGCAGACGGGCCAGAATCATAACACGTTTTTGTAAAACTCCTCAAAAACGTGATCTGATCTCTTTCTCTGAATAAAGCTCCTTGTCAAAGCTACAGCCTTTTGTGCATCCTGTATGCATATGTTCAGTTTGTAAGGTTCTAGACAACTGCTCAGTCGGAGAAAAACACGAGCGCCAGATGCAGACTGAAAAGTGTGCTAAATTTGTCCAGTGCAGCCAAAATCCCCCCAGCTTTCCTACCAGCATCGCTGTGTGATTCTTCATTTATTTCAGTCATCAGCGTGGAAAGTAAATCGTAGTTATCAAGGACAGATTTCACTGCACCTGTGCGCACTGTCCATCTCGTTGGGCAGAGTGGGCAGGTTACTATTACCAGGGGCCGTTTCATGTTTTAAGACTTGAAACTTGTGGCTCTGTTTGGGAGATTGTTTCACAATATGTGCAACTTCTTGCACAAAATCCAGCGCATCTCTCATGACTTTACTTTTTTTTCCCTGTTTCTTGAAAAACATAATTAAGACAATGCGAAAAGCAATGCCCACAAAAAGCTGCCCAGACTGTCCGTTTGAAGCTTGCTGCAACTCCATTCAAATGTCCAGAAAACTTGCTGCCCAATCATATGCCTGTCCATGCCATACCGGGAAAAATGTTGCAGCGGACAAAAACGTCGTTTAGTGCAGTGAGGATGGTGGGCGTCAATAAAGTCCTCGTGGGGACATAACTGTCGTCAACCCCAGCGGAAAAGAACCACTAACTGCTCTTTTTTTAAAATGTCTCTATTTTTCATCTGCTAATATTGCATAAACTTCCACGAATAGGTGAAATAATCTGGGACAATATTGAATTAGAAACTAATCACTTCATTTTTTATGTCAGGGCTCATATAGTTTCTGTCCCCAAAACTGGTTTTCGGGGCATCCGTGCGCGTAATTCCAACAGCTTGTAAAGGTTGCTGTTTTTTGGATTATTACTATCTAGTGCCATGCCCTGACCCTATGAGATACATGATGGAAGTTTCTCCTTAACTAGCATGTCGCGTCTGTGCTTTTTTTTAACTTTGAGCTGGGCGTCAAGCGGGGACAAAATAGTCTGCTCTTGGGATGAATACAGTCTTAATAAGCTACAGCCGCTCTATGATATTTGCTGCTTTCATGTTTCGAAAAGAGCACGCAGCATTTTCCAGTTTGGAATCCAAGCACAGAGAGAGCTTTTTATTAGTTTTTGCTTTAAACCCGAACCAGTCCTTTAGGGCCAAAAGGGACACGGAGTGCAGAATATTTTTTCCGCTTTTACACAGTGTTAGCCACTTGAAATCTTTATACCACTGTGGCTGAACAGACCGGCTTTTCTGTGTTTCACCTTGTACCCGTCTTGTCCCAGAGAGAATTGTGGGTGGGTTTGGTTTTGGTGAGCTTTTTAGATCCCTGCCAAAGTCGCTGGAGCAGTGAACTTCTGCCTGGCTTGTAGAAGAAGATGTGGAATCTGGGAGCTCTGGAGGCAATGGGGGATTCTACAGTGGGCCGGGGGCGGCATCAGGGGACAGAAAAAATGACCAAAATTTAAAAAAGGCAGATAGATTAACATGTGCTGTAGATTAAATTGCTCGCTGGATGACACCCACCAGATATAGTGTGGACAGCCGAGGCAGCAGAGGCACACCCAGGGTTATCCTCCATGTCTGCTGTAGCGGCAAACAAGCCAGGGGAAGCAGCAGACCCATCTGCTGAAGCATCCCCATGGTTAAAGTACAGTAAAAACCCCACAGGTGGGAATATCTGCAGCCCCAAAAATTCCCCCCATTTGGTGGCATTTTCCAAAAAAAATCTGTTATTTTACGTTTCATCGTAAACAATAAAAATGGACACTAACGAGGATATCAAACTGATATCGATCAGAAGCAATGCTAGGTGGCTAACGTTTGTGTGGGAAAAGTTTTGTTCACATCACATGACACAAAGAACCAATAAATGTTTAGATAGAATAATTTATCGCTCTCATTGGAGAATGATGCTGCTGTTTGATCTGTATTTTAAAAAGCCTATCTATTGAAGAGTTCTATTTTATGTATGTAACTTTTTATAATTATTTTACATCTTTGATGACCAAAAGCAGGTAGGGCGCTGGCCCTACCGGCCCTACCGGTTCCGCGGTCCTTGCTGAGACTATCACAGACCAGGTGCATTTATACAGAAACTTGATTACACACAGGTGGATTCAATTTATCATCATCAGTCATTTGAGACAACATTGGATCATTCAGAGATCCTCACTGAACTTCTGGAGTGAGTTTGCTGCACTGAAAGTAAAGGGGCCGAATAATATTGCACGCCCCACTTTTCAGTTTGTTATTTGTTTAAAAAGTTTGACACATCTAATAAATTTCATTCCACTTCACGATTGTGTCCCACTTGTTGTTGATTCTTCACAAAAAATTTGAATTTTTTATCTTTATGTTTGAAGCCTGAAATGTGGCAAGAGGTTGACCAGTTCAAGGGGGCCGAGTACTTTTGCAAGGCACTGTAGTTTTTAGCTTAGCCAGTAGCTATGTCTAGGAGAGACAGGGTTAAACACTGAAAGACAGGGCCAAGTGTATCATCTGTAAAATGTGAGCATCCAGTTGTTGACAGGAGCAGCTTGGCCGATGTCCCACTGCAGGAAGGTGCCACAGCTAAACACAGAGCCAGGCCAGGTGTAGCTTCTAGAAAGAGAAAAATCTACGGTGGCCCATAGGTGTAAGGTCAAATACAAAAGCCACAACACAAATACAAAAAGCCACAACGGAAATACAAAAGCCACAACAGAAGTCACGCAACCTCCATCAGAAGTGACAGTATCTGTTGAATGAAACAACGGAGAAGAGAAGCTTTGCTTGCTAACAGCAGACAAATCTTGCCCGTTTGATAAGTGAAACGCTTTTTTTTGATAATCAGTCACACTGATTGGAACTATGAGTCTATGATGAGCTTTGACTTTGTTGCGTAAGTTAACTTACGCAGTTATAACTGCGGTCAAGTGAGCCGACAGTCAGAAATACGCGGTCCCGCCAGCCGACACCAGCTCTCTTAAAGATTAGCTTCGCGCATACAAGGTGCATTACGGTAATGGAGCAGAAAGGACCCGATCCTGGCAACGGTTGAGATTATAAAAGAAAAACAGGAAAGTAACCTTCAGAACATTTATATTGATTAAATTTTTACAACTTTCACATAAATGTTTTATGTAAAAAAACATTATTTACTAATTATTTACTAATGCTCAACCAGTATATGCTTTTGTTGCTTTTAATTGTGGTTATAGTATAGATGACCCTTTACTATAATCTGAAGAGATTGTGTTGTCACCTCTCATGGTTTTGGAGAAATAAAATCTTTGTAAGTGGGACAAAAGCATATACTGGTTGAGCATTAGTAGATACTTTGACCCGTTATTTCTCCAAAGATTATGCTCCATTACCGTAATGCACCTTGTATGCGCGAAGCTAATCTTTAGAGAGAGCTGGTATCGGATGGCGGGACCAGGTATTTCTGACTGTCGGCTCACTTGACCGCAGTGCAGTAACATATCTATAGGTTAACGCCATCTGTTCTCGGCTTTTGGGGAAAAAAGGGAAAAACCCCCTAATCTTATGCTTTAAGATTTTAAAGTTCCCATCATCCCACTTTTTTGCTTACGCCCTTTTCATCGTTGGTAAAAAGGTGACAGAGTTAACATAGTGTATAACAAAAAATGTCCCGGGCTACCGCCCCCTTTTGACGATTAGACGCCTCGGATCTCCACCCGGTACTTTGAACCCGGCGAAAACAGTTACGCACTCTATCTAAAGACTCTTAAAGGAACGACTCTCAACCAGTTTTAAAAATTTTAAACATTTTTTCCTTTAAGTTAAGGCAGAGGAATGATTTCAGAGATTCAGCGCTGAGGCTCCCGTCTTTTGACCCGTCCCCCGTCTGTTAGAGGATGAAAGAAGAGCCCCCGATAGAAGTTCACATACAGTTTTTATGTCTGGCAATCCAATGCAATGGATGTGCTCTCCCTCAATGATTTATCAAATAACTATGTGTCAAATTTTGGTGTCTATCTGTTAGATTTTGTAGTAGGGGGGGTTCCCCTACCTTTTTTTTAAATGTGCTGTAGCCTTTTTAAAAAAAAACCCAGTAATATCAGCTGCCTCCACCCATCTACCCCCTTTTCCCCCCGCTTTAGGTTTTTTAAAGACCCAAAACCCCTTTGGGCCCTTTAAACCCTTTTACTGGATTTTTTAAAGGCATTCTTATTTCCCCCTTTTAACCAAAAAAACTTTAGAAAATATATATTTTTTATCACTATAGTATATAAAAAGGGGGGGAAAAAAAGCTATGGGGCATATTTTAAAAAAGGGAAATTTTAAAAACCTCCCCGATTTGGGGGCATTTAAAGGCAACCCCACCCAATTTAAGCAGTTAACCCCCTAGGCACTGGGTAGGGCCCCCTGCAACTTGGGGGACCCACCCCCAAAAAAATTTATTACCATGGGATATTTTTTTAAAAATATATATGACCAGGGGAAACTCCTTCCCGCTGTCACGTTGGGTTTTTTCCCCCCCTAGAAAGGGAAACGCCTCTCTCCCCGTACCCTTTTGGGGGTTCCCAAGCAAAAGTTTGGGTACACCTGTGGAGACAATCTAACCCCATTTAAACCCGTATGTGTTTATTTAAGAAAAGAGAGAACCCCCACAACAGCCCGAAGCACAGCAGAAAAATTTTTTTAACAGGGGAATCAGTTTAAATTTTGACCCCTTTAAATTTTATTGTTTTTTCCTCCATCTTCCTGCCCCCCCCCAGCGGGCATCCATACCCAAGGGCTTATGGGGGTTCAGCTACCTGAAAAAAGGGGAGTTCCTTTAAAATGGAAAAAATAAAAATCATATGTTCCCTACCGGCAGATTTTCCCTAAATTTTGGGGAATTAGGGAAATTACTATTTCATTAAAAAAGGCCCCATAGTGGCCCTTAAACAATGGGTCTTAGTCAAAAACATATTTCAACATTTTCAAAACAATGTACCTGTTTAGCACAATTTGAAAACTTTTTACTTTAAAAAGGGGCCCCCATTTGTTAAAAACTTGTCCCAAAATCAAACCCAAGGGAAAGGGGGTGAAAACATAACTAAAAAATTAAACCCGCGGGGCCTATTAACACTTTCATTCCTGACAAGGTTTAACTAATTTCAAATTTAAACAATCGTCATTTAACTTTCTGATTATCGGTTTAACATTCATACCATTAAATTTAAATCCTCTGTTTCCTATAATAACCCATTATTCATTAAGACAGAAAACCCGTAAAAGGGAAACGGGGCGACGGCGGGCCCCCTTTTCACTTAGGGTTATCCTCTGGGCAATCCAGTGAGCCTGATCACGGGGCCCCCCCCTTTTTACATCCCTTATTCGAGGGGCCTTGGGCCCCCCCCTTTAAATATTTGCCCTCTGACAGGCGGGGGGAAACCCCCGTCCCCCGGGCCATGGTTTTAGTTTTTCCCTAAGGGTGGAAACCCAAAGGGGGTGTCATCCTCTTTTTCATTTGTCTTTGAATGTTTGCCATCTTATGTGGGTATCAACATTTTTTTGTTGGAACGGGAGGGAGTGGCGGTGCGGGAGTAGCCCAAAAAGGGGGAATATATTTAAATTTAAGGGAGCAAAGAGATGATTAGAAAAGGGCCCCAGAATTTATACATTTCCCTAAAAAAAAACCCCCTGTTTGGGGGGGGAAAAAAAACCCCCTTTACTCAACAATGTGCTTGGTGCATATGGACCTAAACTAGAATTTTTGGGAGGCCCGTTCCCTTTCCCTCCGTCAAGTAACTCCAAGGGGGAGTGCCCTTTCTTGGTAAACCTGCTGCCCGCCCCCATGTGTGGACCCCCCTGTTTCCCCCTAGAAAAGACACATGTGATGTGTTTTTGAAATTTAAATGATTAAAACCACAAAAAATGATAATGCCCTGTTGAAAAATTTTAAAAAAACAAAAAAAATTTTAAAAAACCCCAAAAAGCACAAAGGGGAAAAGACAGCATAATGTGTATCAGTATATTTTGGAGACCTGAACGGGAAACCCCGGGTTTAAATTTTTCATTGCAGTTGTTGGTCCTCCTCCCCCATAGGCCCCAAAATATCATATTTTCCTCCAAACCTTTTGGGGGGGTTCCAGGATCCCCATCATCACTTTTGCTTAAAAATTCAGTTTGGACAACATCAGTGGCTCTGGGACCACATCCATTTTAATTCTGGTAATCCAAAAACCCTTTGGGACACGGGGAAACCCAATTTCACGATCAACACCTTGGGGATGAAAGCTCGAAACACGGGGCACCAAAAGCATAAAACAACCCGGCATCACCAAACGTCAAAAGAAGTGAATTACCAACCCGTAGGGTTTCCCCCCCTTTTCCAGGGCCAAAGTCTCGAACATTTTTTTTTTTGAATTCCTTTATTGGGGTCCTGAGTGGCCCATTTAATTCAAAGGATAATTTCGATTCCTTTAGGGGCCCCGTTTGGGGATCCATTGGGCAATTTAATTTTTTGGGAAAAAAACAAAAAAACCTTTACAAAAAACCAAAAAACCTTTTTTCTGTATTTTTTTTTTTTTTTATATAAGGATAATTTTCCAAAACATTGTTTAATTTTTCAAGAAAAAATTTTAACATCCTGTTTACCAGCCCTTTACTGTTCTCCTGTTTTTTCCCTTATGTATTTAAAAGAAATTTGAAAACAGGGTTTTAACGGGAAACAGTTTGTTTTATCAGACATTTTTAAAATTTCAAAAACACATTTTCCCGAACGTTTTTCCCCCCCGAAAGAATTTGGGCCCAAACGGTATCAGGGCCCCCTGGTGGGGTGGGAAACCCCCGGGGACACTTTCCGGGCCATCAAAGGTTTTGTTTACCCCCAAAACAAATTTTTCCCCCCCAAAAAACAGTTTTCCCTTCAGCAGCAAGTTAAAAATTCAAAATTTTTGTATCAAGTTAATTTAAAAATTTTAAGTTGAAACATCCAAAATCTATAATAAATAACTCAGAAGCCCATAGGGTTTATAATTTCTATTCATGAAGGTTATTTGAAGATTAAAAAAGTTTTAACACTCCCCTTTAAAACCCTTCCCTTTCCAAAATTTTTCCACAATTTCCCACATTCACAGAAGTTAACATTTGTTTTTTTTATTATTTCACAGTTTTACTTTAGAAAACCTTCCCTTCCGGATTTTTTAATTTTTTGACCTTATTTTAAAATTTTCCGGGGCATACCCCCCTAACCCAACCCCTTTAAAATTTTTTAATTGGGAAATTTTTTTGTTTTAAATTTTTTTTAATTGTTTCCCCAAACCCTTTAAAATTTTTGAAAAAGGTTTCCCCCCCTAATTGTTTTTTTGTTTTGTTGAAAGCAAAAAAATGAGGGGTTAAACTTACTTATGACCCTTAAATTTTGGTTACTGGGGAATAAATTAATTTAGTTTTCCCCAAAACACTTTTTTGAGGGGGGTTTGCTTAGTCTTAAAAAGTTTATTCTTAAACCCTTTAAAACGAAAAAAATCTTAATTTTATATTGTAACCCCGTTAGTTGCTAATTTATTTTTTTCGAACTAGTACCAAAGTTTGATTTGTTTTAAACCGTTATTTTCCATAAAAAAAATTTTTAAATCATCCCCGAACCCAAAATATTCCGCATCCTTTCCATGAAGGGGTCTATGTTTTTTGGGAAAAAATACTTTTCAAACGCATTGGAAAATTTTATTTTATCCCACCTAAATTAGACCTTTGGGTCCTTCCCCGTAAACCCCTAAACCCCCCAAAATAGATTTAAAAGTAATTTTGCATATTCTCCCACCCCTTTTAAACCCCCTACCAATTATTTTTAGTTTTCCATTTTTCCCGTTAAACGTTTTATCACATAAACCCAAATCCTTTTTTTTCCCCCCCAATCCATTTCCATTTACCAACTCCCATGGGTTTTCTTTTTTTTTTTCCCCTGAAGTCTAAAGGGTTTTGGGAGACAAACATTTGAGGGCAAACAGTGAAAAAAGAAATTTAGACCAAAACTTAAGACCAAACCATGCCCGGCTTTTGCTTCCCCTCTTAAAAAAAGTTTGGGTGCCAAATCTTTTAAAACAAATTAAGTTTAAACCAGAAAACCCCAGGCCCGAATGAAAAGGGCCCATTTGGGGTTTTGTTCCCATCCCAAAAAGAATTTTGATCCAAATTTTCCCCTCAAAAAAAATTCATAAGAAATTTAACTTTTCACCCTTTTTAAAAAATAAAAACCCCGAAAAATTTTTCCAACTAGCGAGCACTGAACACATATAGAGGAAAAAACCCACCCTTTGGAAAACAAATGAAAAAAAAAACTTGGTGCAAATCTACAACGTTCATTTACTTGTCCCCCCACAACTAGAATCAAAAACCCCCAAAAAAAATAGTCACAGAAATAAAAACCCTTTGATCCATGAAACCTTTTACCATGTGGCCCACATTTCATCAAAATTTATACCTTGGGCCTTTATTCCCTTTCATGGCACACTCTTTTTCCCAACCCCAAAGTTTTTTTTAATTTTTAAAAATGGTCTCACCACCTTTTTAGCCTTCTTCACCTAGGGGGAAAAATATATGTTTAGTGTTATCACTCCATCAAACAGGCAATATAGTGGAGACTCCTTTATCAACCTTTCCAGAGAAAAATTTTGAGTATTGTGACCGGCAAAAGCCTTTTAAAAAAAAACAGTTTTTATCAAAAAATCAAAGTTTGGTTTTGGGTTTGTTTTGTGTTGGGGTTTTTGTATTTGTGTTTCAGCTCTTTTTGGGTTGGGGGTTTTGTATTTTCCCCCGTGGCTTTGTATTTGTGTTTTTGGCTCTTTTTTTTGTTGTGGGGTTTTGTATTTGGGTTGTTGGGTTTATTTGTGTTGTGGCTTTTGTATTTTTGTTGTGGGTTTTTGTATTTTTGCCTTTTGGGGCTTTTTTATTTGTTTTTTTTTGCGGCTTTTGTATTTGTGTTGCAGCTCTTTTATTTTTTGTTTCGGCTTTTGTATTTGTGTTGTGGGTTTTTTATTTTTTGCGTTGGGTTGTGTTTGGGGTTTTGGGGTTTTTTTATTGTGTTACAGCTCTTGTATTTGTGTTGCCCGGGTTTTGGTTATTTGTGTTGTGGCTTGTATTTTTTGTTGTGGCTTTTTGTTTTGGGGTTGTGGCTTGTATTTTGTGTTGTGGCTTTTTATTTTTGTTGTGGTTTTATTTGTGTTGCGGGCCTTTTGTATTTGTGGGTTGTGGTTGGATTTTGTGTTGGGGGGCTTTTGATTTGTGTTGTGGCTTGTTTTGTGTTGGGGCTTTTGTATTTTTGTTGTGGGGTTTGTATTTGTTTTTATTGGGTTTTTTTTTGGTTTTTGGTTTTAAATTTTTGTTTTGGCTTTGGATTTTTTTTTGGCTTGTTTTGTGTTTCGGCTTTTGTATTTGTGTTTTTGGCTTGATATTTGTGTTGTGGTTTTTTTTTTATTTTGTGTTGTGGCTTGTATTTTTGTTGCGGCTTTTTTATTTGTGTTTGTGGCTTGATTTGTGTTTTTTGGTTTTTTAAATTTGTGTTGCAGTTTTGTTTTTTTGGGGTTGGGGGGTTTTTGTATTTGTGTTGTGGGTTTTATTTGTTGTTGTGGCTTTTGTATTTGTGTTGTGGCTTTTTTTATTTGTGTGTGTTGGGGGTTTTTTTTTGTGTTGCAAAATTTGTATTGTTGTTTCGGTTTTGTATTTGGTTTTTTGGCTTTTTTTTTTTGTGTTTTTGGCTTGTATTTGTTGTTTTGGGTTTTGTATTTGTGGGTTTTGGGTTTTTTTATTTTTTTGTGGGGTTTTGTATTTCCGTTTGGGCTTTTGTATTTCCGTAGTGCTTTTGTATTTGTGTTTTGGCTTTTGTATTTGTGTGTGTTGTGGCTTTTGGGATTTTTTGTTTGGGAGCCTCTTGATTTGTTTTTGCGGCTTTTTTATTTGTGTTTGTGGCTTGATCTTCTGTTGTTGGGGTTTTGTATTTGTGTTTTCGCTTTGTAATTTTTTTTTTTGTGCTTTTTATTTGTGTTTTTCGCTTTTTTATTTTTGTTGCGGCTCTTGTATTTTTTTTTTTGTGGCTTTTGTATGTGTTGCGGCTTGTATTTGTTTTTTGGCTTTTGTAATTTTTTTTTTGGTTTTGTATTTTTGTTGTGGCTTTTTTAGTTTTGTGTGGTTTTTCGGCTTTGTATTTGTGTTTGGCTTTTTGTATTTGGTTGTAGCTTGGGTAATTTTTGGGTTTTGGGGTTTTTTATTTGGGGTTTTGGGGTTTTGATTTTTGGTTTTTGGCTTTTTATTGGTGTTGTGGCTTTTGTATTTGTGTTGTGCTTGTATTTTTGTTGTGGCTTTTTGTATTTGGTTGTGGGCTTGATTTGTGTTGTGGCTTTTTTTTTTGTGTTGCAGCCTTTTGGGTTTTTTGGGTTTTGGCTTTTGTATTTGTGTTGGGCTTGTTTTTTGTTGGGCCTTTGTATTTGGTTGTGGGGTGTTTTTTGTGTTTTTTGGCTCTTTTTTATTTGTGTTTTTGGGGTTTTGTATTTTTGTTTTTTTTCGGCTTTTGTATTTGTGTTTCAGCTCTTGTTTTGTGTTGGGCTTTTGTATTTTTGTTGGCTTTTTTATTTTTGTTGTGGGGTTGTATTTTTGGTTTTGGCTTTTGTATTTGGTGTTGGGGGCTTTTGTATTTGGGTTTGGGGGCCCTTTTTTATTTGGGTGGGGGGTTTTGTATTGTGTTGTGGCTCTTGTATTTCCGTTGGGGGCTTTTTGGGGTTTTTGGGTTTTGGCTTTTTTTAATTTGTGTTGTGGCTCTTTGTATTTTGTGTTGGGGTTTTGTTAATTTTCCGTTGTGGCTTTTGGGTTATTTTTGTTGTGGGTTTTTTATTTGTGTTTGTGGCTTTTGTATTTGTGTTGTGGTCTTGTATTTGTGTTTGTTTTGTATTTGTGGCAGCTCCCTTTATTTTTGTTTGGGGTTTTTTATTTCCTTGTGGCTTTTGTATTTCCGTTGTGGCTTTTGTATTTGGGGGGGTTTTTGGCCCCTTGTTTTTTGTGTGTGTTGCGGTTTTTTAATTTTGTGTTGTGCTTTTGTAATTTGTGTTGGGGAGCTTGTATTTGTGTTTTGGGGTTTTTTTAATTTTGTTGTGGCTTGTATTTGGTTTTTTGGCTTTTGTATTTGTGTTT
Source organism: Crenichthys baileyi (assembly GCA_036173005.1). Taxonomy (NCBI): domain Eukaryota; kingdom Metazoa; phylum Chordata; class Actinopteri; order Cyprinodontiformes; family Goodeidae; genus Crenichthys; species Crenichthys baileyi. The sequence continues at coordinate 76,775 of JAHHUM010002324.1, forward strand.
TTTTTCTTGTATTTGTGTTGTTGCTTTGTATTTTTTTGTTTGGCTTTTTATATGTGTTGTGGCTTTTGTATTTTTGTTGTGGCTTTTTTTGTGTTTTTGGGTTTTGTAATTTTTGGGGTGGTTGTATTTGTGTTGGGGGCTTTTTTGTATTTTGTGTTGGGGAGGCTCTTGTAATTTTTTGGGTTTTGGCTTTTTGTATTTTGGGGTTTTTGGGTTGTATTTGTGTTGTGGCCTTTTTTATTTTTTGTTGTGGCTTGTATTTGTTTTTGTGGTTTTGTATTTTTTGTTGTGGGTTTTGTATTTGTGTGTGTTTCGGCTTTTTTATTTTGTTGGCCCGCCTTGTATTTGTGTTGGCGGCTTTTGTATTTTTGTTGTGGGTTTTTGTATTTTTGTTGGGGCTTGTATTTGTGTTTTTGGCTTTGTTTTTTTGGTTTTTGGGTTTTTTTTTTTGTTGTGGGTTTTGTATTTGTGTTGGGTTTTTTTTATTGTGTTTTGGGCTTTTGTATTTCCGTTTGGCTTTTTTTATTTGTGTTGTGGGTTTTGTATTTTGTTGTAGCTTTTGTATTTGTGTTGTGGCTCTTGTATTTTTTGTTGTGGCTTTTGTATTTGTTGTGGCTTGTATTTGGTGTTGTGGCCTTTTTATTTGTTTGTGGGTTTTGTATTTTTTTTGTGGGTGTTTTTATTTGTGTTTTGGTTTTTTTATTGTGTTGGCTTTTTTATTTCCCTTGTGGCTTTTTATTTTTTTGGTTGTTTTTGGGTTTGGTATTTGTGTTGTGGCTCTTGTATTTGTTTTGGGCTTTTTTATTTCCGTTTTGGCCCTTTTTTATTTTGTTTTTGGCTTTTTTATTTGTTTGTGGGTTTTGTATTTGTTTGTGGCTCTTGTATTTTTTGTTTCAGGGTTTTGTTTTTTGTTTCCGCTCTTTTATTTTTGTTTTGGGGGGTTTTTTTTATTTCCGTTGTGGGTTTTTTATTTTTCCGTTGTGGGGTTTTTTTATTTGGGGTTTTTGGGTTTGTATTTGGTGGGTTTCGGCTTTTGTATTTGTGTTGTGGTTTTGGGATTTTTGGGTGTTAAATTTTATTTGTTTTTGTGGCTTTTTATTTGGTTTTTGGGTTGTATTTGGTTCGGCTTTTTTATTTGTGTTTTGGCTCTTTTATTTTTGTTTTGGGGTTTTGTATTTGTGTTGGCTTGATAGGGTTGTGGCTTTTTGTATTTGTGTTGTGGGTTGTAATTTTTGTTGTGGCTTTTTTTAAATTTTTGGGTTTGGGGTTGTATTTGTGTTGGGGTTTTTTTATTTTTTGTTGCCCGCTTTGTATTTGTGTTGTGGGTTTTGTTTTTTGTGTTTTTGGGGTTGTATTTTTTGTTGTGGCCCTTTTTATTTGTTTTTGGTTGTATTTGTGTTTGGCTTTTTTATTTGTGTTTTGGGCTTTTGTATTTTTTGGTGTTGGGGGCTTTGTATTTGTGTTTGGGAGTCTTGTATTTGTGTTGCGGGGTTTTTATTTGTGTTTTTTGGCTTTTGATTTGGTTGTGGGTTGTATTTTGGGGTTTTTGGCTTTTGTATTTTTTTTTTTGGCTTTTGTATTTGGTTGTGGCCCTTTTTTTAATTTTTGTTGTGGTTTTTTTAGTGTTTTTGGGTTTTGTATTTTCCGTTGTGGGTTTTGTTTTTTTTGTTGTGGTTTTTTTTTGTGTTGTGGCTTTTTTATTTGTGTTGTGGCTTTTATTTGTGTTGGCGGCTTTTTTTTTTCCGTTGGGCTTTTGTATTTGTGTTGTGGCTTTTGGATTTGTGTTGTGGCTTTTTTATTTGTGTGTGGGTTTGTATTTGTGTTTTTGTTTTGATTTGTGTTTTCAGCTCTTGTATTTGTGTTGCGGCTTTTTTATTTGTGTTGTGGGCCTTTTTTTATTTGTGTTTGGCTTTTTTTTTTGTGTTTTTCGGGTTGGGATTTTTTGTTGTGGCTTTTGTATTTCCGTTTTGGCTTTTTTATTTCCGTTGTTGGTTTTGTATTTTTTTGGGGTTTGGCTTTTGTATTTTCGGGTGTTTGCGGCTTTTTTTATTTTGTTTTTGGCCCTTTTGTATTTGTGTTTCGGCTTGTTTTTTGTGTTTTGGCTTCTGTATTTCCGTTTTGGCTTTTTTTTTTTATTTCCGGTTTTGGCTTTTGTATTTTTGTTGTGGCTTTTGTATTTGTTTTGTTTTCTTTGTATTTTCGTGTGGGCGGCTTTTGGTATTTTTGTTGTGGCTTTTATTGTTTGTAGCTTGTATTTGTGTTTTTGGCTCTTGTTTTGTGTTGTGGCTTTTTTTATTTGTGTTTTTGGGTTTGTTTTGTTTGGGCTTTTTGTATTTGTGTTTGGGTTGTATATGTGTTGGGGGCTTTTGTTTGGGTTTTGGCTTGTATTTGTGGTTTTTGGGTTTTTTTGTGTTTTTGGGTTGTATTTTTTTGTGGCTTTTTTATTTGGGTTTTTGGGTTTTTTTATTGGGGTTGTGGCTTTTTTATTTTCCGTTGTGGGTTTTTGTATTTTTGTTGTGGCTTTTGTATTTGTGTTGTTGCAGCTTTTGTATTTTTTGTTGCAGCTCTTGTATTTGTGTTGCGGCTTTTTTTATTTGTGTTGTGGGCTTTTGTATTTTTGTTTGGGCTTTTGGTATTTGTGGGTTTTGGTTTTTTTATTTTGTTTCTTTTGGAAATTTTCCGTTGTGGCTTTTGTATTTGTTTTTTGGCTTTTGTATTTTGTTGTGGCTTGTTTTTTGTGTTGTGGGTTTTGTAGTGTTGGGGTTTTGTATTTTTGTGGGTTTTGTATTTTCCGTTTTGGGCCCTTTTTTATTTGGTTGGGCTTTTTTTTTTTTGGGTGTGTTGCAGCTTTGATTTGGGTGTTGCAGCTCTTTTTATTTGTGTTGGGGGCTTTTTTTTAAATTTTTGGGTTTTGGTTTTGTATTTTTGTTTGTGGCTTGTATTTTCTGTTGGGGCTTTTGTTTTTTGTGTTGTGGGTTTATTTTTGGTTTTGGGGGTTTTTTTATTTGTGGTTTTGGCTTTTATTTTTTGTTGCGGCTTTGTATTTGTGTTGTGGCTTTTTTTATTTGTGTTGGGCGGGATTTGGTTTTTTGGCTTTTGTATTTCCGTTGGGCTTTTTTTATTTGTGTTGTGGCTTTTGTATTTGTTTTTTGTGCTTTTGTATTTGCTTTGTTGCGGCTTTTTTATTTTGTTGGGCTTTTGTATTTGTGTTGTAGCTTGTATTTGGTTGTGGTTTTGTATTTGTTGGGTTTTTGGTTGTAGTGTGTTGTGGCTTTTTTATTTTGTTGTTGGGCCCCTTTTTATTTGTGTTGTGGCTTTTGTTTTTGTGTTGTGGGTTGTATATTTTTTTTTGTGGCTTTTGTATTTGTTTGTGGGGTTTGTATTTGTGTTTTGGTTTTGTTTTTTCCGTTGTTGGGTTTTTTTTTTGTTTGGCCTTTTTTATTTTGTGTGTGTTGCGGCTTTTGTATTTGTGTTGCAGCTCTTTTATTTGTGTTTGCCCGGGTTTTGTATTGTGTTGTGGCTTTTGTATTTTTGTTGCGGGTCTTGTTTTTTGGTTGTGGCTTTTTTTTTTTGTGGTTTCGGCTCTTGAATTTGTGTTTTTGGGGTTTTGTATTTCCGCTGTGGCTTTTGTATTGGTTTTTGTGGCTTTTGTATTTGTGTGTGTTGGGGGCTTTTGATTTGTTTTGCAGCTCTTGTATTTTTGTTTGCGGCTTTTTTTTTGTTTTTGTGGCTTTTTTATTTGGGGGTTGCCGGTCTTGTATTTTTGTTGTGGCTTTTTTCCTTTGTGGTTTTTGGGTCTTTTTAATTTTTTGTTGTGGTTTGTTTTTCCGGGTGTGGGGTTTTTTTTGTGTTGTGGCTTTTTTATTTGTGTTGTGGCTTTTGTATTTTTTTTGTGGTTGTATTTGGGGTTTTGGCTTTTGTGTTTGTGTTGGGGCTTTTGTATTTGGGGTACGGGCCCCTTTAATTTGTGTTTTGGCTTTTTATTTGTGTTTTGGCTTTTTTATTTTTGTGTGTTGCGGGTCTTTGGGGATTTGTGTGGGCCCTTTTGTATTTGGTTGGGGGTTTTTTTTATTTGGGTTGTGGTTTTTGTTTTTTGTTGCAGCTCTTGTAAATTTTGTTGGGGGCTTTTGTATTTTTTGTTGTGGTTTTTGTATTTGTGTTGTGGCTTTTATTTTTGTTGTGGGTTTTGTATTTGTGGTTTTTGGCTTGTATTTGTGTTGTGGGTTTTGTATTTGTGTTGGGGGCTTTTGTTTTTTGTGTTGGGGGCCTCTTGTATTTTGTTGTGGCTTTGCTATTTGTGTTGCGGGCTTGATTTGGTTGTTTTGGGGTTTTTTTATTTTCCGTTTTGGGTTTTTGTATTTTCCCTTTTTTGGCTTTGTATTTGGTTTTGGCTTTTTGTATTTGTGTGTGTTGCGGGTTTTGTATTTGTGTTGTGGCTTTTTTTATTTGTTTTGTGGCTTTTGTATTGTGTGGGGTTGCGGCTTTTGTTTCCGCTGTGCTTTTGTATTTGTGTTTTGGCTTTTGTATTTGGGGTTGCCAGCTCTTTATTTGGGGTTGGGGGTTTTGTATTTGTTTTGTGGTTTTTGGATTTGTGTTGTGGGTTTTATTTTTGTTTTTGGGGTTTTTTATTTTTGTGTTTTGGCTTTTATTTGTGTTGTGGCTTTTGGGATTTGTGTTGTGGGTTTTTTTTATTTGTGTTTAAAGGTTTTTGTAAATTTTTGTTGTGGGTTTTTTAAATTTTTGTTTGGGGGTTTTTATTTTTTTTTTTTTTTTTTTTTTTTTGTTGGGGTTTTTTTTGGCTTTTTTTTTTATTTCCATTGGGCTTTTGTATTTTCCGGGTTGTGGCTTTTTTATTTGGTTGTGGCTTTTTTATTTGTGTGTGTTTCGGGTTTTTTTATTTTTGTTGTGGCTTTTTTATTTGTTTTTGTGGCCCCTTTTTATTTGTGTTTGTTGGGGGGGGGGGCTTTTGTATTTTTTGTTGTTTGGGTTTTTTATTTGTGTTGTGGGTTGTATTTTTTTTGTGGCTTTTTTTTTTTTTTTGTGGTTTGTATTTGGGTGTTGGGGGCTTTTTATTTGGTGTTGTGGCTCCCTTTTATTTGTGTTGTGGCCTTTTATTTTTTTTGGGCTTTTTTTATTTGTGTTGTGGGTTGTTTGTGTTTTGGCTTTGTATTTGTGTTGTGGCTTGTATTTTGTTTTTGGCTTTTTTAATTTTTGTTGGGGCTTTTTATTTTTGTTGCGGTTTTTTATTTTTGTTTCAGCTCTTGTATTTGTGTTTCGGCTTTTGGGTTTTGTGTTGTGGCTTTTGTATTTTTGTTTTCGGTCTTTTTTTGTGTTTGGGCTTTTGTCTTTGGGGTTGCGGCTCTTGAATTTTTTGTTGTGGCTTTTGTAAATTTTCCCGCTGTTGGGTTTTTATTTGTTTGTGCTTTTTTTATTTTTGTGTGTTGCGGCTTTTGTATTTGTGTTGCGCTCTTGTATTTTTTTTTGCGGCTTTTGTATTTGGGGGTTTTTGGGGTTTTTTTTGTGTTGGGGGCCTTTTTTTTTGTGTTGTGGGTTTTGTCTTTGTGTTGGGGGGCTTGAATTTGTGTTTGGCTTTTGATTTCCGCTGTGGCTTTTGTATTTTTGGGTTGTGGCTTTTGTATTTGGGTGTTGCGGCTTTTGTATTTTTTGTTGAGCTCTTGTATTTGGTTGGGCTTTTGATTTGGTTTGGGGCTTTTGTATTTGTGTTGCGGGGTCTTTTTTTTTTTTGTTTTGGCTTTTGTCTTTGTGTTGCGGCTCTTGAATTTGTGTTGTGGGTTTGTATTTTCGGTGTGGGTTTTTGTTTTTGTTGTTTTTTTTGTATTTGTGTTTTGGGCTTTTTTATTTTTGGGGTTGGGGGCTTTTTATTTTTTGGGGCTTTTGTTTTTTGTTGTGGGTTTTGGGATTTGGGGTTTACGGCTCTTGGGAAATTTTTGTTTTGGGTTTTTTATTTGTGTTGTGGTTTTGTATTTTGTGTGTTTGCGGCTCTTGAATTTTTGGGTTTTTTTGGGGTTTTTTATTTGTGGTTTTGGTTTTTGTATTTGTTGTGGGTTTTTTTATTTGTGTGTTGCAGCTCTTGTATTTGTGTTGGGCTTTTTTATTTGTGTTGGGGGTTTTTGTATTTGTGTTGTGGCTTGTATTTGTGTTGTGGGTTTTTTATTTGTGTTGTGGGTTGTTTTGTGTTGTGGCTTTTGTTTTGTGTTTTGGCTTTTTGTATTTTTGTTGCGGGCTCTTTTAAATTTTTGTTGTGGCTTTGCTATTTTTGGGGGTCGGGTTGTAAATTTTTGTTTGGCTTTTTTTATTTCCGTTTCTTTTTGTATTTCCGTTTTGGCTTTTTTTTTGTGTTTTTGGCTTTTTTATTTGTGTGTTTTGCGGCTTTTTTATTTGTGTTGTGGCTTTTTTATTTGTGTTGTGGGTTTTTTTATTTGTGTGTGTTGGGGGTTTGTATTTGTGTTGTGGGTTTTGTTTTGTGTTTTTGGGTTTGGGTATTTGTGTTTCGGTTGTATTTTTTGTTGTGGCCTTTTTTATTTTCCGTTGTGGCTTTTGTATTTCCTTTTTGGTTTTGTATTTGTGTTTGGGTTTTTGTATTTGTGTGTTTTTTGGGGTTTTTTTATTTGTGTTGTGGCTTTTGATTTGTTTGTGGCTTTTTTTATTGTGTGTGTTTTTCCGGGTTTTTGTAGTTCCGCTGGGGCTTTTTATTTGTTTGTTGGGTTTTGTATTTGTGGTTGCAAGCTCTTGTATTTGTGTTTTCGGCTTTTGGTATTTGTGTTTTGGGTTTTTGTTTTGTTTGTGGCTTGTATTTGTGTTGTGGGTTTTGTATTTGTGGTTGTGGGCCCTTGGTATTTTTGTTGTGGGGTTTTTTGTATTTGTGTTGTGGCTTTTTTTTTGTGTTAAGGCTTTGTTTTTGTTGTGGGCTTTTGTTTTGTGTTGGCGGCTTGTATTTTTTGTTGGGGCTTTTTTATTTTCCAAATTTTGGCTTTTGATTTCCGGTTGGGGTTTTGTAATTTTTGTTGTGGCTTTTGTATTGTGTGTGTTTGGCGGCTTTTTTTTTGTGTTGTGGCTTTTTTATTTTGTTTGGCTTTTGTATTTTTGTGTGTTGCGGCTTTTTTCTTTGTGTTGTGGGGTTTTTTAAAAATTTTGTTTGGGCTTGTAAATTTTGGTTTTGGGTTTTGTATTTTTGTTGTGGCCTTGTTTTTTGTGTTGTGGCTTTTGTATTTGTGTTGTGGTCTTGTATTTTGTTTTGGCTCCATTTTTGTTTGTGGGTTTTGTATTTTTTGTTGTGGCTTGTATAAAGGGTTGGGCTTTTGTATTTTTTGTTGTTTTCTTGTATTTGTTTTTGTGGCTTTTTTATTTCCGTTGTGGGTTTTATATTTTGTGTTGCGGGTTTTGTTTTTTGTGTTGCAGCTCTTGTTTTGGGGTTTTCGGCTTTTTTATTTGTTTGGGCTTTTGTAATTTGTGTTGCGGCTCTTTTTAATTGTTTTTTTGGTTTTTGGTCTTTTTTGTTGGGGGCTCTTGAATTTGTTTTTGTTGGCTTTTGTATTTTTCCGCTGTGGGTTTTTTTTTTTGTGTTTTGGGTTTTTATTTTTTGGGTTTTTTGCGGGTTTTGTATTGTGTTGCCAGCTTTGTATTTGTGTTGGGGGCCTTTTTTTTTATTTTTGTTGGGTTTTGTATTTTTTGTTGCGGCTCTTTTTTGTGTTGGGGGTTTTGTCTTGTGTTTCGGCTCTTTGAATTTTGTGTTTGGCTTTTGTATTTCCGCTGTGGCTTTTGTATTTTTTTTTGTGGCTTTTGGTATTTTTTGTTGTGGCTTTTGTATTTGTGTTGTGGTTGTATTGTGTTGTGGCTTTTGTGTTTGTTTGTGGCTTTTTTTTTGTGTTACGGCTCTTGAATTTTTTGTTTTGGCTTTTTTATTTGTTTTTGTGGCTTTTGTATTTTTTTGGGGTGTTTCGGCTCTTGAATTTTTTTGGTTTTTGCTTTTGTATTTGGGGTTGTGGTTTTTGTATTTTTTTTGTGGTTTTTGTATTTGGTGTTGCAGCTTTGTTTTTGGTTTCGGGTTTTGTATTTGTGGTTTTTGGTTTTTGTATTTGTTTTTTGGCCTTGTATTTTTGGTTTGTGGGTTTTTTATTTGTGTTGTGGCTTGTATTTGTGTTGTGGGGTTTTGTAATTTTTGTTTTGGCTTTGTATTTTTGTTGCGGCTCTTGTATTTTTTGTTTTGGTTTTGCTATTTGTGTTTTGGGGTTTTTATTTTTTTTGTGGCTTTTGATTTCCGTTGGGCTTTTGTTTTTCCGTTGTGGCTTTGTATTTGTGTTGTGGCTTTTGGTTTTGTGTGTGTTGCGGCTTTGATTTGTGGGTTTTGGCTTTTGTATTTTTGGGTTGTGGGTTTTTTATTGTGTGTGTTTGCGGCTTTTGTAGTTCCGCTGTGGCTTTTTTATTTTTGTTTTTTGGGTTTTGTATTTGGTTTGCAGCCTTGTATTTGTGTTGCGGCTTTTGGTATTTGTGTTGTGGGGGGTTTTTTTATTGGGGTTGTGGTTTATTTGTGTTGTGGGTTTTTTTAAATTTGTGTTGTGGCTTGTATTTGTGTTTTGGGGCTTTTGTATTTGTGTTGTGGCTTTTGTATTTGGGTTTAAAGGCTCTGTTTTTGTTTGTGGCTTTTATTTGTTTTGGCTTGTTTTGTGTTGTGGCTTTTTTTTTTTCCATTGTGGCTTTTGTATTTTGTTGTGGCTTTTTTATTTTTTTTTGTGGCTTTTTTTATTTGTGTGTGTTGCGGCTTTTTTATTTGTTTGTGGCTTTTGTATTTGTTTTGTGGCTTTTTTATTTGTGTGTGTTTTGCGGGTTTTTATTTTTGTTGGGGGCTTTTTTTATTTGTGTTGTGGTTGTATTTTTGTTGTGGGTTTTTTTATTTTTTTTGGGCTTGTATTTTTGTTTGGGGGCTTTTGTATTTGTGTTGGGCTCTTGTTTTGTGTTGTGGCTTTTGTATTTGTGTTTTGGCTTGTATATGTTTGTGGGTTTTGTATTTGTGTTTGGCTTGGGTATTTTGTTTTGGGCTTTTTTGGGGGAAATTTTCCGTTGTGGCTTTGTATTTGTGTTTTTTGGGGCTTTTGATTTGTGTGTGTTGCGGGTTTTTTTTATTTGTGTTGCAAACATTGTATTTGTTTGCGGGTTTTGTATTTTGTTTGGGCTCTTGAATTTGGTGTTGTGGCTTTTGTATTTTGTGTGTTGCGGCTCTTGAATTTGTGTTGTGGCTTTTATATTTCCGCTGTGGCTTTTGTATTTTGTGTTTTGGGCTTTTGTATTTGTGTTGCGGCTCTTGTATTTGTGTTGAGGCTTTTGATTTTTGGGGTTGTGGCTTTTATTTTTTGTTTTGGCTTTTGTATTTGTGTTGTGTTTTTGTATTTGTGTTGTGGCTCTTTTATTTGTGTTGTGGCTTTTGTATTTGTGTTGTGGCTCTTGTATTTGTGTTGTGGCTTTTGTATTTGACCTGACACCTCTGGGCCACCGTAAAAATCAGTGAGAGAACATAAAGTTAAAAGCTGAAATAACAGCAAATAAGGCTAAATAGGAGAGTAGTATGAGAATGTAGCAGAGAGAATGAAAGTGGTCATTATGTCCTCCAGCAGTCCAAGCCTATAGCAGAGTAACTACAGAGATAGCTCAGGATAATCTACCTCTTTTTTAAAGACTCTGGTCCAAAGACGACAACTTCTGTCTTGTCTGAATTTAGAAGCAGAAAATTCAAAGTCATCCAGGTTTTTATGTCTTCAAGACATGCTTGTAGTCTATCTAACTGGTTGGGCTCATCAGGATATAAGGATAAATAAAGCTGAGTATCATCAGCATAGGAGTGAAAATGTATGCATGCTGTCTGATAATTTGACCTATTGGAAGCATACATTTAGTAAAGAGAATTGGTTCACGCACTGAACCCTATGGTTTTCTACAAGTAACCCTGGAGTTTGAAGATCATTTATCATTTACACGAACAAACTAGGATCTGTCAGGCAAATAAGATTTAAATAAGATTTAAACCACCCTAGTGCTGTTCCCCTGACCCCCACAGCATGTTCCAGCCTTTCTAAGAGAACGTTGGGTTTAGATGTAATTATATTCATTTGTTAGAATGGCCCAATTGAGAATCTGTGGCATGAATTGAAAGTTGATGTTCACAGATGCTAAATCTGACTGATCTTATGCTGCAATGCAAAGAAAAATGGGTAAAGAATTCAGTGTCTAGATGTGCAAAAGACTTACTCCTGTATCTGCACTGAAAGGTGGTTCTACAAAGTAATGAGTCAGAGGGATTAACAATGGAAATGCACATTTAATTTATTTGTAAAAGATTCAGAAACCAGGTATTTTCTAGCCAATGCCCGGTCAAAAACTAATTTAGTGTTGGTCTATCAAAATAAATTTCAATGAAATACATAAAAGTGTCTGGTTGTAATGTAATAAAATATGAAAATGTTCAAGAGGCTTTAATATTTTGAAAGACATTGTAAAGTGTAAGGCATCCACCACTTGGCAAATTGGCCAGATGCAGTCAGGATGAGTGCTGTAACATGGCAGGCACAGCTCAGCTCCTCTCACACAAGTTGTTGCAAAACCGAGACTGCGACTACAGTTATCCTTTTTGCTGTCAAATGGAACCTCCTCCTCCTCTTGTTCCTCCGCTGCCAACCTAATGTTGTGGAGCCACTCAGTGTAGAGAACCTGTGTACCATAAGCTCATCCTGCAGAGCCACAGCAGAAGCAAAATAAGCTGCTGCCTAGGGCAAGCAATTCACATCCAAACTCCAAACTGATCAAGATGTCTTATTATCAAATATAAATGAATGTATATTTAACAGAATGTAAAGCAGGATACTTGTAATCATACAGAGGAAAATCCTCATAGTTTCAGAGTTATATTGAAAGTCATCATTTGATGCTGCTAGTTTATTCATTTCTGGAGCTTGTGCCAGTGCTTGCGATACATTTGATTTAAACTGTAACTGTAAACAAATCTCAGTAAATATTTGACAATGTTTTGCTGCTGCTTGCAAGCATAAAAAATTCATTTTGGCCCATCCTATTCTGACTCTATAGAAGCTGTCTAGAAAAGCTGTTCGCCTGACATAGCTGCCAGACTAGAAGTCAGAGACACTATTTGTTAAAAGATGTTCAAGACATCATGAGATTTCTTTTCTATGTATTCACTCTACCTGTCAAAGCCGGTGGGCGGAGCTAACTGGTCATTATAGTAGACTTGCTGTGCAGGTTAACCAATCAGATGAAGAGGCACAGTGACAGCACAGCAACCATAATATTTAAATAAATACTGAAAGAATTAGATAAGATCTAAAATAAAATTACATAAAATTTTAGTTCATGCATTTTAAATGTTATTATTTAATGAGGTATTCAATAAATCATTGATATGTGTAAACTGTTTCACTATTTGTTTTGAATTAAATGTTAAATATTGCATAAATGAATGATCAGTTTTCGTTTAATTTTTTTTTGTGTGTATTTATTACATTGCAGCACTTATGACACTCCATAAATGTAAAGGAAAAACATAATTTTTTATTTTGGGCAGCTTAACTGTTGGCTTACTAGAAAACCTTGAAACTAGGGGTGTTCATTGCCCAATAAAACAATATTAGTGGTGGTAGCCGACAGGCTCAACTGGAAGTCGCCCCACTCAAATCAAATTATGTTGAACGCCCAGTAAAATCATGAGTCACCATCAATGTCGCATGTTATGTGGATGAAGCTTTTACTAAACCATCCTAAGGTCTTGAAGTATTCTTTCTTTCAGGAAAAAAGTTTTTACTGTAACTTATCTTCTGTTGCGCTGCAGGAAGAAGAACCCTGGTGTTACACTGACTGACGGCGTTCCAAAATGTCGAAATGACATCAAAGGCAGCCCTCACCTCCTCTGTCTCCTCTGACATACAGTGCCTTGCGAAAGTATTCGGCCCCCTTGAACTTTTCAATCTCTTGCCACATTTCAGGCTTCAAACATAAAGATATAAAATTCAAATTTTTTGTGAAGAATCAAGAAGTGGGACACAATCGTGGAGTGTATGATATAGAGCAGAAAGTGGTTTATTAGCACTTCTGTCAGTTTGTGTCTCATTAAAAAATATACACGTTGTTATGCACTGTCCAACATCTATCAGCGAACATATTGCTAAAGTGCTTGTTTGTCCAAAAACAGTTGTAGACAATTTGAATATGTGCTCTATATTCTGACCTCTAAGGAACCTGGAAATCAGCATAAGCAGAGATCACTGCTGACTTGCAGAAAGGGGGCAGAAGGATTTCTTTAATTTTTAAAGAACATGGAAAGAATTACAATCAGCATTACATATAGTGAATATTGTAAAACGCAAGGCCAAGATAAGCTGAATCCAACATGATTTTAAGTTGGAGAAGTCAGAAGAAGAAAAACCAACATATATTCACTTATTTCCAAATCAAAGCACACTGGACCTTCTAGGAACCCTCCTGAGCTGTTTTTACCAGAAACCTTAAATGTCTACTGGAAACTAGAACTTGAGCTGTCATTTTACTGGATATTTACAGTGGCCAGCAAAAGTATAAATACTCCACATGTTGTTATGTCACAACCTTAAACTTCAACGTCGATCAACAACAGTAAAGGGCCACATAACCGTGAAGTGGAAGAAAAATGATTTGAACGTATTCGTGTTTAAAGAGGATATCACAACTGAAAACCGACCAAGACATGGCTGTCCATAGATCCACAGCTCGGATGGAAGAATCTGCAGATAGCACGACCATTGGTCCTGCAATCCAAAAAAGAGTGGATGGAAGACAGCCACTGATGAAATAAAGCCTTAGGTCAGAAGGTCCTTGTGTTTTGGCAGTCAGTTTTGGTTTTGCATTTGGATCATTTTGGGTTGTGGTTGTCTTCGTCACCCACAGTCTTCCAATGTTGGGTTTACTCCTTGTTTTGTGATTCTTAGCTCCTTTCATGTTCTGTTCTTTGTGTACTCATTTAGATTTCTGTTTAGAAGGCCTACACATACTCCACAAGACCAGAGGAATTTGTTGTTTCTCTTAGTGGTGCAAGGAAAAAAAACAACAGCATTGTGTTCTTGAAGCCAAGGCTCTGGAAGTTCTGGCTGCTTGTTCTTGATGCATTTTCTATTGAGAAGCGTTTACTTGTGTGGCGTCCAAGAAATATGCAGGTGGTAGAAGTGCGAGAAACCTATGGACACTTCATAGGAGTTCTGAACTTGAGTTCTCGTAAATTTTGTAATATCCTGGCCAAAAATAACTTTGCTTTTTGGTAAAATCAAGTTTGCATGTTATCCCCGTGCATGTGTGGGTTCTCTCCAGGTGCTCCATTTTTCGCCCACAAACCATAAACATGCATGTAAGGGTAAAGTTTCCCTAAGTTGCCCTTAAGTATGAGTGTGTGCGTGCATGGTTCCTAGTCCTCTGTGCCTTTGTGTAGTCCTGTGATGGACTAGTGACCTGTCCAGGGTGTACCCCGCTTCTCAAATTAGCCCCTCCCCTGTGACCCTGCAAAGACAAGCGGGTATAGACGTTGGATGGACGGACAGACGGACGGACTGACAGAAGGACGGATGGATGGATGATCACCTGCAAAATGATGTTGGGTTTGTTTTGCACCCAAAAATGAACATAGCGCCTCCCCCTGAAGACAACATCGCAACTGCATAACATGGTGGTGGCATGGAGCTAAACACAGGACAATCCTGGACGAAAACCTGTTGGAGGCTGCAAAATATCTCAGACTGCAGCAGAGGGTCACCTTCCAGCAGAGCTGGTTTAGACCATGGTCGTCCAACTTGCTTTTCAGCATGTCATCAGATTCTGCTGGGCCCCAGGATTGAACCATCACTTATCTCCCCTCGATGACAGCTTTGAACCACTAGTTTAGATCACAGCATGTTCATGTGTTAGAAGGGACCAGTGAAACAAAAATTATGCTTTCCATGCAAGTTTTTGTTGCTATTTTTCCCAATTCTGCCATTGTTCTATCATAAAAATCAAGAAAAAACAACAAAATTGTACAAGACACTGTATCAAGGATAAAATCAGAGGCTAAAGCTGGATAACCATCTTTGTCTTTCTCTCCCCCTTCTTTTACTTCCCATTCAGAAGAAAACACCCACACTCCTACCTCTCTCACTTTTTGCTTCTTCCTGCTGTGTCTCCAATTTTTAGCAAGTTAGGCACCTTCAGGCCCTTTGAATTATTCCAAGCATGTTGGCGTTGTTGGCAGAGTCATTTGGGAACTCACTCCTCCCTTTCAGTCACACGGAAAATAAATCCATGTGGTGCATGAGTCAGGCTGCTTCTGCAACTGTAAATGTGACGCTGAGCTGCTGCTGTTCAGGGCTAGGAAATGAGCTGTGAATAAGGGAAGTGTGTTTATCAGGCATCCCACCATTACTTTGGCATGTTTGTATCCACTATTCTCTGTTAATGTATACTCCACCTTTTTTAAGGAAAGATTCAGATGTTTACTTTTGTAATAAGAGTAGATAATACTGGATGTGTTTATATTTTATTAATTTTTTTTCTTATCTTTTATGTGTTTTGGATTGTAACAACGTTGGGGTATCAGCTTGCAGAGAAGGTCACAGAGGCCATCTGGGCCATGCTACCACCTGCTGGCTGGAAATATGTCTGCAACTGCTACTCCATGATACATTAGGTTTACCATTAGATCTATTAGGCAAAAAAAAGCTAAATACTTAACAGACCTATTCAATGAGAAATTCCAAGCACATGAGGGGTAGTTTTGAGTACTTTGCTTCACTTATTTCCAGTACTAGCATGGGTCAAACCTCTGTCAAGGAGTTCATTTTCATCTCTCCTTAAACATGCACAGAAACCTTCTGTGTAAACAAGGGGTCAACTACGCAAACAGCTTTTTACCAGGCTCTGCCAAGGTACACTGAATGCAGCATGACTTGGATTTGGGTGGTTTGGCTTTATTTAGTTGGTAGAGACTTTAGACAAATATAACTTTGAAAAAGTTCTTTCAGAAGTCAGACAAATGTTCACTTGCTGCCAAATCAGAGCACACTGTTTTTACAAGAAATTGTAAATGTCCAGTGAAAACTAGAACTTGACCTTTCTTTTCATTGGATATGTACAGGGGCCAGCAGTATTAATACTCTGGTAAAGTTTTCCATATTCCATCATGTTACAAACCTAAACTTCACCGTATTTTATGGGATTGATCAACAACAATAAAGTAGCACATAACCACGTTTCTTAGCTCCACCCATCATTACATAAAGTCTCAAGAGCTTCCCTGTCCACTAAAATGTTTAATTTTAATTTCTTCTGACCAGAGCACCTTCTTCAACATGTTTGCTGTCTCGCCTTGAGGTCAACTTTCAAAAGGACTTCTTATGGAGTTCTTTCTTTAGTAGTCTTCTAGAGAGCACAACTAATGTCCTATCAACACATTCTCTTGTCTGAGCTGTGGACCTCTGCAGCTCCTACAGAGTACCATGTGCCTTTTGGCTGCTTCTCTGATTAAAGCTCTCCTTACCTGTACAGTCAGTTTAGGTGGATGGTCATGTATCGGTAGGTTTGGAGTTTTGTCATAATGTTTACATTTTCAGATGATTAAGAGATTCTTGTTTTATAGCCTAACCCTGCTTTAAACGTCTCCACAAGTTTCTCCCTGACCTGTCTGCTTGGTTCCTTGGTCTTCATGATGCTGCTTGTTCTCTAATGGTCTCTAACAAACCTCTGAGGCCTTCATAGAACAGCTGCATTTATACCGAAAGTCAAGTATTTAAATTTGGGGTATCAGACCCAACATTAACCCATATAGCATGTTTGCAATATGGGTTAATGTTGGTGGATGTCGCGATAAACAAATAACTAAAAAGTGTCTTTCTGCTTTGGGCTCGTAGCAACCATAGACCTCAGATGACGGCACGTCTATCCAGCTGCTGGGAAAAAAAAGTTCATTATTACCATCACATTAACAAAGTTGTTTCATGCCGCTGTTTTGACAATGTAACAACTTAGTTGCTCTTTGCTTCAAGATTTGACCATCTTACCACCTCTAACCATTATATCCTGCAGTAAACAACAACTTTCACCAAACATATTGCAGTGCTTAGACAGCCTGGATGCATGGTTTTGAAATAATTAGCTAACATTTATTGCAGTTTTTCAAGATATGTGTATTACTTTATTCAAGACTCATGGTCCACAAGAAAACAACAACACGACATATAAAAAAGAGTAGAAAGAAAAAAAAAAAAATTATAAAAGACTTGCATACCAATGTTTCCACAGAGCCGACTGGTATCTTAGCGCACTAAGAGATGGATGTGAAAACATTACAATAAGACTCTTCAATGAGCTGCACAAACGACACATAAACTTGCCTGAACTGTTCTGACATGTGCATTACAAAACATCTCACTTGCACTGCTGAACCTGGGATTCTTGAGCAGAATTCCCAAAGAGTCATTATAAGCAACCTTAAGCTTCTGCATACTAGCTTTTTTAAATTTACACCACAAAGGAGCTGTATACAAGGATGTACAGTAAGCTTTAAACAGGCTTATTTTTACCTCATCAGTGCACATATGGAATTTCCTCCCCAGAAAGTTGGGCGTACAACATGCGACACTGCCGATAGATGTCATCATCATCACAGAGCTGGTCTGTGATGTAGTGACCCAGATATTTAGTTTTGGAACAAACATTTCACTTTTGCCCTGACAGAAGAAAATCAGGGAAGCAAAGTTGTTTGTCAGCTTTAGTCCTACAAACTAGTACAACAGTTTTCTTAGCATTATACTGCACATCAAAACTCAACCCATAATCAGAGCAGATGTTAAGTTACTGCTGAAAACCTGCACTGCTGGGTGAGAGGACAGCCAGGTCATCAGCATACATGAAGTGATTGACCAAAGTATCACTAATCATACATCCAGTTTTACAGACCTTCATTTCTTTTGACAGGTCATCCATGTACAAGTTAAAAAAGGCAGGCGAATGAAGTCCAGCCTGACGCACACCATTACTCACACCAACGTAAGCAGAGATGTCATTGCCCCATTTTACATGCATTTTCTGGTTAGAATACCAGTAAACTAAAATTCGTGTAATAATATCTGGAACACCTCTCTGTTTTAATTTGTCAAATAACTTAAAGTGGTTGACACGATCAAAGGCCTTAGAGGCATCAATAAACCCAATTAACACCAATGGATTTTTCCTTAGATATGCTCTTGCTGCTTCTTTCAGGCCATAAATACAGAAATCAGTTCCCAACTTGGCTTTAAAACCAAATTGATTATCTGTTGTACTAATAAACTGATTGAGCCGACCAAGCAAGATTTTTTCTAATACTTTAGATGTCATGCTAGCTAAAGCTATTGGTCTATAATTATTAAGGCTGCCAACCTTACTAGTTTTGTCCTTAATTACCGGCACAAAGGTAACAGATAATAAGGAATCAGGCAACTGCCCATGGGTCATAAACCCAGAAAAACACATTGCAAGCAGCACAGCCACTTTTTGACTAGCATATTTCAGATGTTCTGCTGTAATGCTATCAGAACCTGTTGCCTTATTCTCACGCAAATACACTATAGCCTGCTGGACTTCACTAGGGGTTATTATAACCGCATCACTCTTAGCTATGTTTCCCAGTCCATAGGGTTCACTTTTTACACAATTAAATAAGGCAGAATACTGCTGTCTCCATATATCTGCTATATTATGAGCCCCAGATATGCCCTCTATGGCACTGGGGAGTAATGCAGCAGACCTGTTTAAGGCTCTGACGTCATTCCAAAAGCCAATGGCATTATTACAAAGCAGTTTTTCAGCCATGGAGTCTGCTCTCATGTTCTGCTCACATTTAGAAATGTATCGAATGGCATATTTAAATTTTGAACTGGTGAGTTTTTTATAATCTAGGAGAGTCCCATCTCTTGGTCTATCTGCTTGTACCCACATCTTATATGCCTGTTTAGCTTCTGCATGATATCCTGCCACATGTTTATTCCAACCTGGCCTTATGTTATTTGCCTTTCTGCATGTAAGGTATGGTCTTGTACTCTCATACAAAGCATCCACAATGCCATCATACATAGTATGAAGGTCAGTACAGTGAGAAATATCACTGCAATTAACATCTGAGCACATAATAGATTGAAGAGGAAGACTTATTTTACTCAAAAGAAGATCAGTTTTCATATGATATGCTAATAAGTCACCTTTAGATAGTCTGGACCATTTGAACTTAACTGTGGGGGCATCATTTGCCCCCCATATAAACTCTGGAAGACTTTTAATATCTAGCATCATTGCAAATGGAACATGATCTGACATAGAATACTCATATAAGATTTCTATTGATTTTACAACAGCATGGGCATCAGCAGAGCTAATACAATGGTCAGGCCATGACGTTGTGTGCCAAGCTTCACTTATATAGGTAAAGCTTTCTGCAGGTAGCAGGAGCTGACTGGACAATACGAAACTGTTATAAATAAATAAAACTGAATTTATCATCACAAAACTGATGCATATGTTTAGCAAATGAAGAATATTCATCAGATATATCTGCATTCATATCACCTACTACATACACAGAGGTAAAATAATGGTCATCAATAAAAGAGTTCAAAAAAGCAAGTCTATTCAAATAAATGTCTTCATTCTGAGGACACTCATATGGTGTGTATACATTAATAATGACAAATTCTTTGTTTCCAACTTTTAAATGCACAGCAATACACCAGTCAACACCAGTTCTGATGACATTTAAAACTGGACCCAGCTTTTTGTGCCATAGAATAGCTGCTCCTCCTGCGATTCGCCCCCTCACTATACCCATAGAAAGATCCACAGTAGACTCACCAGCTCCACAGAAATAGTCACTAATACAGTTCAGACTTCCCAAATCCTGTTTCGATAAAAAGGTTTCTTGTAAACAAAGAATATCACATTTTTGCAACAGTCTATCCACAACCAGACGTCGTGCTTTATCTCCAGCTGTTTTACCGACACGCAGTCCCCGGCAATTGTAAGAAATAACACGCATTAATTGGTCTATGAGGAATTCACTGCAGTGTACAGTGATATTGTGATATATTGAGCAGGCCTAACCAGAGTGAAGGAGGCTGAATGTATAGATGATAATAATTATTTACAATTGCTGAGATACCTTTACTTGGGTACCCTTTTGAAAAAAAAGTAGTTTAACTGCACCATATATTATTTTTGGAAGTAATGCTACTCTTAAGTACAGTTTCTTGGTACTCTGCTGACCTCTGGTCCCTTAACTGAGTTAAAAACAAACAGGTTTTACCCAAACATGCGTCAGACACAGACACCAGAGACTTCTGGACACACACGCTGCCTTATTCTAATGTTTGGGGACAAGTTAAGTACATGGAAACTAGAGGTAGTTCGCACTTTTCAAGCACACATACTGTAGGTTACCTGCTGTACATGTTGCTTTTAAAACGTTACGTCTTGGAAAAAGTGAGACAAATTTTGTTATACGATTCTTAGAACTGGCATGTTTTTATATTTCATTAAACGATTTTGCATATTAGTTTTTCTATTTGGGTCTGATGAGATTTTCAAACAAAAACAAATAATAAATCGGACATTACTATGAAACGGTACTTAAGTAGTCGTTTTTACAAATACCTTTTCCCTGCTTTTTACTTAAACATGAGTATTATCATTTTCAAGTAATACTACTCTTACTTGCATACAGTTTTTGGCTACTCAGCCCACTTCTGGCTGAACGCAAAGGAAAGCCACACTTTTTATTTGTAAGCATTTTGGAAAAAATGTGTCCTTTTCATGGCGCTCCACAGCTTTATCTTTGTCCATCACATAAAATCAGTTATTTCTGTCATAAAAACACAAAACATTTCTTTTAAAGCCATCTAAGGATCTTTTGATGCATGCACAGGTGAGATACCCAAAACTTCAGCAAACCAAACAGGAAGACAGAGACAAAACCCAGTCACATACACTTCTTTCATTTTATTGACATTTTCTTTTACAAAAACAGGTAAAACTAGAATGCATAGACTGAGCACTAGAAGGCTCATCTTTGACATGGAAAAAAAAACGACAACGAAAGGGCAAGAGCAAATGATTAAAAACGACAAAACACTGTCTTCAGGTTTTCAACGTACATACTTCTATATGGTCTCTTCCATACAAAACCACAAGCGAATGAGAACTGTTATGTAACTCATGAAGAAATACAGACAGAGGCATACACACTGGCACACATGGGCAAGTGGGTATAGAGGGAAGAATTAATCCTTCAGATGAACAACAAACACCGACACAAGTGAAGAAAAGTCTAGATGTAAACACCTAGGGGGTCAGTTCATCCCACTTCAACCCTTCATTGGCATCTACACGATAAGTGGACAACAGAGACCCGAAAGAACAGCTCGGAACTACGGACAAGAAAAATGTTCAATGTATGAAAACTTGTGATTTTCCTTCATATTTGTTTGAAATGGTCCTTTATTGTGGTTAGGAACTGGCACCATCTGTCCTACTCATACACATTCACTACCAGCAGCACCAGGGCTTCTTTTAACTGGATTCATGAGCTGTGGGTGGTTCTGCATCAAGCATTCACACATCTCCTGCACTGTGGGAACACAGAGGGTCTTCCACTACTCTCTGCTGTTTGTGTCAGTAAAGTGAACCAAACAAAAAGGGTGGCGTTCACATCGAGGATCGCTTCTGAAGCTGGTGAGGAGAACCACAGGGTAGAACGTACGGACGCTCTCAGAACCACTGTCATAATGCCAGGTTCTTGGTGGTGTAAAAAGTTGAGAAGCTGAGAAATCATCTTTTTTCACATATATTGATATTTATTCTGCACCATTCACCTGGAGATGTATTTATTAGGGGAACAAATTACAATAAAAACTGCAACAATCCTGTTGTACACCTTGTCAACCTTAATACAATTTGATTCAGTTCCAGCATTCGGTCTTCCTCAGTTCACATCTGCCATCGATTCTAAATCTGGTGAACCTGAAATGAAGCTCAACTCTTCCACCAGATTCTTTCTGAAACCTTTGTAGTGTTATCGACTGATGGAGCCAAACTCCAAATGAAATGCTGCATGTCAGGGAAAACAAACCGTATCCACAGTGTAACACGGTGGTGGCAGCTTCATGGTGAGGGGTTACTTGTCTTTAGATGGAACAAAGGTTTGTGTGTCAAGGTGGATAGTTATGAAAAGCTGCAAATACAAGTTCAGACCCAAAGTCTTTAGGTGTCTACTAAAAGAAGCTGAAGACAAAGCGAGTCTAAGAACACACCCAAACCATCACAGGGGTTTGGAAATGGCCCAGACAGAATCCAGAACTGAATAAGACTGGCCTGAAGACAATGTCCTCATGATCTGATAGATTCTACAAGGCAGAGTGGGCAAATGTCCAGGTCAAGATGTGGGATGCTGATGGACTCCAACAAAAGAAAACTGAACGCAGGAACTAAATCAACGAAGGCTACAACATATTAGTTTTAAGGGTGTGCAGATTAAATTGTAGGAAAAAGTATTAAAGGTATTACTCAGGGTCTCATAGTTTTATCACCACAAAACCATGACACAAAGAGAATGGCTGCGTCCGCTCTGTTGTTGAACATGCCTCGTTCATGCATCAATGTAGAACATGGGAATCCTGGGGCAACTCCTACAAATGAAGTCAGAGCAGAAATCTGGGTTTGCCAACACCCCTCTTGGGCGAGGATGACACATCTGATCACTGCATATAAGGTTGCGAAATGCTCCGATTTTCATTTTCTGCATTCACAAATAAACAGCAAAACATACCGATACGTTTATTGAATGTGCGTTTATGACGAGCATATTCTTGTCCACTTCCTCCACTCTGCTGGCTAAACACTGCAGGTTTTCTGGTGTAAACTCGAGAGGATTGTCCTCGCCTGTGAAACACGTCTGTCTCCACCACGAGGTCGAGAGAAAAACCAAAACATCAAGATGAGCGTTCTGATGAAAGATCTGGAAAAGTGCTATTTGAACAATACCTTTTCTGGAGATAAAGGTAACTACTAATAGGCAAGTCAGCTCTCCTTTAGCCTTTAGAGAAAATGCACCAAACCTTCCTCACAAGGGGGCTCAAAACCGCAACACAATCACATTTTAGAGGTAATATATATTTATATAAGTGTGTATTTTAAATATATCTATATATATCTATAGATATATCTATATCTATAGATATGGATATATATATATATAAATCACAATTGTTAAAATTTGTTAATTATATTAACTTTTTAATTCACGACATGGGTGAGTATTTTATGCTTTCTTGGCTCTTCGTCTTTATGTACATTCAGTTAGTTTGAGAACTGGATTCTGTCCTGCTGTAGTTTGATGACTTTTCACTTGCATTTAACACAAACACGGGTTCACAGGTCAGCCAAGCCTACACACACCTTATTTTAAATCATGCGCGTACTCTGTAAACGCGTCCGTTCCTCCCATGGAAACGTGCAGCTGAAAACTTGTGAGGCTCGCCTGGGTCGAGCAGCTCCTTCCGTGGCTCATTTTCACACAAGGCATGGCATCTTTTACCTTCGTTCCCTCTCAGCCAACCGTTTTCCCTGTTGTCCCTCCTCACGTCACCTTGATTCTGAGGGATGCAGGGAATGCTTTGAGCTACTTTAATCATTGTGACAGACTGGAACAGGTTTAAGCTGATTTTTCCTCTATTTGATGCAGTTTAAAGCTGCAGATTAATTTGTTGGCTTGCCTGGTAAGGAGGTGGAAACACAAAAAACTAATTGCAGTAAATTCATTTTATCGCAGCAACATAATCTATCAATCCAACCTGTAATTTAATTATATTTATTCAGCGAACATCACATGAAGAAATAATTGTTTAAAGAAAACCACAGGAGGCACAGTTGTTGGTAACCCTAACAATCCCTTTAAAATAAACCTAACTGGAGCATTTTTTCATTTATACTGAACTCTTCAACAATTCAATATGTCAGGAAACAAAGGCCCATTTCTTTCAGCCACTGGTAACTAGAGCTGCATGATACATGATGGCTGCACAGGACTCCTGCATGCTATAATTGGTAGGATTTTATATTTGTTTTGGACGAAGAGCATTCTCACTGTGCATGCCAGGGAAACATTTAACCAGTTTCACTGCCCTAGAAAACATCTGATGTATATTTTTGTGGCTGAAAGCTGAAGGAAAGGGGAAGGAAGAAGACAAAAACTTATTTTTGTCATAGTCACGTTCAACGGATATCGTACAGCTCTACAGGCGGATAGGCTGAACGAGGCTCGCCATTACAATGGGCTGGATGGGGGAAAATATCTCCAAAGATGGCATCTTAAGGTCAACCGGTCTCCATAACAACCATTAGATGCTGTCTACATGCAACCCATTTGTGTGGGAGTGATGCCAAGAAAATGCCTTTAGTGTCATACCATCACAAACGTAAACATGAGGAGTTTGCAGAACTTTTGGGACTTTACCTGGAGCTGTGTGCTTTGGTCAGATGAGACCAAGATGGAGCTGTTCTCAAACATCCCTTCAGTTGGGCGTGTTGTAAAAGAATTGATGAAAATGTGGGAAAGCCATGCATGTCCAATGTTAAGCACGGTAGAGGTTCTGTGATGATGTGGACATGTTTCTCCTAACGACCTGGGGACCTCGTTAGAGTGCGTGGAACAGAAAAACTTTGGGGTGAGTGGAAGAGAACGCAGCATAAGAAAGGGCCGTGGACAATCCTGAAAGAGGTCAAAGATCCCTGTGTTTGTCTCCATGTTTCAACCTATGTTATAGGAGACTAAGTGCTGTCCTGTTGGCAAAAGAAATGGTTGCAGAAATTGTTACCAGCAGGAGAACCAACAATTGTGCCAACAGTGACTTTGTTCATGAATGCAGATGAATAAATGCTAATTTTTCAGTGTGAGATTACGCTGCTGCAATAAAAAACATACTTCATTTCTTTTTGCACATCTTTACCAACAACTTGCTTGGTGTCTGTATGTAAATCTGGTTCTTAGATCTGGTTCAAACAAGCGGGCAGAACAGAACTCAAAACAGGGCAATTACTGACTTCCAGAGTGAATCTGAGCATCCTTGTGCCATTAACTTTGGTTGCAAAACAAAACTCCAAGGCCTTGTTTTTGAGACAAAGACTGCGGTGCAGTCTCTACCCATTTCCATCAAGCAGCTTGTTAGCAGCGCCAACTAGTGTGCAGGTGCTCCTGTTTTCTCCTCTCCATCTGTGATCAGGGGAAGGGTGACATTAACACTCTGATGGAAGGGAAGATTTTAGCCGTTCAGGAGGTAGACCACCAGCTCATAGGTGCACATCATGATGGCGGTGTTAGGAATCTGGCGTACCAGGTGGGTGGTGAGGCCACGGTACAGGGCGCGGTAGCCTTCCTCTCTGGGTACTGTAGTTAGAGTCTGGAAGAAGGAACGATACTTGGTGCCCTCTTCTCGTAGCCTGGTGCGGATTACCTCTGCAGACGAAAGAATTACGATAAATAAAAATAAAAAATGATTATCATTTAATTTTAACTAGCTAAACTCGATCTCCAACTCTTACCGTGAGGATAAGCAATAGATGTGGCACAGGTCTTGGACGTGGCAGCAGCAAGCATCATCCCAACAAAGTCCGAAGCATCTTTTGATGCGTCCTCTTCCTCGTCCATGTTCTGTGGTGCCTTGGCCTCCAAGAGGCGCCGCTTAATGTTTTCATAGATAACAAAGTGGATCACAGTCTCTGAAATACCGGCGTAGGATGCAGACATCCCCCTGTAAAAGCCTCGAAAGCCGTCTGCTTTGTAAACCCGGCGAACGCATTCGAATGCACTCATCCTCCGCTCTCCTCGATTCCTGCAAAGAAAAAAAGGAGAAGGATATGGAGAAATGTGGAAAGCACAAAGCATCTTCTGGCATTTGATTTTCATAAGGCAACACAGACACAACTTCAAAATAAGTGCAAGCTAATATTAAGACATCAGCTCAAGAAGCTGTTTCCCACAGATGAAAAGAGATTTGATGAAAAAGTACAGACCAGAAGAACAAGGCCCTGTCCCAATACCCACACTACACCCTACGCCCCTCTATGAAGTGTGTACTTTGTACAAGTGCATGTAGGGGTTGAAGTGCACAGGTTACAAGCGTGCAAAATTTGAGAATTAGGACAGTAGGG
Source organism: Crenichthys baileyi (assembly GCA_036173005.1). NCBI lineage: Eukaryota > Metazoa > Chordata > Actinopteri > Cyprinodontiformes > Goodeidae > Crenichthys > Crenichthys baileyi. The sequence goes on from JAHHUM010002324.1 coordinate 102,023, forward strand.
GTTACGTCAGCGACTTGCACCTCTGCACCGTAACTGCAACATCAAAAAGGGCGGGAAGCAGCGCTGTTTCACAGTCTTGCTGCTAAAAAAAATATTTTAAAACTGCAACAAGCAATTGTTTTGAGGAGAAGAAAGTGCAGGAAGCGAAGGAGGCTTTTACACCAGACTCTCGCCACGACAGTGTTTGTTTGAAAGGTAACTTCAGTGTTATGGCCTACTGACTGCCCAGACTCACTCTGAACCCAGTGGTATCTTAATGTTGAGCCTGGAAAACCAGTAAAAACATGTTTGTCGGCACACACTACGCACGCGAACCCATCAACGGGAACGCGCAATTCAGGGACACAAGGGTGAAAGTGCGAGTATTGGGACAGGGCCAACCTGCCATTGGTTAATTGTCAGGTATTTTTTACCCTTTATAATAACATTCACAGTAAATGAGAGACTGTTTTGGCTGCGGCAGCTCCCCGATTGTCTGTCTGATGTGGCGTGCTCCGACATCTCCAGACAACTGTTTGTGATGGAGAGCAGCACAGAAAGCAACTGACACACACAACGCTTCTTCACAAAGTACTGTGCTCACATTACCAACAGGAAACTGAAATATCAAGAAGCCATATTAAAACAGGAAGCAAAAACGCTAGCATTAGCTTAGCACTTTAGCAAACTGCTCCACATGAAAACATCAGCTGCAAAAGCCAGACCTGATTGATGGCTGACCTCTGAATATGAAACAAATGATAAAGGGATGCATGTTTCAGGTGACATGTTGTCAGAACATGATGGCTGCTTTGTTACCACATGTTGGAGCAGGACAAAAACTCTGACTGTTTTCACTCACATATAACCAGATCTTGGGGAGCAAGACCAGAAATATCAGAGAGGGCTCTACGGGACCTTTTCATGAATAGAAAGGGTTCTGAGAAAAAGGTGTGTTGATAAAAAAACAACAATAATATTCCAATGTCAAGTTTCCCTAAAGTTTAAGTAAAGTACGTACATGGAATTGATGTTATTTACGTATCAGACTCAGAGAAAAATCCCCAGCTGCAGAAAACATCCAGATTGTGCTTAAAAGACCAGCTCTGCATGAATAACATGCTGAGGCTGCATGAGGGACCATTAAAAGTAGGTGCCTCAACCTTCGACATGATGACCCTCTGATCAGTTCACAATGTAACAAACCCCACTAGTGATTATTATAATCAGTAAATAAATGCGTGGTTTAAGGGTTTGCATACAGAAATGGTCATTTTGGACAAAACCTGGATAATAATAGAAGACAAATCTTTTGCAACAGAAAAAGTATGAGCTTAAACTATTTTACATCCCAGACAAAAACAGCATGTGAAGAACTCCCACAACTCCCAATCAAAGCAGCTGGTGTTGACGTTCCCACCAGAGTCATCCTGCAGTTTCTAAATGTGCCATCTCAGTGTAATATTTACCTGGCATCCAACTGTAGGCGCGTCTTAATGAGCCATATTGGATTTGTTGCTGTGATGGCTGTAAAACCTAAGGAGAGGGAAAAAAACAGGAAAATTACACACCAGAAACTCCTAAAAATATAATAAGCTATGTTTTTTTAAAGGTACCGTTAGTGATAATTAACCATACTGTAACATCACAGCAATATGTAAATGTTCTTTTAGCTGTGTCCATGTCAGCAAGACAATTAAATGGTGAAAAAGTGTTTTATAACAATAGAAAACTAAAATCCATAATGGCAGCTGATAGAGGAAAAGATAGCCTTTTATGGACTATCAGATGTGTGTGACAGCATGTCAGGGAGGCTGCATTTAGCTGTAACAGCTTTAACAAATGAAACCAACAAAGAACATAGTAAGGGAGGAGAGGACAGAAATACTGAAAGAGAAAGAGAAGAACCAGGTACAAAAAGAGGCACAGATCTGTGGTGAGTACTCACGCAGACCCAAGTAACTCCTCACAGATGCAGCTAGAGACCCCTGGTGGTGCGGGGGTCTCATGCCCTTGCGAGAGGAGAGCTACGGTAGAGTAAAAGCCTAAAACAGACACAGGCTTGTGTGTAGCAACATGACCGGCATGCAACCATTTGACTCCCCCATTCCCCACATTAACACAGGATTTCATCCACCACAATCCAACAAAAAATAAATAAAAACAACAAAGATCACCCTCAAACAGACCACACAAGAAAGCAACATGGACAGTTGAACATTGTATGTGATCATTTAAATAAAATCTTCTTGTAATAGTAAAGTGGTATCTAAAAAACACAGAGATCCATGAAAAATAACAGACTTTCTGGAGGGGTTTCTCAAAATTCTCGACCTTCTAATTCTATGCATTTAGCAGCGATAGGTAAATTTTTCAGCATTTATTCAGAAACATCTTGGCTCATATAAAACTGTGAGGCAGACATTTTTATCACTACCATTAGAGATATTTTGCTGGGTATCTGAAGTGTCATGGTGATAGGTTCTGCGCAGATGTTAAGCAGAAACAATGTGAAACTCAATCCAATTCATATGTAACAACTTTCCATGACAGAAGACAGCGCTGTGCTCTGCTGCTCAGCCAGACTGCTGACACCTCACCCAGTTCGGCTCTCACAGCGCAAACACCAAAGAATGTGTGGAGTGAAACTGGAGGGAGACCCGCTGACGCATGCCGACCTCCACTGAGCTTACAAAAGGCCAAAGTTATGGTCCGCTGAAAGCGTCGGTAGAGTACGCTTCAGTTTCACTCAGAACCACACACACAAAGCTGGAGCTGTTCGACTGTCTGATCCGTTTTGGACTGGTGTACCGTTTCCAGAAGGGTTGGAGTCCCTCAGAGCAGAAACCTACAAAGCACCGCTGCATTACCGCATCTGATGTTCATTTTATCTGTTGACATAGTATTTTTACATTTTGTCAAGGTACACCCAACAACTTCAATGCATTTTTGAAGCATTTTATGTAAAAGAGCAACACAAAGTAGTGTGGAAGGATAATGATACATGTTTTGATCTCAATCCTTACTGTTGGAGCTCTGGCTGTATGAACAGGGTTGTTGTTCTGCTAGAAGGTGAACCTCTGCCCCAGTTTTTGTATCGTCAGATAGGCTTTAGTCCAGGATAGCCTGGTTTGTACTTCTATCCATCTTCCCTTAATGTGCTTTAAAAAAAAAACAACCTCTCCCCGACATGATGCTGCCACCACCATGCTTCACTGTTGGGATGGTGTGGTCAGAGTCTTGCAGAGTGTTTTCCCCTGCATATCTGCTTTGCATTTAGGCTAAAAAAGTACAATTAAGGTCTCATCTGACCAGAGCACCTTCATCCACACGCCTGCTGTGTCCTCACACAGATTGGGGCAAACTGTGAAGGAACTCCCTATGTTATTCTTCCAACAACTGCTTTTTTTCTTTTCACTTTTCCAGAATGACCAAGTTCGAGGATTTTTATTTAGGGGTTTCTAGGTAAAGAGAGCAGAATACTATCTAGAACCATTCATAATTTTCCTTCCACTTCACAATTATGAATAACTTTGTGTTGGTGTATCACATAAAAATCCAATTAAATAAATTAAGGTTTGTGGCTGGAAAATGACAAAGTGTAAAACAGGATTCTGATTATGTTCTATAAGGCACTGTTGGGTTGTTTTACTTTGCTTTATTACAGGTCCTACAAAACCAAAGCAGCAAACTAGTCCTCTCGAGCTTTATTCTCTCTGCATTTGCTCCAAAAAAAAAACTGCTCACTTGGTTGCTGAATTTGACACGGTACTGCTTTGTCAGTCTGATCTCATGCTTACCTGCCATTCCAGCCGACAGCATGTGCACCTGCGTGGAGTCCGGTTCCAACACACCGTTCAGCTTCTCTTTGGCGGTGGAGTAAGCAGCAAAGTAGATTGCTCTGTTTGAGGGAGAGTGACAGTTCGGGTCGGTGAGCGTTACACCTGAACGAGGCCCAACTAGTTAGGTAGGACGCATTTGTTTTAGTTCTCTGCAGAATAAATTAGTTTTAACCTCTGCCTCCACCTGCAAGGCAGCTTCTTATTTACACACAGCCAGGATCTGTTTAATGAGCTTTAACTATTCATTAGATGAAATACCAAGAGCAGAACTCATTTTCCCAGCAAATCAGCCTCTTCAGACAACACACCACTCAGGTTACATTCAGTAATTATAGTTACTTGATTTGCATCATTAAAAACACTCTTCCTGATTATGTTCATACTTCTAACTAAATACAAGTGTTTTTTCTGGTTCCGCACCCAGCCTGGCTGAGTCGTACAACTGTTTGTGTGCGTTGTCGGATTAATGACGACATCCTAAAACTCTTAGCAACAGCATCTCTGAAGTTCAGCTCAGGAGGAATCTTTACCTTTTCTGCTGCGACAGCAGAATTCGTTTGTGTAAAATTGAACCAAACACTCAACGTGCTCTCAGCTGTGGCACCTGCTGGCCTCAGCATCAGCAGCCGCTCGGTGCCATTAGTCCTCACTTTCCTCCTCTCATTACTGTGGAGAAACACACTCTGTTTCTGCGAGTTTCCTAATTACACTCCGGCTGTTGTTGCCATGTCTCCAAAGCAAATGCTGCTAAGAAAGCCATGAGCATGAATGGCACCTTAATGACCTTGCAGCCCTAATGCTTCTCTGTTTCCAAGTAACCTCAAGGAACCTCGTAAGTGGCACATAATGACAGCGATCCTCACTGTCACACGTCCGGAACCTGTCCTCGTTAACGGGCCGTTTCACCGCCTGCTGGCAGGTAAACAGAGCTGCTGCCAAGATAAAAACAGTGATTTTTACAAAGATTTTTCCACATGAAGATTCTGTTAAAACCTGTTTTTTAGTCCTGTTAAGCACAATTTCCACCTGCATGAACAATATTCTTCTTTTGCGTTTTAATGTGCAGTTATTGCCAATATTACTGCCCCCTACAATTGTGGCATGGGTATTTCAGCATGTTCGCTTCCCCAAACGTAGGAAACAAAAGCAACCAATTTAAAGTAAATATCTGGAGGAGCACATCTGTCAGGTCAAATGCATCGTAGTGTTTACATTTCTGCGTTTCTCAAGGATCATTCAGACCATCCTCTAATTAAACGGCTTGAAAATACTAGGTTTTTTTTAGTGAGCGCCCCACATTTTAAATGTGTAAAGCATAGAAACAATATTTTTCTTTCAATTGTCTGTGTTTATATAGAAGATTTAAAGCAGAAGCTGGTTGTTTGAGCTAGTCAGGTGGTGATAATCTTTAACAAACCAATACATTTCCAGATCCTAACCGTCCAACTCCTACATACTGGGCGAAGTACAGAGAGGTCGAACTTCCAGCTGCAAAATGATGAAACTAAAAAGCGAGCAGAATATGTAATCTAATCTAAATGTTGGTTTTTAGAACCCTATTTGACCCTACTCACAGACAAGAACGTTATAGAATTAAAAGAGGCAAAGTTCTACTTCAGAATCATTTTATATTAACCAGGATGGTTTTCCAGGGCAATTATTTACAACCACTCATTTTTTTATGCAGGAAGCAGGGTAAGAAAACTGATTACCAGATGAGAACTTTACCCCAGACAACAGCCCTGGTAAGGAGGTACTACATTTTGAACTACCCTGAACCATCGGGGAGAAGTTTCATGTTAGGAGGCTGCGACGCATTTCTGTTTCTGCATGTTTGAATTTTCTCAGGTTACGTTCTGCATCAGCTGTTTTCTGTGAATGTTAAGGTAAGGTAATATTTGAGTGTTTTAAAACATTGATGTTGGAAGGTTTTACAGTGTTTGTGTGAAGAAACAATAAAACACAGCCCATGGGAGTGTGTATCGTTAGCATATTTCAAGTTAGCGAAAAATTAAGCATGCCGCTGTGTGTATGTGTGCAGTTCTCTTTTGGGACATCACTGGCTTCATTTATTAAGCATCTGTTAATGTTACAGTAACGGCTGTGACACGATCTGAGATTCAGACTGTATTGGTCAGTTTCTCTGTTCTCTGTCAGATAATGGAAATACCTCTTACAGCGCAGGCCAGGGGGGTCATGGAGGTCTTCTCAGCAGGAATGGCTTTAAAAGCTGTGCTTGCAACAAGTACAACAAGTATTCCTGCTGTATAACTGACGTAAACCAATCAAATGGCTCACAGTGGACTTCTAACTTTTCTGTTTAATGAAACACTTTCACAGCTGGTATCTTAAGATGGGCACTGGGCGTAATTATCATAAACAGCAAGTCCTGTTGCTGATCTTAGTTTTAATAATGTTGAACCTTTTTTTTTTTTTCTGACAGAAACTTGGCAGATGAAAACCCAACTATGAAGTTTTAGATATAGTACTTATAATGTTTACGTTGGTTTTTGGTCTCCATAACTCGCCTCCAGAGAGATGTCACCAGAATTTTTGGCCCCACAGCCAAAGCTCGCAGCAATAGAAGCAAAAACCAAGTGGTATTAAATGAGTACTAGCACCACTCTAACACTGGAACCAGTGTGCTAACAGGAAAAGATTGAATGTCTTGCTTTTATGGGAAATATCCACTGCTGTTGTTGGAGGCATAAATTTAGATAAATATTTTGCTCACCTGGAAGGTGCCACGCCCACTAGATTTGGCCCCAAGCCTCTGAAGAGAGATCGAGGCCCCTCTTTTTCCAAAATCAATCTGGATACAAAACACACAAACACATAGATTTAACTCTACAATCACACAACTGTTTAAGAGTGCGCACATTTCTCAACAATTACTGCACAATTCAAATTAAAGACATACAGCCCATACAGTTTATGGTCTAAAATATTTCACTCTGACTCACAACGTTAACCATTTTGTAGCTTTGGTGTCAGCAATAGTAGAGTATAGAAGACCAAAAGGGACTAAATTAAATAAATCAATGTACCATTTATTCATTTAATACATCATGAAATATATACTTTAAAATGATCAAATTAAATAATTAAATGTCAATTAAAAAAAATAAATTTTAGATCTTAGACCTGGGTTTCCGGGCTGAAGCCCCGGATGTTTTCTGAATAGTCCCGGACTTAGAAGAAATGTAGAAGTATTAAAACGATGCAGCCACATAATGGTATTGGACTTCACATTTTCATAAAAAAAAAACTTTTTAGTTGTGTTCCATACAATCACCTCCAGCTCCACCTAACCTAAAAATGAGTTAAAAGGAGAAGACAAAAAATACTTATTTGCGCACTCGCGGCACCGCGAATGCGCAACTATGCGCGCAGCCAGAGACGGACTCCATTCTGGAGAAATCCAGAACAGCAGCTCACTCCAGGGCCGTCGATCTGCCTCGTTCATGACCTGAAAAGTTACACTGAGTGCCTCGAACAGGGTTCATTTCAGAGCAAACCGGGAGCCAACCAGGGAGAGCCTGGTGCGTGTGTGTGTTCAGGAACAGGTGGAAACAGAGCGGTATAACCCAGGAGAAGATAGCGGTAAAACCTGAATGTTGACTCAGAATGAGCTAATTGTAAGTTACAGCTAATCACTGATTCACTCAGCAAGACATGAGGTGAAGGTTCACTCTAATGAGTATCATCAGGGTCATGATGAGGAATGGAGGGCAGAGGGACTTTCACCTGAGCTAAAGTTAAATGTTCTGTGTGATCTGTCAACGTTCTCTGTGAGCTTCTAGCCGGATTTGCATCATAATGTGAAAATATCTGGTCCTTTACTTCAGTCAAAATAAAAGCATTTAATCCTAACGTAGCTGAACACATTAAAAGGTCCTTCAGATCAACACATTGATCTCATTGCTGCAGCCAGTCTTATAGTCTAGTTCTACATGTAGACAGAAAAAAGTGTTGCTCAATAAACCAGGAAAATATCTCCTGGTTCCAGTAAGACGTAATAGAAAGTTCAAAAGTAAACCTCCCTCTTCTCTTTCATATCTTCTGTGCTGATTCTAAACATACAGCTCTGGCTTTAAAGATGCAGTATAATTAAGAAATAAATCATAGCTATTAATCACAGGTGGACCATTGATTAGTTGACTATTTTATTTTTCTGAATTACGCATGTAATATTATATAAACTAAACTAATTAAACAAGGATACAGTTTTACTGAAGGTGAGACATACATACCATTTGTATACAGTTATTAATAACCGTAATATTAGTACTGATAAGGTCCAGGATGAGGCGCTATGTTTTATTTTCAACACCACAACTTAACACCCTTTCCTCTCAAAGTGTTTAATAGTAAGAACTGCAGTAATGTCTGACATTATCAGTGCAGAACAAAAGACTGTGTTGAAAAATGTTTCTTTTATTATTTTTGGCAGGCCAAGTTTCTCCAGAAGTGGAATGAAGGGCTAAAAAGATGGCAGTAAAAGAGAAAAGGTTCATAAAAGACGGAACAATTTTAATAAAATGTTTCGAAAGCTCTTAGCATAATAAAATAAATGTGTTTTAGGATTTTAGCATTTGACTAAGAGTTAAGAAAATCAACTTTATACTTAAGAAATCAAGACAATGGAGCCTTTGATGAGAATTTAACATTTAAAAAAGTAATTTATGTAGATGACAAAAGAAGCACATTTAACTGGCCCACAGTAAACATCTCTGAGTTTAAGAAAAACAAAAATTCAGATTAAGTTCTTTCCTGAATACCTCAAAATGTGTCATTATCTGCTTCAACAAAATGGTTTTTCATCAGTCCTAAACTCTGTTTCTCATTATCCTTCATTCAACTTCTAACAAAAATAAAAACCAGGTAAAATGATTGCAAACCTTTTTTGTTTGATTCACAATAATTTACATTCAGTCTAAACCCAGTCGAGACAGAGAACTGGTACAATATGTCCCATGTTATTTTAACTTTAAATTACTTATAAACTGTCTTATGGAAATTTAAATATTTTGGGTTTGGGATAAAGCCCCCAATGTTTTGAAACCCAAAAAACGCCCCTGGGCGGGGCTAACGCTGATTCTGTGAAATCCATTGTTTTAGTCTGATTTTTAAAACTTGGCAGCTTCCTCCACGCAGGACTTCAATGAGCTTCAATTCCGGGGTTCCCAAACTTTTCCATACCATGGCCTCCCAAACAGCATTAGCTTCTAGGCAGGGACCCCCTTTTGCAAACCCACAGAAACATCAACTTTTTTAAGTGTATTTTATTAAGTATTCAATAATCAATACATTTCTTTAATGTAAGACTATTATTAAAATATGTTAACACAATTATAACCCCACTGAATAATATTTAACAAACTTTTGAGAATAAGAACAGTGTTTTTGTTTTATCATCATCCCCAACCTTTCTGAGGCCCCCCTAGTGCCCCCCTGGCAGCCCCCCAGGGGCTCTGATGAACTAGTTGGATGTTTTAGACCAAGCTGGGGATATGGAAGCCGTAGTTGCTCAGCAACAGTTAGTGGTTAAAAATAATAATAATAATTTCTTGAATTTATTTGAGTTATTTTCACACTTTCCAGCAAAGACATTGACCTCAGAGTCAAAGCAAACTTGGAAGAAGCTGTCTTGACCTGCTGTGTGAAGCAGCCACTCAGACTTCAGAGTCTGTTGAGGAGTCGCCCTAGTCCCGCCCACTGGGTTTGATGGGTCAAGTTGACAGTTTCAATGATTTCATGATGACACTGCTGTATGGGAGGCATGAAATAAATAAACAAACAAATATGGAGTAAAATAATTCAATGTATTTTTAAAGGCATTTATTAAAATAAAAGTATGCTTACTTATTTGATTTCATCATTTAATAGGTATTTTAATAATTGAATGATGTATTAAATAACTAAATGGCAATTTCTTCCTGTTAAAAGGGAGTTTTTCCTCTCCACTGTCGCTACATGCATGCTCAGTATGAGGGATTGCTGCAAAGTCAACGCCAGTGACTGTCCACTGTCTCTACATGCTCATCCGGGAGGAGAAATGCTTCAAGTCACTGACTGGATGCAATCTGCTGGGTTTCCTTAGATAGAAAAACTTTTTATCCAATTTGAATAAATAACAGAATCTGGCTGCACTGTTCAATGATTAAGATTAATTGGAATGTATGAACCTGACTTTTGTGAAGTGCCTTGAGACGACATGTGTTGTGAATTGGCGCTATATAAATAAACTGAATTGAAATTGAATTGAATTGAATTAAATTTAATTATTTAACGGAACATTTAATGATTCATTAATTTACTTCATGATATATTTATTTAATTATGTCTCTTTTTGCCCTCCATACTCTTGCCAACCATGAAACCAAACCAAACTCTGTTTGAGTGGCAGAGAAACTTTGACCTACATGCAAAGCCCAAAATGTGCCAATTATAAAAATAGTGTAACATTTCTGAATTGCCAGTAAAGGTCACTGGGACATAAAATACTAAACAAATAGGAATGTATCAGATATAGACTCCAACAGAGGCATGGATTATGTTAAATCATACAGTGTTGAGCTGCATTCTTTTACACACGTGTCCTTGCTTCAAAGCAAACTTTATGCCTCACCCTTGACCTGTTTCCTTTCACACGTGGTGGATCCCATTTCCTTTTACATCAAACTGTCATAATAGTCATGCTGAGTCATGCTCTGTGAGAAAATCTTGGAATGCTTATAAATAACCTTTGATTTATGATCTTTTTTGTTATTTTTGGCTAAGGGTTTGATTTAGTTTGCGCAAACATTGAGGTCATCGAGTTTGGTTTCAGTAGGCAGTTAGCATTGCAAGGGGGACAACTGGCCACAGTCAACAAAAACAAAAGCCACGATGCGGTGGAAAGGCTGAGGAAAGAAGTGCGACTCTGCTGCCAGATATCTCTGAACTTGTCTCTCTTAAAGCTCAATTACTGACTAAAAAGGCCTTTGGACAGAGTAGGGAGAACTTTACAAACAAGGTGTAGCATTCATAGCTCTCGAACCTTTTCACATTTTATGTTATGACAACAAACATTGATGTATTTTATTGGGATTCTATGTGATAGACCAACACAAAGCTGTACATAACTATAAATAAAAAGAAAAATGATACAGCAAAAAATTTTCACAACTCTGACACCCAAAATAATGTCCAACCAATTGTCCTGCCATGTACGAGTGTAAAGACACTTGCACATCACCCTGAACATTTAATCTTCATAGTGAAGCGTGGTGGTGGCTGTATCATGCTGTGGTGATACAGGAAAGATGAACCTGGAGGCTAAATACAGGGCATTCCTAAAGGAAAATCTTTTAGATGCTGCAGAAGACTTAAGACTGGAGCATGTTTAACCTTTTATTAGGGCAATAACTCTAATCATACAATCAGAGCTATGATGTGCTTTAGATAAAAAGACTATTAATGTGTTAAAATGGCGCAGTCAAAGTCCAGCATGAAATCCAATTGAGAATGTGTGCCAAGACTTGAAAATCTACTTGTAGAGAGGCTCTCTAACCAATCTGACTGAGCTGGAGCTGTTTAGCAAAGATAAACAGGAAAGATTTCAGTCTGCATATGTGCAAAGCTGACAGAGACATACCCCAAAAGACATGCAGCTATAGTTTTAATCAACTGGTGGTTCAACCAAATATTGGCCTTTCAGATTTTTATTTGTAAATAGATACTGAAAGTACATTTTATTTTTATTCCTCTTCACAACTGTAATCTAGATTGAGCTGATCTATTACATAAAATCCCAATAAAAGCATTAAAGGGGACCTATTATGTAATATTCACTTTTCGATCGTTTTTATACTTCCATTTTGGGCTCTGATGCTTCTACAAACATTCAGCCGTTTTTTGGCTATAAATGAATGTTTTATTTTTTTCAAGAAAACGCGCGATTCAAAAGCTGTGCAATTGTGACGTCACAATGACACGGGCACTTAGCACCATTACCTGAGTCCAGCCCCTGCCTAGCACTAAAGCGGAACTTTCAGTAGAGGATCACGTCTCGCCGGCTGGTTTTATCTTACATGGGCTTTACAATGGCAGATGATCTGTTGTTGGCTGCAAAGACCCACATGTGTTCATGCACATTCTCCCGCTCCCAGATAACAGAGATTCGAGGCTTAATTTTATTTTTGAGGGCAGCGTTCCAGTCACAATGCCGAAGACAGTGCCAGTTTGCGCGAATCACTTCACCATGGACTGCTGTGAGAACTGACATCAGTACACGTCAGGATTTGCAGAAAGACCTAAACTGAAGAAAAATTCAGTCCCTATTGTACGTGGCAAATCTGCAGATGACAGAAATGTAAGTACTTATTGTTGTGTCTTATAAGTTTTGGTTTTGTTTTCGTGTGCGAAGTGCTGGTTGGGGGCTAATTTGCATAAAAGTGACAGAGCCCTAAAACAGCTCATTCTGAAAGGAGCTCAAAAAAGGAGAAAGTGAGGAGGTGAAATCTCATTATCTGAGAAGGATTTTGTGTGAAAAATGTAATTAACATGTTTTGTAAGCCCATAGACCTATCCCAAATGTTTAAAAGGAAGTATAATAGGTCACCTTTAATGTTTGTGGTTGTAACGTCAGAAGCTGTTCAAGGGGGTAAAATGCTTTTGAAAGACACGGTAACTAAACAATTAGGGGTGAAACAATTAATCGGATTAATCGTGATAAATTGATTATTGAAATAATCGTCAACAATATAGTAATCAAATAATCGTCAACTGGAGTATAAAGGCTCTAAAACATGCCATTTGCTGAAAGAACAACCCACTAAGAGCAGTAATTAAGTCAAAACCGTGCAAAAATATATAAACTCCAATTAAATCTCCTAATAAGCACATTGTGCAATCAAATTATTAATCGGTCAATCCAACAGATAGTCAACAGAATAGTGATCAGCAAAATAATCGTTAGTTGCAGCCCTAAAAATACTTGAGTACCCACTTTAGACAGTGCAGGGGGCCTGGTGGAGACACACGGGCCACGCTGGTCCCATTGACGGTACTTAGCTGAACCTCAGATACATAGAGGGTGATGGAGGATGACTGTAGACGAGTCTTCACCACTTCCAGTGGACACGTCAGTATGGCTCCTACAGTGCCCCCGCATCTGGTACAAAAACAGACAAGACAAACAGGATATAAGATAATGATGACATTAAATGCAAGTGTCTTCAAAATCCTTAAATTTCCCTTTTACCGCTTTTTAAATAAACTGTTATATGTAAGGGTTAGCTAATACGTTAAGGGTTATAAAGTCTTTGAGCAAAGTGAATTTACTTCTAAAATAAAAAAAATAAATCATGTTAGGAGGGGAAATTATAAACTAGCCACACATCTTTTAAAAAACAAAAAAAATAAAAATAACTGCACCAAAAGTAGGCATCCTATAACATCCTATAGTGAATGTCCTACTAGTACCAAACAAATTCCTAACATGAAGCTCAGTTGTTTCTGAAGTCTGGTAAAGAATGAGAGCACAAAAACAATGTGTACATGTGCTCCATGATTGAGCTGATCCAAGCAGGGCTGCACTGGCCTGTGCGGAGCTGGGTGGGATCAGAGTAGGGCATATCAGGTGGAGTTTTCTCTCATTAGGGTTCATTTTCAATCCGTAACAAGCCAGACACAGAGGGTCCGATTAGAGCCATCTCTGGTAGGCAAAAGACCTATAGCTGCTGGATAAAGCTCAAGATAAACGACTGTTCACTAGTCGAAGCATGTGGGGATGAGCTCAGGTTTGAGTTATTTGACACATACACAACATAATGATAAATGCAAGTCTCACCACTCAAATAATCCTCACTTGATTGTAAAAACGGCATATCATCAAAGTGGGGAAACCCAACTGGTCTCGGCTCACAACCACCACAGTTCTGAAGATTGCTTATCACATTTAGGTATACTGATATAATCTCTACAGTTTGAATACATCATGATATGTTCTAAGCCCACAAAATAGTAGAAAAGAAACTGCACGTAAAGCTGGGCTAAGTGCTCAAAACTAATCTCATCTTTTTTTGTGCGTTCGCTCATACCAGGTTCTGCTGAAGGTTTCTCCCTGTTAAAAGAGAGCTGTTCTTTCTCAGGAGGGACTTCTGCAGAGTCAATGGCTAAACATAATCGGATGGGCTTCCTTAGATAATTTTTCCCCAGTAGCATTATAAACCCACATGGTTGGATTGTATTATAAGATGGATCAAATGCATGTAACTACATTTGAATTAGCCTACGAGATTGGACTGTTTTAGTTGATTAAATTATAGACGTTCTTATCATTGTATACGATTCAAATCTACCCGTTTTGTAAAATACCTGGAGATGATATTTGTTGTGAAATTGCGATACGTTAAAAAGCTAAGCTAAACTGAATTCAAAATATTGTCGGATTATACATTTTCAGAAAGGTGCAAAGTGGGGTTTAAATAATTCAAAGTAAATATATTCCTGTTAGCGTGCTGAAGGCGAATGACCAAGAACCAAGCAAAGACTATCAGATATCTCATTATCTGTATCCAAGCACTCAGACTGGCATGTGGCTCCTACATGCTATTTGTTGTGCATTTTTATGCACAGGACCACTGCCATACTAATCATATCACACAGCACATCAAAGCGAATAAAATGCGTTATCCTCTCACTAACATTGTTATAAAACATAAGAAACAGGACTGCTGTTACTGCCCGGTAGTGAAAACGGAAGGCGTGACCACAAGCTAGCCATTTCATTCATATAAGACTGTCATTGAAGTGACAGCTCGTACGGGTGCACGATCAGGGCCAAGCCTTGCTAGCTCACATCTGTCAGGCTGTTGTTTAAGCTACAAAGTCACAGGTATACCTCAATAAAATCCCGCTTGCATGATCACACCACTGTAAATACTGTAGAGCTTCAACTAGCTGCTAGCACAGAGCTAAATAGCTTAGCTTCTGGCGTACATAGCTGTAGAACATACTCACCCCCCTGCAAACAGATGAACTAAGGTATCTCTTTGACTCATTGTGTATCATATTCGAGAACCGTCCGCTGAGCGCCACGCACCGACGAGGGGAGCTGGAGATGTCGACCCAGGGGGCAAACAACCCCGAAACGACAAACAAGCGACACGCTGTCCGTCTGTGTTATGTTCGAGGTCAGCTGCGTACAAGAAAACGACAGTATGTAACAGCTAACTGAGCTAGCTCGCGACAGCTAGCAAAGCTAACAGTTTTTCGAAGCTAAAGGTGGATGTCGGAGAACAAGCTTAGCGTCTCCTTCTGAAACAGGACACTATTTCATCAAAGTGTTCGTATCTGTTAAGTAGCCGATTAATTCAAGTCTTGTTGCAATGAGTGCGACTTGCAGAGGGGGGAGGTTTCGCTCTGTCTGACCTCCTCACGTTGACGTGTTTTGCCTTACTGTGTGCTCAGGGGTCAGGTCGCAATGTTTATCGTTGAATGGAAAGCCGCGAAACAGTGGACGCGATTGGCTGAGGGATGCCTAAGCCCCGCCCCATCACTACTCGTTCACGTGAAAGCCGCCTTTATTTTGAAGGCCAGAGATCATCAATTGCCAGGTGGAGGTCAGAATTGAAACTGGGTGAAAAGAACAGAGTCGGGGAATCTGACTGTTTTAGCCCGATGAGGAACATTTTATTTACACACAAAATAGTGGACCATGAGCAAGACTTGTGTGTTTTAAAGGTACAGTTCAGAATTTTAAAGTCAGGTTCGGTTAAAAGGTTATAAGCAGTTCATATCTTGCGTGCAGCAGATAACTCTATGGTGGTCTTCATTTAGTGGACATCCACATTAATTGTTCCTGGATGCTGAAGGTAACAAGAGGGGCCAAGACCAAGGCGGACAATTCAAGTCTTATAACTGATACTGCAGTTTGTACACGAATAATTTTACAGACTTTTAAACTGTTGCATTGGACAATGAGTTATGAATAAAACAATGAATATTTGCGTGGGAACCAGAGGTATGAGGTGGTCTTCTACCAACGATCTTCCTGTGTGAAACATGCACTCAGAACAGACCATGTAATGTATTTTTGGTCAGAGAACCGTTTGATATTAAAGCAATGTAAAAAGGCACAAAATATAGCGGTTATGAATTCACCAATTTATTGATCCATACCATAAGGATATCATAAATTCGATTTGTTTTAAGACGACGGGAGTCCGCTTTGGTCTTGGCCCTTATTCGTCTAGCTGTTAGCCTCAGCCTCCAGGACCAACTAAACTAGATTTATACTAACTTAAGACTGCAAGACGGGTATCTAATGCATCTGATTAGACGTGAGCAGGATGTTGAGAATTCAGTTGGAAGATATTGTTTTAGGTCCCTAAAGTATTGACTTTTATAAACAGCCATGCAGTGGCACATAGAACAAATCTAAGCAACAATTTCTAAACAAATATGCTTTGCATTTTGTATTCACAATGATGTGCTTCTTGCATTTCAGACATCACTAATAAATTGTCATTTCACCCCCAAATGTCCATTCATGTGTATAACATAATAAGCGATTAACTATGAGAAAGACCAGCTTCTGTATCTTCCACAATCTTTTTCTATCATTAATTACACAGGAGCGCATTTGTATCAACCATGTTACATAACTCAATTGGATAGCATACAAACGTGTTTTTTAACTGCGCCAGTAGGTCTTTTTTTATTTGCTGGTGACAACTGTAAAAGAAAAAAGAGAAGATGAAGAACTGAAGTGTCCTGAACACTGAACTTGAGGTTTCCAAAGTTGGACAGGAGAATAAAACTCATACGGCCTTTAATTTTATAATTACAGATGTCTTTATCTGCTTAAGATCATGTGCCGCTGTTTCCCGTGTAATCACATTACTTCCAGACAATATGAAAGGCAGAAGCAGCACAGAATCCTGCTGGAGATAGTTTTATAATCGGTTGGTTTTCTTAATTTTTATATGGAAACACTCCTTGTCTTTGTTCTGAAATCAGTCCATATTCTACTTTTGCAACATTT
Source organism: Crenichthys baileyi (assembly GCA_036173005.1). Classification (NCBI taxonomy): domain Eukaryota; kingdom Metazoa; phylum Chordata; class Actinopteri; order Cyprinodontiformes; family Goodeidae; genus Crenichthys; species Crenichthys baileyi. Next base: position 118,877 of record JAHHUM010002324.1, read on the forward strand.
GTGGCATTTTTATACAGTTTATGCATAGACTTATCAAGCACGTTGATTAGACAGCCCTGATAATATAGTGAGGAAAAAAAATAAGACAGTAATACACCTGGGCTATTTCCCTTCAAACAGATTTTATAGTCCTCTTCAAAGCACAGTCTCCTGACAATTTTTACCATTGGAGACGGGGTCATAGGAGCGTGCTTGTCTGGAACACATGTGTTTAATGGATCTGGAGAATCTTATGACCCTGTCCCCCTACTGGAATATGTAATACTGGGAACGGGTTTAAGGACTATCTAGTCCTTGTATAACCTAAGCAAGAGCTGTGTCCACATTCCCGTCCTATGCCTGGTTCACATGGCAGGATTTTTATACTGATTTTTGACCCAATCTTCCCCTTTCGACATGCCCCGATCATCGTGACGGCTCTAAAGATAATCTTATGAGATATTCCTGCTGTGTGTGGTCTGTTAAGAGTGATCTAGTCTGCTCGGAAGGACGTCGGGACCGCTCCGACCTCAAATTGGGGATATTCAACATGTTGGATTGTCTTGGCCCAATATCCTACCGTGTGGGGTGTTCCCAGAGTCCAAACAAACACACAGCCTGTTGAATGTGATGTGTAGCCAATCAGAAAGCGAGGTGAAGGAAACTCAGAGGGGAATTACTCTTACATTTGATCCTGAGAGGGTTTCGTGTGCGGTGTGTTGTGCTTGGTGTGTAGCTGGACACCACACACTGTATGACCAGACCTGTTGTTTCTACGATTTTTTATCGTCATGTGTGGGGTCTCTCAGGTTTTTAAAAGCAACCAACAATTTTAAAATCTTGCTGCGTGAACCAGGCATAAAAGAAAAAACAAATTCCTCCCCTGCAACATGTCAACGTGTTTTTAAGCAAAGCCCCATATTTTACTGATCTCCATATCGGTGTAGACGTAGGTGTGCGTCTAATGTAGAAGTGCTGTAAGACTAGACAAATGGCTGTACAAGTCCAGTGTATTTACAAACCCTATTTGATTCCTTTGAAATGATCCAGCTACAACATTTCACAACCATTACCCAGTTCTTAGGTTAATTTTTCTCCTCACACTGCCTGTGCTGAGATGCAAGAAACAGTCCTTAAAAATTGTGAAAGCAGTTTATTTTTTTCTGTTTTTACTTTTCTTCTCTTTCCTGTGGCAAAATAAATACCCCAAACACGAGCTAGAACGGTCTGTGAGGAAAATGTATGTCTGTTCTGTTTGTTTTGGCTGTTGATGCAGAGGCCACCATTTTGGTTCCACGGTCTGTCTGTAGCTAAAAAAATAAAATGTTAGTCTGAACTTTGACAGCAAACATTCTTCTGTGGCTTTTAGCTGTTCAAACACAATCACAGTTAAAAAAAGATTCACGGCCAAAATGTTTGTGCACAAAAAAGAACCCAAAGCTGATTTAAAGCCACACAAAATGCATCTAAACTTTTTACTGAGCTTTATTTAGAAGGTAGAAGAAGCAGGTAATGAGTGCTTAGAGCAAAGTTTAAAGTATTTTGCTGACACAAAGCACCAAAAATCATTTCCTGTAACTAAAATTGATTCACTGCACTTAAAAATGTGTTTACACTACAGTGGTTTGACTTGTATCCTACAGTGTCCTGCACTAGATGGGCATAGAATGCTTGCAAAATAATTACATACACTTTGGATTTATTGATTCAACGGATGGAAGAATCCAAACGGAATCTCAGTGAATTAGTCAGCACAAATCTAATTTCTATTTTTCACCTCAGTCACCAGGACTCAGCAGTGACCCATTGAAATGCACAGTGTCTGATAATCAAGAGCATGCAGCACCTTTCAGCAGTACAACCCATGATCTTTTTCATGCTTTGTCTCATTAGTAGAAACCTTCCATGTATTTTATTTGGTTTTTACTTGTTAGACCAATACAAAGTAGTGCATAACTGTGAGGTAGAAGGAAAATGATAATTTAATAGTTTTCAATCTTCTTACAAAAAAGCCCCCTGCATTAAAAGTGAACCACCTTTGACCTTTTGGCATTACAACTGCAAGTCTTTTAAGGTATGTCTCTATCAACTTTGGACGACTTTTGCTTGTTGTTCTTTACAAAAGGACGGTTTCAACAAACAGTGCCTTTAAATATAGAAAATAAAATTGTTTTTAACTCTTGCCATATATTCTAAATTGGATTTATGTCTGGACTTTGATTGGGCCGTTTACATCGATATGATTTATATATCGAACAGCAATATCTAAATCATTCCATTGCACTTCTGGCTGTATATTTAGCGTTGTCGTCCTGCTGAAAGATCAACCTCTACCCCACTCTCAGGTCTTCTGCAGCGTCTAACAGGTTTTCTTCCAGAGTTGTCCTGTATTTAGCTCCCTTCATCTTCAACTCAACGTCAGCTTCACTGTCTATGCTACAGAAAAGCATCACCAGAGCATAATACTGACACCACCATGCCTACCCCATAAGGATTGTGTGTTGTCAGTGTTGTGCACTGTTAGTTTTCCTCCACACAAAGCATTTTGCATGTATGCCAAAAAGTTCAATTTTGGTATTATCTAACCAAAGCATCTTCTTTCGCACACTTGCTTTGTCTCCTACATGGCTTGTTATAGAATGCAAACAGCACTTCCTTTGGCTTTCTTTATCCACTGGCTTTCTTCCTGCCACTTGTATGCCAGGTTTGTGAGCTGCACGATGAACACCATAGTTGTCCTGTCAACAGATTCACTAACCAGAGCTGTGGACAGTCATATCTCGGTGGGTTTGCAGTTCTGCCATCTTCTTTCCATTTTTAGATGATAGAGTTAACAGAGCTCTGTGATGTTTAAAACCTAGGATATGGATTCATAAGATAACCCTGCTTTAAGATTCTCCAGAACTGATTCCCGTACTGCCTGCTCTGTTCCTTGGTCTTCATGATAATGATCCCTAAAGCCCTCACAAAACAGCTGTACTTATATTAAGATTAAATAACGAAAGACAGTTTATTGCACTGAATTTTATTTAGGATAATTAGAGTAAGAGGGGACTGTATGCAAATCCACACCACAGATTTATGTTTGTGGATGTCTTTTCAAGGCACTACATATATAAAACTAGTTTTTTTAGGTACATGATAGTTGCAAGGCCCAGCCATCACGACTTTGTTGATGTGATTGTCCTACTGGGTAAACTGTGTCTGTTGGCAACAGAAAATGGGTAAGAGAGTGACATCCATATTAGGGTGCTGCCTTTTAAAGCAAATTGATTTGGGGAATCCCTCAGTTTGAAGTAATCCCATGCAAACTCTATGTCACCATAAAAGGATGCAAGGTACATCCTGGTATATCGAAATAGGAACTGCAGGTATTAGGTGTAACTCATGTTTAGGATTTGGAAGTGCAGCTACTTGACTTAACAGCAACAATAATAAATGGGTACTACACAACAAATTCATAATTTAATTATTTTGTGATTCTTTTTTCATGGCTGATCCTGCTTCCCCATGTCTTCTCCCTGACACTGAAATGTTTCTGGAACGTCGATGTCCAGTCAACACAGTGTCAATGATTACCCACTGTTTGACCATATAGGCTACTGAGCTTTTAACTTTGATGTTAAGAACATTAAAACAATAAGGTGCAGTCTGTTCAGGAAATATCCACCCTGTACCCTGGTTTAGAGATGTTGGTTATAGTTTTCATTTGGGTTCATTATTTTTCTTGTATTGTGCTCTATTAAGTTTTGCCATATTCTGTTATTTTTGCCATATCAGTTCACTTCTCCGTGTTCCGACTTGTAAGGTGGTTTTCGTGTATATACACTTTCAAGTTTGTTCTCGTGTTCTTTATACTGTGAGTTATTTCTCTGTTAGAGAGATCCAGGGTCTCAGCTCCAGTCATGTTTTTGTTCCACTCTTTGCCTTGGCCACCATAATCAGCTTTATTCAGTCCAGCTGTTTCAAGCCCATCAGTCTCCTTGTTTTCACCGTTGCCATCCACTATATATATTCTTTGGTTCTGTTTATTCATTGCTGGAGAATATAATTTCTTTCATGCCATGTCTGCTCATGGTCAGGCCTGTTTTTTTTTTTGCCATTGCTCCATGCTTCGTCCACCTCATGCCTGCCTGTAAGTTCTTGTCTTTTATTTAATAAATTCTTCAAATCTGAAGAACTACTCCTGCCTGCCTGCATCTGGGTCCTACTCCAAGAACATTTCCTGATACATCCTGTCATTTTGCATAGCTGGTTAATCCTTTTCAGAACTGCAGACTGGACCCTTTCCCAGCACCCAGTGGATAAGAGATCCAACCCAGACAACTGTGCAAACACAAAGTCACACTTGAGGGCAATTTAGAATCACAATTAATCTCACATGCATGGCATTGGACAGTGGGAGGAAGTCAGAACACCGGAAAAAGATCCTAAACCCTAGAGACAATGGTGCCAACCTCTCCCAGCCCTTCAGAAAGTCTCCTTTCAGTTTTTTCAGAGCACTAATTTTAATACATGTGACCACAAAGCGGTGAGTCATTACCGAGGTGCTCACATGTTCTGTGGCGTCTTCAGGACAGTCATTGTTGTGCAGGTCTGGAGGTGACTGGAAAGTGCTGTACTGTGCAAAAGTCTTGAGTATTTCCTCAGACAGAGTTTATTGAGATACTGGTTTCAGATTTCTTCAGCTTTTCTGAAAATCTGTTGTCTACATTGGCTGCTCTTTCACTCATTCTGTGGAAATCTCATAAAACAAAGCTACAACAATAACTGGAAGCATTGATATACAGGACAATACATTTTATTAGCAGGGCTTCTTTTCAATTTCATAATTCCACATTATTTTTAACTTTAACTTAATAATTTTATATTTTTAGGTCTGTGTATAAAGTTAGAGTAAAATATTTTGTGGCCGTTGTCCATATCATTTAAGCTTAAAGCAGCATGCTAAAAAATAGGCACAATTGCATCTTCTCTGGTGCTGGGCTGACTTTTGCATCTGCAGCATATGATGTGATGCCTTCCATAAGTATTGGCATTCCTAGTAGAAGGTTTGTCAAAAGATGTAAATTAAATTTATGTTTTAAAATGTAGCACAATCTCACACAAAAAACAAAAAAAAAAAAAATCAAACCTGTAATTTGGCTAGAAAAAGTTTCACCATAAATAATTGTTTTTCACAAAGTGATCAGCGCCACATTCATTGGTATTCCAGATAATTCCATCCATCCATCCATCCATCCATCCATCCGTCCATTGTCTATACCGGATATTGACTGATATTGTTTTCAACTTATACTGTAAGTTAATTTTTTATATACGGTCACGAAATGTGTGTAATCATTGAGAAAGGGGCAGGTTTATACAAGATTTTTCTTCTTTCTGCTCCCTTTTCACTTGTGTATATCAAGTAATGTAAGCGTATGTGTTTTTGACTTAATGATGACATTTGTTAAATTGAGTTAATAAATTGATTGATTGATCAATTGATTGATGTTTTTGGACTGTGGAAGGAAACTGGAATACCAGGAGAAAACCCATGCCTACACTCAGAGAACATGCAAGCTCCATGCAGAAAGAACCCATGTAGTGATTCAAACCCAGGGCCTTCTTGCTGCAAGGCAAAGGTTCTGTCTTACTGTATAAAAGACATGTCTAATAAACTTAACCTACTAAAGACTTTCACGTTGCAACATAAATACTCACAGATAAGCACATGCATGTCATTCCCAATCACGCTTGGCATCCTCCTCATCCCTATCCCATGACTTGCATTGGTGCTGAGTAGAATTTAAAGGGAGCACGAAAACTTAAGTGGTTGCACATTCAAGCAGTTCCCCTCATATGACTGACATACTCCTAGATATTACTGTGGATGAGAACGGTGAATCCTGTTGACAATGGCCCACTGAAAGCCCAGGAGATTCCTCAGCCTGATTCATACTCAGATAGTCAGACAGTCTGTTGAGTGACCTTTCTACAGACAACAGAACTACAACAGAAACTATATAGTTTCTTTCAAAGACACTTTTATTTTCTAGCTAATTCTTTCATCAAGCCATAGGACCCATAGTCATGTATTGATGTCAAACAGTTGCTCACTCATTTGGGAATGACTTCCTAACTAAAGCCATTAAGCTACCCAACAGTGGTCTTATAATTAATTCTGGAGGAGGGTGTGCAATATTTTTCAGTTAAGTCAAAGAAGTTTAATGTCTTTTCAGCCCTCCCTTTCTTTTATAAGCAAGCACTGCTGAGCCCTTTGAATAGTTGTCTGGGATTCTTTTTCCTGAGATCCATTTTAAACAGGAACCATAAGTCCTAAACAATGACCAAAGAATACATTTATTTTCTATTTGAGACAAGTCTTTCTCAATGCCCCTATTAGTTTAAACACAAATTCATCTGGGAATGGAAGGCAGGCCCTATTGTATCTACAGCAAGAATCATACCCTTCCCACAAGCCAACGCCTCTTTTAGAGTAAGTTAAGTGTCAAGGTTACAATGATAGAAATGGTACAATGGCAAACAAATAGGATGTCAACAAGATGTCACTGAAAAACTTTAGTTAAGGCCTTTTTATATGTAGGACGGGTTTGGTGTGTTAGAAGGCGTTAAGGTAGGTACATACATACTATGTATGTTTATTCAAATGGGAGAAGATATAAACACCTCTTTTTCATATAATTCATATTATATGAAATTTATCCTGTCCAGGGTGTACCCCGCCTCTCGCCCATAGACTGCTGGAGATAGGCACCACCTCCCCCGCGACCCACTATGGAATAAGCGGTAGAGAATGACTGACTGAAATTTATAAGCATAGCCCGTGATTGAAGGTTATAGCCCAAATTTACTTCTTTTTTTTTTAATCATCCTTTGCAATTCTTAATTTTAAAAAGGAAATGACTTCAATGGCTAAAGGTCCATGCAAAGCTGACCTACATTTTATTGACAAAAGTATTTGCTTAGAGAGTGACATCCTATTCTTAATCCATAGGGTTTAATATGATGTTGGCGCGTCAATTTAATTCAAATTCAGTCAGTCAGTCATTTTCTATACCACTTCTTCCATAGTGGGTCGCGGGGGAGCTGGTGCCAATCTCCAGCAGTCTATGGGCAAGAGGCAGGGTACACCCTGGACAGGTCGCCAGTCCATCGCAGGGCAACACACAAACAACCACACACACACTCATTCACACACCTAAGGGCAATTTAGAGAGACCAATTAACCAAACAGGCATGTCTTTGGACTATGGGAGGAAGCCGGAGTACCCGGTGAGAACCCACACATGCACATTCAGGGTCAGGGTTCTGTGTAGACCCTTCAAGTTTTTCCATACCAAACACTCTTCCATATATTTATGGACCTTGCCTTATGCACTGGTGCACAGTCATGTTGGAGCAGGAAGCGACCATCTCCAAATTGTTACTACAAAGTTGGGTGAATGGAATTTAAAAAAAAAAGTCTGAGTGCTGATGCATTAAGAGTTCTTTTCACTGGTACTAAGGGGCTTAGCATGGCTCCTGAAAAATGTCTCAACACACCATAATCCTCTCTGCACCAAACTTTGAATTTGACAAAATACAGTCAGGCAAGTGTCCTTTCCCTGGAAACTGCCCCACCCAGACTTTTTTGTTGGATTGCCAGACAGTGAGGCATGATTTTCTACTCCGAAGAACACATCTCCACTTGTCTAGTATCCAACGCAAACACGGTTTATACCAACATTACTGACCCCAGTCTGTGAACATGACTCACCACTTTGAGGCTGAGTTGCAGTCATTCCCAACCACTTTCTGTTTTTCATAATACCACTAACAGCTGACAGTGAAATATTTATTTGGGACACAATTTCACAATTAGATTCATTGCCCAGCTGTCATTCTGTCACGCTATCACGCATGAATTCACTGAGCTCTTGAGATCGATCCATCCTTTTTTAAATGTTTACAGAACCAGTATTTAAAGTGGGCTATCTATAGGTTTTCTGTACATATTGTGGCCAAATTTCCATCTAGAAAGAGGGATATTTTCAACTACAAAAATACAAATTCCCTTGTGCTTTTTTTATGCAGTATGGGAGAACTACCTTATAAAATAATGGGGAGGGGAAAGAAGGTTATGTCTTATAATAACGTACAGCAAGAATACTAATGTTGTAATTTTTGCCAAAAAAGCTTCCAATAATAAAAAATGTATAAATATTTCTGTTACGGTAGATTATAAATCAAATTATTTGGAGCAGTAATGATAAAAACATGTAGTTTAAAAAATAAAACTAAGTGGAAAAACTGTAATTTTTGTCCTGTTTTCACTACATTTAGTTGTCTTACAGAAATAAGTGTCTTGTTTCCACAGACCACATTTTATTTCCATGAAGAAAACCTCCAAATACAACTCAAGAATTATCAGTCAGAACATGCAGTTTGTTATTTCTATCTGTACCTTGAATCACATTTGAATTATTATCATGATATAAACAAAAAACATATTTTTTAACAGAAGCTCCTAAATAGACTTTGGGACCTAGAAGACAACACTTGTATCGCTGTAGAAGGTCCAGCAGATGGGGCAGTTGGTTGGCCTACTGCCTTAGCCAAGAGTTCACAAACTAAATAAAAAGAGCTCCTTGTCTCTGTTGTCAAGTTCAGAAGAAAAAGCCAAAGCCTTTCTGGTAAACGCAAGATTATGTGTTCAAAATAAAAGCATGCAGTGAGCTTTAGCATCTCAGTTTTCAGTCACATTCATTTATAAGGGTGCTGCCTCCTCTACCGCAAAGATAATCAGTAATACAATAAGACAGGATTTTTACTTCTACACTTATCAGAATTATTTAATATTTAACCTACAATTATAAAGTAAGATTAACATAAGTTTGGTAAGATCAACATTTCAAAAGTTAGTGCCATTCTAATTAAAGGGATCATCACAAGTCCTTGCTGTTTGGACAAGCACACAATATTATGGTTTCCTATTAGGAGATGCTTTCAGTGTAAACAATAACCATAAGAATGTCTTTCAATTAGGAGTAGTGTTTGAATCCCTCAAAAATCCATCATAATGGGTTTCTAAACGGAAACCATTTTCCTAATATTATGATTGACTTTACATGGGAAGCATCTGCTTCCAGTGCTTTTCCATTCAAAACCAAAACTGCCATTTCAGAATTATATCTTTTTATTAAATGATCCTGGTTTTAAGTTTCAAGATAAATTACAGCCCAGAAAATCATCATCCAATGGCAGTCCTGTGTTTATTTTTATACTGAAACACATTCTAAACACCGCCTTTAAACTATTCAGAGCACTAAAACAGGACCTGCAAATTTGACTCAAGAAATTTCAAGCATTTTTAGTTTTAAAGTTTAAATTGAAAGTCTCAGAAACAATGTACCCTTTGGTGGCTTTTTAATACATTTATTTATTATTTTACAGGCTACCTTCACTTCAGACTAAGAGTGCACTCCCTGTTACTGTAATTCGCAAAATATCATATGATTTAGTTTTGAATTTAATCTCTTAAAACTGACAGATGTCAAGAAAGACCATTCAGCTGTGATATACAATTAAAAAAATCCATTAAATTAAAACTCTATGGAAAAACTGTAAGTTTCGTCCGAGGATCGAATTTTTATTCTATTAAGAGACCCTCCAAATGTGATTTATCAGCCAGATCCGATGTAGAATTTCAAAATTAAAGGAACGGAAAATAAAATCAACATTTGTTCTTAGTTTTAATATTCAGTGGTTTTTATTAAAAAAAGAGAAGAATACCTCGAAAACCCATTCAAGAAATTCCAGACAGGTCAGATCTAATTTTAAAATTAAAGCCCCATTAAAATAATCAAAATTCAAACTAATTCTACCGTTAATTTCTTTATTTATAGTTTTTTTTTTTAACTAAAACCATTGTTTTCTTGCACACATCAGACCCTGCAAGTGACAACCTAAAACATTAAGCCATTAAGTCGCTCTTTTATTTTGAAAAGGCGCCATAGGAAGTCTCGTTTTGCGTAGACCCACTCATTGGAGGTTGACGCTGCTGTCCGATCTCTGCAGGCAGTCAGGTGTAATGGAGACACCGGAGCGCTGGATTTGAGCTGCAGCCGTGTTATCCATTGGACTGTGAGGATCCGTAACTGTACTCTGCAGGTAAGGAAACGCGCTACTGGTGACAGTTTGCATAAAATTGTTTTCTAGCTTTGATATTTTCTGGGGTTCTGACCATGTTCTGCACCAGCGTGGACGGTTGTCGATGTGGCATTTTTGATTGGCTCTGATCCTCCACAACACTAAGCCTTTCGTTGTCGTGCATGTCAAGCAACAAGTAGCGATGAGCAAAGTTGGCAGAAATGTCCATGTGCGATAACGTTATGCAGGTAATTAGAGAAAGAAGCGCATTCTCACGTCTCTGTGTTCAGGGTAATTCCTGCGGGTACTCGAGAGTAATAATAAACATAATGCTTCAGCAGAAGGGAAGTTGAGTTATTTTCCTCAATGTAGACTCAGCATCAAATGAAGTCTGTGAGTTCTGATCTAGAGTTCAGTATTAACTGTCCTGAGCGACTGAGGATGATGTTCATTGTTGCTTAACGTAGTAAACTATAGTAAACGTCAGCTAGCTAACTGCTAGCTAACTAGTTAACGAGCTGGCTGTTCTCCGAGGAGCTCATCACGTCACCACTCGGTTACCAGTGTCGAGTTTTAGTTTTTCTTTCAGTGGAGAAAAGACTCTGAATGAGTCAGAAGTGCTGTTTGAATTTCCCCCCTGGGGGTAAACATTTTCAAATTATCCAGATAAAATGCAGCGCTTCCTTTGCGATATCCAGTGATGTATTTTACAGTGTTTAAATAAAAAATTGGCTCCGAATTTTTCCCCCAAAATGTGGTAGTTTTTTTTTTTCTACGGCTCATGCGCAGACTCTCTACTACTGTTAAAATTCAGCTGTTAATTTGACTTACTGAGCGGCAGCAATCGCTTGACTCTGGTCTGCTGACTGTTATCACGCGTGAATATTCAAAAAGCTCAACGTATCATTTAAGTGTTTCGTTAATTAACGAGTTTATCAAATCATCCAAAAGGTCCATTGAACAAGTGAACTCTTATTTTAACTTTTCAAACTCATATTTGTGACATCGTCATCATCATTTTGTTTCCTCCTGAATCAGTGGGTCAAGGTGTACAGGGAGCCAATCAGGAAGGTCATATTTGTGTGCAGCAGGATTTTTGCTGCTGGTTTAGCTTCACTCCTCGGGACTGGGCACATTTTCTTCACCATCTAATGACAGGGTTTTAATGCCCAGAGCTCTCATTGGCTTTTTTTAGTTTGTTCCATCCACCCTGCTTTCTAATTTTGCTTCCTTTAGCAACATTTTCCAAAGGGTTTATGCCAAAAGAAACTCTTTCATTAAAGTCACCTTAGAAATGACTTGGGCCAGCATGAGGTTTTCACAGAATAGTAACTGATTAAAATGACCGTGAGATTATGTTATAATGAAGCCTTCCTTCATCCAGCTGACCAGCAGTGCACAATAACATGTGAGGGAGAGGTTGCACTACAATGCTCAGTGCTTACAGCCAGAATAAACAGAGGTTAAACAGGACTTTAAATGGTATAATAGATCATTTAGGTGGTTTTGAGAAAGTAACGTTTCAAAACTTAGATAACTTTGATAATAGTAACCAACCCAGGACTTATATATGTTATGCATCTAGCCTAAACACTGAGGAGATTTGTAGCATTTTAAAAGTAGGGAAACAAAATTATTCAGCGGCCAAAAAAAAAAAAAAAACATGCTCATGTATTGTATAAGTTGATTTATGGTGCATTAGAAGTTGTGGTATTGGATGTGGGGGGAAATGGCCCACTGCTCAGGGTAATCTGGTCTGAGTGGGGGTCACAAGCCCTTAAAAAGACAAGAAAGTTGGCCCCCAAACTAGCTTTTCTGTTGCTGTACATGTCCAGTCAAGGAGGCCACTACTTTTGTTTTGTGCACTGTAAGAAAACGTGGCCATCCACTGCAGCTGATTAATGATACTGAAGTTAGTATCTGATTCGCAAATATCAATGTGTTGTAAAGTAAAAATAAAAAATTTATTGTTTTTAAGGTGTCCATTCTGCATTTGATCCTCTCTGGTTCAAAATTAAGTGTTTTGAGAATTCAAACCTCAACTGAAAACCTCACAGAAAATAGTTTTTTTTAAATCCAGTTTCACACTAAAGAAACCTTTACAATACCATGAAAACACAACACACAAAATAAATACCAATAGGATCAGTATTTTCAATGCTATTTCTTGGGCCCACATTAGATCGAGACAAACAGACAGCAATATATAGGTGGTTAAAACTGGACTGCATAATTTTCCACTGATTAGACTAGAAGGCTCACACAGAGCGCCAAAAATTCAAAACTCTGTTTAAGCACTTAAAAAACATATAATTTTCGATATATGTTTTGTTTAGCCTTAGGTTTTAGGGTCTGGAATAGCAACATGCCTATAGATACACTACGCAACATGTTGGAGTTGGTTGGGTTTAAATAAAAACGACACAATGCTTAACAGTTACCACGAGCATTTATTTAAATGGGTTTTTATTTAGCGCGAGTAATCAAGAAGAATGTTTCACATCTTTAATGATCACACCCCTTTTTTTGACATTTTATTCGGTGTGCTCAGAGCATTGTTTACTGTGATTCTTTGTGCCCACTTGTTTTAGAAGAGACTGTAGTTTGGCATTGAGAGTATGAAGGTTCTGACAACATGACTGCTGGTTTTATGGTGTTACGAGAGTCTAAAAGAATGGTGAACATCTGTGACGTTAAAGCTAACTATAAGAGGTGGGGTTTACACTTTGATTTCAGTCATTTTGTTGTACGCATTCAATATTTTTAACAGCACCATTTAAGTCAAATGTACTTTTATTTTTGATTTCTCCTGTTTATTGTGTTTTATGTGTGTGTATCTAGGTTACAGGTATGAGTTGTATTCTGGATGGGTGATGGACAGATACGCCGACCGGTTACAAGATGCTGGCTCGTAACCGCTTTCTTCTTCTGGTGGTGGTGGGCGGGGTGGCGCTGGCTGTCCTCAGTTTCAGCCTCCAATTTTGTAAGTCCTGTGTGTGTTTATGTAGATATCCATTCTCTCTCTCTGGTATTTAATTGTCGATTGGAAAAAGCATTCATGTATATCCTCTCATTGCTTTCCTATTTTAGAGATTCCATTCATGCAGAAACAAAGCAGAATTCCCTGTAGAATTTCTATAAATATCCAGAACCAGCAGTGGGCCTCTCTGGATGCTTTGTTTGTTTCCCTCCCACCATCTCCTTTATTTGCACCTTGAGGTGCACAGAATTGTCTTCTTTTTTAGACATTGTTTAGAAAGTTTAGCAATGTAGAGCTCGCTGAATGCTGGGAAACCTCTAACACGAAGGCAAAGCAGATGGACTGCTATGTGCTGGAGGAAATTTGCAAGTCTGAAAAAAGTGGTTGCTGATGCAGACAGGGTGTGGAGAAGAGATCATGATTGTTAAATGGATTCATAATGGGTTGAAATAGACCTTTTGTCACACACGTTATACTTCTTTATCTTCTACTTTGCAAGATGATCAAGTAGGACTTTTCCATCAAACTTTATCCAGCGCTACAATAAGAATGTTTTTTAACTTGTTATATTAAAAAAAAACCAAAGAAAGGCCCTGTAAGGAACAGGATGCACTTCGTTCTCTAACAAAAACGCTCTGTTTCAGCAAGTCTTTATAGCCTCTCTCTGTTGTATTTCTTTAAAAGATTCCAATGCAGTACAACAGTTTAGCCACACAAATCAAGCTGGCGTTTGTTACCCCTGCAAACAGGCTTTTCAATATATAACCAGTCTAATTTATAAAAGCTGTTTCAGACAAGTCGGTTGTCTAAAACAGCATTTATGTGGTGGTGATTTATAAACAGCAGCTGGTTATATGAAAAGACATCACCGTGCCTATTAAAAGAGTCCCAAATGGCATTTATAAATGTAACTTCAGTCAGTGTCCTGCAGTGCATTGGCCATATGCTAAACAGACCTGTTATTTATTTCTTACCAGTACTTTTGTAGAGAAAAGTTGTCATCGTTTATTTATACTTTTGCAGGCACCGAGCCATTATCCAGAAATAGACCAGAATAGAACCATAAGAGATTTTCTTTTCATGTTTAATTGATGGCTCTGTGGTGTCGTCAGTCTGTCTTATTCCTGGCTGGTCTTCCCTCTTAGACTCAGTCTGCTTTAATGTTGCGATGGTGGCTCCGGTGTTAGGGGTTCCTCCTGTAACCGGTGGGTTGTCAGTAGTGCTGGGCGATATGGAAAAAAAACATATATCACGATATATATCACGATATACCACAATTTTTCAGTTATTCTCTGAAAAATATGACAAAATAATGTCATTGCTTACTTTTTTCCAACTTTATTTTAAAGTGACATTTTACAGAGCCCGCGAGGGGACATGGGTTTTTTTTTTCTTTTGCGTGTACCTTTTTTCTAAAAAAAGTACACATCATGCAGCATCAATAAGAAAATAAAGTGTCACAGATGTGGTTTCGTGCAGTATTATTGTCCAGAGTTCGGTAGTTTGACAGCTTGTGGATAATAACTGTTTTTAAGTCTGATTGAAGATCCTTTTATTTAAGGCCGATTTCAAAATAAAACTCAATAAATCTCAAAAACAGGTGTAGTGTTTGTTCCATTTTCACAGTTATCTGGTTTGGAAACTATCCAACAAAGTATTGCGAGATAACGCAAAGACTGTTGCGTGAGAATGCAAAAGTATTGCGAGCAAACACAAAAGTATTGCGTGGGGACGCAAAAGAAAAAAAATCCCTCAAGTGGGCTCCGTAACATTTAACTGAACTGTCACAAATGAGAAAAATACATTTTAGTGCAGCGATATATGTGTATCAAATGATAACAGATGAGGCAGAGGTAGAGCTGCAGTAGCAGCTTCTTGAACCCAAAGTGTATCCAAATCATAGACGTACCCCCTCCTTTTGGTAACGCAGCTTCTTCTTGGGCTGCCTGCGTAGCTGTCTCTGTTTGTTGCAACCCTGGGTATGAGACTTCAGCCTCTGGCGTCTCCATCTTTCAGCACTCATGAGTTAAATAACGTAAAGCTTGTTGCAAACCGGCGTGTGAGTCACATAAAATAAAGCAGCGTCATGTCGCAAAACCACAAGACGGAGCTTCTTTGCGAAAAACGTATTTTTTATTCTTGTTTATCACTTATATAAACTCAGTGTATGCAAAGTGACAACATTAATACATTCATCGTAGCCTACTTTATGAAAAGTTTGCTTGAATAATTGATAAAATTGTTAGAAACGATAGAAAAGTAGCACAATAGACACTTTTCTATCGTCCCCACGATATGTATTGTCTTATCGCCCAGCAGTAGTTGCCAGTTGAAGCTCCCACTCTGAACGTCTCAGTTGCTGTGACCTTGGGCAAGACACTTCACCCGCCTATACTGCTGATAGTGGTCGGGGGGCCGGTGGCACCAATTGCATGGTAGACTCACTTCTGTCAGTCTGCCACTGTCAATGTGTGAATAAGGACTGATTGTAGTGTAAAGTGCTTTAGAGTCCTTGGACTTGGTAAAGGGTTATACAAGTAGAGGGCATTTACCATCAATGAAAAAGCCTGGTAACTTGTCTTTTTCTTATTGGTAATTAGAAAGGTTGTCCATCTGCTAAACATCCAGGGGACAACCAGGACCAGGAGTTAACCATGTTTTTTTCTGTTTTTGACTGTTTTTTTCTAAATGGTGACAGAAAAATCTGTCATTTTGACAGTAACAACGATGGTGTTAATAAAAGAGGTGAAAAAAGAGGGACGGATGCAGTGGAAGGTGAACAAACAACTAATCAGCCCTCTGTAACTATGGAGCGAGCAAGGGAAACAAGGAGCTTATGCGGGAGTACAGAGTTCAGTGGGAACAATCCCACTTGAGACATTTGATTACGCACAAGCGGGTACACAATTCAGGTCCATGTGGACCAGGAGGAAGTTGTGAGACTGTCATTTACTGACCATGGTCAGTGTTTTTTGTCAGTCCGGAGAAAAAGTTACATGTGTTCATCTGGTTGATGTGGATTAAATGTTATTGAATGTTTAATTATTATCATTTAAAAAAATAAAGTGACGGGTAAACATTGATTTTGTCCCTGCCAGTCAAAGTGACAGGCAACGAAAAAGTCTGCCACAATCTCTGTCCAGCACATACCCGGACCTATCCTGAATTGGATTCAACTAAGGGAGCAGGTTGCCACCAGTGCAGAACTTGCTCAGGAGTGGTAGCAGACTGGTGTGTTTCTGCTTGCATAGTGACGGGGAGACTTCTGGATGGTAGCCTAGTGTTAGGAAGGGCAGCAACAGGACCAACTTCTCTTCAACAAGAACATCAAGTACAGGCTGACTGGCAGAGAGTTGCAGCAATGGACCACAGAGAACTGGAGGATAGCCATGTCTGTGACAAAATCCACCTGAGGTTGTTTGGAACGTCTGGAACCAAGACTGTCCAAAGAAGAATGGGTGAACACTACCACAGGTCCTGTGTTATGCTGACAGTGGAGCAACCTGAGATCATTCGTGTGGAGGGTTGCCTCTTGTCCAAGAGAGTGTGCCAAGTTACAAATTCTCCCTTTTAAACACTGCGAAAAAGAATGGGATTAAAACAACATCCATTGAAAACTTTGCTCAAAGACCTAGAAGCAGTTTTGTGGTGATGGATGTCTCAAGGCAAAAGGGATCAACAATGTTTGGGGTCAAGCCACAGGGAACTCGCCAGACCTTTAACCCTTAGAGAACCCACTAATCCTTTGCTCTATCCTTGTGTTTCTCAAAAATAACCTTTGAAACTTATGAAATCGTTATTATTAAACTTTAGTACAGTGGAGAAATATCTGATGCTCAAAAAATGTTTTTTGTCATCAATACCTCAATAGATTGAGACAAGCTTAAAAACAGTAACATATGGAGTTGGTAAACCTGGACTAGAATAGTTCATGCTGATAATGGATCTGGGACCCTGATTTAAATCTGTAAAGCCTTTAGTCTTCTTGTGAAGAAAGACAATAGAGATTCTAACTTGTCCCAAAAATCTTTTTCAAATCTCATCTAATTCTCGAAGACCCAATATTGTGCCCCGTCTTGTGAGCTTGCTGTATTTTTAACCCCCTTATAGAAACATCTTACAGGCTTGATAGACAAATTACTAAGAGTAAATTGTAATAATTATTTTCATCATAACCCCACTAAGCAGTATTGTTGCTAGATATACCAACTCTTCGTGCACGCAGATATAGGAGCAATATCTTTCTCCCCCAACATCGGTACTCCTTCAGCTCTGCCTCTGTCCAGTCAGCAGCAGTGAAAAACAATCACATTGTTCGTCGATGGAGCCTGTGTTGTGTGGAAGGCAATGATCAGTTTCACTTTCTTATATAATTCTACAAATCTAACCAAATAAGCATTACATTTATTCCTTTACTTATGTCGGGGTTTTTTTTTAGATAGTGTTGTGGGACAAAAGAAGTGAAATAAAGCCTGGATTTTATAGTGAGCACAAGATAAATGTTAAATGGACTGATTTTATATAGGACTTTTCCAGTCATGTTGAGCACTAAAAGCACTATACACTAGTGCCACATTCACCCAATCGCGCGCGCAGACACACACACACGCACTCTTGTTTTGCTATATGTAGTGAGGACCATGTGTTGACTCCCATTGACTTCCATTGATTTTCAGTCATTTTCAACCCTTTCTATGCCCTAACCCTGACAATAACCCTAAACCTAACCATTACCAGTGCATGCCTAACCCTAACCTTAACCTAAACTCAATTCACACCTTAGTCCTAAACCTAACCATTAGCAAAATAGGTCGTGAGGACCAGCAAAATGTCCTCACTTTGGTACAAATGATCCTCAATTTGATGGTGAAATCGGGAAAATGGTTCTCAATGTGATGCCAAGACAGGAACAAACACAGCTTTAGTAGATGAGTTGGGGTTAATGTGACATGTGACAGGAGGATACTGGAATCGAACTGACAACTTTGGGAATGCAAGACAACTAATCTTCCCACTGAACCATAGTTATACCTTATTCAAACTGCTGTTCCGTTTCCAGCATTTTAGCAGCAGTCAAGCGTCACTTTACTCCCTTTACCTACTGAGACTCTAGCTCACCAACATTTGTGTTTTTACTGTTCAAGCATTGAAAACGCCACAGATCCCTTTATTTGACATTCCTCTCATTCCACGCCATTAAGTCACTACTTAAAAGCAACACATTATTCTCTTTTTTAATAAGTGGGTAAAGTTTGCAAAGGTCTTAATGAAAGCTCTGTGTTTGCATTATTCACTCCAAATTCAGTTTGAATGAGTCTTTGGGATGATGACCCTTTAAAAACATCCAAACCATTTCACTGCTGACTTGAGTTGATGTTGCAGAAATTTGAGGTAGTTGTATGTCAGAAAATTAGCAATGTGACAGAAAAAATGTTGTGCTCTCACAGAATGTACCAGAACATAGAACATAATAGCATAATATTGCAAATAGATTTGTTGTGTCACAGAGGCCCATCTAAGTGAAACAGGTCTGCAGCATGATGTCACAACCACTAGGCTTGATAGTAAAGGGTTTTATGAAGGCCTATGGTTGAGTCCTCCAAACATACTTCTTGCTATTATGGTCAAATTGCTCAATCTTTTTTTCCTCATGTGATCATAGAACTTGTCTCCAGATGGTATTTGGCTTCTCCATTGGGCAGTGTCATTTAAAGGTGCTGGGTTTAGATTTGGAGCTTTTTTTGATAGCACCTGCTAAGCTCATGGTGATTTATGCCTTCGCTGTAAATGTTGACGCTGGTGTTGCAACAGTTTATGTAGTTCATGGAATGCTCAAGTCTTGGTCTTTCCTGGGCATTAAACATCCTAACCAATTTGTTTTATATAAGGGTCATAGTGTGTGGTGGTACACCTGCACAACCTGCACTTGCATGCAGCTGTCTGGACGAAGGATCTTGGAATCTGCTGCTTAGAAATGGCTCCAAAAGACTCTCCCAACGTGTGTAAATCTGCATTTACCCTTTTAGATCTCTAACCTTTTGACTATTAGTCAGTCCAATGACAGACCTTGACAACAATTTTTATCCCATACTTTCTCATTCCCTTGTTAGTTCAAATTAAGCTATTGTTAGAAAAATTGACTATGAATTTATCAGATATTTCTATAGTGGTAGGGCCGATGGATGGATGGACAAACTTGATGGATGGAAAAACTTTTTGGATGGATGGACAGATAGACAGACAAACCAGCTCCATGGATGGAAATACGAACTGATAGATGGATGTTCAGTTGGACAGTGGAGAGGAAATAGCCTGAAAACCTGGAAGATATTTAAGGGAGACATATCATGCAAAATTTAGCCTTTTGTTGTGTACTTGGAGTCTGTAGGAGTGCAGTTAAATTTTATTTTTCATGGAAATGTTCCCACATCAGTGGGGAAATTCCTTTTTGTCTGCGTGAACTAGGGCTGGGTATCAATCAAAAATTTTCGATACCGATACCTTCACCTCGATATCGGTTCCTGAACAATACTTTTTTCGATACCAGTTTTATATCAATTCTAGCAAAAAGAAAATTACATTACATATTAAAGTACAAATCTTGACTTTTATTTTTAACTCAGATTTTTCCATTACAGGACCTTTTCCTACATAAAATATTTTCAGTACAAAAGAAAAGTTGCAAAAGTGACAAGTCAGTGTGTAGTGCTCACTGTTATATACTGAGGACGTTTTTACTTAGCAGTTTTTCTTCAGAAAAAATAACATGTCTGCTTTCTCAGGAGACAAACAAGCCCGCTCCTGGCTGATGGTGTCTACAGCGGTAGAAAATTTACGCTCCGAAGGGGGTGGATGATGCTTCCAACACAGAAAACCTGGTTGCCAAGTTTGATAGCAATGGCATATTTTTCCCTCACATTCCCCCACCAGGTCACTGGATTCACAGGGGTTAGGGTAGAGGGTAGACCTCTGTATACCGCTGGATCTCTTCTTGAATTTTCTCTGTGGTGCTAAAACTGTTCTCTTGTCTTATTTCAACTGCCTTGTCCTCATCAGCAAATAGCTTCTCAAGGGGAAGATAGTTTTTGGCTTTTTTCTGGAAACAAAAGAAGAAAAAAAGAATAGATGCCAACTTTAATTTTGTTATGGAAAAATTTAAATAGTGGGGAAAGATGATGCTTGGTATCCTTTTATTTTACCAGTGTTGTCACCGTCCACAGTCCTCATCAGAAGAGTTTTCATCATGGTCACCAGCTGTCCCTTCAAGCTCCTGCTTCATCTGCGGGCCCCCAAACATCAACTTTATTCTATTATTCTATAGATTATAATGGGAGTCTTTTTAAACAGATCTACATTTGAAGAGGAAAAATATTATCAATAAAAATAAAAACACCTGTTGTGGGGTTCTACTTATGAGCTCCTCTTCTATTCTGGCCCCACACTTCATCGCCTACTTTTATCTTGAATCTTGGGGTCTAAGGCTGTGCCCTCCCCAAAAACTGCCTGATTCTTTCATCCTGCAAGACAAAAGCATAGCATATTAGTCAAGATGTCTCTGAGCATACCTAAAAAAAACAACAAAATTATGCAACATACTTGGTATTTTTTTTGAGGGGGCCCCCCCATATCTGTCCTTGATAGCCTGTGTAAAGGAGGGTCCTCATCAATTACTGTGATGACTGAAGCTTCCCCAAAAAGGGGGGCAAAATCTGACCCAAAGTTGGACTCCTTTCAGCAGAGATGCAGATGGTTGAAGTATAGAGTTTTTTCATAGCTCTGACAAACTGTTCTGCTTTTCAAAAATCATTATCAGAACGCCTTCCTGTCAAAAAAAAAATATACACATTGTTTTTTAGTTAGACCACAGCCCACACTTAGTTTACTTTGATAAAAGAATAAGGGAAATCTCACAGTCTATCCTCATCTACAATACCTGTCCCTTTCTCCATTGTTTTTTTTTTTTAACCGAGGGCCAGGGAGGCTGCCGGGATAGCAGGAAACTGCTCCAGAAATCGCTCCACCATCAGAAACAGGCTTTTCCCCCCTTTTTCTTTACATCTAAAATACTGCATGTTCTGGAAGACCTAGAGAAAGACCGTGTGTGTGGTTTCAAACAGGTTTGTGTGTTTCTGTAATGGTTTCAATGATTGATTTAGCCATATAATTTTGCACTAAGTTTAGTCGTCTTTGATTTCTACTAACCGAGAAGACGCTGCTTCTCTTTAAGGATAGGTTTTAGCCAAGCTGCACCGCTTTAAAAACCCACCACTGTAGCTCGGATTCTTCCCCCCCATTTGAGATGGCCGGTATAGTGTACAGTTTTTGAGCAGCAATTTTTTAAGTATGAGCAAAAAAGGCAATCTTTCTAATATTCTTTTTTTTACTACTACATCCATATTTGCTGCATTGTCTACAGTGATCGCAACAACTTTATCCTTAAATACTGAAAATCAAAGAATATCTCCTATCTTTCGGCTATTAAATTCCCCGTCTGTGGTGTGTAGACTGCCCTGGTATGTAGGATTCTCCCTTCATGGTACCCTCCCTCACAAAGTGGACTAACAGTCAAGTAATGGTCTACCGGGGCCCCCCTCCCCGGTCACAGCCAAATCTCTGACGTCTTGCAATTCTCTCTTTACTTTCCCTTTCTACTGCATACCATGCTGGTATGAGTGTATTTGACAGCATGTCTTTGCTGGGGCACTGATATCTGGGGTTTAAAGGGGCTCTTATCATCTCCCTAATTTGACATTAGAAAACAAAAACAACAAAAACATGGCTGTGTTATTTTTGCTCAAAACATTATCTAGGCTGAGAGATAAAGGCTTAACTGTCAGCAATATAATTTACAGCTTACTTACCTCCACCATGGAGCCTCCACTATAGAAAAAGGCAGCAAACCTTTAAAAACAAAAGTTTGTAACTGCCCTGTGACACTGATCTTGTCTTTCTTTTGGCATCTTTCCTTTTTTGCAAGTGTGAATGGATTTTCACTGACTGGTCTTGTCCTCCTCACATCAGGGTTAGAGGTTACTGTGAGGAGAACAAAAAATAACAGTGAAGATTAGCTGAGCTGTTTAACCCGCCGACAATGGATGAGCAGATTTTTACAAGCTAAGCGTCATCTGTTAATGTCAATCTTTAGTTAGCTTTTGATTTAGCTAGCTACATAGCAATAAAATAAAGCTACACACTAACTCGGCACGATGCATGTATCAAGTTGCAGTAACGCTAACAAACGTAAACTTGCCTGTTGAAATCCCAGACACTGTGCCGTCCTCGGTACTCTCTGATGAGGCGAAGTCCGGTGGTGGAGATTTTGAATCACTCCGCTCCGGCTTTGTACTGCTCACGGGCTGCTGAGAGGAGGATGGCTGTGCTGGCTGCGGTCCGCTCTTCTTGCAGTCAAACAGTGAGCAACTTTCTGCTCTTAAATTTATCCTGTGCACGTTTCGGTGCTTCATCAAATTAGTTGTGTTGCCAGCTTTAGCAACAGCGTCTTTTTTGCATATATTGCATTGCGCACTATTGGCATCAATCTTTCTAAAGTGAACCCACACTTTTGACCTCGGTGGCATTTTTAAGCGGTTCGACAACACTCGCAACCAGTTCACAACACACGTGAACACCGTCTGTAGGCGTAACCACGTATGTATTTTTCCTGGGTGACGCAATCACGTTTAACATTACAGCCAATCACCCAAACTTGGCACCGAAAGACGAGGCATCTTTTGATACTCCGTAAAACCAAAGCATTTCGGTCGGTACCATAAAAGAACCGAAGTTCGGTACCCTCCCCTAGCGTGAACACTTCAAGGTTGAGTTCTTCAGCAACCTCCACCAGCATCAAGAAGGATTTGCTGAAAGACTTCATCTGATTAGGCGTCTGTTCCTTCTGTCTAAGGAAATGACGGATACTGCGTATTTTGAATATTATTATTACATAAACAGTTTTGCATTGATTTTGCCATTTTTGTCTTGTTTCTGTTATCAAACTACAAAAATGGCCGAACGGGTTAAAGGGAACGCTCTTTGACCTGGAGGGGGGCGGGGTGTGAAGTGCCTCAGTAGCATTTAAAGAGACGGCACCAAAACGAGTTGCTCTCAGACGCACCTCAGAACAGGTAAAAGAGGAGCCTGTGGAGCTACAATAACAAGGAGTTCAGACCAAAGCGTTGCAGTTCCACTTTATATAGACCACAACTGAATGATTTAAGGGTGAAAAGAAAGAATTTAAGAGCATGACATGTCTAGTTTTTTTTTTTCCAGTGCTTTCAAACAAATCCTTTAAATGTCGCTGAAGTGACATTAAAAGCTGCAGTAAATAATGATTACTCATGAGAACTTTGTGTGAGTGGTGTAGTGCTGTTTATAAATAAATAAAAAGTCAGCCTCTTTATCTAAGTGCTTTCCTAACCTCTAATTACAGCTGTGGTGTAGTTAGAAAGCAAGATAATAAAAAAAATACATTTTAATAAGCTGTCTTCCCTCATCACCCAAATTAAGTTTTTCTTTTAGGTAAAACTTTCTAATTAAGCCCTTTTTATTTCTAATGCAATGAAAGGAGACTTTCATTAGATTCATTTGCACAGCCAAACTTCTTTCGAACTGAGGATTAGGTCACAAAAGCCCCATTGTATAGAAGACTGTGGCAGAACCCGTCTGCAGACGTTTGGCCAGTCTGTGGAGGCCTGTGTTTGGATGGGTGGTTGGGAGGTGGCTGCCTGTGGGGAAGAGGTTATGGTAGTGAATGAGCTCCAGTGTGTTTGTCTGCAGCAGTCATCAACATGGTCTCCAGTGTTATTGGGTACTTTCTTTTCCTCTTTCTTGTTTCTGGTGAGTTTATGCAAATATGCTTTATACATTTTTTTTTTTTTTTTTAATTCTGGGATTTGTTCGCGGAATTTCGTTTAATGTAATTAGTTTGCTCTGGTAAACCACACCAACTGTTCCTTGATTCAGTTAGTCCATAATAACCGTTGACTAACTGATACTCATTCAAAAATGCACCAGTGTATCATCAGCTACTTTGAAGCATCAAAGGTTTAACTTTGTGTTCCTTTAGGGTGTAGGCAGAGGTGAAATGTTGTCAGCTGTTATGAAATAGGTCATTGTAAATCTAACTAAGGATGGCTGTGTGAAACTATGACTGGTGATCTTCAGCAAAAATATCAGAATATCACATATTTTCTTTAGTTAAGTAAAAACAACAAATTACATGCTTTATTCTTTACAACTGCTGCTGTTTGAGAAATGGCTGTAAAGCATTTTGTTATTTCAGTATTGATACGCAAAATAAGGACAGAACATGAGTGCAAACATGTTGTACTCTGATCTCAGCAGTCACCCAATAACAGAGAAATATGGTTGACCTGTAAATAGAGATGCAGTGATTGGACTCTCCTTTAGAAAGGAGAATCTTACTCTCTAGATCCAGAAGTCAAAGATATAAATGCTCATTCATTCCATATTAGATCTATTTAAAATAGAAGGCACTATACAACTTAATGATTGTGAGGAAAAAAGGTCAGATTTACTGTGGTTTGGTAAATATGTGTTTGTTAAACTGATCATTACTTATTATATCTATACAGGAACCTTTCTGGGATAAATGGCCATTAATTATTACCGTAATTTAGACGATGTTACATACTGTGGTGTTTACTATAGAGGAGTTGCTGGGATATGGTAAAACCGGATTTTACAGTTATTTTGATATTTTAAAGTTTATAAATATTAATTTGCCACTACTGACTGCCTTTGAGGTTCATCAACCTGCTCCCCTTGCCTGCTAAACATCCATACCTTTCAAAGCAGATGATGATGAACAACTAAGTTCTGCTCTTTAATGGACAGTTTAATGAAGGGCCTCATTTAGAGAAAGGTTGATGAAGAACTGACCATGGGATCTTTGGACAACTGTTTTTACCAAAGAAGACACTTATTATGCCATTTACCACAAGGAAAGTGGTTCTTTGAAAAAAATGATGGTTTACAGCATAGGATAATGTGACCATTAGTAACTCAGACATTTTTGAAACTGGTTGCACCCGGCAATTCCAGTGCATTGTAACTGCCCAGTATATAAATTAGGTTTAGTTTTAGCTTGTATATATTGTAAAACGGATAAAGACGATGATGTATATGTATAGGTTTAGTGTACCCAGGTATCACAAGCAGGATCCACAGTGACAGCTTGTTTCCTTCCAGTGCACGGTGGAATATTGTCTAAACACGACCCTGGCCCTGACCAGTGATTGGCTAGTTTGGAACTCAAAAATCCAATCTTTTTCTGATCTGTAAAGGCAGCATAGCTAAGCGTCATAAGGATGCATTAACCACAAAACTCATTGGCAGTTTTCACTGTGGTTAGCTAGTTCCTGTTCTGTTAGCTGCATTGCAGCAAGACTTCAGTAGGTGATTGTATTTTGTTGAGGTGGCAAATGGCTCCTTTCCAGTAATGAAATGACCACAAGATGTTAATTCGTACCCGAATAAACATCTTGCATGGTTAACTTTTTACTGTAGCCATGCTAACTGCGCTAATCATGCTGACCTCTAATACAAGACGCTTAAAATTTTAATTTCAAATCCGACATCCCAGAACTGGCTAAAATCAGTACCAGCAGGTTAAAGCTTTACAAACCCCAGAGATTGGATATCGACCACAAAACTTGATC
Organism: Crenichthys baileyi; assembly: GCA_036173005.1. Lineage (NCBI taxonomy): Eukaryota > Metazoa > Chordata > Actinopteri > Cyprinodontiformes > Goodeidae > Crenichthys > Crenichthys baileyi. Next base: position 144,650 of record JAHHUM010002324.1, read on the forward strand.
GGTGCATCTTTAATAAAAACGTGACACTTTGTTATACAGAGAGTTTATTTGTTTGGCTCATTTCCATGTCAGAACAAGTCTGTTTTTTTGTTTTGTTTTTTTGCATAAAACATGAAGTCTAATAAAACAGCACACATCTAGTAAACTTGATACATACCATGCCTGGTTTGATATGAGGGCAAACGTTAATGAATATTGGCACAAAATACCTGACATTCATTTATTAGCTGGTGAGATATTCTTTGTGACAGCGTACACAGTGTGCTGATCTGAGTCTGATCTGTGCCTGAATTTTGTACTGGTAATCAGAACTACATAGGCTTTTTAGGTTGCCATCAAAACAGTAATGTTACTGTTCTTTTTGCTGCTGGAGGCAACATTTTCAATTTACTTAGAAACACTTAGAGATCTAAAGTGTGTGAGTGGGTGTGACGTAAGTGGGATTTGGACGTCCCGCTCTCCCAGATGGACACAGGCTTTACTTCTTTTTCTTCCGTTTCTTGGATCTTTGCGAATGCTGGTTTAAGTTCCCACAGCAGCTCTGTCTTTATTACACCATGGTAACAGTGAGGGCTTCAGAGGGACACAACTGTTGTCATGGGTATGAAACGTAGTGGGACTGTTAGTAAGTCATGTTTGTCTCTTTGTTATTCTGCTTCTGAACCCCACAATCCTTTCCCAATTTCCTGGGAATCTGGGTCATGAGCAGGTTTCCGTTAAGATTTTTTTTTTTTTTTTGATTTTTAGACTTTAACTTTCTCAGTTTCCTTCCTCTTTAACATTGTGACTTCTCTCACAGTGAACCTGATTTCCACCACTCCCATGCTGGATGAGCAACCTGTCCAGGCTGTAGATGGAGGTTTCAGGGCTTTTCAGGGAAAAAGCAGAAAGCGAGTCTTTCCTGTGCATCACACCCAAGAGCCCGATCCCATATTTGAGGCCTACAGCTACTGTAACACCCCCAACCACACCGAACAAGCCTGGGAAGGTAAATTAAAAAGTAAATGTAGAATTTAAGAAAGACTGCAAAATGTAGGAGATGTATGCTCATTTTTATGAGCAGTCTTTAGACCAGTTCTTTTTTTTTAAACCAGAATCAGAACCAGATCTGATGGAGATTTCATTTAATTCAGCTACAGTACAATGCCTCCTTTTACTGTCAGAACTCAACAGATGTTAAATTTGGTAAACTCATTACCCTTTAATTGCATCATCTATATTTTTACAGTGTGGAGCCCTTTTTTCTAGGTTGTGGTCATATAATGTAGCTGTTAGCTTTTGTGAAATGTAATATGGACACACTCCTCAAGCTGCATAGCTAGCAATATACAGTGGGTAAAATAAGTGTGGAGTATATCAATCAATGTATCTAATAGGTTAATTTATGTAAAATGCATACCAGATGTCGGCAGCAACCTAAGTAATCCACACATTCGAAGAAATCCGAGTAATACGTCCTCAAATAAATTTAGGGGTAACATATTAAAATAACACAGGCAATAAGTATTGAACGTATTTATATAAATGCATTATATGCTCTGTAGAAGAACCTTTCCTGATAAGGAGATCTTCAAGTCGTCTCCTGTATGAAGAAAATAGTCACATTTTGCTCAGGTGTAATTTTTTGACCCATTCTTCTACATAAACAGTCTTCAAAATTTATGGAGGTCTTTTCTCTGTACTCTGATCTTTAGTTCTTTCCACTAATTTTCAATTGGATACAAGTCAGATGATTGAGTAGGCCATACTAGCCATGCTACATACATTCTCTGAAACCAATTAAGAGTTTTCTTGGCTGTATCGGGGACTATATTGTGTTGCTTGGAAATTCAAAGTCGTTTTGTCTTTAGATTCTTATCAAGAAAGAAACGGTATATGCAGTTTGCCAGTATCATATGCTGTAACACAGCCCACACCATGATGTTCCCATCTGCAAACTTCAGTTTCAGCATATTGTTTTTCTTCCTCCAAACATTGTGTCACAATGACCATCCAAAGAGTTCATCGTTGGCCTCATCTGACCAGATTATACTCTTCCAGTATTTCACTACCATATCTAAAATCCTAAACACGCTTCGACATGCTTTATCTTCATCAGTGGAGCCCTGCGCATTGAATGTGCATAGAGGCCATTGCCGTTGAGCACATCCCATTTTCTTCTCTTCATGGAAGAAACTGTACCTCCTATTTCCAGGTCTTTTAGAAGCTCCCTGCCAGTGCACCTTTGCTCTTGGACAACTCCTCTGACTTTCTCAAAGAGATTTATCTTTGAGAAATCTCACGAGTAGCACCTGGCCATGGCTGGTTTAGGGTCAAATTTAAACTTTATTAACAATTACTTCATTTATGGACTACTTTATTTTGATTTCTTTGTATGTGTGGAATACTTGAGCTGTTGCTGACGTCTGGTGTGAATTTCATGTCAATAGAAATATGTTTACTGAAAAGTCTTCAGTACTTATTTTACCTGCTGCATTCCCTTTAGTCCCAACAGTAAAAGAAACCCAATGAAAGCAAGATTCTTCCTAGAGATTAAAGATTAAGGTAATTGTAGTTTACCTGTAACTAAATAACAGACAAAAAATAGAAGTAAAAGCAATGTTGGAAAATAAATGGCAACAAAACTAAGCTGATTGCCGCTGTGCCCTGACAGGTCACAGTCCTGCAGACTACAAGCTGCTGTCTGTTCATGTGATGATTCGCCACGGAGACCGGTACCCTCTCTACTCTATCCCAAAGACCAAACGCCCCAGCATCGACTGCACCCTGTCTGCCAGCAGGTACACAAAAACAGTAAATACAATCACAATATGTATATGATTTCTGGGATGTAATAATTCTACAGTACAACAGTGTATAAAGAGCTTTTCTCTTTTTTTATGTGATAGATAAAAAAAAATTTCAAATTATTTCCCAAATAAAAACCTGAAAACTGGTGTGTCTTTGTGTTTTAGGCCCCAACAGTACTTTGTAGAAAAACCTTTAACTTAGTCTTTTATGGTATGCCTCTACCAGTTATGCACATCTAGAGATTAAAGTTTTTTCTTTGCAAGGTAGGTTAGGCAAAGTCCCATTTGGATAAGGAGTTATAGCAAACAGCAAATTTAATGTCTTGTCACAGATTCTGAATTAAATTTAGGTCTGGACTTTGACTGGGCCATTCTAAAGGCCAACTCATGTCAGCGGCATCAGAACCTATCCCAAAAATTACCCCCTATTATCAGACAACCTACACCAGTTGTGTCTGGGCAGTGTCCGACACTCCAGGGAGTAGCGCTGAGCGATCCTTTTGGAAGTTGTTTTATTCAGAATCATTGACACTTCTGATAAAACTACCTAAAGGTAGAGTCCAGTATTATGTCCTGTCCAAGCTCACTTCAGCACTATGCATTTAATGTGCAAAAAAAGGCCATTTGATGTATATTAAATGACTGAATACACAGTATTGCTTCTGATGCGTGTTGATCTTAATACATGAACATGATTTGATCTGAGGGAGTCTATTGTAGCTCTGGCTGTTTTGTTAGGGCTGTTGTCCTGCTGGAAGATGAACCTCCACCCTAGTCTCAAGTCTTTTGCAGCCTCTTACATGTTTTCTTCCAGGATTGACCTGCATTGAGCTCCCTTCATGTTTCTTTTCCCTGCTAAAGAACATCACCACAGCATGATGATGATGCTGCCACCGCTATGGCTTACCTTGAAGATTGGGTTTTCTACCACACATAACAAGACTTCCCCATGTTTGCTATCTCCACTAGATGATCTGTTGTGAACTGCAAACAGGACCACTTGCAGCTCTCTTCTTGCCAGTGTTTCATATGGGACAGATTTCTGAAGTGCACAACGAATAACTGTTGTGTCGACAGATAGCCCAACATGGGCTTTGGATCTGTGCAGCTCCTCCAAGGCTACCGTTGGCCGTCTTGGCTGCTCCTCTGATTAATGTTCCGCTTTCTCCGCCTGTCAGTTTACGTGGATGACCATGTCCTGCTAACATTGAGGTTTGGCCCTACTCCTTCAATTTCAAGATGATGGATTAAACCCTGAACTAAGCTCTGGGTGGTGTTCTCTAAACTAACCCTGCTTTAAACTCCTCCAGACCCTATTCAATACATCTTAAAGCAGTTTGTTGCACTTCCACTTCACTTTGCACTACTTTGTGTCGGTCAGTCACATAAAATCCAAATGAAGGCGCGGCGCTGGTGGTGTAGGGGTTAGGGCGCGACCACATATAGAGGCTATATAGTCCTCGAAGCGGCCGTCCCGGGTTCGAGTCCCGGACCTGGCGACCTTTGCCGAATGTCTCCCGCTTTCTTTGCCCCTCCTTCCTTTCTGCCTACTGTCAAAAATAAAGGCCTCTAATGCTGAAAAAATTCTTAAAAAAAAATATATAAATGAAATACATTGGAGCTTGAAGTTGTAACATGACAGAGTATGGAAAGTTCAAGGGGTGTGAATTCTTTTTCTAGGAGTTGTATCACTTATTACACAGTTATACTATTTAAATTAGCACCAGGCATGAGTTTAGATTGTTGTAATTTTTTCAGCCAAAAAATGTGCCAGTAATGCACCACAAATGCATAATCAGGCACTTATCGGTAGTTGTGGACTCTGTGATTCAACAGAGTCAAATATGCTGCCACAGCAAAGGACGGTGGTCACGTCTGAGTCGGCTGCGAAGCTGATGTTGACCCAAATAAAGTGACAGAGATTTTTTTGTTTGATTCAGATGGGTAACATTAGCTCTGTTTTTTCAATGTAATTATTTAGTTGAAAGTAGCAGAGAGTGAGACACGAATATCTGTCGGAGTTTTTATATTCTGCTCTGAAAACTGCTGTCAAGGAGCGATAAAGCCGTTGTGCCTCAAATAGCTCCAGGTAATTTTAGTTGAAATCAGGACCTGAATGCTGCTTAAACGGGTTTTCTGCTCACAACACTGTTGACAGCTGCTTGGCTTCTCAGCCTTCTTGCATGTGTCAGCAGTAACGGGCGGGTTGCCACATCTGTGCTGTGGTGCAGATGGACAAGCACAAACAAATGCTCACAAAGACATCTGCATCATTGTGTAGCCAATGAGGCATGCTTTGTGCCTCCTGGAGAGAGAGACTGGGTGGAAGTAGCAAAACAGCTTAAATTAAATACTGTTATCTCCTTCCACTCATTGAACTCTACTCTCGTTTATATCTGCAGCTCACACACACTGCTTGTTGAAGAGGGTCAAATAAGACTTTATGATAAGCACTTATTAAAAGCTGGCTTTGCTTTGTATTTGAGTGTGAATACATTCCCTTCAAGTAAAGCCAACCCTGCATGCGAGTAGCCATGTTATAATCTAAAAAGGAAATAATATAGACGAGAGAAACCAAATCCAGAAAATGGCACCATATGGTCATCGGATTGTCTGGGACAAATCCTCTTTTTACGCCATGTACCTGATTTAGCCAGCGACTTAATTTTACACAAAGCTTTCACTGCAGCACATCTGGGAGAAGCACAAGGGCATTTTAATCTGTGGAGCCGCAGGCTGGAACATTGCAACCTGCATTCACTTCTGAATTTCTGATACCTTTCAACTGTGAACTGGAGGTTGTCAAAAGCCAGTTAAAAACACTTCTGGGGGAACATAGGATAAACCTGGAAAAACTCTAAGCTGTATTTTGTGCATTTGTCAAGAAAGCCACATAAATTGACATCAGTCTTTAATTTAAGCTTCTCATATCTGCAGCTGAGAATATAGCTGAAATCAGACAGGGAGTAAACACATTTTATCTGTGTATCTGTTGTTTAATAGCGCAGGAGACTGGATGTCTGACAAAACCAGTTTCAGCCAGAGAAAATCAAAAACAAGAGAGAGCACTGTGACCTCACTTCAGAGTATTGTACAAAGACATCCTTGGATCTAAAATACCACATTAGTTCTTAAACCCCATCACAAGGCATGCAGAGCCCAAGCCTCTAACTATAGAGGTTAGGCTGCTTGCTTTAGTGTACAAAAAGCTAAAGCTTGAGGCACTTACACTGTGGAGTATTGTTATAGCCACTATTTCTCTAATTAAGGAGTAAAACTATGTGGGTTTCCTGATATGAGGAACTCTACAAGCTGGTTTAACTGCTACACTTTCAGGTTTGGATATGTTGGATTGTGGTGACATGCAGTGTTTGAACACCTTAAATTCAGGTGACACTGGTCGTCTTTGCTCATTTCATATTTTATGTTCTTGTGTGTTGAGGCACAAGTGCCACATATATCATGAGTTATGTTTCCAATCGTTGCATTAATTACACCAAGTCATCTTTTATCTAGAAAACTATTATGTTTCAAAACTAAATGTACAGTCATGGCAAAAGATAACTAAACCCCTTTTAAATCCAACCTATTAAAACATATTATTTCTTCCATTTAGTCCTTACCAAGCAATGAAACCTCCTAACCACAGCCAGCACTTCATGGCTAAATCCTGTGATCTAGGATATGTGCTTACAATTAGTGGCTATCAGTAAAACAGTAGCTTGATCAGCGGCTTCTGGCCCCTTTTTTGCCTTTTTAAAGTTCATATATCAGTTTTACTTTTCTTTTTAATTTGCCTTTGGGCTTGTAGCTCATGGCTGTTTTATTCATGCCCCTGTCAAGAAACAGGTAAAGACAAGGCACCTGAAAGTGATGACATTATGCACAGAACACTGATCTTCGGCATCAATTCATATCGCATTGGCCACCCAAGGCAAAAGTAGGGGTAGAGAAATCCCCAGTTAGAATATGAGTTCATAAGGTTGAGATTTATGTGCCAATCTGTTTAGTGAGGAGGAGGTCAGGAAAATCTGATTTGAGAGAAGTAACAAGCTAGCACCTGGCTGAGGCATTTAAAAGCACTCTGTGGCAAACCTGCTCCACATATAATTCACCAGCGTAGTGAATGACCACTCTTAGCAGAAATTATTATTCACACAGCTCAAATTCTGGCAAGATTGCGGTAGACATAAATTCTGCTCCTGTTCTGACCAGCATTGTTGCTATGATGGACACTGGCATCAGCACTTACATTGTTACTGACATTGGAGTCAGAATACTTCATTTTTTTGCTATGCAGTGGTTGAATAAAATAGACTGCAGTGAAGGGAAGCAGCTGAAAGTCTCACTTTTCTACATATATTTAGTCTGTGTTGCACTCGTGAAGGTTTAACTGCTCTACAGTAATGTTATTCTGAGGACATCAATATGCCACAGAACTCATTCTAGTTAGTTTTTCACAACATGTTTGGCCATATTTCAAGCTAATACTACACAAGATGTGGATAGAAATGAAGTCAAAATAGAGGTTACCAATCTGTTGCTCCATTGGCTCAGGCAGTCAGAAAGCTGATTTTCTATTGGAGCTAATTATCATCAGTTAGACCATACCAGGAAATCTGTGGATTTCAGCAGAGGTGTTCTTCTAACAGGATGAGAAATAATTAAAAACCACAGTTGAACAATCTGTTTTATTTTCTAAGAAACTTTTTTTACAAACAACGCTTCTGGTCTTCTCAGGGTTCTGGCTGCAGAATCTGCTGGAGCTGTCTGCCAAAGCCATGGACCAACCCATGCTGTGTCCTCTTCCCTCAGCCTTACTTGTTGCTTCCATTAAAGCAAAGTTTCCAGTTTTTTCAGTCACTGGACAAAAGTGTTTCAAGTAGTAATGCTGGTCCTAGTGGATAAGTTCCTCATCTTCACTTGTTTATATTCCTAACCTCTTAAGCCCTAAAGCTGACGTAAAACCGGAACCCCGGGGGAGGTTTTGGACTTTTTTTTTTCGACGTTCATTGTTCTACGTTTCCTTAGGTAAACAAAGACACGTGTGGTGTCCTTTTAGAAAGTAAGACTCTTGGCTAAAAGCTGATATAAACCACCTCTACAAACATTAAACAGTTAAAACTAAAAGCAGTTGAATCATAAAGTAATCAAACTCTACAGAATGCAGTCGCTGCAAATCTTGGTCTCAGCTGCCCTCCCCGCAGTTTCACACACAAACAGCTCCCAGTTTGCTTTCCCAGATGTCGGACATTTCCTACTTACCGAATGCGTAAATGTAGATTTGATTGGAAGAACGTACCAGTCACTCAGTCTACGTCACTGGTCTTCGTCTTTTTACAGCTGGCGGATGGTGGGATTGATGTCAATGTGTTTAGTATAATCTGATTCTATTGGCTCTAAAGTTTAAAAGGAGGGGTCGTTGTGCAATTCGGCCCAACCAAACTTGAGTTATTGCTCTGCGTAAAGCTGCCTGTCAGGGAACATGCAGCAGTTGGAGCAAAAGAGAGCAGTTTCTCAGTCATTTACTAAAAATGGAAAATGAAAATCGGCAATTTAAATAAAGAATATGTTACAATGAACCATTTTAGACCTGTAAAAAAAAGTTTTGCTAGTACAAAACACCATTTTTGTAAATGGTGCCAACATGTGCTATACTGTGCCAAGACGCAAAATGCCTAGGTGTGTCTTTACTAAAAGCTCTGTAACTTTGCTTTAGTTTACCTCAGCTGCATGAATCTTTGCACAGGTAATATCCACAAGTGGATTTAGGGTTTTCATATGTTTGTAGCCTTATTCCTGATATTTATGAAAGGTTTATACCCTGTACAATTCGAAAAAACTTCTGGAGGGAAATAAAATCTCTGGAATAGCAGCTACTGTGATATTTACACTTCTAATGAAATCTCCTAAGTGTTAACTTTAATTTCTTACAACCACAAACATAAATATATTTTATTGGAATTTTATGTGATAGACCAACAGAAAGTGGTATACAATTGTGAAGTGGAGTGATAATTATACACGATTCAAAACATTTTTTACAAATAAAAAACTGAAAAGTGTGGTGTGCAAAAGTATTCAGCCCCCTTTACCCTGAGTGCAACCAATCGCTTTCAGAAGCTGCCTGATGATTGTTGACTAAATAGAGTGCACCTGTGTGTAATCTAATCTCAGTACAAATACAGCTGCTCTGTGACGGCCTCAGATGTTGGTTAAGAGAATATTGGGGATCAAACAGCATTGTGAAGTCCAAGGAACACACCAGACAGGCCAGGGATAAAGTTGTGGAGAAGTTTAAAGCAGGCTTAGGCTATAAAAAGATTTCCCAAGCTTTGAACATCTCATGGAGCACTATTCAATCCATCATCCGGAAATGGAAAGAGTATGATCAACTGTAAACCTACCAAGACAAGGTCGTCCACCTACACTTACAGGCTGAACAAGGAGAGCACTGATCAGAGATGCAGCCAAGAGGCCCATAGTGTATCTGGATGAACTGCAGAGATGCACAGCTCAGGTGGGGGAATCTGTCCACAGGACAACTATTAGTCGTGCACTGCACAAATGTGGTCTTTATGGAAGAGTGGGAAGAATAAAGCCATTGTCAAAAGAAAACCATTAGATGTCCCATTTGCAGTTTGCCAGAAGCCATGTTGGGGACACAGCAAACATGTGGAAGAAGGTGGTTTGGTCAGACAAGGCTAAAATTGAACTTTTTGGCTAAAATGCAAAATGCTATGTGTGGGGAGTACTAACACTGCACATCACTCTGAACACACCATCCCCAAATATGGTGGTGGCAGCATCATGCTCTGGGGGTGCTTCTCTTCAGCAGGGACAGGGAAGGTGGTCAGAGTTGATGGGAAGATGGATGGGGCCAAGTACAGGGCAATCTTGGAAGAAAACCTGTTGGAGTCTGTAAAAGACTTGAGACTGGGGCAGAAGTTCACCTTCAAGCAGGACAACAACCCTAAACATAAAGCCAGGGCTACAATGGAATGGTGTAAAACAAAACATATTAATGTGTTAGAATGGCCCAGTCAAAGTCCAGACATAAACCCAATCGAGAATCTGTGGCAAGATCTGAACACTGCTGTTCACAAACGCTCTCCATCTAATCTGACTGAGCTTGAGCTGTTTTGCAAAGAAGAATGGGCAAACATTTCAGTTACTGGATGTTCAAAGCTGGTAGAGACATACCTGGAAAGACTTACAGCTGTAATTGCAGCAAAAGGTGGTTCCACAAAGTATTGACTCAAGGGGGGTGAATACTTTTGCACAATGCCCTTTTCAGTTTTTTATTTCTGAAAACAAAATTAAATTTTCTTTCGACTTCACAATTGTATACCACTCTGTGTTGGTCTTTCACATAAAATTCTTATAAATATATATTTATGCTTGTGGTTGTAATGTGTTAATATGTGGAAAAGTTCAAGGGGTATGAATACTTTTAGAAACCACTGTAAATTCATCCGAAGACTAGAGGCTTAGGGGAAAAACGAGGGTGGAGGTCCTGCCCCCTCCAAACAATCCCCGTTGGCTTTTAACCATAAGCTTCACCACAAACACAGATGTAGAGAGGTGGAGCTGTGAAAGATTGAAATTACTGCTCCACCACAGTGAAGTTGACTAATCCTGATGCAATGAGTAGTGTGTGTGTGTGTGTGTGTGTGTGTGTGTGTGTGTTTCGAATTGGTGATTTAGGTTGTTCCTTCTGTTTTCTTTGACCAAACTGTGATTAAAGGGATCCAAAGTGGCATATGCTCTCTGAGAGATCCTCAGAGAGAGGACAGATGAGTGTGTGTTTGAATGCTCTGGCACCAGCTTGCCGACCCACTGTCTCCGTCTGCGGTTAACTGGGCTCTTTCAAGCTGCAGGGTGCATATCCTCTCTTTCCTGCTCTTCTTTTCCAACCCACTGTTTCTCAAGGTTTTTGTCTTTTAAATTCACTACATGTATTCTATCCTCTTTCATTCTTCTGTTTTTTTTCAACACAGACTTTCTCTGTTAATCCCATCATTCATATCACTGCCTTTTTTCATCTCCCCATTCCTCCCTTCCTTCCTCTTCGCTAATGTATTCCTGTCCTATCCAGTGATAATAATCCCTGCTAAATGTAATTGGGCTCTCTAATCTTTAGCTGGCAACAATGAACCTAATAGAGGCTTTTTGTCCACACTGGTGTCTCCATCCTCTGACATTCTATCCTATTGCAGCCAATTAAATCTGAATTGTTGGATTCTCCTCAAACCAGGTCTGTTCTGCTGCTGACGGAGCAGAAAGTCGTACTGGTGGGTTGCACTCATTTCAGTTCATCTCTGGGCTCCGCATTGTTTGTATTATAGTGCAAGTGAGTAAGAGTATCATGATGCAAAAACTGCAGAGTTGTTACATGATGACTGGCGTGAACTGACAGCAGAAAAATTGATTTCTTTGTCCTTTTTGATGTAGCAGGTGGCTGTAGATGCCAGATTAGGCTTTATTGTGCAAGGTCAGGCTTGATGGAAGGGTTTGATTTGATCTATTTTTGTGTCTTGTTCCTGAATCCCTCTGTGATCACTATGGAAACTGTGCATGCAGCCATCCTTAATCTGGTCTAGCTGAGCTGCGGCTCCCACAGATTCTTTTATATTAATCTGTAATCTTCAATCCTCTTTAATCTACTGGATCACCGACTGCTCTTCTTTCCTACCTCATTCCTGGATGATAGTGTGTGTATGTTGGGATTTGTGTGTGTGTATTTATTTGAATATGTCGGCTAGGGCCACATGATAATAAACATCTTTTTGTATCTCCATCTTTAGATTTTTTCTCCCACACATCTCTCCAACACATTCTTGTGTTAAAGAGACACCTGCTGGTAGATACAGGAAGTGGCTATATGTTTTTCACCTTCTGATCATTTAAATATATATATTTTTTCTTTATGCTTAAAATAATAATTTCTATTGTATTTATTATTGCAAGGAATTATTAATTATTAAAATTCTTACTTATTTTATTTTATTTTATTAAATTGCTTACTTTTCAACACCAAGAAAGCTTAATACGTTTTTGATTAGTAAGTTTGAATGAGACAAATGTAATAAAGATCATCGGATTTTAATATCAAAGATAACCTGAGTAAATACAGCACCGTTTTTAAATGATAATCGTATTTATTTAGGGAAAAAAGTTATCCAAATCAACCAGTGCGAAAAGGAATTGCCCCCTAAACCAAATAAATTGTCATGGTACCCTTGACAGCAACATCAAATATTTTAACATTTCTGTTGAGGAATTTTGGTCCACTCTTCCTCACAGAATAATTTTAATTTAGGTTTCTCGAGTTAAATGTTTAGGGTAATGTCACAGCATCCTAATTGGATCAAAGTCGGGACTTTAAGTAGGCAACTTCAATGAGGGGAATTAATAATTTCATCAATTCCAACAAGTTGTCCGTAAGCAGTAAAGCAGACCCAGACTATCACAATACTACCACCGTGTTTTCTTTTTGTAATGCCGTTAGTTTTGTCGTAGACATGACGGAAAGCGCATCTTCTAAAATGTTCCAATTTTGACTCGTCGGTTCCCAGATTATTTTCCCGAGAGTCTTGGGGATCATACAGATGTTTTTTTGGCAAATGGGAGACAGTCTTGGGTGTTGCTTTTGGCCTGCAGTGGTTTTCACCTTAGAACTGTCCCATAGGAGGACCTAGATGAGGACTTTCTCCTCATCTATTCATGAATTTCTTTAGATGATATGTTGCTCTTTGAGATCTTTTAGCCTGCTTTATTTTGTTAGATGGGTTTCAATTTAAGTAATTTATTGATTCTACAGCTCTGCCTATAATTATGGCATGGCTGTGGCTAGCAAAACGGAGTCGAAAATTTGGTTAATTACAGTTATTAATTCATAATTTAAGAATGTGGCAATTTATATTGCCACACTGGGTCAAGTTGGATAGCATGAAATCATCATTTGACTGTAACTGGTCTATTGATGTATAGTTAGTTCAGATTTAGTGAGATACTGCAAAAAGCTTTTTTCTACCTAATTATATAATCTGACAACCACAATTAAAGAAGAGTCAAGGAGAGTAAAGTAATCTGTGATCTCATATAGCGTGATCACAGAGTGTCGGCACACACTAATGATTTTAATGCAACAATACTGCAGTAAAACACCCAGCAGAACTCCTATATTAAATAATACAGAAGTCACCATAGATGCAATTTATAATTAATAATTACAGTGACAATAGTAATCATGTTTGATCCCATTTTATTCTTTCCCTTTCTCAGACAGCCTTCCCACCCTCTGCTAAACCCCTTTATTAATCACATGGCCCAGGGGACCCGTGGCCACTGGGAGTCACCGCTGGGTTCCATTTCACGTCTCCCCAACCACAGTGTCTGCGAGATGGGAGAACTCACGCAGACGGGTATTGACACCAGGCAGTTTTAAGTCTTTGCCACATGTGTTGGTTTCTTCTATGTTGATGCTCACAATTAAATGTCGTTTGTTATGCTGTAGATGTCTTTTCTTCTTAAATACATTAATTGGAATCAAGTAAACATTAAATCAGGTCTTTGTCTTTCCTTTGTCTAACAGGTGTTGTGCAGCACCTTCGCAACGGGCAGCTCCTCCATCATGCGTACAAGCATCACAGTCTGCTCCCCTCTGATTGGTCACCTCGCCAGGTTTGGATGGAGAGTACAGGGAAAAGTCGAACCCTCCAAAGCGGAATGGCCTTTCTCTACGGCTTCCTCCCAGATTTTGACTGGACCAAGGTGACCGTGCGCCATCAGTGGAGCACATTGTTCTGTGGCTCAGCGTGCGAGTGCCCTGCCAGGAACAGATACCTGGAGGAAGAGCAGAGGAGGCAGTATCGGCTCAGAGTGGCCGACTCTAACCTGGAGAGGACTTACGTCGAGATGGCACGCACTTTAGGTGTTCTCACTCGCCAGCTCCGTGCGGCAAACCCTATAGACTCACTGCTTTGCCACCTGTGTCACAGCCTTTCTTTTCCATGTGTTCCCAGTGGAGATAGCGGTGCTGGCGGGTGCCTGACCATGGCACAGTTTGCGGTAATTCGTCAACAGCAGCTGGACGATGAGGTAGATCGAAGAAGAGTTGGAGTTTACCGTAAATACGCCATCCTAGCGTTGTACCCCTACCTGAACAGAACTGCCAACAAGATGGAACGGGTCGCAAAGGCCAACGAGCCAGGTCGACAGCCTCGTCTGAAGGGAGAGGAGGTCTTCACCCTTTCTTCAGGTCATGATGTGACCATGGCCCCATTGCTTAGCGCCCTGGGACTAGAGGAGGCCAAGTTTCCTCGCTTTGCAGCAAGAATCGTCTTTGAATTGTGGAAAAGCCCGCATACAACACCACGCCAGGCGAAAAACAGAGCAGGAAAAGGTGAGAGGTCAAAATCAAATTCGAAAGATGGGGAAGTGTTCATCAGAGTGCTGTACAATGGTGAGGATGTGACATTTCACACTGCTTTCTGTCATTCTAACGAGCGTCACATCAGCCAGCCGCTCTGCCCTCTGAAAAACTTCCTAATCTTTGTCAGGAAGGACATGTTCAGTATTGTCAATGCTACTTCCTACAAGGAGGCATGCTACAAGCAGTCAGGCTGACAGCTGGAGAGCAAGGTCGCAGAGTAAGGACGCTTGGTCATCAGGTGGTTGTGATTTCCTAGATTTTTAAGTTTAGGAGAAGGTGCTCTTTAATGCCACTCATGATATCTTGCATGTTTCGGAAAATGTTTCTCCACATTCCCACACGAGAGTGACAAATACGCACAATCATTTACTTGAGACATTCACTTCTGATCATCTTTTAATCTTCGTCTAATCAGCTCTTGTGTGAGTTTTGTTTACTGAGAACTCCTCTAATTGATACATACCTCAAGGAAAATCGAATGGCACTTTATTCTTTTATTCTGGAACTGAAGGGATTATAAATTTTCTTCATGGCCAAGTAAAGGCAAGTAAGAAGGGGTGATGAAAATACAGACACTGTGCTGGAATAATAATTACTTGGGAATATTTTGTATGATGCATCCTTTTAAAGAACATTTGCATAATTAATGCAGAAAGTTGAGTTACTTTGTTTTCCTGTGAGTTTTTAGCTCAACGTCAGTGTGGCTCTACTTATTCTTTTCTTTCTAAAGATTGAATGCGGTACTTTCTCAGTGTATTTTTTTCTAATCATCTGACGACATTCCAGATTAAGTGAACTTTTGCTTCATTATTTGTAAATCTAATGTTGGTTCATTTTAATCCGACATTTCTAGCCATTGAAATAAACGTCATGTTTCCTGTAACGTCTTATTTTTGCCTCGCTTGTTCAGAGCAGGTTTTCTTCTTGGTGTGATGTATAACTGACAACAATATTGCTTTTAGGAGCTGATAGCAGTATCTGGAAAAATCCTAAAAACAAGTAGAACAAAATAAGCTGCATATGCCCCTAGTGTTATACCATGTTAACTTAGGGCATAGGTGCATTGGGTACAGTTCAAAAATGCATTACCAGCTGCATTCTGCTGGCTGGGTTAGGCTTGAATATGTATTGTTTTAGTCAACCGAAGCCTGTGCTTTCCATGCATGATACAATTCAATGAAAATTAAAAGTGTAATAAGGGTCCGTTGCTACATGATAAAATTTAGTACAAATGAACAAGTTTCAGTTAATTATGAAGTAAAAAGAAAAAAAATGTATGAAATTTGAATTTTATTGAAAAGTAAAATACATTATTTCTGAGTCAAATTTGTCATACAAAAGTATAGTGGTTACATTTGTGACACGTCAGGAATTTAACAATTCATTTATCAAACAGGCCTCAGCAGTATGTGGGTGAACTGTTCAGAGATATTAGTAATTCTTAGCAATCTATGATTCAAATCTTTAAACCTTTTGCTGTACTTGTTTGTTGGGTTGTCAGTAAGGAACAAGAACAGTCTAAATAGTATCGTGAATGTTTGTAAAAAAGCATTTTTGAATTTCAGCAGAGAGACCTAAGCACTCTTTGGAAGAAACAGGTGGCTGGAAAAGCAACAACAAAAAAAGTATCAGCTAGGCTGGCCACATTCATTTAGAGAAATTTCTCCTATTGCCTTTAGGCTGGTGTTGTGCTAAAGACAAGAACTAATAGCAATTTGGTCTATTGGTTAGTGGGTGCATGCTAGAGGTAAATGTGTGAACAGAAAGGATACTCAGAGTTGTCTAAATTTGAATTATTCTGGTCACCTGGGTGGTCACACACTGCTGTGAGATGGCATCCCATTCTTCAACCAGCATTTGTTACAAGTCACCCAATGTGGTTGTTTTGGTTCTCTGGCCTAAACATCACCCCAAAGCTGATCCCCCAACTGTTCAATAGGCTTGAAGTCAGGACTTCAGGATGACCATTCCTTCCAGGTTTCCTTTTTGTGCAAAGTTTTGATTCATTACAGAGTTATATACTCTAAATGTTTTATTTCTGTTAAATTTTAGGATGGCTTTTAACTATTAAACACCCAAAGTTCATTTTCTCAGAAAATTTGAATATTACAAAAGACATAAAGCATTTTAAAAGCAGGAATGTTATGTAATGGCTTACGCAACTGGAAAGACTGTTGACAGATGTTATGCAGGCACTGACACGCTTCACAAGGGGTCATTGCTAAAGATTCTGTTGTTTCCAGGCATACTAATGTAAATTTGAGTGGAAGGAAAATGTAGCCAAGCAACAGAGATAAGCCTTATGAGGGTTGTTAGGCAAAGCCCATTCAAGAGTTAGGGGGAGATTAACACCTGGAGTTAGTGCTTTAAGATCCAGTACACACAGACATATCAAAGACATGCGCTAAAACTGTTCAATGTGTTTAATCCACTTCTGAAGCAGAAACATAAAAAGACGCTTACCTGAGCCTAGAAGAAAAATGATTGGACTGGTGTTCAGTGGCTGAAAGTCCTCTAT
Organism: Crenichthys baileyi; assembly: GCA_036173005.1. NCBI lineage: Eukaryota > Metazoa > Chordata > Actinopteri > Cyprinodontiformes > Goodeidae > Crenichthys > Crenichthys baileyi. Next base: position 161,394 of record JAHHUM010002324.1, read on the forward strand.
CACATTATGGTAAATTTAGCATTTCATTTGGAAAGAGAGAGTTGGACTCCAATGTGAAGTTTTCACAGCCAGTGATGATTTGGGGAGCTGTCATCTGCTGGTGTTGGTCCACTGACTTCTATCAAGTCCAATGTCAGTGTACACATTTTTCCCCATGTTTCCAACTGCTTACAAGGTTTATGGAAATGCGGATTTTATTTCCCAGCAGGATTTGGCATCTGCCCACACTCACAAAGGTAGCAATGCCTGCTTTAATGATCATGGTATGACTGTGGTCAGCCAGCAAACTCACCTGACCTCAATCCAGAACCTGTATGGCATTGTTAAAAGGAAGATGAAAGACACCCGACCTAACACTGCGGACGAGCGGGAACAACCTGGGCTTCCTTAACACCTCAGCAGAGCCACAGGCTGATCCATTCCATGTCATACTGTATTGATAAAGTAAGTCATGAAATAGCAGCCCTGATCAAGTATTGCTGGCATACTATATTGTACAGCATGTGGACATATTGTTCAGTAGGTTTGACATTTCTGGGTAAATAAAATAAATTTTGTTGATCGCATGTTATATTCTAATTTTGAGAATAGTGAGAAACAGAATTTTTAATTTTCATTATCTGTATGCCACAATTATAAAAAAACGAAATAAATGCTTGGAATTTATATCATAGATCACTTGCAGTTTTTGAGTTGTGTTGATAAAATAAATTAACTTTCTGATATTGTAATTATTTTCATATTTATATATACATATACAGATTCACATTCTTCCTCCCAAACATATACATTCACACCCTACATACTCACCCCTCGCAAACATACACGTACACATCGTCACAGGCCGTATTTACCTCATTGCCCATTTGTACCTTAATGAATATTGCACCTTTTTCTATTTAGGTATTTTGATTTTTTTTTTATGTATGCTCTACGTGCCTCTTTTAATTGCCCCCCTGGGGATAAATAAAGCTTTTAAAATTGAATTGAATTGAGCTGAATTTATTGACATGCTTCATATGTATTAATTATGCCAATGTGTACTAGTAAAAGGAGAGCTGGGAACTGTTCATTACAGCTTAAAGTCACTAGATGGCACTCTAGTTTCACTGTCCTATGTTAGACTGGAATCCTTTGAATCTAATTCAATCAGTTATCCACTTTGTCAAAATTGCTGCAGCGACACAGCACACTGTACATTTATATAAATGTAAAAACCCCCGAGTGCCTTTTCCCCATCACTAGACAAGTCATGTGTCATCATCATTAAAGGCATAATACAATGCTGACAAGATATCTATTGTACAGCTCATTTTCAAAAGTGCTTCAACCTGCTCAGTCTCCTTTTTTCTGTTTCAGAGTCCTCCAAATCAGGAGTGTATTGACTGAAATAATGCAATAACAAGAGCAGCTCAATAAATTACATTTGCAGTATATGGAGGTTATATTTGTCCTGGCAGTATTGGTGTAGGGTGCAACTTGCTAGCGAATAAAAGGATCCTCAATTGATGCTGTAGATATCACAAATGTAATCTGTAGGGCAAAGACTTAGGAAACTTTTCTCGGTTAAGGGAACACAGCTACCAAATTTTATTGTGTTGCAAGAGTTATCTTTAAAACTAAGATCTTTACGACTGGATTGAAGAGTTTTTTCTTAGCTGCGTGTCACACAAAGACTTCTAAAAACCCAAAGTTAAGGCAATCCGCATACGTCTGCAAATCTATTTGCCCTGAAACATTCAAATGTACTCCCAATCCATTTCTAATTCTATGCCATGATGTCAACGTAGTTAATGCTCGGAGCAAACCTCCCTGGCCAGCCTCTATTGCTCCCCCTCTTTTCCTGCTGCCTCTCACCAACACCTTTCCTAGCAGTCCCTGACACCCCTCTTACACTAACAGCTCTGAAGTCATCTTCGCCACAGTGAGACAGAGCTGTAATTTCCTCCCGCTACAGCTTGCTTAAACTTTGATGTTATGACGCCTCAAGCTTTAGCTTATTTACTGGGGTGTCTTACTGTGAATGCGTATGTGTGAAAACAAAAGAATGGAGGTAGATTTAATGGGCACTGCTTTAAGCTTGTGTTGATGTTGTCTAACCCTGAAACAATGTCCACTTGACCCAGTCTGGCTTTAAAATCCTACGAAAAGATTGTCCAACACATTTAAGATGTCTAGCATCAAAAACAAAGTAGCAGCCACAAAAACCCATGTGTGGGAGTGGGTGATGTTTGGACAAATTATGGCAAGAGAGATGACAACTCACAGGAAAGTATTGTGGTAAATACTAAGGAGACAGGAAAATGGCAAGGGGGGAAGAACTTGTGGTTATAGTTAGACAGCCTGGAATCAGCCCTAGGACATCCTTACCCTCAAAACCACAACTTATGGCCACCAGTTATATTTATTAAAGATATTTAATTTCATTAAACAGAGAGGTTTTCAAAGGAACAAAAGTGACCAGTTACTGAGTGAAGAAAGGCTAAATGTTGACCAGTGGGAGCCTGAGCAACGGTTTGTACTGACACTGACATTTATTTAACTTTCCTCTGTGAGGTCAGCAAGGAATAGTTGACAAGAGCTTATCAGGAGACAGACATGAACATTATGAGAGAACATTGATTTTATCCAACTAAGTATCAGTGCAGACAATTTGACAATTACCAGCAGTAATCTTTTAAATGGGAACATTTGGGAAGTTTTGTAATTTTACGTGATTCTGATTCTGGCACCTGCGAAATACACTTTCATATTTAGCCATAAGCCACCTGATTGCTAACCAAGTATGCTACAGATGGTAGTTGGCTTAGTTTAGCACAACGGCTGAGTAAATGAACATCTCACCTGATCATACAGATGACAGCACACAAAGAACTGCTGGAGTTCAAGAAATCTCTAAGATGGCTGCAAAGACCTTGATTTTAACTTCTTTTCATTCAGCGAAAATGGAATTACATAAAAGTCTCGATTATAGACTAAAAAGAGGAGGTTCCAAACAGGGCCATTAGGTCCATTAGATTGGTAACTCCTTCTACTCCAGGAGGGATGACCAAGGTCACGCTCAGATATCAACAAGGAGTGGGAGAGAGTATCCCATTGTGGAACTAAAAGCCAATAAAACTATAACCAATGATTCTGTCACAGTAACCATATTTTGTGACTGCTATAATCACCTTTCAGATCAAAATGAGCTGATGAATGGTGAAACAGTAAAGACAAAATACTAGCTTCAAATGTTTTAAGAGAAACAGCTTCAGAATACCTTTCCTTTTTGTTCAGAAGTCGGAATTTCTTAGTTCCAAATCAATACTATTGACTAGAAAGTCAGAATTCTGGCTTAGAAATTTGGAGGTCCCTGAGCAACCCTGAGTTCAAATTTGATATGGCTTCCATGAATAAAACATTGTGAGAAATGCATAAATAAACTGTTAATAAACAGTTACACAGAATACAGTACAATTTCTATTTACCATTTTTATTTTAGTATTTGAATACATAAAATAGAGAGAAATATGATACTAGCAGCTCGTTTTGCTAATTGTACAAGTGTGCAATTTGAGTCACCCTAGTTTTCTGACTGTAAACTGGAATGTGCTCAGGGTCTGACATCATTCCCTTGTCGAGATCCAGGTGTTGTGCCCCAGCCATGGAATAAAACATTGACTGAACAGTACCCCGAGAACAATAGACTGCTAAATTTCTGAATCCCAGAATACACAGTTTCAACCTACTTTTGGGACAGCCCCAGGAAGGAGGAGTCACAGCTGAAACCTCATGACATCTTAGTACAAAACTCTGGAGTGAAGCCCTGTTCGCTCTGTTCGCCTGCAGCTGCCACTGGTTGCATAGGGGAGGCAACACACGTGACTGTCCTGATTTTGCTGGCCGATTAAAACTGATTTGATGTTTTGTCTATATGTCAAACCTAAACTGGCCAAAATTTTTAACTGTTTTTTCTGAGGTTCTGCAGAGTAAGAATCTGAGCCAAAGTTGCACCAGGAAGAGAGGATGATGCGGTTTTCCCCACTGCCTAAAGATGACGGCATGGAATCTGCATGGAATCGGCATGGAAATGTTAGAGTTTACGTTGTTAAAAATTTTTACCAGTCAGTCAGTCAGTCAGTCATTTTCTACGGCTTCTTCCATAGTGGGTCGCGGGGAAGCTGGTGCCTATCTCCAGCAGTCTATGGGCAGAGGCAGGGTACACCCTGGACAGGTCGCCAGTCCATTGCAGGGCAAATTTTACCAATAAATTTTATTAAATGGTATCTGTCATCAATATTATTGACAGTGTTCTTTTTTTCATATCTATGAACATAAAAATTATTTTGAACATTTTAAATGGCTGATTAATGAACGAAAATAAAACACGAAGATAATAAAACAAGAACATTTTAAAGTTTACAAGCTTATACGAAAACAGGAATATGAATGAACGGGTAAATAAAAACCATGTGCAGTTATTTACATTGGAGACAGCGGGGTTAACCTTCAAGCTCCATTTTTTGGCTTCACAGCTCTGTGCTTCACGCTGTCGCGGTTGCTAGGCAACGGAAGTTACAATGAGGTAAGGGCGAGACCAGCTGGTGAAGGCTAGACCGTCCAAATTTACAAGCCGTTAACCTCCGGCCTTCGTGGTTTTACATAGATTACATAGAACGGTCCTTCGAAGGATGCTGCCCCTGAATTTGAACACAGCTTGTATCTGCTCCGCTGCGCTCCGTCTCCGTCCGCTGAGAAGCCCGGAGGAGCTCCAAGAAAGAAACGCAGATCGCACAATAAAAGCCAGTGATAAATGAGGAAGCCATTCCAAAACATCTCATTCTGTGGAAGAAGATTGCTGTGAGGCAAAGGAAAGATTAAACGCTGGTTAAACATCAGCTGGAGCATGGCTTTATTCTGCACCAGACAAAAAAAAAACATTAGGGGCAGTTACAATGAAAAAGGTGGCCTGTTAAAGAGCAAGCAGCTGGAGCCCTGCACGCCATGCTTCAATGACGGCAACCCACATGTAAGATTGGCTTTGAGCTGGATATCCGAACTGCAGTGGCCCACTTTTCGTGAATTAAAGAGGACCAAGACGATCTTTTGGAGCTGTGCAGTTTTTGCAGTGAAACACAACGCCCTGGGGTGCACAGTGGCGCAGTTGGTAGCACTATTGCTTTGCAGCAAGAAGGTCCTGGGTTCGCCTCCTGGCTTTCAGTACCTGAGCCGTTTACATTCACTAGAGATCCACTTAAATGAGTGGAGTACTTGCTTTAAGGCCCTAATTATCTCTCAATTATTGAGGTGGCAAGGTGCGGCAGCTCGGCAGGGGCTCTCCAAAAAATACCTAGGAAGCTGCCTGATTATTTTGCTATACCCGGACATGGGAAAACAAAGACCTTCTTTCCAAGAAACACCAAAGTTCAACATCTACTTCGTGCACTGAATTTAGTTTTGTACATGTTGGCAAACATCAGCACACAAATGTTTGGTACCTGGCTCCGCTTCCTACAGAGGAATACGCTACACCGATGTCACATGCCATGCTATTGGATACGTGGAGCCAGTACGTTTTGTTTAATCATGTTTTGGATCAAGGACAAGCGATTCATCTGTGGCTCTACTGAAACAACATCAGATAGGCATCGCTGTGCAACCTTCATCAACTGATACCCTCCTACCAGAATACAAGGTAACATTAGGACAAACAGTTTGACCAAATCACAAACAAATATGTCCTTTCGGCAACCTGCAACCGCTTTACAGACTATCGTGACCCAAAAACTGCTTCTACATAGTCCATGGATTCCAGCCACCAGTATTCACCCTCCAAGAAGGGGAGGCCAAGGTCCCGTCTGCTCATGCTGCTGCGATGAGGTGAGTTTGGAGAAAAGCTAGAAGAACCATGATCGCTATGTCTGAAGTGCAATCCAGGGCTGGTAATCACCGACGCATTCCTGCCCCAGCTTACCAAGTTTGACAAAATGTTTGGCTCTCCGCCAAAGATCTCCCCCTGCAAGTGGAGAGAAAGAAGTTGATACCTCGTTTTGTGGGTCCTTTTCCCATATCCAAAGTGGTGAACCCGGTGGCAGTCCACCTCCAGCTACCCGCTCCACGAGGATCCACCCAACGTTTCATGTGTCCCAGGTCAAGCCCTATGTCACATCCTGCTTGGAAACCTCCTCCGGGCCCCCTCCACCCACCCGGCTCCTGGATGGCGAGCCTGTCTACAAGGTGCGTCGCATTCTCCGGTCTAGAAGAGGCCAGGGTTTCCAATATCTGGTGAACTGGGAGGGTTATGGACCTGAGGAGCGCACCTGGATTACGGCACGCTTCGTCATTGACAAGAGCCTCATTAGGACCTTTCATAGATCTCACCCTGATCAGCCTGGTGGTCCGTCAGAAGCCGGACCTTAAGGAGGGGGTACAGTCATGATCTGTGCTGTTTGTCTGGGGTTACAAACCTGAGAGCCCGTGTGACGTTATCCTGCTGTCACCTAACCACCGCACTGAGGAGCCAAAATTCACCTTCCGTATTTTCCCACGGATTCTGAAAATGACTTTACTTCTGAGTTTGTTATTATTCTCAGTCTTCTACTCAGCCACTAACCTATCTGTCTTCCCTCAGAGGTTCCTGAGCCTGCCGCTGGTGGTGGTTTCCTGCCGAACGTCACCCAGAGGTTTTAATAAATCTTTTGAATTTTATATGTTGTGTCTGGCTGAAATTTCGGGTCCTCAGAACCTCCCGTTATATTTAATGCTGAACTCTGGAGATTAATGAAGAAAAGAGATGCCTCACTAAAAAGTTTATCAAAACCTTAATTAAAGATGCAAAAGGAAATAGCAAATTGTTATGGAAAAATATTGATAAATTCCTTGGAAAAGAGAAAAACGCCAGCCATGACATACAGCTCAAAATAAATGACAATATTCAAACTGAAAACCTTAGCAATTTATTTTAATGAATATTTTATTAATTTAGTTCAGAGGCTGGCCCAGTTGTTTTCAACACCTTGCTATTCCCACTCATTAATCTGTGATGCATCAGCCTTTAGTCTGACACCTGTTGACAACGCAATGGTGGAAAAGATTATTTGGCAACGTAATTATAGCAAAGCAAAAAACTTGTACGGGTTGGATAGTGTATTTATAAAAACCCACAAAGAAAGTCTGAGTCCCAGTTCTGACAAAAATAATAAATTGGTCCATTAGAGATTGTATATTTCCTTATGTATTAAAAACTGCCATTGCTATACCTGTATATAAGTCTGGAGATAAACATAACTATCGGCCCATTACCATCCTCCCTACCATCTCCAAAGTCTACAAAAAGGTTGTGGCAGAGCAACTAATCCAACATCTTGAAACCAAAGATCCTTTACAATTTGGTTTTAGGAAAAAATATTCAACACTGCTTGCTCATACTTCCTTGAAGAAATTAAATCCAACCTAGACCAAGGAGGGGCAGTGGGAGCTGTCTTCCTCGACTTACGAAAGGCTTTTGATACTGTTTCTCACAGTGTTTTATTAAGCAAGTATCGAATTATGGACTGTCTAATCAGACAATAAACTGGATAACATCATACCTGAGTTGCAGAAAACACACTGGACAAAAACCCGGACTTTGTTAAAAAAAAGTATGCAACTCTTAAAAATTTACTCTGGCAAATATAAGGTTCATTAAAGGATCTCTTACCACTGAGGCATCACATATGTATTTAAATTCCATGATTTTTTCCCGTATTCTGTATTGTGTGACTAGCTGGTCGCAGGCATGCAAAACAGTCTTAAAGCCTCTTGAATCAACCTTCAAAAGCACAATGAAAATTCACGACAAGAAATGTAAACAGTACCACCACTGTCATATTCTTTCCAAATACAATTTTTTAAAATGGAATAACCTTATTATGCATGCAAACATTTGCTTACTTTTTAAAATTCTTTAGGGTATTACTACTCCTCCTCTAAGAAGGTTTGTCACACTGAGCTCAGAAAAAACAACAAGAATAATAAGGGCAACCTCTAGAGGAGAGTGCAGCATTCCAAAATGTAAGACCTCTTTTGCTAAATCTGTCTTCTCTGTTGTTGCCGTGAGTTAGTGGAATACCTTACCAAATGGGATTATAACATGTACAAGTATCTCAATGATTGTACATTTGACAAAGAAAAAAGTTTGCACTCATTAGTGATGAATGTGTGTGATTGAAAGTATAGTTGGTTTATTTGGAAAGTATGTGTGCGAGTGCGTAAGTGTATATGTGTATGAACAAACAGGTGTGTTTATTGTTTAGGTGCAAGAGTGTGATAGAGAAATGGTGAATCCCTGGAAGTCTTTAATAATTAGCGTATTTGAGGGGTGAGGTATGTTATAATTATGTTGTATTAGTTTATGTGTTCACTGGTTCTTCTCTCATATACATTTACATGGAAAACAGTTAGTTTTGATTAACATTAACCTGTCAGGGGACTACAGGTGGACATTAGTATATATTGCTATAACCTGGCACCATGCCTATTTACTGTTTCTAGGTCAATGTATTGTTGTGCACTGTCCCTGTACAAAGAAAAATCATCATCATCATCATCATTATGACCAGTTGCTCTGATTCGGCTTACAAGCTGTTCTATTTAAAAAACTACATTAGCGGAAAAGCACTTGGTGTGTTAGAAAGAACATTCTATCAAAGTGATGAGGAAGCCTACAAAAAGGCTTGGGATGCACTGAAAAAAATGCTATGGCCACCCACGGTTCAAAAAGTCTTTTGACAAAAACAAAGGAGTTGGCCAAAGATTGGACCAAAGGAGTCACTTAAATTAAGCAAGTTTAGTGATTTCCTCATTTCCTGTAAAAATGCTATGCCCCATGTGCAAGGCCTCAAAGTTTTAGACGATTGTGAAGAAAATCAGAAAATACTACTGAAACAACCCACTGGAACGGTTATGTCACTAAAATGTTAGATGAAGGAAAGGCATACCCAGGTTTTGCAGAGTTTGCAGACTTTGTGGCAGAAAAGGCGCAAATAGCATGCAATCCGGTTTCTTCTCTGTTTGCCTTGAAGAACATATTTGAAAGGCATGAACAGTTACAAAAACATATGGAAGCCAGTGTCCTGGTAACATCAATGTGTCCAAAAATTCAAAGACCACAGCTACAATGCAGAGCAACAAAAATGTCAAACTCAACCTTTCCTCAACTCATAACAAAAGGTAAAGTGAATGTATCTGCTGCATTTTTATTTCATCTATAAATGTGAAAAGTTGATAGCAATGCCTCTAGAACTAAATAAACAGTTCATTATGGACAACCACATGTACTTTGCTTGCCTTATAATTTACAATTATATTTCTAAACACTGTCAACAAAGAATAACGTGCAGAGTTGTCACCGGGGTGGTGGTGCCAAGGAGAAACGATTTTTTGAAGCTATTAAAAAATCTTACCACTTAGAGGGGCATTATTTTTGTGTGACTTTTAGCAATTAATTCACCTGTTGTTTAAACTTTAACATAGTTAAGTAAAGAGGCAGCACACAGTAGGAGATAAATAGTTTATTTATATTTGCTGACTAGGCGGCATTGAGTAAAATCATAGGTTAAAAGGTCAGTGCAAATAACCCAATGTAAAGGCCTACCAGCTTCATCTGCGGTTATTTCCAGTCATTGGAAGGCTTCTTTCCATGCTGGATCGATGCCAGACCTATATACCCACCCTTCCAAGCTCATGATTTTAGAAAGCTTTACCGCTAGCGGTCCCACAGGGTCATAGGGTGAAAGGAAGCAGGAACAGACTCAGTGCATGCGTAATAGCTGACATAAAAACCACACAGAGAGGGAGCCCAGATGTCTGTCAAAGGGCCGATACGATCATTTTTATGAGCTAATTTCAACGTAACAGTGAGAACTTTCAGTGTAGCACCCTGTTATGCTGAAATGCACTGACAAGCACCCTGACGTGTAATGTGTGCAGGCGAAACCACCCATCTCCTCTCCATGAAGACGTCCCGAGGAGACAAAATGAAATGGCACAAAGAGGAAAAAGCAGCCCAAGTCTCCATTTAGTGCAAAGTTGGGAAACAGGTGATCGACCTTTAATGATCATTCCCGTGGGCCTCCCGTCCCCCCGCAAAAAGAACCCCGAGGCCCTTTGGGTTTTGACTGGGAGAGTAGTAAAAAACCCTGGGGCCCCGGGCATGTGTGAAAAAAATTCCCCAAACCCAAACACCCGAAAGTTAGAAAAAAACCCGCAAAAGACTGACAGATGTTTTAGTTTGCCTAGTCCAAAAAAGGGAATTTGGGCAAAAGGGGGAGTTTACCCCTTTAATGGGAAGGACGGGGAAGGAGCCAAATGATTTCATGATTAAACCCCCCCGGTAAAAGGGAGGCCCCCTCAGGAGGGAAAAATAAGGATTTGCGTGGTCTATAGCCCTTTTTTTTAGCACAACAGTTGTTTATCAAGTATTTAAAAAATCAAAGAGGGTGTCATAGGAAATCTGTGTTCCCCTAGGACCTGGGTATTTTATTCATTTAAATATTTAAATTTTCAGAGGCCCTATGTAGCAGCCCGATTTTAAGGTCGCTGATCAGCAAACCTAATTAAAACAATACCCTAAAAATGCTCATTTGTTGTCCTATCAGCTCTTTTCCCGGGGTTACCCCCCCCCCGTTTCTCGTCCCTAGTTGACACAAAAATTGGGTTTTTTATATTTGAAAAATTGGACGTATATTTCCCCCGGGGTTTTTCCCCCAAAGGGGCTGAAAATTTATTTAAAATCATGAAGACAAAAATGGGTAGGCCCCTCTGCCCGCAGGGATGCAGCGCTGTAAAGGGGGTGTCCCAGAGGCTGAAGTTTCCCCCAACACGGGGAAAGGGCCCCCAAAAAAGGGGTCCCGGATAGAGGAAGTACACTTAAAACGTCGTTATTTTAACGCCCTTTCCCGCGGAGGTGGTTTGGGCCCCTTTCCAAAAATGGTTCCCTCTTTGGGGCCCCCCCGGCCCTTGAAAGCGGGGGGCGCGTTCGGCTTTTTCCCCCAAAAAAAGCACGTGACCGCCCCTGTTGGACTGAAACCGGCCCCGCACATCGATAGCCGTCCTTTTTTTTTTTATGAAGAGGGGAGGGGGGTTGGGGGCGTTCGGCCCCTTAGGACACGAATTGCTGGCGCCCAAAGTGGGCGAGCAACAGCCCGGGGATGTTCGTCCCGGATTTTTTCACGAGTCGATACCCGAGCAAATTTAGGAGGTTTCCTCCCATCTTTATTGTTCCCAATACTTTTGTCCTCCCTTGTTTTTGGTTTAAAAACCTTTTTGTGTGTTGGTTTTTTTTTATCCCCGGTTCTCCCAAATTTTTATTCCCTGCCCAAAAATTATTGAAATTGTGCCGTTTTTCCCCCCCCCTCCCCTTTTTAATACCGTTTTCCCCCGGGAAAACAAATTTGGGCGGCTGGTAAACCAAAACCCTTTTCCTTAAAGATTTAAAAAGGGATTTTTTCTCTTTTTTATTTTTTTTAAAGGGGCAATTTGCCCGTTTTTGTAAGTGGTCCCCTTTTCCCTTGCCCAAACCCGTTTTTAAATTTTTCTTTAAATAAAATTCCCAAAAAACCTTCCCCTTAAATTCCCCCCCCCTTTTTGGCCCAATTTTAGGGTGTCTTTGGATCCCTTTAAAAACCCTTAAATCCCCCCGCCAAAAAATTTTTTCCGCTTTTGCGAAGCGGTTTTTTCGTTTTTTCGGGTATTTGGGAAAAACCCCTCCCCCTTTGGCCCCTCGACGTTCCAAAAGCCCCCAAACCCCGCTTACCGTTCCCCTCAAAATTTTAAACCCCGAAAAAGGTTGCCTCCCAAAACCCAAAGGGAATTTCATTAAAATTGGGTGCCTTGATTAAAAGGAAGGGGGTGTCCCACCAAAGAAAGGAAACACATGGGGACCCTTTGCCCCAAAGAGTGATTTGCAGGAAAACCAGAAAAAAATTTGGTTTTTTTTAAATGGCTTAAAAAAACACGAAAGGGACTCTTTAAAGACCCCTCACTCCCAGGCCCGACTTGTTCTGTGCGGTTTTGAGGGCCTGAAATTTCGATTTTTGTGTGAGTGGAAAAAAGGGTTTTCACCCCCCTTTTCCTGTCAGCCCCCGTGGGCTTGGGTTTCTAAACCCCCCCCGGGGGGAAGGATAGTAATACTAAAACCGGCCCCCAAAGGTGTTAGCACCACCCATAAACAAGGGGGTTGTCCCCGATTTGCTAAATTGGCTTGAAATTTTTTTGCCCCGTGCCCCCCCGGGGGGGCCCCCCTGGAGCCCGCTTTGCCACAAAAGTTTTCCCTGGAGACGGACCCCCAAAAACATTGTTCCCTCACCCCGCAAACGCTTGGTCATTTGGCACCCCCCGGTTTTTGCCCGGCCCCCCGCCCCCCAAAAATTTTTTGTGCAATCCCCCCCCGGGTCCTAAGGTTATCCCCGAAAAGAACAACAAGCCCTGCCCCTTGGGCCCCCCCGCCCCAAATCCCCGTTCCCCTGCCCCAAAAAGTTCCCGGGGTTTAAAAAGGGCCGTTTAAACCCCCGATGGTTTTTCATTTGTGTGCCCCCAAGAAAAACCCGCCCCAAAAATTTTTAGGGTCCTGGCCCTGTTGGTTTCCCTTGCCCCCCCCCTTTTCTGGCCCCCCCACCCGGTGTGCCCCTGTTTGGGCGGGGTGGTTTAACCCCTTTTCCCCCCGCTTTGCCCCCAAAAGGGGAAATTGGGTCCGTGACTGGGGAAAATCTCCCAAAAAATTCCCTACCCCGTGCCTCCTTTTCAGGACCTCTTTTTCCCCCGTAGGGAAAAATTTAACTTTCTCGATTTTTTAGATGCTAGCCGGCCTAATGCCAAAAAAAAATAAAGGGAACCCCCCAAAAAACACACCTAAAATTAAAGAATGAAAATTTTCCCCTTGGGAAAACTTTGTTTTGTCCCAAAATTTAATGTGTGAAACCCCAAAAACCCCCAAAAACCTCAATGGAAATCAAATTTATTAAAAACCCCCCCAAAGGGCCCGGATTGGAGTCACACACAAAATTAAAGTGGAAAAAAAACCCCTTTCCGGCTGAAACCCCTTTGAAAAATGTCCCTTTAAAAAAAGTCAAAATGAGGCTCAGGATTTTGGGGTGGCCCCCCCGTCCCTGTGGACCTCCCCTTAAAAACCAAAAAAACCGGCATGCTCTATTTAGACGGCAGATGGTTTTCCCGAGGGATCCTCCCAGGACCGGACTAAAGCATCCCCCCAACCCCCGGGGCCCCGTTGTGGTGCAACGTGGGGTTTGTGGATGGAGCCCAAAACAGATGTCCCAAAATGTGCTTCCCAAACGGATTGGGGTTTTGGGGAACGGGGGCCCGTCCATAGCTTTTAATGTCCCTTTATCTTGCAGGAACTCGGGCACACCCAGCCCCCATGAGGCTAGCATTTTTCCTGCAAATTTGGAGGAACCCCCCGGGCCCAAACCCCAAGCATATGGTTCACAAGGGGGGCTTTAGGAAACACTCGCGGTTTCCTTTGGCAGGGAAGGGCCAACCTTTTGGCGAGCACATGGGGGCCCTGCGGGTCTCCAAAGAAATGCCACCCCACCCCCATTACGACCCACCCGCCCAAAGGCCATGCTGAAGGGTGTGAGGCGCAGACGTCTCCCCCGGTTTCTCCCGACTCGTACGTCTGTCCCGGGGCCAGGTGAACCCCGGCCCGTTTCTGCCCAGGCCTCCAGGCTTGTGGCCCCCTTTTTGCTGGTACCCCGTAAATTCCTTAGCCCCGGAGTGGCCCCCCCCTTTTCGGGGTTTTTCTGCACCCCGTTTTTTGCCCCCGGGTCCTTAAAATGGTGTAGCCCCTTTATGTTTTTCGCAAACCCCAGGGCGGGCAAAACCCCCCCCCCAATTTTTTTAAAGTTGAAACCCACCCCCAAAATCCCGCGTCCCACTTCTGGGGGGTTTTTTTCCCGGGGGAAGCTGTCAAATGGGTTTCCCCCCACCTTCATTTTTGTGGAAAAAAAAATTTTCGCCCCAAAAACCCCTTCCTCCCCCCCCTTCTTGTTGTTTACCCCGGGTGTCCTTAAACGGGTGCCCTTTTAGTCGGGTAGCTTTCCTTGGAAATTCTCAAGATTTTTATTGGTTGCCCTTTAATGTTGGCCCCCAAATTTTGCCCGGAAAGGCCCGACCGTTGAAACCCCTTGTGTGGAAAGGAAAAAATGGGGGGGTTTTGCCCCCCAAATGCCGACCACGGGAAACCTTTGAAAAACAGCCCCAAAAGGTTTTTTTTGTCAAGTCCCCCCCCCTCATTTGTCCCCAAATGATCCTTTTCCTGGGGACCCGCTTAGTCGAGGGCGGTTTTAGGTCCTTCCCTTTTTTTTGCCCCCCGCCCCCCCCCCCTTCCCTTTCCCCCCCCCTTCCTCTTCCCCCCGTCCCCAAAAAAACCCCAACCTCAATGTGGGGGCCCCCTCCCCCTTTGGACCCGGGCCTTTGGGTTGGATTTTAAAGTGCCAAAGGTGTGGGCCCCAAAACCTATTGGATGGGGGCCCCTTTTGAAAGGGTGTGGCCCCACTGCGAAAGGCCCCCATGGTTGAAAACAATTTGATATAGTAGATCCCACCCCTTTTCACTTCCTGGACCCGACCTTTTGGAACCCCCTATCCCGCCCCCCGATCCCCCCCGGAATGAAAAAAAAGGCCTTTGTTTAAAATTTTTGCCCCCGGGCCTTCCACATTGGATGTTGGGGACCCCGAGGGAACCTTTTTAAATGCTTAAAGTTTTTTTCATAAACCCGGGAGCGGAACCCGTGGGCCCGCGGCTTACAAACCCCAAACCCCCCGGGGGCTGGGTTTGGGTTTGGAAAAAGGAGTTAGACTGGAGTTAGACAAAGAGGGCTTTTTATCTTTCTTGAAACCCCCCAAAGGTTTTCCCAAAAAAAATTCGGGGGGGGTAGTCTTAGGGGAAGGGTTTAAAAACAATCCGGAAAAATTGGGATGTCATGAGTTTGGGCCCAGCACAAGCCAAAAGGGATTTGTTACACCTCATTGAATCTTTTTCCATGACCCAGTCGTTGTTTAAACCCCTTGTTTCCCCACTACAGATAAATCAATGACCCCCAACCCGTGCTTATCCTTTTACTCCCCCCCTCCCTTTTCCACATTGGGAAAATCAGTTTCCCTTCGCCCCCCCGAAATTTTATTAGAGAAGATTTGTACAAAACCGGGGAAAAGGAGCAGAAAAGGGGCAACAAAAAGGCCCTAACGTTTTTAAGTGTCGCAAAGGGAATTTCTTTAAACCCGATCCGTTTGAGACAAACCCCCTGGCATTTTCACTCCCAAAAAAAATGGAAAAGGGTTGGGGGTGTAGTGATTTGGGTTTTAAAAAAGGGGACAAAAAAAAAAAATCCCTAAAACAAATTAAAAAAATTCCCCCCCCCCCCCAAAATAAATTTAAAAAAAAATTTAAAAAAAAGGAAAAAAATAAATGGTTTTCCCAAAAAAATTAAAAAAATAAAAAAAAAAAAAAAAACAAAGAATTAAAAAAAAAAAAATTTTTAAAAAAAAAAAAAAAAACCCCCCCAAAAAACTAAAAAAACCCCAAAAAATTTTCCCTCCCCAAAAACTAAAAAAAAATTTTACTTAAAATGAAAAATGGGTTTCCTTTTTTGGGGGAATAAGCCCCCAAAAATTTGGAATGTTTTTTGGAAAATTTTGAAAAAAAATGGACTTTTGGACGGGGGGTCAAAAAATTTTTAATTTCAGGTTTTTCCCGAACAAAATTAAAAAGATAGTGATGTAAAAACCCTTTTGAATTTTGGGGCCCTTTTAAGCTGTCTTTTTAAAGTGTTTATTGGGTTACCCTCTAATGACATACAATTGTTAATACTTTGGGAGCAGGTACATTTAATATTTTAATTTCTATTTTAAAATTGCCCAAACTGCCCAAACCTTAAAAAAATAATTTGCCGAACCCCAGGCAAGTAGTACGCCCCGGGGTTTAAAAGAGCAATAGAAGGGTTAAATTTTTAGCTGGCCCAAGCGGAGAGAATGAAAATGCCCCCAATATCCAACCCCTGTCAGTTTTATTTTTATTTCAGGGAAAGATGTATTTTCTAAAAATACTAACAGGAAAAATTCCCATTTCTTAAAAATGGGGGGTGAGGGGAGTCTCAAAAAAGCCCCTATGTGAGCAAAAACCCCCGAAGGGCGCCCTTGTTGCTAAAGGTTTAGCTGGGGTTTTTGTGTGTGTGTCCGTTCCCGACTTCTCCAATGCTTGGGGTTTCTCAGATGTGACACAGTATTAAACCCTTTAGGTTTAAATTTTAAAAAGTCCGCTATCATTTCCCCATTTCTTTTAAAGAAAAATGGGGTTACCTATAATTTTATTTTAAATCCCCTGTTGTTTGTTATCTGGCCCTGTGCACTTACATGTCTATGATTTACTGAGATGAGAGAAAGTTCTTGTTAAATGAAAAAAATCAGGGGCTTTTTGAGCTCTCTGATGCTGCTAAGCGCCCCGGCCCAAAATGCTCTGCCCCCCCAAAAGGGTTCACCGGTGGGCTAATTTTTGAGTTTAATTCCCTTTCTGCCTATTCCCCTTCCCGGTTTTATCCTCTCACCCCCTGCCCCACCTTTTAAAGTTGGGCCCCTTTTTTTTTTCTTTCCCCTGCCCCCCGAAAACCTTTTTTCTTAAAGGGGTTTTTGCCTTCCGCTCCGGCCCCAAATTTTTTCTAAAGGGGGGGATTTCACTTGTGAAAACCCGAGTACAGTGAGTATCCCCCTGTCTCCCCCCAATGCCCCCCTGTTAAATTCCCCCCCACTCCCCCCTTTTTCTGACTTAGCCTGTTGCCCCCCTCTTCTTCAGTAGTTTTTCACACATTTAATACCCCCGGCCAGGAGGAAAGGAGTTTTGGTGCATTTTACTATGTGAAAAAAGGCCTTTTCCCTTAAGGAAAGGGGTTTTTTTTCCCCCAAAATGTTGGGCGATAAATTTGGTTTTTTAAAATCCCCCCGTTAAAAAAAACTGAGAAACCCCTTTTAAAATTGTAAAAATACCCCAAATTTAAGTAAAACGTAATAAAATTGCAACCCTTTTTTTTTTCCTTTAAAAAGGCAAAACCCCCCCCGATAGGGGTTTTTCACCTCCGGCTTCAAAATGATGAAACATAATTTCTAAAGCCTTTTTAAGGGGGTTAAAACCTCAGGCCACAGCGTGCCTTTTTGACTTTTTAACCCCTTTTAAATTTTGAAGTGAAATTTTGCTGATCCAAAGAGCCCGCCAGGGGCTTTTCAAAAAGAAGACTTTGTTCTTCTTTTTGGTTAGGGGGGGTTTAAAGAGGGGTTTAGAATAGTCTGAAATTTGAAATTCAAACCTTTTTGGGGAAAAAAGTCTGCAGAAATTAAAAACAATAAAAGGCCCTAAAAACCCCAAACCCGTATATGGGGCCCCCCCTGGGTTTTTCTACGGGGATGTGAAAATGGGTTGCCGTTGGTCAGAAAGGATTGCACACACCCTTTTTTCTCCCCATCAATGTTTTTAAAAACTTAATTTCCGGGCCCAAGGCCATCCCTGAGGTTTTTTTAATTTTAAAAAAAATGTGCGCCCCAAAACCCCTAAAAGGGGTCACAAAAAATAGATCTTGTCTTCCTTGGGGGTGATGTACATTTTGGGGGATATTTATAAGGTGAGGGACCGTTGTTTTTTTTTCAACGATTTTTGTTTACCCTTAACCCCCCCCCTCCCACCCCCCCCATGGGCTGATCAATAGGGCCCTTCCCAAAAAGGTCCACTTTACCCAAATTGTTTCTCTTTTTTAAACCCTGGAATTTTATGACTTAAAATTTACGGGTTTGCACTTCCCTTGTTCTGTTTTACTGAGCAATATTTAAAGGGCATCCCGGTTAAACCGGGGACTTTTGAAACAGGCCAGCTCAACCCTTTAAATTGTTCCCCCCCGGAAAAAATGAAAAATTCGGGACCTTTTAAAAGAAAAGATTGTAAAAAGAAAGGGGTGTTTTTAAAAAACTCCAAACTTGAGGTCCCTAGACCAATCTTAAGATTTTTTCTCTCCCGATTTAAAAAGGGATTTAGAAAATATTGCTTTAAATTTGGAAAACACCCTTTAAATCTTTTGACACAGAAGGAAACCCTTTTATTTCTGCATCCGTTTGTTTCCGGACATTTCCCCACTTTGGAGGAATTGGGAAATACTTCCCCCCCCTTTATGGGGGTTCCCCCCGCCCCCCACTTTTACGGTAAACTGAATGTCTTTACCCTTTTGGGTTTGGGCATGAAAAATTTTTCCCTTTATTGGTTCCCCCACCCAAATGTTTTTTAAAAAAATGTTTTATCCTTGGGTTTAAAAAAACCACATTTTTGGGTTAATCTCCTTCCCCAAAAAGTCAGCTGTCTAAAAAATACCTTTCTTAATCCAAGATCCTTAAAAAAAGGTAAAGTCCTGTACTTTTAGACCCCCCTTTTCCAATTTCCCCCCGGGCCCTAAAGAGCTCAAAAAACACAATCATCAAAAATCAAAACACTGAAAAGGGAAAGGGTTTCATTTAAGACCACGTGCACTGGGGAGACTGAAAAGGGGGGCGACTACCCCTCAGCAAAGAAGGCAGGTAAAGGTCTTTCCCAAGGGGGGCAAAAATGACTGAGGGTTGGGGAACCCCGGCCAAACCCCCTGGTGCCCGGATGAAACACCATACCCCTTGCCCCAAGAATGTGTTTAACCAAAAAAATCACTTGGGGGAAAAATTATTCATGGGGATTTTCTTTCAGGTTTTTGTAAAAAAGCCCTAAGAAAAAGCTTTGTTAAAAATCTTTAAAAAAATTTTCCCGCTCATTTGGAGGAATATTTTTTTTTAATCTTCATTGCTTTTTGACAGTTGGGTTTACACCACACTGATAAACAGACAGAGGGATGCGTTTGGTTTCCCTGGTGGTTGAGTCTCACCTCGTCTATAGGTCTCTCACACTTTGTAAAAGTAATGCCTTTTCTGATACCACTATTTTGTCTTGTTGGGTACCTCAAAGATCAGTTTTAGGCCCTATTATCTTTTTACAATAAATTTTCCCTTTCTGTCAGATCATGAAGCGTTCCAAAAATGTCTCTTATCATCTGTTTTCTGACGATATTCAACTATATTGTTCTTTTAAACCCTCAGAGATCTATAAATGATCTGAACTTAGCGAGTGTTTGACAGAAATCAAACAATGACTTGAGAGCAACTATCTGCAACTAAATGTTAACCAAACAGAGACCCTCATTATTGATCCTGATGATAAAATTCTTGTCATCAGGTAGCATCTTAATTTTTTTAACATCCTCTGCAAACCAACATAAAAAACTTAGGTGTCACTTTCGACAGGTCTTCACTGTTTGAACATCATTCTGGACAACTGGTCCGAAATAGTTTTTAACAGCTGAGGAATATTTCAAAGTTGAGATTATGGGTGTCAAAAAATGAACTCAGAATAATAGTTCATGCTTTTGTCATGCTTTTGCCTTTTGACTGTTGTAATAGTTGTTTTACTTGTGTAGGACTAATAAGATAGAAGACATTACTCCTGTTCTGGCCTCTCTGCTCTGGCTGCCTGTACATTATAGGACACATTTTAAAACATTGGTCCTGACATTCTTGGCACTTCATAGCCAAGCTCCTAAATACATAAAAAAATATTAGAGCCTTACTGTTCCTCTCAGACTTTTAATGTCTGTGAAAGGTGCTACATAAATAAATTTGACTTACTTACTTACTACACACTCACTCACTTTAACGAGAGGTGTTTGAGGAGAAAACCTTTGCTTAGACCTGAATATTAACACAACTGCTAGACTAAAGTTATCAAAAAAGGACAAAGACAAAGAGCAGGGATTTAAAATTTCCTGTTCTGTGTTTATGTACCACTATCTAGAATATTTTTTAGACAGATAAGTCAAATACTGAATAATTTGGACATCAGTTCAGGGGACCTGTTTGGCGTTAACCAAACACAGCATTCTAGGAAAACAACCTCATACCAACTGTGAACAAATCTAGAAAAATCCTAAATGATATGGCTCAGAGGTCTAAATAAAACTGTCAAGAATTACAGTGTGTATCTCACTGCTTGTAGCTCTTTTCTTAAACATTTTACTTGTTTTTGGCACACTTCAAAATCTAGCAAGATATTCAGTTTTTTTCCACATCATTTTAAATTAGACTGCACAAATAATAAGGAAATATCTGTTTGGTCAGTTTCTTCTTTGTTGTAATAAAGCTTCTTGCCAATAACTCTTATACTGAGTATGTGAGTTTGGGCCCATTTAAAATTGCCAATGCCAATCAGTTTTTGGAGGGGGCAGTGTGATGGTGTGAGAAGAATTTTGGGATTGAAAAGGATGTAATGGCCTTCCTGCTGTGCTGACCTAAAACCTGATGAACCATTTAAATAAAATGAACAGTGGCATGCGATTTACTAGCATTGTTATTGTCATGTTTTGTGGGTGTTTTTGGGTTCTTCTTCTTCTTCTTCTTATTATTATTATTATTCTTGATAGGTTTTGAATCATGCTTCTGTTATTTTCCTGGTCATGCTTTAGTCTTTGTCTTCTAGTTCATGTTTTGTCAAGTTAGGTTTTTGGATCTGGTTATGCTTTAGTTTCATGTTTTTCTAGTTATGTTTCTATTAGTTTGTATCCTTCCATTTCTGTTTTGCTCCTGTCACGTTGTGTTCTCTCCTGTCTGTCAATTAACTTCATTCGGTTCACCTGCACCTAGCACTCAGTCTCCTCGTTTCACCTGGTTCTTGTTCTATATATACACATCTGTTCTGTTCATTCCTCGCGGAAACATTATGGATCACTTCACTCTGTTGTTGTTTCGACTCATGTCAAGTTTATGCCAAGCCTGTCCTGCCTGCCTGTCCATGTCTGTTTTTGCCACCACCTGCTGAAGTAAGTTTCATTTATTAAATCAGTTTATTCACCTACCGTCATGCTGCCTGTCCGTCTGCATTCCGGGATCCTCCCCCTGACAGTTATAGCATAATAAATAATCATCCAAACACAAATGTTCATACTTTTTGTAATCTGTACATAGAGGAATATAGGAATAAGTTCGGACTTGTTGTTCTTTGTAAAATTGTTGAATCATTCATTTGTTTATTGGAACTGCACAGGAAGAAGCCTTTCTGTGATCAATTATTAATTGTATGAGTAGAGGCGATGTCACACTGTGTGAGAGAGAGTGCACATTGCGGATAACATTTCTTTCTGTAAAGTTCTGCCACCGCTTTGCCTGTTGAATACATTCATATTCAACAGAATAGAATATCATTGAAAACTTTTGAAATTTTTTTCAATAACTCAATTTACTAAGTAAATCACGAGGATTAATTCCACACAGACCGATGTTTTATGTTTTATTACTTTAGATTTGTTAATTATGTTGATTTTCTGCTTACAGCTATTGAAACATGACATTTGAGACTAGAATATTACATCAGACCAATAAAAAAACATTTTAATACACAAATGTGAGCTTAAAGAAAAGTATGTTTAATACCTGCTTGAAGGTTGCTATTTTCAAAAGGTACTTTTAATCCGAGAAACGAGCCTCTTCAGAATGCATATTCTATGTAACTGAATATGATTGTACATACAGGGAAAACCTCCTCTACAGAGGAATCGTATGGGTGGAAACCTCACCCTACCTGGGAAATTTCCAAAAGACTGCCGACAGTTACAATTCCTGCATTTCTTCTCAGACTTTCAAGATCTGATTTTCAGTTTGAGATCAGCCAATCATAGACTTTTTGGCCAAACGGGAAAAAGAAGATCCAGTGATGTGTCCATTTATTGCAGGGTGAACATTGAGAAAGAAAATATTTGTATATTGTAAACTGAATTTTCTTGCTATCCATAAAAAGGCTGCATGTTGCATAGATCCAACAAATCTCATCATTCCAGCAACGATATAACTAGCAAAGTAACAGCAGAATTATGCTTTGAAGATTTTATTAAAGACAGTACTTTATCAATCAGAGAATCAATCAGAAATGAAGGAAAATCAATCAAAATGAAGGAAATATGGATGGTTCTAAATGTAGGCCAACTGTTAGAAAGAAATTTCAAATGTCCAGAGAATTTATACATAGATGGATATTCAGCTTTCAGCATTGTAGTAACTCCATCATTTTGCTAAAGCATCTGAGAGTGGTTTGAATTTCCTGAAATGGCCTAGTAAACGTGCAAGGCAAGTGAGAATATAATGCATGATTTGAAGATTGCTGAAAACCAGCAGGGGAAAAAAAAGTAATAGCCTAAGATGTTGCACCTTAAGAAATGAGTACAGATCCCAGATATATGTGCAGATGTGCTAAACAGAAAGGTCTTGTAAAAATGATACAGATCGCTGGAATTGTTGGAAAAAACCACCTTGGTGACTCAAGTGTTTTTCAGTTTTCTTTTGAAAAACCTCAATGAAAATTGGATCATTCATCAAATCTAGGCATGGCAAGTTTGTTGATTCAGACTCCACAGTGCTCTGGAAAAGTATTTATACCCTAACAGATTTCTTTTTCTTCTTTTCTTCTTTGAGCATGAACGACCTGTTCACGATCATGCCACAGTATATCAATTAGATAGCTGAGGTGAATGAGCTTCATACAAGCCTAGCAGATCACTCAGCTTCTCTTAAAGATATTCTTTTTATAATACCCAAATTTAGAACTGCTACCAATGGTCAGAAGGGCCATTTTGTTATTCTAGTCCTTACCTGTGCAACAGCCTTTCTGAGGACCGGAGAGCATCTGAAAGTGCTGATGTCAACTCTGTTGGGTGGGATTATCTGGAACTGCGCTAGATTGGATCTGCTCTATTTAAGCACTGTTCAGCCTTCAGTTCTTTGCCAGATTATTGAAAGCTCTTATTAGCAGATGTCCAGCGTTTCTTTCATGTCCCTGCCAGATCTCCTCGTTATGACCTCGATTCTGTTCTTTGGTCTACTCTGCCTTATCTTGCCCTTGTGTGACTTTTGCCAGGCTTCTGATCTCTGAACAACGACCTTGCTTCCGTGCCCCGACCTCTGAGTTTTGCCTGGCCCCTGGACAAGTAAGATGGTCTCTACCTCTTTGTACATGACCCCTGCCTGTTTCTGGTTTTGCCTTCTGGATTTTGGATTCAGTTCTGATGGATTGCTAGCCAGCCAGGAAGAGGATTAAAGCTAATGCCAAGATCTGCTGTTTTACTGTGTGCACATCTAAGACTGACTGTTTGAGTTGGAGACCAGTCTGAAGGACTCTATCATCTGGACCAACGCTCCCATTCTGATCCTGAGAAGGTTAGTGGCTTTTTTCTGAGTCTTATCAGATTTTCTGACTCTTTAACAGCCACTAACCTGTTCTCTCCCTCTGCAGGGTCTCTTGTGTCAGGTTTCCTGACTCCCACCATCTGTATTTCTAAAATAAATCTTTTTGAAACACCCTCTGTGTTTGGCTGAAATTTCGGGTACTCTGTCTGGAACATTACAATATAACCCTATTGGCCTACTGTGGTGTTGATACCACTGCCAGTACTAAGGCTTTCCTGTCAAAATCGAGCACCTAAAAACTGAAGCATGCATTTATTTTGAGTAGGTTAGTAATTACTGTAATAGTGTTTTTACCAGTCTCAGCAAAAAGTCTATCAGCCAGCTGAGATTATCCAAAATGTTGCAGTCAGAGTCCTGACCATCACCAGGAAAATTAATCAAATCAATCATATTACCTCACTGGCTCCTTGTTTAAAGAAGGAAATGAAACAATATTGTTATTGGTTCATAAGGCACTGGATGATGTTGGGCCTAAATACAGTTGCTGGTCAGGTATGAAGCATGAATATCTCCCAGATCATCAGAGGTCTGCTTATTCAACGTTTCCAGAATTAAGCAAGGGAAGGCACCATTCAGTTTCTGTGCTATCTTGCCCTGCCTTGTCTGTTGTTAAAGTTTGCCCCCGAGCACTGTGAAAAGTGTTCTGTAATGACAGTGTGAATAATTAATTCATTTATTTATTCATTTGTTGATCCTAACCTTTCAAATAACCTTTCTGGGTAGGAGCTCCGGAAGGAGAACCTCTTGTGACTGTGGCCTTGTGTCAGACTCTGACCCATTCTACTTATTGTGCCTGACCTGGCTGTTCTTCAGACCACACCACTCATCTTTTATGGAGCGCTACTGGCTGATGAAAGGACACAGAGAGTTTGTTTGTTGAAGTGGAACTGCATCAAAGAAAGGAGAGAGAAGAAAGGCGGAGCAAGCCCGGCTGTCACTTTAGTGAGACCTGAAGCATGGCTGCTTGGCTTGAACAGATGAAAGGGTTAATATCATTTGACAACAGTCAACAGTGAGTAATGAGTCCAAAGGCTTTTGCTGCCTTCCTCATCCTCATGCTGTTTGACACTTTTTTATTGAAGCATAGCCTGTTTGTTGTGCTGCTTTGCCACATCCTACTTTGTTTTTATTTTATGCACCAACAGCCTCCCCTTGATGGTTTGTATGCGCCTAGGTAAACACGATTTGGGTATTGCAGTTTATCCATCACTGGTGGTGTGCTGAGATGTTTCTCCCCCAGGGCCTTGCAGAGTTGCTGTATCAGGTGGAATAGTGCCACTTTCTTTCTCAGTGGCTGGGTTGCTGGCCAAGGGAGAAGATCTCCCTATTGGCCCCCGGTGGATTGAGCAGACAATCCTTAGGTGACACTGCATGTTGTACCACATCCCAGGATGGTGCCACTGTGTGAGTGAGTTTTTCTGGGTACATGTGTATTGCAAATGCATCATATAACTAACAAACAAACAATAGCTTAGAATATAGCTATTAGCTCTTTACACCAGTCTAAACTACTTTGAACTTTCCATCCACCTCAGGGATCATGATATTGGCCCTGAGGTGGATGGAGAGCCAAAAGGGACAAAATAACAAATATATCATGAACTAAATATGAATGTCCCAATAAATAAATACATGTACAATGAAATAAATACATGTAATATTAATTAAATGTACCATTTATTTATTGAAAACATTATTGAGTAATTACTCTATACAGAGTGAAATAATCTGCCATCCATGACATTATGTTGAATGAGATGGATAAAGCAGGCACCGGCTTCAACGCTATTGACAATCTATAAGCTAGATAACAAATAACCTAAACATTTCTTTTTATATTTGACCTTTATTTATACAGGAAAAATGAATTATCATTTTCAAGAGAGACCTCTTCCACTTTTATATAAAATCATAAAAGTTACACACAAAACAGTACAAGATCATACTAAAGTAAAGGATCAAAGTGTTAATAATTACAAAAAGATGATTAAGAACAAAAGCAAGAGCCTATTGCCATTTTCTCAATATTTTTTTATACCCAACATATTAAATTGACCCAGAAAAATCAGATCAGGGAGATGCTGTTGTCCCTAATCCTGTATAGATTGTGGGAACACAGACAGTAATGATATCCTGGGATTGGATGTTGTGACTAGTGTGTTTTGGTGACATATGAGAAGATAAATATGAAGGCAATAAGCCAAGAATTGATTTATAGATAAAATTGTACCAATGGAAGACTCTATGAATGAAAAGAGATGGCCATTTAACTAAAGAATACATAGTGCAATGATGGGTAAGTTGTTTTCATCCAGTAATGAAAAGCAGAATCTAATAACTTCAATTCAATTCAGTTTTATTTATATAGCGCCAATTCACAACACATGTCGTCTCAAGGCACTTCACAAAAGTCAGGTACATACATTCCAATTAGTCCTAACCATTGAACAGTGCAGTCAGATTCATTTATTTATTCAAATTGGATAAAAAGTTTTTCTGTCTAAGGAAACCCAGCAGATTGCATCCAGTCAGTGACTTGCAGCATTCACTCCTCCCGGATGAGCACGTAGAGACAGTGGACAGTCACTGGCGTTGACTTTGCAGCAATCCCTCATACTGAGCATGCATGTAGCGACAGTGGAGAGGAAAAACTCCCTTTTAACAGGAAGAAACCTCCAGCAGAACCAGGCTCAGTGTGAGCGGCCATCTGCCACGACTGACTGGGGGTTAGAGAGAACAGAGCAGAGACACAAAGAGAACAAAGAAGCACTGATCCAGGAGTACTTTCTATGGGAAGGAAAAGTAAATGTTAATGGAAGTAGCTCCTTTAGTCGTTTCACCTAGAAAGAAAGAACATATAAACTCTGAGCCAGTTTTCAAGGTTAGAGTCTGAAAGAGAGCACATAGAGTTAGTTACAGTAAAAGCTCAGTCAATCACCATGTCTAGGAGAGAGAAAGGATTAAACACTGAAAGACAGGGCCAAGTGGATCATCCGTAGAGGGTGAGCATTAAGTTGTTGCCAGCAGAAGCTCGGACAATGCCCCTCTCCAGAAAGGTGTCACAGGTAGACACAGAGTCAGACCAGGTGTAGCTTCTAGGAAGAGAAAAGAGAGAGAACAAAGTTAAAAGCTGAAATAACAGCAAATAATGCAAAATTAAAGAGTAGTATGAGAATGTAGCAGAATGAGTGAAAGTGGTCATTATGTCCTCCAGCAGCCTAAGCAGCATAACTACAGAGATAGCTCAGGATGACCTAAGCCACTCTAACTATAAGCTTTATCAAAAAGGAAAGTTTTAAGCCTATCCTTAAAAGTAGACAGGGTGTCTGCCTCACGGACTAAAACTGGGAGCTGGTTCCACAGGAGAGGAGCCTGATAACTAAAGGATCTGCCTCCCATTCTACTTCTAGAGACTATAGGAACCACCAGTAAACCTGCAGTCTGAGCACGAAGTGCTCTGTTAGGAACATATGGAACAATCAGATCTCTGATGTAGGATGGAGCTAGATCATTAAGGGCTTTATATGTGAGGAGGAGAATTTTAAATTCTATTCTGGATTTAACAGGGAGCCAATGAAGGGAAGCTAAAATAGGAGAAATATGATCTCTTTGTAGAGAGAGTAAACCTTTGTTTCTTTGTATGTGCCAGACTTACTAAAGCTGTGTCTTTGCTTTGAGTTCAATTAGAAGGTATGCTTATTGGTAGATTGTTGCTTTTCACTCTAACTTTGTTTTCTATTAGTCTGTTAACTATTCAATTCTCTATAAAGTTTGTAATTTTTAAATTATGTATAGATGCATAAAGCCATTTAATTTTTTTTCAAAAATGAGACCAGGCATCATAAATATGGTTTAATCAGAATTTGAAATTTTCCCTTTTATTTTGCAAATACATGTTTACCTTTCTCTAACCTTCCTTTTTTATAGATTTAACTTTGCAGGAATTCTGATGCATTCTTCCTTCTCACTCCACCCACAGTGGTAGCAGTGAACTTTTGTGTCAGTGCATTTTTAGTGAGAAAGCCACTATTGGAAGACTATTCCACACTAAGGTGGGTGTTTCTAGGATGTGTTTTTCTGCAGCCACTTTGGTGTGAAAACAATACAAAAGGCCTTTCATGTTAGAATCGTACATTGTGTTCTGGAAGAATAATACATGACACATGCGTCAAAGTACATTAGTTGAAACTGCATCTTAGGATAAACCTTAGTTAATGTTACACATAATGTTGGTGTTGGAAATTTTATTGCCTAATATAATGAGATATTTTTTTATATAAATTTTATCCCAAGTAACTGTTTGAGGTGCAATTGGAAATTATACTTTATGATACTTTTTTACTCTAAGTCAGTTCAAGTCATGTTACTGTGAAAGTGTGGTGTTTTTGCTCATAATTTGCTCATCATTCTGACAGATTCTATTAACCTCAAGCTTGAAGCACTGGATCAGCTGGAATACCCACAAACACACAATAAAAACTCACTCATTTAGAACAAAGGGGAAATATATAAGCTATGATGACATTACCGCATACTTTAAACTTTCCCCTCATTTCAGAAAATCATCTATGCCTACATGCAAACCAGAGACTCCAGCAAAAATAGTGTACACAAATATATATGCTGCTCCAGTATGTGGCAGTATGTACAACATCCAAAGCTACATAAACAAAGGCAGAACAGCACCATGGTCAGTAATTCGTGCAAACAATTGTAGCTTGTTTGTTGTTTGACATCATTTACAACTTGTTCTCAATTGCCAAATGTTTTGGCAAGTTTAGTGGGGCCAGGGCCAGGGCCAGGGCCAATCTCACCAGATATACTCTACCAGTCAAATGTTTTAGACGCACTTTCTCATTTAATGGTTTTCTTTATGTGTATGACTATTTACATTGTATGTAGATTCTCACTGAAGGCATCATAACTGTGAATGAACACTTACGCAATTATGTAGCAAACAAAAAACTGTAAAAGAACTTCAAATATGTTTTATATTTTAGATTCCTTAAAGTAGCCGCCCTTTGCTCTAATGACTGAAATATTAACCTTTAGCCATCTCTCAGGTAAGTTCTTTTAAGGCTCTTTGGAAAACCATTTCAGTTGACCAGCTCATGAAGCTCAGGGAGAGAAAGCCAAGAGAGCAAAGCAGTCATCAAAGCAAAGGGTGGCTGTTTTGAAGAATCTAAAATATAAATATTCAAAGATAATCTCAACCTTTTTGTTTAGTACATAAATCCAAATGTGTTCATTCACATTTTTGTTGCCTTTGGTGAGAATCTACAATGCAAATAGTCATGAAAAGAAAGAGACCCATCGAAAGTGTATCTAAAACCTTAGATCGGTAGTGTAAATAAGCTGAGAAGTATCCAACTGCAAACACCCTTCTTAGCTACTTTCAGTGTCTGGTTTCCACAGTACTTGTACTGACTCCCTTACTCATAACCTTAAGCAGTGAACCCCTTTTACTAACCCTGAACTCTAAAGGGCCTTGCTTGCATGTGGACATCCACAAAGACTTCTTGTGGGTGGGTACAGATGATGACAGTTCAAAGAAAGCAAAGAACCATTCAGTACTGGAATGGATTGGATTCTGGGCTCGGGTGACTTGAGGCTTCTAAAAGGGAGAGGAGCAGTTAGTGGGGGTTTTGAATAAGGCAGGACTTAAGTTGAAAGAGTTGAAATAAATATATGACTTGCTATTTTGGATCAGAAGGAGTGCCCTGAGGTGGGGTGGAGATTTTGGTGGTGAGTTGGGTAATAAGTTAAAGAATGGGAGTCTGGGCTGGTGAATCCTCTTGAGAGTAGGAGAGCGGGCAGTCAATGGCTGAGGCAGAATTAAGGGGCTGCAATGGACGGCCGTAGATAAGGGGGTTTCCAGGGACAAACTATCATTCACATAGTACCAGAGGTAATCCGGGAGCAAGGTCTTAACTTCAACCTGGAGGAGGATACAAAGAGGAGGAAGGCTTAGGGAAGTTATATTCAAAAGGCTAGATTCTACAAAAAGACTTTAGTAAGAGCTTGGAACTCAGAGGGCAAATGTGGACCAAATGTGGACCATCGGGCGAAAGTGCTTGTCCAAAAGCTCCTTATGACTGCTGCAGCAGATCAGGGTTTGCTCACAGGTGCACTGCACTACAGCTGATCCACCTCGCCCTCCAGCAGAGCTCCTCAGAAGAGAGAGCTCACAAGCACAGAGACACACACACACACACACACACACACACACACGATCATTACATAACCTGAATCGTAAGCATGGACTTCATTTAGAACTCTGCTTCAGCACAGCAGTTGAGCATCTGATTAGGGTTGAGAGTCTGCAGCCGTATACACACTATTCCTACAAGCAATGATGATTTGATGAATGAAGTTATAGGCATGACTCCCTATCATTTCACCCAAAAGTCCATTGCTATATAATCAAAAAGTTGCTTGTAGAGCAAATATGGATAGAAAACATGTAGAGAAGTCAACTTTTACACAATAAATCAGATAACATAGTCCCAACTATGAGATCAAAGATCTCATAGTTAGGACTCCATTGGTGCAGATGGAGATGCTATAAACAACCTAAGGTTCAGAGATATATCAGTTATTCCACATTATATTATATTATAATATATTATCATATATTATAATATTTAGTTGCCTGCAACAACAGCACCAGCAAGATGACCACTCCTCTTACTGAGCCTAAGGCGATAATGCTGGGAAAATTGATAAACGGCTTTATTGTTGTATCTCCACAAGATGGTGGTAGACATGCTTAAGGTAGGCTTTGTGGTCCTTATTTCTAGTTAAAAAATGTAAAAAAAATTTCTTTGAAAACTATTTTTTATTTAGATGGTAGAGGTGGGCTGCACGGTGGCGCATTTGTTAGTGCTGTTGCCCTGTAGCAAAAGGGTTCTGGGTTTGAATCTTAGCCTTGGGTCTTTCTGCATTAAGTTTCCAAGTTCATGCATGGGTTCTCTCCGGGTGCTCTGACTCTCTTCCGTAGCCAAAATACATGACTGATAGGTAAAGTGTTTACTCTAAATTGCCCTTAGGAATGAGTTTGTATGATAGCCACCAGTCCCCCCTCCAACCCTGCCAGGATAAATGGGTATAGATAATTGATGGCCACTTTCACACTCTTCGCTACATTCTCACACTACTCTCCAATTTTGCATAAGCGCGGACGGCGCATTATGAGCAACACTCTGTGTTTAAAATCACCCTTTAACTAAAGTTTGTCTTAACTTTAAAAACACATAAACACAGAACACAAAGCTGATCACGTTTGCTGCAGATAGCCTGCTAGCACTAAGATAGCAGTTTCACACAAACAAAACCAAACTTCATAAAATGAAAAACGTTTAGATCATTTCATCCTAACTGTTATTCTGCCCAAACCTAACCTCTGACCATGTTGAGGAAAAGATGTCCGGGGCGGCGAAGTTTGAAGAAACGTCAACAGTCAATAGTCAACAAGCGGTTAGCCTTCGGCTAACCTAACGAAGCTGTGGGTGGGCGGCCTGTTCTGTCGTTACCGGTGATGCGGCGTCGTCCTTCTCTCAGGCAAGGAAAACCACTTCACTCGGGTTGTAGAGACTGCGTCTCTGCTGGGGACTTTTCTCGAACACTGTGTGCGTCTGCAGGGCTCGGAGAGAAAGTCAACAATGCCGGTGCCTTAATTCCCCGTTCGTGAATGAATACCGGATACACAAACAGCAATTCATTCAATACTCAACTTTTGCATATGCTCGGTGATCATATGAGACTCTTCGATCCAGTTTGAAGAGTTAAGTCTCAAAAAAAAGCCAGCAAAAAGACTTCAGCGCGCTGTGTCTGCTCCTTGTTCCGATGGTCAACCGGCTTGGAGAGGTCGGCTTGTGGGAGAGGGGGTGCTTTTATACAGCCAGTGGCATCATGGAAAGTCTTCTGTTACCCCCCTTTTCCTCTTCTGAAGTTGTGCTGAAAGTCTGTTAAATGCAATTTATTTTGAAAACTCCAGAAGAGTTTGTCCCGGAGTTTTAATGTTGAAATCCATGGCTTAGGGTTCGAACAATTGAATGGCTGGAAGGTATCATTTGTGATTAATGATCTGTTAATTTAAACGTATAAACACAGTTTTGGTTTTGCAATAGAAATATAAGGATGAAAAATTATTGAATAAAAGTGAGAATTATTAACATTCAGTTACTGGCATCTCAGCATGGCTTAAAATAAATTCCAATGCTCTTTTCTCTTCTTGATGCCAATGACAAGGACTGTTGGTATGTGATCAATAAGCCTCAATGCGGCCCATGAGCTGGGCTTTGCAGCAGAAATCTATAGCACTGTTTTCAATTATTATTACAAATCCATTGCTCTTGTTTTCCCTGCCCCTGCTAAAAGATGTGGGAAGGTTGTTGAAACAATGAGAACAAATCGATAGCTTCAGAAAACAAAGCACGCCCTGCAGAGCCCCAACCGTAGGTCAGGCCAAAACAACATAAAAACTGCCGTATTATGATTAGTATGATTCAATAGTTCTTCCTCTGTTCGCTCCACAGAGACATTCAGTCTTTTAGTGGTAGAGGACACAGGCGGATGTTTCCATCTATCTTTCAGGAGGTAATGGAGTCACCATCTCCCGATAGATGTGTCCTGACCCTGTCGTCTCCTGATGGTGACTCATCCGCCTGTCAGACCAGCTACAAGTTGCACACTCAGACACACAGGCAGGATTTTCTCTGCACACACTCTCTGCACACACTCCCTAAACACTTCGACTCGACCTTCCCTCCTTCTCTCTCCCTCGGACTGTTTACAGCTCCATCATAACAACTCGCTGATATTTGACATAACACCATTAACTAAGACATACACACCATGGTAATATTGTAGATGAATTAAGAGAACAGGAAGGTGATGCTGAATGTAAAAGTCCAAACACATGCAGGGCTTAGCACTGCACACATGGCGCCTTCGGACGGAAACATGACATTATTTGGACTCTATGTAAACGTAACTGATTTAAAAGAATCATGCTAATCTCGGTGACCTAGATTAAAAATAGTACAGTGCACGGAGGGGAAAATCAAATTAATTACTCCAATTATTTTAATGACAAAGCTGACTGATTTATTTCAGAGCAGCAGAAGTAACTGGGCATGGTACATATGTAAACTAATTTTGAAGCATATTAAATGAGTTTGCTGTCTCATGGAGAACAGCATCAGTGTAAAACAAAAAAGCATGTGCTTTTACTGTTATATTTGTATAACAGTACTTCATATTATATTATATTATATTATATTATATTATATTATATTATATTATATTATATTATATTATATTATATTATATTTAGGGCAGGGACTTAATTACAGCATCAGCATCATAAATTTACTATAGAAGAATATAACGAGTTCATTAATACACAATAACACTGATGCACACACTCCAGCCCAGTAGGTGGCGGTAATGCTCCAAAGCTTGTTTGTCAATCACAAGAAAGATGCGCAGGATGTATTGAGTAAAGCAGCAGCTATAGTATCACCTTAAGACAAAACATGTTGCTGTGAGTAAAGACACCAGAGTTAACATTAGCTACAACACTTCTGGTACAGCTTCAGAAGCAAAATAAGTAAAGCTTCATCTGATGTGACTGTTTAAGTTCATGTATGTGTCTGTCTAATGTTTCAGTTGGCAACCAAAATGTCATGAATAAAAAATTGTTATTGTTACAATTTTAAAATTAGCTATCTGACAAAATACATATTTAGATTTTTTTATTGCCTCCCACCACTAATTTATATACTATATTTTGCGTATTGTTATATTTTAGATTTATATACTTTTATTTTTTCACTGAATTATTCGATCATACTGTTGTGCAGTATACTCCTAATATGTTCAGTTATGTTTGCTGGCAGTTTCCTGACGTGCAGATAAGCTCTCAGAAAACACCGGGAAAGGTTCGAATGAATTTTATTGACTATATTGAAAAAGGGTTCTGTAGTTTCCAGCTAGTAGGTTCTGAAAAGGTTTGGAAGAAAGGAGAAAGGAGAAAGAAAATGTGCACTAATTGTAGCATATTTCTCAATCATCAAGGTAAGTGGTCTTACTGGTACGTAGATTAGTACAGTTACAAGGGACGGTTCTAATGGTACTGGGTAGTTGGAAAACTGTGGGGTATATATATATATATATATATATATATATATATATATATATATATATATATATATATATATGTATAGGTACTGTGCAGTAGGCTGAGAATTGGCAGATATTGGGAGGGCAGAATGGTAGGTGTTGGTGAAGGTTTATGTGGTTGGAGGTGCTGATGGAGAACGGTCATGCAGACAGGTGAATAGGTGGTAGCTTTAATACAGGAGCATCTCATGTTGCTGTTGTGCGGTTCTTCTTGAGATGAGCATGAGAGGATTTTCAGCGTGATGCTCTTCAGGAAGACACAAAGCCACATATTTATCAACATTCCAGGCATATTTCACATAGAAGTTGAATGATAGCACACCTTTACTGGCCAGAGTAAATAACCATGGGCGTGTATGCTAATAATTAAATGCGAATGTGAAAATGGTTTGAAGCTGCACAAAACAGCTTTCATATTAGCTGCTATGACATTATTGACAATAGATATATTTTTGGGATGGTAGAATTCTGGCTTAGACCAGTGATTATTCTGTTTATCTATTACAAATAAGATATTATCTGCTCATAATCTTCTAATAGAACTTCAACTCACAAATGTATTAAGTTCCTAAGTTTTTAGTAAGTCTCCCTGTCGCATGTTAGTTTCTAGATGTGTTTAGTCATTGCTGTGTCTTTAATATTACTATTGCTATTACCACCATGAAACTACTGATGTATTTGTTCTTCTGTAGGAATCACTCTATAAAAATAAGAGTACATATCAGTTGATACTGAGACACCCAAAGTGTTTTGGAGCAACATAGATCATGTTTTACTGTTTTTGCTGTTAAAAGTTTCTAATTACTGTTTCTAAATAATCTCACAAGCTCTGAGATGCCCTGATGTGTCAGTTCATAGAGTGCTGAGCACCAGCAGTGAAAAAGGTTTTAGGCCAGTGTTTCTAAATGTTGGCATATTGTTTTAGAACCCATCCCTACATTAAACCCCTCCACAACTTTCTATCCCATATGTTTCTTGGTCTTTATGATGCTGTTTGTTCTCTAATGTTCTCCAACAAACCTATGAAGCCTTCATAGAAATGCTGGATTTATACTGAGGTGAAATTACACACAGGTCGATTGTGGTTACTAATTACCTCTGAAGGCTATTGGCTGCGCTGAATTTTATATGAGGGCATCAGAGTAAATGGGGCTGAATTCTATTACATGTCACACTTTACTGATTTCTTTCTGTTAGAAAGTTTGAAATTCCTTTAATTACGTGCCGCTTTCTGTTTGTCTACCATGTAAAATCCTAATAAAATGCATTAAAGTTACTGGATATAACTTAACAAAATGTTGAAAGGTTTTAGGGATAGGGATATTTTGCCTGGACCTCTAGGGCCCAAGTAACACAGCAGGCAAAGTAGCCAAGGCACGAGTTATAAGATAAAGTAGAGCACTGGCCGTGGGCTTCACACAAATGCCCCTCTTCCATGGACTCTACTTTGGCTGGCTTTGGCCAAAATGTGACATGAACAGAATGCTGCTCGCTGATTGGCCATGAGCGTGGTCAGCCATATGTCAGTGGCATAAGAAAGTGTTTGCTAAGGTAGGGTAAAGAATGACAAGTCAGAGATTTTACCACACACTGCAGTGCCGGGAAAATTCAAAAAAACTCAAGAACGACTACTAATGCCCCTGATCCACTGACTCTTTTTAGGCAGCACGGCTCCGCTCCACTTGGCCTTGCTCAACGAAATCTGTTGTTTCCTCTGACCCAGTGCAGGCTGGAGTTATGGCTTGAAGCCTCCAGCTGTCAGTGCTACTACCGTTATAGTTTGACATTAAGGTAATCTGTGTGAAATAATAAAAAAGAAATAGGAATAATAAATAAATAAATAGAAAATAAAAAGTAAACAAAATACAAATAATTATTTGCATTACTGTAGATTCAAGAATTTCTTATATGTTTTTTTTTCGTGTATAAATAATCTACTGGAAAACTGATACAGAACTTGTTAAATAAGGCTCAGGGGTTTCAATGTGGAATGGGGTGTTGGCAGGAGAAACGGAGATAAGAGTGATGCTGCTGTCTGGACTGATAATGATCCAAAGTTTGCCTGTAGAAGTTACAATTTTGGGCTTTATGAGAAAGTTTTTGTCTGTGTTTTATATTTTCATTTTAGAGATCGATTCTGTATTCTATATCTCTTGTTTTTCGACACGGGGCATGCAATCACTATGAAAGGGAATATCATCATTTTATCATAGCTCAGAGGGATAATTTTAGTTGATATAAAAATATGAGTGCAGTAAAAAAATCAATGGGGAGCTATAGTTGTGTACATGACCATAAACAAGAAGTGAATTGTTTGTCCATTGGCTTATCAAAATTGTCAGTGTTTTCTATATTTTTAAATAAAAAGCAGAAAGCTGTAAGCATGATCGCCACATGAGTGGTTTCAAAAATAAGTTTTGTTTAACCTTCCTACTACCATTAAATTTCTGTATTACCCCGTCCAATTTTTTCATATATGCCTTTCGTTTAATGCTACAGGATAACACAATACTGCTCAGGCATCGCCTTAACGTCAACTTATTTGTATCTTTTGTCTTTGGTTGGTATTTTTATTAGTTCTGCAGGTCGTCACTATAGTACACAATTGAATCACTAATTGACTAAACTGTGATGGAAACATCACCGCAATAATAATGTCACCATATCTGATGCTACTCTATGTTTCCTCCACTAATCAATATTCAGTCATCTAGCATGCTAGAGCTTTGAAGGTGAAAGTGACAGCTTTACTGACTTTCTACATTAATTTGGCTAAATACCATGAACCATTAGGGGCACTTATAGAGCATTGAAGTGTCTTTTCAAGACTGTTAAATAAAAAAAAAAAATAATCACATACCCTGTCCTGAGCACAGCAGAACACTGTGAATTTCACAACCTCGGTCCCAATACACATGCACTATTCAGAATGGGAGCACTTCAAAAGTAACTATGAAGATGTGACAGGTCTTGACGTTTCAAAAAATCTTCTTAATTTCCTCACCTTTAGATCCACATAACATGTAATTCAATAAACCAGCATACATGGCAACATAAGAAACAGATTGATAGCAGCTAAAATATTTCACAATTAGGTTTTCCTTACAGTACCATGTGGAGGAGAGCATAGCATAGAATAAAGCTGGGGTTGAGATTAAGTATTGTGAACATTTTAGCTAGTTTTAAAGTAAATTAAGGTAGAGAAAAAAAATAATTTAATTACTGGACTGATGGTAAGAAGATATGCTTCTTTTGATGAATAAGATCATACTGACAATAAAGAAAATTATTACTCTAACACATTGCAAAGTAAGCCAATACTTCCCAGTTCTGGGAAGGCTCAACTGTCTACAAAGACACAGATGGGGACTCTGGAAAGACTGAGAAGCAGAGGACAGCTGAAGTCTAAGTTTGACAGATGCCCTGGCTCTTAGGGAAGCAGAATTAAATAGCTGACATTTTTTGGACGGAGGACGTTTACACCCTTTTACTGTCTCAGACACCCGCTCTTTCCTTTGCACACATGCTCTCCTTCGCAGAGCAAGCTGTCTGACAGAACATAAACACGTATTAGCTGTGTCATCTCTCATTGAAGCTTAACGCCACAGCGTTGGGTGTTAACAGGCTGCAAGCCATACTAATGCACTGTGACTGGTACAGTTAAAAGTGGCACCTTTTAGTGCACATATGGTTATATTCATGTAGACACATGCAGAATGTGGAAAACACGCTTTATCTCAAATAAAGGAGCTAAATCATATGCTTTGTTTATGGAGGATTGTAGAATCTTGTTTGCCACCATGCATGCAAAAGTATTTACATCCCTAAAACTTATTTGCGTTTTATCACTTTACAACTGTAAACTTCAAAAATTTTATAGGGATCTTATGTGACAGACCAACACAAAGTAGATCATTTGATAAGAGGAAAGAAAATACTACGTGATTTTCAAATTTGCTTTACAAACTAAAATCTGAAAACTGTGGTGTGTTATTTATTTACCCTTGAATGAAGACCAAGGAGCACAGCAGACAAGTCAGGTAGAAAGCTGTGAAGAAGTCCTAAGCAGGGTTAGGTTTTAAACTCTGTTTAATCCATCGTCTGAAAATGGCACAACTGCCATACTGGAGAATCTGTCAACAACAACTATTAGTCCTGAACTCCACTGTTGTAATTATGAATATGAATATATTATTCAATATTTAATATTAATACTTTAATATTTTATTAAATAATATTTCAGTCTGTTAAGGGTTATCCTGTGAATACCACCCTGATAAGGCGGTGGTTACGACAAAACTGAAAGGGATGAGCCAAGCTCTGATATTATTGAACAGCAAAACTCTGCGCACACACATGGAATGAATTCATTCAAGAATTCAAGAATTTATTAGCAAAAATAAGTCAACTCAAAGTCAAACATATTTCAATCAACAAACTCTTTACTATGCTAAAACAATCCAACTAAACTACCAAGCAGAATGAAAGAATAACGAAGACTAATGGGCTGTGTACAATATAAACAAGTTGATCAAAGATGGTTAAAAACCATGACCAATGAAAGAGTGATGCAACATTACCATGCAATGTTTATGTTTAAGAACCAAGGATTATCTTGAAGAATCTGGGAACGAATTTAAGTTAGTCTTGGAACTAACTTAGGCAATAATTGGTATTCCTTTAGACAACTATTCACAATGCAAGATCAGATAAAATATAATTTTAATAAAATAATATTTTAAAGAATGATTTGCTGAATAAAACCAACCTTCTGGATGACCAATTCTCAACAATGTTTAATTAGCTGCCTTTATTTCTTAAAATAATATTTAATGAGATATTATTTTGAATAAGAACCAAATCTTTGAGAAATGGGCTTAATTGTGTTAGTTTAGTAAAATAATATTTAGGGAAATATTATTTTGAAAACTAACAACCTTTTTGGGTAAATGATCTTTAGCAGGCAAGCACGTGTCCTTAGCTGTTAGCAGTTAAAACTAACAAAAGAAGCTTATAGCTTATCATCAGAATCAAACACATACCTTTAAAAGACCACTAATGAAAGGGTTAAAATGCATAAGCGTGGATGGCGTGTTATGGCTGATCTTCTGTGTTTAAATAACCGTTTAAATAAAGTTTGTCTTAAATAAAAAAAAAACAAAACACAAACACAGAACATAAACTGAGCACATATGCTGAGCAGATAATCTGCTAGCACTAAGATAGCTGAGTTTTCAACATAAACAAAACCAAACATCATAAAACGAAAAATGTTTAGATTATTTCTAAACACTTAGAAACACTACTTCTCTCTGCCCAAAACACTACCTCTACTGTGCTGAGGAAAAGTTGGCCGGGGCGACGAAGTTGAAGAAAGCACCCACAGTGAACAAAGGGTTAACTTGCAGCTAACCTCGCTGTGGGGTGGGGCGGCTCGTTCTGTTGGCCGGCCACACTACACGTTACTGCTGTAACCACGGTGATGCGGTCCCGTTGTCCTCCCGTTGTCCTTCTTTCAGACTGGGAAAACTGCTCCACTCGGCTGGGAACTCTCTGGAACACAGTTTGCTTCTGTAAACCTCAGAGAGAAAAATCAAGCAACGCTTGTACTTTAATTACCCCCGTTCATGAAGGAATACCGGATACACAAACAGCAATTCATCCCTACTTAACTTGCATATGATCGCGTGATCGTATGACACTCTTGGATCCAGTTTGAAGAGTTATGTCTATTTGCCTGCAAAGAGACATTAGCGTGCTGTGTCCATCCGTCCAGTTCTGCTGGGGACCTGCGTGGAAGAGGTCAGTTTGTTGCAAAAGCGGGGTTTTAAAAGACTTCAGACAGGGGCAGCGAGTTACATTTTATCAGTACAATGAACAACCACAGCTCCAATGGATCGGTTTAGATCAAAGCACATTCACCTTGTAAGAATGGACCAGTCAAAGGCCAGACTTAAATCCGATTGAAAACTTCCAGCCCAACTAAGTCTGAAGACATGCTCTGAAAGACTTGGAGCTGTAAAAGGCAGTAAATAATTTGTGTTATGCTATCATATAAGATCTCCAAAAATTTTATTAAAGTTTGTTGAAAAAGTTCCAAGAGTGTCAGTATTTAAACAATGCATTGTAAGAGATTTCATAAGTTTTTGTGCATCTTTACACCCCCCACTCCTCCCCACATGCACACACAAAGAGAGAGAGAGACCTTCTGCACCCAATTTATCTTTCGCTCAGATGGTTAAGTACCTTGGTAACAATGTGATACAGGATCATGGGTTTATGGACTTGTATCTGTTCAGCAGGGATCAAAAGCCTTATTGGTGTGAAGGGGCAGCAGTAAGGTGAGAGACGGTGTGAGTGTTCTCTTATGTTCACGCACCCAGGGTACCTCAGCCCGGCTGAGTCATGATGAAATCTGTTATTCATGGAGTCCAAAAGCTGCCTCTTCAATTTTTTCTCGCACTAGAAACTGATATGATTTCTTCTATTTTTCTGGCTTCACATCTCTGAGTACAGTTTCAGATTTTAGATGGACACTCAGCTCTAACTCACCCTCTTTCTCTGCGTCTTTGTTAACCTTGTTGAACGTCTCCTCCTCTTATCCAGTCTCTGCTCTAATCTCACAGCTTCTTTCGCTATCGATTAGACTTCTCTTTCAATTTGTCTCTCCCTTTGTCCCACACTGATTCAGTGGCCAGATTCTGCAGTCCCAGTCGTTGTTTTTACAGTTAAGACATCTCGTCCTGTATCATTCTTTCACCTTATTTGATATCATTCCAACATCCCGGTCCATCTGCTCATTTACTCCCGTCTATGTGATTAATGGGGCAATTTTGATTAATTAACAATGTGGGCACCACTAACCAGGCTGCTTTGTCCCAATAAGTTTCTGAACTTATGTAAGACTAAGACAAGAGGGCAAGTGATTATCTAAAAGTTTATTTTGTGCTACAATAGATTTTCTATTAACAACTGTATTAATAACTCTGTTATTTTCTGTCTCCAATCTACGTTGTTGGCACATAAATACTTTAAAATACTTTTACCGACAGACTTGTGTTTACTTGCCCTTGGACCAAATGAAAACGAAAGTAGATGAGAGCATATGATGCTGTAATGAAATCACATCTAATCAGTTCCAAAAAATCCAAAGTTTTAATAATTAAAGCC
Organism: Crenichthys baileyi; assembly: GCA_036173005.1. Taxonomy (NCBI): domain Eukaryota; kingdom Metazoa; phylum Chordata; class Actinopteri; order Cyprinodontiformes; family Goodeidae; genus Crenichthys; species Crenichthys baileyi. The sequence goes on from JAHHUM010002324.1 coordinate 202,067, forward strand.
GGCACGGCATCCCCAAGGGAACAATACCCTCACACACGAATGCAGCTGCAACACATATGCTCTTTCAAACTTAAAATCTACTTCAGATCTACAGTCCAGGGGATTGGTAATTGTTTTGATTCGTAAGATACTGCGTTATGACTTTATGCCCCTAAAAAGGACTTTAATGAGAGCGTTAATGCAACAGCCTCCACACATGTCTGAAAGCGGAAGTCTGCACTAATTTATTTCAATAAAAATGCTGTTAACTACTGCATGAGTTGCTGGGTTTAAATGTTGTGGGTGCAAACAAACATACTATTTTATAATTCAAACATTAACTGTAGAAAGGTTTAAACTGGGAGATGACTGAAACAAATTCCTGGAAATATTCATTAAGAAATGCATAGTACCTTTCCACTACAAAACTCCAATTATACCTCAGGCTCCCTACAATCATTCCTACCAGGCCCGTTTTTGGGGCAGAGTTCTATCTGATTTTAGGGTATAATAAATTCATTTTAGTTTAGTAAGTCATTTTTGTTTCCTATGATGAGCTCTGCCACCTGCTGACATATATAGATAAATGCTTTTATCTTAAATCCACAGAAATAGCTATCTGTTCTGTTTTGGTGCAGCCCATCTTGATGTGTCCAATGTGTGTTAAAGGCATTATTTGACACTCGATGTGCATTGCCCTTCAGTCTTCGTAGATCTTTTTTCACAGTAGGTTTCATAATTGCTTCTAGAGGCATAGAATAGAATAGAATAGAATAGAATAGAATAGAATAGAATAAAATAGAATAGAATAGAATAGAATAGAATAGAATAGAATAGAATAGAATGACTCATTATTTGTCCCTCAGTGGGTGTGTTTTCTATGGACAGCAGCACAAGGGATAGGCAAATAGCAGCACACAGAAACCTACTAATAATTATAATAATAATACATAAATAACTCTAATGAATACAGAGGAAATTAAAATTGGAATATGTCGATTTATTAGAAAAAGACGTATCTGTACATATCATAGTGGCTTGGAGTGTTTCATATTGTGCAAAATAGGCTCTATCCAAGAATACAGAAATTAGTGCAATTATTTGGAGGACATTTCTTTCCCTTAAAAAGACCGAATGTGGTCCCTCGTTCCATCATGAGCGTTCATCAGGAATTACCAGTATAAACAAAGTGAGAGTATATTTGATTATCAATGCTGACTTGATGTGTTAACTCCATTTTATCTCTGTCCCCTCCTTCTTTGCCTTCAGCCTCTGTTCTTCTCTTCGTGGTAATTCCTTCCCTTTCTCTTCACCCTTATTCCCACATTGTCAGCCTTCATCATGCATCTCCGCCTGCCTTCACCTCTCTGATGCCTTGCTGCAAATCTACCCCTCTCAGCCCCATCCTCAGCTAGTATTGATTGAGTCCTCAGAGCTTCATTAGGATTCTCCCACTCACCTTGTTGGATGCATCCCCAGGGCGGTTATCCGGCATGGGCTCTTGAGAGAGGCGTGGGGGGGTTACATCTCAACTCTTCCCATATTTCACTTTTACAAGACTTACTTGCCTTATCTGCTTATTCCAGGCTGCTGAATCTGTGCTTCAAGGGTATTTCCAGCAGCCTTGCCCTACCCCTAAACCCTTTCCCATACTGTCATGAATATGTGTCACTGCCAAACAGGAGGTGATGACTCAATTTGGAAGTCTGTATCTGGGGTGATTTGCATTCAGCTGGCTTCAACCACGTTCTAGTTCGGATACTTTTTCCTCACTTCTCCTTTCCTCCTAAAATCCTCAACTTATGCCCTCTGTTTCAAATGCAAAACTTGGCAGTAAAAGAAAATCTGGAGATTTTAGCATAGAACTTCCATAAATATTGCAGGGAACGGTTGGGAAAAGAGATCAGAATGCATCCCATTAGTATGGAAAAACCAAAACAGAAAAAAAAAACAGGTGATTTGACTCTTGAGAGAGTCAAATCACCTGTCACTCAAATGTCACCATCTGTTTTGACATGATGCAATATTGGCCAAATGTCACACTGGAATGACTAAATTACATGGCAACTGTTCAACTTTCAAAGATGTAGCATGAAGAGTAATGTGATTGTTCTGGTGCCATTAAAAGTGATGCATATGTAGATTCTGTAGATCAAGATGAATTACTGTCCACTGGTTCAGACCAAAATAAAACTGCTAACACAGTTCAACTATGATATGCTCATTTTACATCAATCCTACTTCTCATACTTTTGTGGTTTTAACACTATTTGGGATTTTAGTGAAAGCATACTGTAAGTTTCACTGTGTTAACAGTGTTGATTTGATCCTTGTTGATCAGTCTGATCATTGGAAAATCGGTTTGGTGGAGAAAGGACTGATACAGGATTACAAAATGTTCAGCCGATTCTTTCTACAGTATCCTGTACATGATGTAAAAGAAAAAGCGTTCAAAGAAAGCACTGAAAGTGCCGAGACTGTTTTTGTAAAGGAATCTCACATAATTTCTCATTGAGGTGAAGTTTGTTTCACCATTGGGTGCCAATGACTTTTGTAATGCTTTGAAGTTTCGTAACGGTGCTTAACAGCTATTTCACAGTTTTGAGTCTGGAGTCTTTTTTTAATTATGTCTAGCCCCAACATCCCTACTAAAAACCATGGATATGCTTTCTAGTTCATTTTATCCTTTCTTGGTATTCTTTTTCCTTCTGTGAATTTCAGAGTGTTAACAGCAACTGCCTTGCTGTTTTGCTTCTTCTCCTCATGGTCCTACATCTGGTGTCTGTCTTTGCTGCCCTCTTTTAAAAAGTTTCACTAAGGCATGTTGCCCCTTTTCCATTAGTACCTACTCTACTTGACTTGGGTCGGGTCGGCTGAAAGAAGAGCCAGAGAAGGCTGCAGGCATCAAGACAAAGCACTATGGATTATCAAGCTGAAGGGTATGAGCTAGAGGACGTGTAAGGGTAAGCTAACGCTAATGCTAGCTTGCTATAGTGGTCAAATACACAATAAGCCCAGCGTATAATGATTTAACGATTGAGGTTAATAGTAATTAAAATATGCTGTAAATTATGACACTGTGGCTAACCCAATCAGTGATCAACAGTTTTCTGATGTCGTGCTTTCTGCACGACTCGGCATGGCTGAACCACAGCTAACCAGGTACTAAGAATAATAATGGTTCCACGTAACCGTTACTAAGTTGAAAGCCTAAAAAGCGATTAGTGCTGCATAGAACTGTGCTGAGTAGGGACTAGTGGAAAATGGGCATTTGTCAGTGCACACAGTCTGAATGGTCAGACAATTAACCGTTGTTTTTGGTCAGACTTAGAAGGACCTGAAGAACCCTTGAAGACTGGTACAGGTGACACATTTTATATTGGATTTTTTTTTTTTGTCAAACAGATTCTAAACACAGAAATTATATTTTATGACATAGATACATTGTAAATGGCGAATAACGTTGAAGGTCATTAGTTTTCACTTCACTTTCCAATTGTAGAAACATCCACTAAGATAAGGGTAATTTCACTTTTAACTGCTTTTAAATGACGTGAGTTTAAATTAAGCATGTGGTGGTGGGGGGTTGCATTTAGGGGTCCATTTAAGATATTTTTAAAGCTATATTTACCAAATCTAGAAGCAGATTATCAATCATTACAGTGAATATTTGTTAAAGCTTATGTTTTACAAATGGCTACAAGTCCCACAATGATATTTAGACACTTTTAGAGCACTTAACATCTGGAAGGACACCAACATTCACTATGTTTTGAAGCTAGATCCAAATATGAATCTCAGTTGCAGCTGTTTGTGCACAATCCGTCATTTTCCTCCTTGTACATTGGCTCTGAGCTTTTACATGCTTTTGGCTAAAAGTTTCCAGAAAGTGATTTGTCTTGACTTTACCTAAATATGTCAGTAGAAGGCAAGGAGACATAAAGCAGAAGCATAAATGGGAGCAGTCAGTCATGAAGGAATCCGTTTTAGAAAGAGTCGGAGATCCCCATGGCCAGGGGCTACACACACACAATAACCCCCACATACCGTAATAACATACCTTCAGTACTTCAGTACTATCACACAAGTGTGAAACACAACTACATAAGTAAATTTATGTCCAGACAGAGGTTGTGGAAAGACAACAGTGAGTTAGCATATTCCCTTAGTCACATTAATTCCTCAATTTCAGGGGTTGGCTTAGGATGTTCTGCAGACCAAGTTTCAAAGATGTGTCTGATATGGAGAACTGTATGTTTTCACAGGGCAGCTGCTGTATTCCTTCATGTCCAAACCACAGGATGATTTAAGGTCATGCTGAAACATTTAAGTTAAGTAGTAGTTGGGAAAATGTACAAAAACACATTTACCCTACCCCTTCCAACCCGCTATTGTTAGCTAGTGCAGATATTCCAGTTGGTTTTTACCAAGTGTTGTATAGCTTAAAAATCTTTTATTTGCTCATCTGTACACAGGATGTAGGAGATAAAGAAGCACCCACAGTGTGAAAAAGATTTGAGGGACTACAGGCCTGGTTGTATTTACCTTATAAAACAATAAATCCTCAGAAATTATTTGACTCATCAATAATTGAAACCGCCATGTTTGTTAATTTATATTGGCAGCTTTTAAAAAATCAAAAGACAAAATATGACGTCTTCAGGTGAACTTGCTGCAACTTCCAGTCTTGGGCATAAAATATTCTGATGTCTTCAATGTTTTCTACATGGAATAATCTTTAAAATCCCACACCAGCAAAACGGTTCACTATGGACATTCTGAAACTGTGCATTGCATATATTTATTCCTAGATTAGAAATATGAAAACATCATGTCTTGCTGCACCAGTTACTGACATATATGTCTAAATTTAAAGGGCTGTTTAATGTAAAGTTCCCTTCTCTGCTGGCCTGATCAGCCTTTTGCTGTGGGGAATGTAGAGGAGTTGGGAGGGCTGGTTCAGTTCTCCGGCAGACACCCTGTTTATTTAGCCTGACATTCTTCTGGTGCTCTTCGAATCAGAGACCCAGCCGACCTGCCTACTTTCAGCTTGACTCACGATCAGCGTGTCAGTACCAATGCATATATGTGTTCCTTTCTGAAGCTGCTGCAGGGTGTCGGAATACTATCGGTGCTACTAAATGTCTAATTCTTATTTACCATCATGGGATTTTTGTCAGCTTTTACAACCTTTTTGGTATGTGAGAGGCACTCTAAAGGAAGCTATTGTGCTTGATGTCAGACTGAACGACAAGTTGAGCCTTTATATTAGGGGGGTGAGGGGGAGGCTTGGGGGGGGGGGGGGGGGGGGTGTTTGGGGGGTACGCTGCCTTACCTCAGAGGGAGTTTATTTACCCTTCTCCTCTAATTAAACCACTGCTTTTTACTGTGTGCGGTAGCCATTTTGGATCGTTGGATCTATTGAGGCCTGTAACGAGTCATCGGCGCTTCGGTCGATACCGCTCACATGGACGTCTTCACTGGCTCCTGTTTAGAGTTTGTCCTAATTGATATTGAGTGCTGACTTGCATTTCGTTTAGCATGGGTTGAACTCCTTGTCGCTCACAATTAGCTGCCTTCACACAGAGCATCAGGGTGCAGATATGTACACTCAAATACGTCCTCATGGAGCAGTTAGTGACAATTCATGATTTTTCATTTTGCATTTTGCTTTGCTATTAGATTTCTCCTTCTCTTTTGGGAGGAACCCTCTGACTCTTTTATTCCCTCTGGAAAGCTCAGTAACGCCTGATGGGCTCAGAGCCAGAGGATTGGCTTTCTCATTATTAAATTCTCTAATTTCCTCCTTCTGTCTACCTTTTTATGTGCAAATGCTAGTGAGGTCTTAGTGTAAATGTGATTCAGTCCTGATCTGTCCTGAGGTGTGAGTTTGTGCCAGTGCAGCGCTGCGAATGTGATTCTTTCTCTCTGTGAGTGGTTGCTTCTGGCTTGTTTCACTCGTTACCCTGTCATAACAAGTACTCCGCCACTGTATTTCACCTTACATGCGCACGGCCAACCCACACTCTTAAACATAGCTTACACATCCAGTCTTTTCCTCACCTCATTAAGCTCCAGAAGAGGAGACTAGACAGAAATACGGAACAAGAGAGCTTAAGAATGGACAAAGTGACACATCATGGTGCTTTAAATGGCAGATTTTTTTATTTAATTTTTACACTCTTCTAGGTCATTTTCAAGTGCTGCAGCCCAAGTTTTCTTCTTTCTTTTTTCTTTTGGGAAGTACAAACACCAAAGTGCCAGGACTTATCTGTCAGCCGCTCGACAGGAGAGCCCAGACGGCAGTCAGAGATGAATGTGTGCATGTCTGAGAAATTGTGTTCATGTTCTTTGGAGTTCCCACTCTGCTTTGCACATACACATTTGTGCATGGATGAATGCACAAGACACATATCATATCTTCCACAATATCATTCCTTCCAACATGCAATTTCTGGAGATACACAAACATAAACACGTGAAACCTTCAAAAACCTGCTATGATTTCACAGGGAATGCCTTTCAGCCTGGTAACTCAGGACACACGAGCAACCGAAGTATGAGAAGCTTTGGCAGCTGTCCTTCCTTGGCCATAGATGGGGATTTGACTGCAGGGAATGTGATAGCGATCATCTCCTGTTACACTAATGTAGCCTCTGCACACACACAGGATGGATAACCCGTCCGCGATAGCTGCCGTTCAGACTGGAGCACTGCTAAAAACATATCCTGCAAGAGGTTTTATGAGCTTTACCGATTTTCATGGCCCGTAGTAACAGGGTGGTTATTGAGCAAGGCCCCACAGACATAGATGAGAATAGATTTCAGTTGTGTTTTTAAAAGATATGCAACACAGTCTGGCCTCAAGGTTGGCCATACGGCTTCCCCCTCAATGGGTCTGTTTTACTGATTGAACTGTAGCTAAATACGCTCAAGTATTCCCCAGGTTAGGCAGGAGTGTAACATTTTAAAGGTCAAGTTTATTTTGAGGTTATACATGCATTGCTCTGTAAGCTACCCAGGAGTCTCCTGCAAATCAAAAGTCATAACCACTTACATCTAATACTGAGAAATAACAGTAGTTTAGTAAACTGATTCTATGGCAGTGGACTGAAATTAAAAGGTGTCACAGTCCTGGTCATAGATCTAAATAGACTCATGATCTGCATACATGTGATTTTCATTTGGGACTTTTAAAGACCTATTTAAACCATTCGTTTTCCAGGGAGCAATATCTGTATACCCCACAACTTCAGAGAATAAAAGAGAAAGAGGTATACAGGTTTGAATTAAATGCAAATTAAATGGCAAGGTATAAAGAAAACGGACACTATTTGCAGCTGTTGAAAAGCCTAGTGCATAATTCTGTCTGGATTCTGGCTCAGAAATGGTAGAGATTGTCTGAACTAGATGGGTTCCTGATCATAGTCCACAAATTTCCAATAGGGTAGAGGTCAGGGCCATGCCAGAAGCTTAGTCTTAGCCTGCTTTATCTACTTCAAAACCAGCTTTGGTCGGTGTTTGGGATCATTGTGCAACTGGAACACCCACTTGTGTCCAAGTTTGTACAAGAAGAATTTGAAGGTATTGCTTGCATTTCATTATTTAATACACTTTGTGCAATATACCATTACCTTTTGTAGAGAAACAGACCATTTGTATATTGATAGACTATGGTTGATGGTTAGTACATTCTCATTAGATTTGAAAAGCTTGTCTTAACCCTAACCTAAACCTAAACATACTTCTTGGTATAGTGGATAAACTCTTTGTCTCATCTGACTATGAACCATTTCGTCAGAAGGCATTTGGTTTTTCCGGCAGTTGCAAATTTCAATCAAGATTTAAGGTGTTGATTTCATAGTGGGTGTTAATGATGGTGTTAATGTCACTTGGCTGTGGATAGTCCCTCTCATGTCCCAACATCGTTCAGTTATGGTAGGATTGAGCCTTGATGGTTCTATGAGGAGTCTTACATCTGATGATGTTCCAGTAAGACAGTGACATCAAAACCAGTTTTGAGATGGACAGGTCAGGCTGTTGGAGTGGCCTTCCCAAAGTCCTGACCTCCATCCTACCGAAAACGTCTGAACTGTACATAAAAGCCAGGCTCATCCCAGGAACCCAACCGATTTAAATGAGTTAAAGAGTAGTCAAATATACAGTCAGAATTATGCCAGGAGCTTGTTAATGGCTACAAAAATGGCAACTTACTGACTTTTAATCAAATATACGAGGGGTGAAAATATACATGCCCTTTAGAAGTTTGAACAGTCTTTGAGGGACAGTCAATTTCCCTTTGACAAAACTTTGTGGTTATTAAAATGGAAGACCGTGGCAGGTTGCTGTCCGTAACAATTATTTTCCACATGAAATATTCAGTATAAAGCAGAACATGGTCATCGTAAGTCAGAAAACTATTTGGAATCAAAAACCCCTATGTATTTCTTTAAGTAACTATATTAATCTTTGCATGAAAATACAAAAATGGTTAACAAATTAAATTTGGGTAAAGAGGAATGGTTATTTTTTGCAGAGAGCCCTTTTTTCATCAGAATATATTTAATGCAATCCACATGATGAAATTTACAATATCAGAATATTGCTCATTTCATACATAACTAATGAGGTAAACATAACACATATCACAGAACAAAATAAAATACAATAGTCCCCTCCCCCCGTCCACACACATACACAAACACACACACACACACAGTCCCAGCTATCAGGGATAATTTACAACAATGGGGAGCCAAGAACCCTAGCCACTGCAATTATTGAACTAGTGGTGCCCACAAAGTTCGTCCAAAGAGTATATTGCATTCTTTCCAAATGTAATGTATTTGCAAAGTCAATACAATAGAGTTTTAAAGGAGGAGTGTCTCTTTTTTTCCAATGAGTAAGAAGATGTTTCTTTGCGATAATAACACAATAGTATATAAAACACCGCTTTGCACTGCTCAATACCACAACATTATCAGAAGTGCCTAAAATGATTGTTAATTGATCCGGATTTAACTATACATGAAGAATTTGAGGCATTAAATCAAAGATGTCGGTCCAGTATTTTTTAACGTTAGTACAGAAAGCAAAGCTGTGGCTTAAGGTATCTTCGGGTAGGGAGCATTTTCCTCAAATGTGAGAAATCTCAGGGTAGATTCTATTTAACCATTCTCTAGAAAAGCACAAACGATGGAGACTTTTGTTTTGAACCGAATGGTGTCTTGCGTTGTAAGAGCATGTATGGACATTCTCGCGGCTTTCTTCAAATTGAATATAAGTAATTGTAATACCCATTTCTTCTTACTATTTAGATTAAAAAAAAGATGAGTCCACAGAATTCGTTGATATCATACTCTCATAGGTATAAGACATGAATGTTTCACTACAAGGTGGAACATTCATGTCTTATACCTATGAGAGTATGAATGTTTCACTACAAGGTGGAAGTTGGAGGCATTTATAAAGGCTGGAATTGTTAGGAGTTCCAAAGATCTATATGTATTTCCTGACTTAGGGCCTAATCTTCAAAAGGTTTGTGTGCACAAAACCACACACTAATCTGTTTGCGTCTGCAAGCTGTTCTACAAACGAGGTGCTAATCGTATTGTGTGTGTAAAATCAGCGGAATAGCGGGCACAAACCTTGTAGCTGTAGTTTGCCTTCCTGAATGTACAATGATAATGACCCAGACATGCAAATCTATGGGTGGAGGATATTCAAATGTAATCCTTTACCACCCACAACGTGATTTATCAAACCACAATCGGATTGTGGGTGATGTTTTTGCGTCTAGATTTAGCACGTTTGAAATGCAGGTACTAACTTGGACGCAAAAATGTCTGCTGTCACTTTGACAAGAAGGAGGCAGAGAGAATGACAGACGGCGGAGAGAAAGAACCTTCTGTACATGTGTCAACAGATTTGGGTTGTCAAAAATAAAAATAATAAAAATAGATGAGAATTAGAGGATTCTATGTAGGATTATCTAAGGTCTGATTTGGAGCCATCACAAACAAAAACCATGATATTTCTCCTATGGTAAAACTTCTTCCAACACTTTTCTTCTTGCGTCTGGATCATTCCAGCGCACCATCACTGTCAGTGAGATCATCTGCTGCTGAAGCACAAGCCGGATCATGCGGAGGTGTGCACACAACTGTTCAAGCGCGCACAGCCTGTGTAACTGTATTTGCACATCATGCAAAAGACCCACTGTGCTTTGATGTTAGTATATTTTTTTGTATTTATTAATTTATTTAAAACATGCAATTAGCATTGAATTTTACAACAAACTAAACAAAAAAGGCATATAAGATCGGTTTTCCTCCAGAGTTAAACCTAGAAACAATAATTAGTACATTTTTTTTACCACAACATACATCCCCATGTTCGAAAAGGAGTGGGTGGAAGTACAACTGATTGAACCCCACCCCTTTTGCTATTGTACAATTAACTCAAAACAAATAATTTCCAACATCCTGTTTCCTTAAACAATTACATAAGTAAATATCTCACGGCTACTGATATTTAGTACATTCATTAGTCAACTAAGTTTTTATTTAATAAAATTACACACTTTCAGCACTGTCATACATTGCCAGAATCATTTCTCATTTCTAATGTCACAGTCCTTTGATCTCTTATTTGCACACCTCCTAACTATTTATATAATTTCCTTTTCTTCTACAGTTGATATGAACATAGAACTCAATTTCCATTCAGTCAGATGTTCCCGACATCCTTCAGGTATTACAGGATCAGATAGTTTGCTTGCCAAGTCAGAACCCACATTCACAAAAAATGTATTTAATTTCTCAACAACAATATTTATATTATGATTATCTTCATAATCAATATTGAAAAAATTTGGAAAACTATTTTGTTTTCCTGCTTTATTGATCACAGTGTTTAAGATTTTCCAAATTTCCTTTATATTGTATTTGTTCTTAAACAGCACTTTACCATAGTAATCTTTTTTTTAATAAGTTTTATACCTAATTTCTAATTCCTTTGTTTTTTAGCCTTATAAATTCTATGTACAGTGTGTTCTTCTTTTTGCAAGCATTCTACAAACCTTTCGTCAGCCATGGAGATTCGTTATATTTGGATTTTTTCCTTAGTGCCCTGACTGGACAGTTTCTGTCATACAGCTTTTTAAAAGAAAATTATCATAAGCACTATTAACATCATTTTCATTGATCGCACTCTCCCAACTTTCTCCAGCCAAATCACTTTTAAATGTGTTTAATAATAACTCTGACAAACTCTTCATTAGATGATGTTCTGTGAGTCATTTTATAATTTGTATCACACACAGTGAAAACAGGAAGGTGGTCACTAATATCCCTCAGCAAAATTCCAATGACTGATTGATTTATTATATTGTTTGTAAAAATATGATCTAAAAGTGTAGCACAGTGAGATGTTATTCTTATTGGTTTAGTGATCAATGGATACATATGCATGATATAGTATTGATATAATCATCTGTTATTATTTATATTAAGAACACCAATATTGAAATCTCCACATATGAAGACAGTTTTATGACCTCTTAGTGTATATATTCCCTCCATCCACTCTTTAAATTGCTCTATACCAGACCCTGGTGACCTATATACACAACTAATTAGTGCATCCTTATTTTTTCCACCATATGTTTCAACTGTAATACAATCAACCAAGTTATTTTTGGTAAATGACATTTATTCTATAACCTGGAAATAAATATTTTTACTTACATATAGAGCTACACCTCCACCATCTTTTGTCTGGATTAATTCATGTTTCAGTAATTGCAATAACACTAAAGGGTTGCATAAACTGACTTAAGTAACTTTTAATATGTGGGATGTTAGCATATAAACTTCTTGCATTAATATAGATCAATTATAATTTTCCATCCTTATTTATGGCTTCATATTGATATACAGTATAATAACGGCAGTTATTATTGATGTGATTGAAAAACATTATTATCCGGATCAAAAATATTCTCCACATCATGTACATTTTAATCCGTGTATTCAAATGACTGTATCTCCGTATCTCCATGCTGCTCAGCCCAAGTTAATAGGTTACTTTTACTTCCAGATGTAAGATGATTGACTCCTTCTGACTGTGTCATAGTATATATCCTGTGTCCAAATTTACCTTTCACTTCTCCATATTCAGCAGTACTTCTCCAGATCCTCGATTTTACTCACGACTACCACTTTGGTTTGTTCTGGTGGGCCATTTAACTTGATGCATACCTGGTAGTTCATAGTCCATGTATTTTGGATTTTCTTCATTTACCTCAGATGACGCGCTCTTCTTGCAATATCAGCGTTGTTCTTTGTCAGATTCTCATTAATATAAACATACGAGCTTCTTTCCTTCTTTCAGAAGTGCCATCTTGTGCTTTCTGTTTACAAATCGTATAATGACTGCCTGCTTATCGCTGTTATTCCTTTTAGGGAGAGCATGACAAATCTCAAATTGACCAGAGTCCAAATCAATCCCTTTAGACTGAAGGAAAACAGCCACCTGTTGTTCCGTGGAGCACGCATCCATCTCGCCGCCGGGGTCCCCGTCACTGGCCGCAGTCACGCTCTTGCGTACGACCTAAGTTTGATCTTAATCCAGGTAATGATAACATCATTTATTCGATTATACTGTTCCAAGTCAGCAATCCGGCTCTCTAAATTAACTATTTTCTTGTCTTTCTCCATATTCACTGTGCCTAAGGCCTTCACTTCCGTAACCAGCATCAGTATCTCTTTCTGTTGCATCTCCACGATATTTATTTGTCCACTGAGAAGGTGAAGAGTCTTTTTCATATCATCCACTTCCTCAATAGTCGGGTTCCTCTTTGGTGGCATATTTTTGCCGTTTTGTACTTATCTCTTCAACTGATGAATCAAACGGCTCAATAGTGGTCAGCTATCTTCTTCCTTGTACCTTGTTGCATGGTATAATGTTGATAATATAATTAATAGGAAAGAAATAAAGACCCAACGCCCATGTGGGAAACGACAGTGACACCTGGAAGGGTGTGATTTGGAGGAATGGCCTCCCTGATCTGAACCTGAGTGGTGTTTCATTATTGGACTTCTGTGCCAGTCCCGGATTGTCAATAATGAACACAATGTTCAGACACAAAGGTGTTCATCAGTGCACCTGGCACCAGTACACCCTAGGCAGGCAGTCGATGATTGACTTTGTAGTCATGTCTTCGGACCTTCGGCCGCATGTCTTGGACACACGGGTAAAGAGAGGGTCTGAGCGGTCCACCGATCACCACCTGGTGGTGAGTGAGATCCGCTGGAAGAGGAGGAAGCCAGACAGACTTGGCAGGTCCAAGTGTATAGTGAGGGTCTGCTAGGAATGTTTGGCAGCCCTTGGCCAGGGATGTATTCAACTCCCACCTCCAGGAGAGCTTTGACCAGATTCCGGGGGATGTTGGAGACATAGAGTCCATATGGACTATGTTCTCCGCCTCTATTGTCAATGCTGCCGCCTGTAGCTGTGGCCATAAGGTCTGTGGTCTCTCCTGCTTCCGCCTCTCTGCCTGCTCAGATGCTTTTCTCCTAAGCTCCCTGCTTGCTTGCATTCTTTTACTCCTAACTTTTGATCTCTTAGCCAAAATTACAGAAATATTGGACTAAAACTACTTCTTACCAGCGACTCCCAAGGATTATTATTATTTTTATTTTATTTTATTTATTTCTAAAGGATTTTGATGTTATTATAATCGAACTCGAAAGATAGGCAAGTTGACGCTAGCAAACAGCACAAAATGCCTCCCTTCACCACAGAGGACTTCGACAAACTTTTACAGAAATTGGCTGTTTTTGGAGATGAAAATACATCGACTAGAAGTCAATGTGGAGATGAATATGGGGTACAGCGATGATTCAACTGTGCCTGTGATCCCAAACAGTGACAGCCAGCTAAACAACTCAGCCAGCAATCAGAACACTGAGAATAAACCTACCGGCAGACCCCCTTGGAATGTTTTAGGCCCAAAAAATCAAGGTGGACGACTCACTGGAAGATCTCAGAAATTAAATAAATTAGAATGGCCAGAATTACAGAGAAATGCCCCCGTTTCCCCTGGGAAAAGGAGACTTCGACAGCGAGCTGCTGTCACAATTGATAGAAGTGAGACAGCTGGAAATAATGGTATTCCCCTCCAAAACAGATTTGCCCCACTACAGAATGAAAACCAGGAAAAAGATCCATCTTCTGAGAACAATAAAAGGTTTGAGAACAACCTTCATTCTAAACAGTCTTCTAAGCTGCCAGAGAAAAAGAGCCCAGCGGACCAAGAACCCTAATAGGGGGCAACACGCTGTGATGGGATTAAAAAACGTCTGCAACAAAAAAAAAACACAGAAGTTATGATTGGTACCAGTAACGTGGTATCCGATATCTCAGAGAATATTCTTGCAATCAAAAAAAGCCCCCTTTTTTAAAACCTTATTATTGTCAGGATGTGACTTTTGACTTGTGTTTTTTTTAAACCAGAGGTTTCTTGTTTAGGGTTTTGTATTCATTTTTTCTTTTTTTTCCACAGTTCTGATTTTTTTTTGTCTCCCAGTGTGTTCTCCTCTGCTTCATCTTCAGTTTGGTTCAGTCAGTTTTTTTTGGGTTTGTTTACTTTATAGTCGGGGTTTTTATGGTTTCTAATTTTGCTAAGTTCCTAGGTTGTTGTTACCCCCAGTTTCTCATTTTACCTTAATTCATGTTTAGCTTTATTTATCTTGGTCTATAGTTTTTTTTAGCTCTGCTCACTCCCCTTTTTTAGTCCCTTCTCTCAGGTCTTAGTGTTATTAGGTTCACCTGCTCCCTCCTCTCCCCTGCGTCCATGTCACACCTTTCTCTGTTTTTTTGATTACCTGCTCCTTTTTCCCCCCCTCATGTTTCTTTGTATATTAGTGGTCTCTGCTCTTTGTTCGCTGCTGGTTCCCTCGTCTCTCACCCCCGTTCGTTCCCTCGCCCAAGCCTTGAGTCCTGTGTGTTCCTGCCGATGCTGTAAGTGTTTTGGATGTCTGCCTCTTTACAGCTGCAGTGTTTTTTTTTTTTCCCTTTTTGATCTTTTTGGAAATAAAACAGAGACTGCTCAGAATGCTGCTGCCTCGCTCTTGTCTGCGTTTTCGGTCCACCCCAAAACCAAACCATGACAGCAGAACCGGAAAACGGACCAAGCTCAGACAGTTAAAGAGCTAAAAGAAGTGGGTGCAGCAAGCAGGAGGAGACGCTGCGCGCTTTGTATGGTGAGGAGGGGGAAAACTTACCCCTTCGCCTTTGCTACTGGAGGAGATGGAGGAATGTTTTCGGTGAGACCGACTGGGCAGCCGTGGGGTTCTTATACAGCCCGGCCCCTCCTCCAAGCCACGCCACCCTCACCACAAGCGCTTTTCACCCCAGCAGCAGCAGCTCCGGCCAAGGGGCACGCCCACAGCAGCTCTAGCGGAGTGCCCCCCCTCCGCCAGCCGCAGCCGAGTTTCCGGCCGGATTCTCCTCCTGCCCCGGACGAGTCTTCGCAGGAGGTCAGTCCCCATCGGGGAATTTTCGGTGGGGCGCCTCCTACCTCTCCACGGAGGGTCCTTCCCCCATGGCCCCCCTCCGATCCCTCAGAATGCTGCTGCCTCGCTCTTGTCTGCGCTTCGTTCCCCCCCAAAACCCAAACCATGACAATTATACACTGTGGAGCCATGGATGACGTGGCTAAAAAAAAAATCAGAAGGACTGAAGAGGATTTCATTTGTCCTTCTGAATATTGTTGGGGGTCTCAATATCAAGGGTGTTTTCTCCAGGGACCCTTTGCACTGATTTTCTGTGGAGAAGAATTTTTTCGAGACTTCTGATGATTTAATAAGTGGTTGAAAAAAACGTGCTACCACATCTGTGAACTTCATCGACAACTTTAATATTTTTTGGGAAAAAAGACAACTCTTCAAGCAAGATAGTTTCTGCTTGAACAAGCCAGGAGTCAGACGTCTCACATCTAATCTCTTCTATTCAGAAAAATAACCGCCAGCAGCTTCGACCTTCAGCAGAGAACATGGAGTATCAACAACAATGATAACGCTGCCTCCAACAGCTCCAGCAGAAACAACCAGCCATTTGAGAGGAAAAGGGGGGCCCCCCCCCGTTAAAACCCCCCCCCCCCCAAAACCCAACCCCAGACCCCCCCCCCGTTAAACCCCCCTCACCTCAGACCCCGACCCAGACCGCGCAAAACTCCCCATCTCCCCACTGAGCCCCTTTTTGTTTTTACGGGTTCTGATAACTAAAAGGAGCTCTTAAAATTGGGACCCAAATTGCTCTGACATCTTCTCCATTAAAACACCCCCTGTGGCCGAGGCCCTGCTACTAAACCAACATCTTCCAAATACCGCAGAGCCCCACCACCTCCTAATCTATCTCCTCCTAATCAGGACCTTCAAATCACTTCTCTGTGATACAGTCTGGGCCCCAGTGGTAACTCTATCAGAAATGAGCATGTCCAGGAAAAACTTGGGCCCCTAACAGGAGATAGTTGTAAAATCTCTGTGCTTATACGTGACAGAAAGTACAAAGCCAAAAGGATAAGAGACCGTAATAAACAATCTAAAGAGGCCATAAACTGTCCGGTACAACCAGACACAGAGTTAATATCAGCAACTAAGTCATATAAACTGGCATTATTAAACATTAGATCTCTGTCTCTGGCCCTCTCCGTCTGTCCATCCGACTGTGGGTGAAATCCTGAGGACAAACTAACAGTAATCCCAAGCAAGGAACAAAACTCTTTCCAGAAACGTGACACAAACTGGGGCCCTCTGTCTGAGACAATGTCTGTGGGTATGCCGTGAAGGCGAAAAACCTCACGTGCCAGAATGTCCCCCATTTCCTTGGCTGAGGGCAATTTTTGAGAGGGACTGGGTGAACCTTTTTTAAAAAATCTGTCGATGATGGTTAAACAGAAATGTGAAACCATTAGAAACTGGCAAACCTGTGGCGAAGTCCATGGCTATGTGTGACCAGGGGAGAGGAGAATGGGTAGGGGATGCAAGAGTCCAGCAGGAGGCGATGAAAGACTTGGCTTGGGAACATTGAGTACAGGCCGTGACGTAATCTGTGAAATCTTTGAAAGAGGGCCCCCCAAAATGAGTTCGGACCTCTGTAACATCCTGCTGATACCAGGATGACAGAACAGATGTGAATTATGGCATGAATTTCCAGTACCTTGGGTACGAGGCGTTCCGGGGAAAAAACACCGGTCAGGTGGGATGAAGTTGGGATAGGGAGGTTTTTGGTGGATTTTTAAACCTCTCCCCCCAACTCCAACATGGTGACAGAGAGTCTCACTGATTCCGGAAGAATAAACTCATCCCCCCAGAGGTCTGTGACTCGGAGGTTTCCTGTATTCTGGACAGGGCGTCTGTTTTGCCTTTTGACTCCAGGTCTGAAAGACAAAGAGAAGTGAATTTTCCAAAAAATAGAGCCCCCCTTTGCCTGCTGGATTAAGGCGCTTCGCTGATCTCAGGTACTCCAGGTTCTTAGTTTTGTCCATACAATGAACGATTCCTTAGCCCCCTCTAGCCAATGCCTCCACTCCTCGAGAGCCAACTTGACTGCCAACATTTTCTGGTCCCCCACATCATAATTGTGCTCTGCTTGGGGACAAAGTCCTAGAAAAGAAGGACATGGGTGAATACGGCCCTCAGAATTTTTTGGCTTAGGACAGCTCCAACCCCTGTGTTTGAGGCGTCAACCCCACAATAAATGTTTTATCTGGGTTAGGGGTCCGTAAACAGGAGCAGACGTAAATAATCCTTTAAGCTTGACAAAAGCTCTTTCAGCCATCTCATTCCAAACAAACCTTTTTTGGATGATGTGAGAGCATTAAGAGGGGCTGAACGCTATAGTTCCTGATGAACCGTCTGTAAAATTAGCAAACCCCAAAACCTTTGAAGCTGTTGCGGGCGTTAGGAGTAGGCCCATTCCAAGACTGCCTTGACTTTGGAGGGGTCCACTATAAACTTGGTCTGGAGAAATGATGAATCCAAAAGGGAATGAAGTGATAGTGGTGTGAAAACTCACAAATTTTCAGCTTTGACAAACAGATGATTTTGAAGAAGACGGAGGAGGACAGCCCGGACATGATTTCCGTGGGTTTCCAGATCCTGAGAATAAATCAAAAAGTCATCAAGGTATACAAAAAAAACTGTCCAACCATATCCCTCAGGACATCATTCACCAATGCCTGAAAAAACTGCAGGGCATTGATTAAAAAAAAGGCATTACAAGGTACTCATAGTGACCAGTAGGAGTGTTAAATGCCGTTTTCCCTTCATCCCCCTCCTTGTACGAACAAGGGGGGGCAAGCGTTTTCTCAAAACAAACTTAGAGAAGATCTTGGGCGCACTGAATCTGGTCGAAAGCAGTGTTCATAAGGGGAGAGGGTATCGGTTTTTTGACGGTGATGTCGTTTAAAACCCCTGTAGTCGATACATGGTCTCAAGGAACCATCCCTTTTTTCCCAAAAAAAGAAACCCCCCCCTGCTGGAAGAAGAAGGTCTGATAACACCAGCATTTAGTGACCATCAACATACTTCCTCATGGCTTGGGTTCTCTGGTCCTGACAATGAATACAATTCGACCCTAGGGGGAGAAGTGCCGGTAGGAGCTCAATGCTACAGTCATAGGGTCTATGAGGTGGAAGTGCCGTACCCCGGACTTGTTGAAAACCCCCTTAAGTGCATGATATTCAGGTGGTACCTTTTAAAGATCAGGATATGTCTCCCAATGTCATTTTTCCGGAAAAAAACTGTAGAGGCAGAAAAAGGGCAAGTGGGCCGAGCAGGACTTAGCCCAGCCCAAAATCTCTTTGGGCCTTCCCAATATGGGGATTGTGCTTTTGTAACAGGGGGCCCCTAAAAAATGGGTGTTTAGGAGAGTTGATAATCCTGAATGTGACCTCGTCCTGATGATTGCCCCCCAGTGTGATTTTTATTACCTCCGTCTTGTAGTATGAACTGTTGATACTATGACCATCCCCAAAGCCAGGACATTACGGGTGTCAGACGTGGGAAAGGAGCTTGATGTCCCTTTTCCCTGGCGAACGACTCATCCATAAACTCCATGTCCGCCCGAGCAAAAGACACTGACACCTGATGAAAAGTGGAAGACCTTGAATAGTTGCAGGAAAGAGCATGAGGAAACAGACAGTTGGACTTCGCTTCAGTAGAGTTCTCCTCACCTCTACTGACCTGGGCTTTTAACGGACACTTGAATGCAACATGACCTGTCCGCACAAAAAAAACACAAATATTCTTCCTTCGTCGATCTCGTTCCCCGCAGAAATCTTAGAACGACCCAACTGCATGGGCTCCGGGTCACAACAGTGATCAGAAGGGGGGGGAAGACCCTTGGGTTCTAGGGGGGGGAAAAAGGACTGTGAGCTGAAGGGGAAATTTAAACCCATCTATGAAGCTCTCCCTCCCCTTTCTGTGAGCCGCAAATCGATGCGGGTTTGCCCGGTCCCCAAGTTGGTGAAAGGGGGCAGGGGTAGTCCCGGGTACCGGGTTTTCCTTAATGTTCTCATTCAGACCTTTCATGAAAGCATATTTTAGCATGCTCATTCAAAAGACTGTCTGCTGCAGTAAATGAAGTCAATGATATAAGATGTAACACCTCTCCCGTTTATGGGGAGAAAATCTCTGGCAGCTTCACGACTAGGAAGAACGGATCAAAAACCCTGATGAGCTCTTTGAAAAAGCAGAATAAGAAGCACATGTGATCGAACCATTTTGCCCACTCAGCAGTGCCCCATTGCTTAGCCTTTTCCAGAGAGCAGGGAAATAACAAACGCCACCTTAGAGCGCTCAAAAAGGGGAACGAAGAAGGCTGAAGCTCAAAATGAATCTCACATTGAGTAAGAAAAGCACGGCACTGGTCAGGATCTCCCCTAAACAGTTCAGGAGGCGTGAGTCTAGGGTTTTTTTACCACAGCGGAAAAATCGGAAAAACTGGGGGGAAACAGGTGTGAGGACGCTGGCGTGGAAGCAGGAGTCAAGGATCGCAGCATAGAAAACCTTCCCCCCAAGCCGGAAATTAAACGGGCATAGAGTGATCAACATTAGTGCGCCACTGCTGTGCTGGCGATGGGTCCATCTTTTGGCCAATTTTACTATCACGACCAGAGACAGGAAACCCAAAATTCAGCCAAACACAAAGTGATAATAAAAAAGGTTTTTCAGAAACTCACGATCAGAGAGCAGAAGAACAGCAATCAGCTTCCAGGAACCACTTCTCAGTCTGGTGATGAGGCACAGAAACCCAGAGGAGGAAGAGGATCCAGACATTTTAATGAGGAAACGTCTAACAGACTGAAGTCCATTGCCGACTGATCCAAATCCCTCGGGAAACCAGCTGACGCTGTGGACAGGAACACAGAGAGCTGTGATTGCCCTCTTGACAATAAATCCAGGGGAGCTAGAGAGCCAGGCGAACTCAGGCTGATAAACCAGCGGCTAGGCTGAGACGTAAATCCAGGGACAGAAACAGGGGGTCGAAATTCCGGGCTAGAGGCGTCAGACAAAGGGGCAGGCAGAGACATAAACCAGAGGCAGAAAACAGAGTCGAAAATCCAAAATCCAATCCGTCAGACAAGGAGCAAGGCAAGAGGGAATAATCCGTAAGGCAAGGGCAAGGTCTGGGAACGAGATCAGTCAGGAAGGAACGCTGGATAACTACAAATGTTTTCGAAAATCTGGCACCGTCTGCCTGTCAGAGGGCTGTATATAACTGCAGCTCCACGGGTGTGGCATGACGGTGATTGCGCAGCAGCAGACAGGTGAAGCTGATGAGTAATTGCATGAGTGAGAAGAGCAGGCAGAGAAAAGGGCAGAATCATAACAGCATCAGTGCATCGTGTCGACTCTGTTGCTGTGGTCAAAAGAATGGCAGGACTTGGTTTTGTTGCCAGAAGAGCTTATTCAGTTCCAGGTCCTCTTCACTTGGGTTCACATACACACTAACCATAACTCATAAGGTATAGTAAAATTTTTTTTGTCAAACATTTTGTTTAATCTCATACATGATGTGTAAAGTAATATTCTTTATCACCTTTTTTAAAATCAATTATCCTTTCCTGTGGGTTTTTTGTTTCTCTTTACAGAATTGTCTGGTGATATTTGGAGGAATAGATGGCTATTCAAAAAAAGTATGTTTTTCCTTTTTACTGACAGCTTTTACATATTTAGTGAGGGCATACTACACAGGTCAGACATTTATCTTAGACTATATGTGTTTAGTGTTACACATTTTCCTATTACGGGTTTTCTCATTTACTTTCGTGCATTTCTGAGAATAAAAAACAAAATTCTCAAAACTACTTGTCTAAACTTCAAATCATTTTGTCACTATAGTTGTCCTCCTCTAATGCAGGAAAAAGTTTTTTTTTTCTTTGCGCTCTGCAGTGTTTTCTTCCTGTTTGTATTAAAACAACATCATCTGTCAACAAATTACAGTAAAAGCATAACTGTAAAACTTTCCAAGTCTCTTGCCATTGATCGCTTTACAATACTTGTCATAGAAACTTCAGCTATGGTTTACAACACAACATCCCTCTAGAGTCACTGTTATATTGGCAACATGACTATTGTGTATGGATAAGACAGTTTGACTGTCTTATCCATACACAATGAAACAAGGACTTCTCATTCTGAGGCTCTGACATGTTCATTGACACAGATATTTACTTTTTCAAGATGAACTACGGATTTTGAGAAAGAGACAGGATTTTCTAAAGGGGTCTAAAGAGAAACATGAATCAATAGGTTGCAGGCAGTTTTTTTGTGTTATCCAAAATAATATACCTGAATATTTTTCATGAAATTGTAACAAAGTGTTGAGGTAGTGAAATACTAAATTTCACTGCAAACCTGTAGCTGTTTTATTGTAAGATCACAAAAAGCATATTGGCTGTTTTTTGTACACAATGTCATCCATGTTAGTATTTTAAATTCCAGATGGTGTTTGTATGGACCAAACATAACAATGGTGGCTTGGAAAACTATATTAAGTACAAAGAGCAGCTAAAAGCCCATCATAAAATTTTACTGTGTTTGAAGTAAGTTTTTATATCTAGATAATGTTTTGTGGTAGGTTTTGCCAGTACACAATTACTAAAACTGCACTGAAGCCGATTCATCAGATATTTCCAAAACATCCTGCTAACATTAGCCTAGCACATCAGCAGAGTGCTCTGCATAAAAACATCATCAAGTTTATTAAAGGCCTTAGCTGCGTGTCAAAATAAATACAAGGAACCAAAGATAAAGCTCTGCATGTTTTAGGTGACATGTAGAGCAAAGCGACTGACTTGTCAAGCCTAAAAATGAAAATGATTTTATGAACTGTAACAAAGTATCAGAATGAGACTCAGTATCAGCAAATGCCTAATCCTAAATGACTTGGATTGATGTCAGTAAAAATATATCTTGATCGGGGCATCCTTTAATAAAACCCTTTTAAAGATTTTGTGTAATCACAAATATGATCTCAATTATTATCTTGTACAGCACACTTTGCAATTATTAAATGAGTTCTCCTTTGATTTGAGTACACTTTTTCAGTGGGTGACATAAAACCCATGTCAGGAAAGATTTTTGTTTTTTTACAAAATCACTGGTTCCACACTAATTGATACCGCTAACAATTTCTATAAAATAAATGTATTTAGGACATTTTTTCTAAGGGGGCTATGAAGAGCGTTTACTTAAGGTTCTTATGTCACCGAAATGAAAGGAAGAGATGCAACTGTGTGACAGGCTTTAGTCCACTCAATTCATATTCTGGTAAACACAGGAGTGTGAGTAGAAGATGTTTCATTACAACTAATGACAGCTAAACTTGAAAACTTACAAGTTTACAAGTAAGACACGAAACATGGGCAGAATGACTGGCATGGAGCAGGCAGGCATACAGTAGAATCTAGCGAAGAACAATGAAAACCAATCAGCTTAAAAACAGAAGCTGGGATGAGAAATGACCAGAACAGCTAATCAGATGAAATGTGGAGCACCTGTGGCAGGGAGGCTAATTAACACAGGTGAGAAGGGACATGGAGAAGTCCAGGGAAGTAACAGAAATAGCTAAACGAAACAAGCTACAAGAATGAACTATGAACCTGATCTACCGTGAATGCACTAAAATAACTGCAACTAAAGAACATAAACAGGGAAGTGCAGAAAAGAAGGAACCTCAACACCTAAAACAGGCAAATCATGACATCATTGCTCAAACCCATTTTAATACTGTAAAAACTAATTTCCCAAATGTAAAACTCTCCCTTGTAAACAGTGTTATTTTCAGTTGTCAGTTATCTTATTGTGGCCTTCGTACGGTCTGACAGGAGCCTGGGCAGAGTTAGTTTGACAAGACCAGTATGAAAACAGCATACCACCCCCCATCTTGCCTACAGTTAGACTGATCAATTAAGTTTGACCAGAGTTTGTCCCCTTCAGCTGCATGCACAAGCAGTTCTCCTTTCATCTGTCGGTCAGAGCTCTAGTGATGGACGAATAGCTGAAAACCCAATTTAAAAAAATAGTAAATCATAACATAGTAAATACCCGGAGGAGGCCCAGGGAACGGTCCAGGACAGGCTGGAGGGACTATGTCTCTCAGCTGGCCTGGGAACACCTTGGGCTCCCCCTGGAGGAGCTGGAGCAAGTGTCTGGGGAGAGGGAAGTCTGGGTGTCTCTTCTGAGTCTGCTTCCCCAAGCAACCCGGTCCCGGATGAAGCAGAAGATGACGAGTACGATTACAATTCAATCAATATGACTGCGCCCATAATGAACCTAAATGCTGACAGACACACAATGGATGAAAACATTATTACAAATGTGGGAGGAAAAATAAATCATTTTGAAATTGAAATTAAAATTGAAAATTGAAATTGAAATGAAAAGTCGCTATTATCCATAACTTTAACCTCTATTGACCAGAAAAGATTTCACCCTTACACCTTGAAACCAGCTTTGCAGGTTTCCCAGCTAGACTGAGGAGGAACAGGAAAGCAGACCCTCTCAAATTAAATGTTTCAGTCTTCTCTTGTGTTGCTTGCTCCCCAGGTATCTTCTGCTTTGTTCCAATCATAACTACAGGAAAGAGAGGCTCGAGGATGTGATGGATGGTTTTTCCAGCACCGTGTTTATACAAGCCATAGCTGGAGCTGCTGGTGATCATCCACCTCAGATGACAGATGCATGGAGTCAATAAGTAGTGAAATTAAGACCACCTTTTGATTACACCAACACTGGTACTTTTTAAACAGAGAAGGTTTTGTGTCAAGCTTTAGATTCATTTATCACCCAGGATGTACCACATCTATGGATTTATGACTGGATGTGGTACAGTCAGAACAAACTACATGGAGTCTGGTCCAGCCAAAGGTAATCCATCTCCTTGCTTTTGCCGAATGACTGGTCAGCAGGGGTCTAATGTCTCAGACAGATGTGGTTGTAGCTTCCCGCTTTCTGACCTAAGAGATACCTTTACCCTCATTTTACTCCTTTATTTGTCTTCAGTTGCTGTCAGTAACACTTTGGCAGTATTTTGTGCAATGAATCTGTGCACACCCTGCTGAATCCCAAGTAAGGTTAAACTGTAGAACTTGAAATTTTAAATATTTGAAGAATGACTTTCTTCAATCTGGTATCTTACTACCAAAACAACTATTTATTAAGTGCTGCAGCATGCTTAAGTGATACCACCAGTAGCTGTATATGTGGAGAGATCAGGACTCAACAAGGCACACAAGGAGTCATGTCACTGAATATTTATATGGGAGCACAAAAAGCAAGCATAGATTCAAAGGTTTTGAATTACTCTGATGTAATTTCAAAACAAAGATATTAATGTTTATTCATAATAGCATGCATGCATAAATCAATTTTAACTATGTGGCTCTAGCTGCAGTCACCCAGACAACATTTCATCATTTCTCTCACTAGCACCATACCAAAGCACATACCAATTATGAACCAACAGGGAACAATCTGGGCCTTTTGTGAGACATACCATGAGGGATTTTATTACTTTCTTTGAAAATTAAGTTCATGCTTCCATTTTTTTTTTTCCTCAAATGAAAACTGAGAAAATAATTTTAGTTGGGCAACCCGTTCTTGCTAGCAAACCCGCATTTTAAATTAACTTTATTATGTAGGCAACACAAGTGTCTGCGTAAAAAGCAGCACAACTGGCTGCCTTTCTGCACATACGTTACATCTTAACAGTTTGTGCATGCTCCAGGAGGCATCCGGTATAGATGCCCGAGCCACCTCAACTGGCTCCTCTCGATGTGGAGGAGCAGCGGCTTTACTCTGAGCCCCTCCCAGATGGCCGAGCTCCTCACCCTATCTCTAAGGGAGTGCCCGGCCACCCTATGGAGGAAGCTCATTTCAGCCGCTTGTATCCGGGATCTCGTTCTTTCGGTCATGACCCAAAGTTCATGGCCATAGGTGAGGGTAGGAACGTAGACCGACCGGTAAATCGATAGCTTCGCTTTTCGGCTCAGCTCTCTCTTCACCACAATGGACCGGCAAAGTGGCAGCCGCACCGATCCGTCTGTCGATCTACCGCTCCATTCTTCCCTCACTCGTGAACAAGACCCCGAGATACTTGAACTCCTCCACTTGAGGCAGGAACTCCCATCCAACCTGAAGAGGACAAGCCACCCTTTTCCAGTCAAGAACCATGGCCTCGTACTTGGAGGAGCTGATCTTCATCACAGCCGCTTCACACTCGGCTGCGAACCGCCCCAGCGCATGCTGTGGGTCTTGGCTAGAGGGGGCCAGCAGAACCACGTCATCTGCAAAAAGAAGAGACGAAATCCACTGGTCCCCAAACCAGACCCCCTCCGGCCCTTGGCTGTGTCTAGAAATGCTGTCCATAAAAGTTATGAACAGGACCCTCGAATACCCTGTAGAGGGTATAGAGCTGGTCCAGTCTTCCACGGCCAGGACGAAAACCACACTGCTCTTCCTGAAGCCGAGGTTTGACTATCGGCCGGACTCTCCTCTCCAATACCCTGGCGTAGGCCTTACCAGGGAGGCCGAGGAGCGTTATCCCCTGTAGTTGGAACACACCATCCGGTCACCCTTCTTATGAAGGGGGACCACCACCCCAGTCTGCCAGTCCAGAGGCACTGCCCCCGACCACCACGCAATGTTGAAGAGGAGTGTCAACCATGAGAGCCCCACAACATCGAGAAATTTAGGTACTCAGGGCGGATCTCATCCACCCCCGAAGCCCTGCCACTGCGGAGCTTTTTAACCACCTTGGTGACTTCAGTCTGGGTGATGAAAGAGTCCAACCCCGAGTCCCCAGCCTCTGTTTCCACCAGGGAATGCGTGATGGCAGGATTGAGAAGATCCTCAAAGTACTCCTTCCACCACCCGATAATGTTCTCAGTCGTGGTCAGCAGCCTCCCACCCCCACTATAAACAGTGTTGGCGAAGCACTGCTTCCCCCTCCTGAGGCACCGGACGGTTTGCCAGAATCGCTTCAAGGCCAACCGGTACTCCTTCTCCATGGCCTCACCGAACTCCTCCCAGGCCCGAGTTTTTGCCTCTGCCACAGCCCGGGCCGCGGCATGCTTGGCCTCACGGTACCCATCAGCTGCCTCAGGAGTCCCACAAGCCAGCTACAGCCGATAGGACTCCTTCTTCAGCTTGACAGCATCCCTTACTGCCGGTGTCCACCACCGGGTTCTGGGATTGCCGACAGGCACTGCAGACCTTACGGGCAGCAGCATCGACAATAGATGGGGAGAACATGGTCCACTCAGACTCTATGTCTCCAACATCCCCTGGAATCTGGTCAAAGCTCTCCTGGAGGTTGGAGTTGAATACATCCCTGGCCGAGGGCTCCGCCAGGCGTTCCCAGCAGACCCTCACTATGCGCTTGGACCTGCCAAGTCTGTCCGGCTTTCTCCTCCACCAGCGGATCCAACTCACCACCAGGTGGTGATCAGTGGAAAGCTCAGCCCCTCTCTTCACCCGTGTGTCCAAAACATGCGGCCGAAGGCCTGATGATGCGACAGCAAAGTCGATCATTGACCTCCTGCCTAGGGTGTCCTGGTGCCAAGTGCACTGATGGACACCCTTATGTTTGAACATGGTGTTCATTATGGACAATCCGTGACTAGCACAAAAGTCCAATAACAAAGCACCACTCGGATTCAGATTGGGGAGGCCATTCCTCCCGATCACGCCTCTCCAGGCGTCACTGTCTTTTCCCACGTGGACGTTGAAGTCCCCAAGCAGAATAATGGAGTCCCCGGGAGGGGCACTATCCAGCTGACCCGATAGGGACACCAAGAAGGCCGAGTACTCTGCACTACCACTCGCCCCGTAGGCCGAAACGACAGTCAGAGACCTGTCCCCAACCCGAAGGCGCAAGGATGTGACCCTCTCATCCACTGGGGTAAACCGCAACACGAGACGGCTGAGCTGGGGGGCAACAACCAAACCCACCCCAGCCCGCCGCCTCTCCCCCTGGGCCAGTCCAGCCCCTCTCGAGGAGATGGGTTCCATAGCCCACACTGTGCGTGGAGGTGAGCCCGACTATTTCTAGTCGATATCTCTCGACCTCCTGCACAAGCTCAGGCTCCTTCCCCCCCAGCGAGGTGACATTCCACGTCCCTAGAGCCAGCCTAAGCATCTGGGGATCAGGCCGCTGAGGTCTCCACCTTCGTCCGCCACCCAATCCTCTTTACACCGGCCCCTCACGGTTCCCCTGCAGGTGGTGGGCCCACTGGGGGATGGCCTCATGTCTCTCGTTCGGGCTTGGCCCGGCCGGGTCCCGCGAGGAGCAACCCGGCCACCAGGTGCTCTCCGGCAAGTCCCGACCCCAGGCCTGGCTCCAGGGTGGGACCCCGGCTCTGCCGTACCGGGCGACGTCACGTGCCTTGATGTAGTAGTCCTCATGAAGCTTTCTTGAACCGCTCTTTGTCTTACCAGTCACCTAGAGCCTGTTTGCCATGGGAGACCCTACCAGGGACATTTAAGCCCCAGACAACGTAGCCTCTAGGATCATTCGAGCACTCAAACCCCTCCCCCACGTTAAGGTGGCGGTTCAAGGAGGGGCTAAACATAAATTGAAGTTGAAAATCAGTTTTTGCAAAAAAGCTCGCCTGCTGTGCCCACCTTGACCTCACAACACTGGCTGCAACTTATAACACTACTTTTCGGTGTGGAAACAGTGAAGAAAACTTGGGTGAGGTGTTTAAAATTAACTCAAGAAACACAGAGATGCACTGTATATTTAATATGGAAACATATTTCTATGATGTGTTGAGAAATGTCTGGGGTTCACTGAGGTTCCACAACAGTGATAGAGAGCCAGACTTTTAGCAAATAACAGGAAGGCTGAACAAAGTACAGCAAAGTTGCTCTGTTTGATTTTACTATGCTTTCAACCTCTAATTTGCTGAATCTGGAAATGTTGTGGGTCATCCGTAAATCTCAGAGTTAAGGTATTAAACCCACAATGAGGCTGGAGTGAAAACTGAATATCTCAGAGTGTCAGTTGAAGTGGCTCGCATTCATGCAACCTTCTTGTTTGAAGGCGACACTAGCCAGCTTACTGTATCTGAAGGAAAATATATAGCAAAACTGATATGAGCTGGTTGTACCTCATCAGACATGGTATTCTTTAAGTTTTTAGAGTCAGTAATACATTTTTGTACAGAATTTGTACAGTAATGCATTTCAACAACAGTATAAAACAGTGTAGAATAATTCATTTGCCAGGGAACATGCCATTGTTAGGAAAACACATGGATAGACAATATTGGAAGTGTTAAAATAAACAGCAGGTTTATTTATTTATTTTTTGTAGTGTACAGCAAATAAAATAAGGGTAAAATCTGTAATTAGACAATCCCTCCCTCCTCTCCACCCCCCTCCCACTCAAAATTAGGTTATTAGAACTGACTGCATTAGGTAAGAGAGGTTTCCATCGACACAGGACAAGGACAGGTCTGTGTGAGGTTGAATGGTGTTTCAGGTGGGCAGATTGAATTTGGCCTTTTTTAGGTTGGGAACCCCCCACTGGTTGCTACCAGCTACCAGGAGCAGAGGTGAATGACTGAAAGCAAATATCGAGAAGCAGTCGACAGTGTGCTCTTTATGTAGCCACGGATGAATGAATGATGAGGGGGGCATGGGGAGGAAGCTCAGGAGAAAACTTAGGGGTTTATCTACACATTTGAACATGTTGGGTTCACACAGACCCACAAGAATAGAATTATTAGGTAAGCAACCTGTTTTTTTCTGTGTTTCAGGAGGTTGTTTTGATTGCGGACTTATCTTGCCCTGTGAGAAGAAATGCCACACGTTTGGGTTTGGCATTTCTTCCATCGCTGGTTGCTTTCTGTCTGTGTGAGCGTGATTGAGGGCCGCTTGGCATATAAATGGGTTTCATGTAGCCCATGCAGTCAAAACAACTTTATGAAGAGAAACAGTTATTGATCTGAGCAGCAGGCGGCCACATGATATCAATAATGACTCAATCTAACACACACAAACACGCACACTCGCCCCATTCAACGTGGAAGCTATCAATTCTCTGCTGTTAACCACCAACTGATCACGGTGCAGCAGCTGGAACACCCTAGCCACGGCCTCTGTGTGTGTGGAATGCAGCATTTCCTGCCTGATCATGTAACCATAACCCCACTGTGCTATGAACCACATGCTGCCTGTCAATAAGCCGCAGTGATTTCACTTTAATAATAGATGTTTGGTGCAGAATTTATGCACTCATTATATATTAGACCATAGCAGGTGGACAAAACACTCCGGTGTCAAAACCAAAGTGATGCTTTGGTTAGCAGTGTGAAAATATAGTGCAATTAAGAATTAGTTAAACCCAAAGGTCTAATTAGATACTAAAATGTGGACACACTGATCTTAAAACTGTGCAAAATCATTTTTGTCTGTAGCTTGGGCTGCTTAGTGAGCAGTGGTTAGTACTTTTGCCTTGCAGCAAGACTTTCCTAGGTTTGAATCTCAGCAAAGGGGTCTTTCTTCATTGAATTTGGATGTTCTCCCCTGTGCATGCCTGGGCTATTGCACCCTCCCAAAATTCCACAAACATAACTAGTACTCAATTGGTCTCTCTTAAAGGTACAGTTGAGGTACAGTGAGCTTGCATGCTTTTCTGTTATGTGTCTCTGTGTTGCCTTGTGAGGGACTGGTGACCCATATAGTCGTTAGCGTAGTTCAAAGACAAAGCACCTGCTTGGTATTTGAAACCACGTGTGACCATGGTGCTAAGCTCTCTCTGCTTGATCAAGCAAAGGTCAACAGTATCCTTTACATTGATGTTTTTTTAAAATTATTATTCCAGCAGAACTACTCTGGGAACTTGATGAATAAATGAATGTTGTAGCAGCTTCAGTGAATATTTTATTTATTTTTGCACCCCTTCCTTTTATTCACAGGTACTCTAGCCGCAACGCATCCCACATCCATTTCCAGTATAAGTAATCAAAGGCTTTAATATACAAAGCGGTTTAAAGGTTCATAAAGTAGCGTTCACGCAGACTACCAAGACATATTTGAGGTTGAAAGGTTTTTAAGTTGAGAGCAGTTCTTCATCCTCTGGGAGCATCTAATCTAGATTTATACTAAATGAAGACGCTGTGAGAGTTAACTTCTCCAGATGACTGACCACACCTGTGATGGCAACTGATGAAGTCGATCCTTGATGCACCGATCAGATATTGTGTTAAGCTTTAACCTATTTTAGCAGCCAATGACTGCCAGTAACATAATGCTCTCCATTATTCTATCCGTAACAAAGCCAATTTTCCAACAATGCAATACAGCTTTTGAACTAAAAACATAATAACATTGGCAAATAATGCAATAATGTAGTTTTATGTCTTCACCATATTTTTTTTAGAATCAAAAGGTCATGAACTTTCTACGTCACGTCACTATTAAAGAAATAGTAATATAACAAAAAATATCTGAAATAAAATAAGGTAACTTCAGTGCATATTTAAACATAAACTAAGCAAACTGTTTAGACCACCAATAAATTAAATAAGTGCTTGACCCATGACAT
This sequence comes from Crenichthys baileyi, assembly GCA_036173005.1. NCBI lineage: Eukaryota > Metazoa > Chordata > Actinopteri > Cyprinodontiformes > Goodeidae > Crenichthys > Crenichthys baileyi. The sequence continues at coordinate 233,171 of JAHHUM010002324.1, forward strand.
CAATATACCATGACTTAAACATTATCACGTTCTGAACATAGTTTCAGGGCGCTACATAGGTCACATGATCACTTCTCAAACCCCACTAAGTAACCGAACTACCAAATGCTCTTTGCCATGATTAACTTTATAATGTCCCTCCACAAACAAAAATTCTGGATTTACACATTGAAGCAAATTACATTCAAAATGGTCAGTATTATGACTTTAGCGGAAGGGATTATATTATTGGACATTAACAGATCCGACTTCTCTTTCAGAACTATTAATAACAGCAAAATATTGTTTTTTTCCCAGTCTGGATAATTTAAAAGCTAAATATCATGACAATAAAATGTACATTAAACCGGGGTTATTCAAAAGCAGCCCAGAGCTACAGACTAGCCTCTGTGAAAATTGACAAATGTAGTAAAATCTTCCATGTTCTCTATAAATTAAAAACAAGCTGAAAGCGCCTACAGCATACCTCGTCAACTTATTTACAAGACCAATTGCTGCTGCCTAAAAGTTTTCTTTTTTTTTTCCATAGCTGAAAATATAATGTGCACCACATCAAGATATCAAAATCTAAATAAATGACAGCAGTTTGATAATAACATTTGAGAAGAAAATGTTAAATCATCTCTATATTTTTTATAATATATATAAAAATTGTAGATTTTTATTTTATTATTTAAAAGCATAAAATTGCAATTTTGCTATAACATGTTCAGCTTTTTGTTGTGTTTTGATGTTTAACACCTTGTTGTAGGAGCCTGAATGAAAAGCTGAATGGAAATGCCACCACAATTTTATTTTCCTTTCTACCAACATCAAGCATTTAAACATCTAAATGATGCTAAAATTTGTGAACAGTTTTTTTCACTCATTAACAGCTTCCACACCAAAAACTGTTGCTGTCGGTGTGACCTGATACGGTTTATTTCTGATTTGTTAACTAATCACAGTGCAATTTTTAGTTTCCGACCTATCGATCACCGTTTTCATAAAAACGCCTAGTTTTGGTCACCAGCCGATTTCTCAGTGTTTCCTTACTTGTAATATGGACAGATCATTTCCAACACACCATAGTTTACTAACCTGTATGTTTATAGGTCAGTTTTATAACTTCAAGGGCATTTCAGTCTCAGAAATTACAACTCTGTACAAAAAGATTTCACCATTAGGAATAAGATGACTTGCTGCGCAATAATGAATAAACCTTCAACAAACCAGAATAATTGGTGCAACTTCTTATTTGTTTTTCCTAAGATGAGAAGGGTAGAAATACAACTGTGCTGCTATACTGTATTTAGCAAATGCTTCTATAAGCTTAAACATTTGGAAAGGTGGTCTGTTATTTCATCCTGTGCTGCTGGGTTTTACATAGCCCCCATGTGTCTGGCATGCTGATACAATCATCATGGCATGTTCATGAAAATATCTGGCTGAAAGATTACTTGGATGACATGCCTCAGCTGGTCTACTGTCTAACTTTACATTAACAGGAAATACTGCCTGGGAACCATGGCTGTCTTTATGTCATTCTATGACAAATTTGCTTGAAAGCTTCTTTTAAAATTTGCTCTTGCCTTACTGTCTGGATATAATGATGTTTAATGTTGTTAGTTTTTATTTTGCCCAGCACTTTGTGATCTGTGCTTTAAAATGTGTTACAGTCATATTCAAAAAAATTGACATATTAAAGAAAAGTCCATTTATTTTAGTAACTTATATATATAGATTAATTACACACAGAAATATGTTTTGAAGCCTTTATTTCTCTTGATTATGATGATTTTTCACTTATAGCCAATAATGAAACACATCAGACCAATAAAACATTTTCAATGCAGAAATGTGGGCTTAATGAAAAATATGTTTAATACCTACTTAAAGGTTATTTTAAAAAAGTGCTCTCAATCTGACAGATGACCCTAATTTGAATGCATATTCTGATTTATTGAATATGGCTTTATATTATAAGTATGAATATTATCATGGAAAAGATGCATTTTTGAGTTATTGTTTAAAGAAGTAGTAATTATTATTAGGTAAGGTATTCTTATTAGGTAAGGTATTCTTCTGTGTTAAATCCATTTAAAAATGAAATTTTATGCTGCAGAACTAATGAACTGTATTATTGAAAAGCATATCATTAAAACCAAACAGTAGTTCAACACAGATGTTATACACTAGTAACTGATTGGAACCCATTTTGCCATCAGTACTGCCCTAATTTGCACCAAAGATTCAACAAGGTGTCATAAAGGGTTCTCAGAGATGTTTGTCCTTAATGACATAATAGCATCACACTGTTGTTGCAGAGTTGTCAGCTGCACATCCTTAATGTGATTCCTTCTTGCGCCACATCACAAAGGTGCTCTGTTTGATTGAGATCTGGTTACTGTGGAGGCCATTGGAGCTTGGAGCATAGTGCTTTATCCTGCTGTAAGTAGTCATCAGGAGATAGGTACCCTCTGGTCATAAAGGGATGGACTTGGTCAGCAACAATACTAAGGCAGGTCATGGTAATGACAGAATGCCCAACTGGTATGAACAGACCCAAAGAATTCCAAGAAAAACATTAAGCTATCACCAGCAGCCTAAACCACTGATACAAGGCAGCATAGATCTATGCTTTTATGTTGCTTACACCAAATTCTCACCCTACCATCTGCATGTTGCAGCTAAACTTGGGGCTCACTGAATTGGGAAATTATTTTTCCTACCAATTGTGCGTGTAATCTCAGTTTCTTGTTCTTAGCTGACAGGTGATTGTCACCTGGTATGGTCTTCTCCTGCTGTAGCCCAATCTAATTCATAGTTCAAGTTCAGAGATGATATTCTTGGCATCTCTGTTTCTAATGAGTGGTTATTTGAAATACTTGGCACCGACAACCCTTTACCGTCTGTGTTAAGCAGTTGAACCTGTACCTGTTTTGAAGTGTACCTAACAAAGTGGCTGGTGAGTGTACGTCACAGTAGTGAGTGGTAGGTGATATTAGTGTTCTGGTCTTTGTAGCTGATAGAACAAAGGTGCTTCCATACTAGTTAATTGTTTTTTTGCCATTTTAAAGCAGCAAATGCCAACAACTTCATTTATGAAAGAAAAATCAATTATCTGAGCAAGTTCTAAAGGACAACAAAAAAATCAACTTGGTGCTTCATGCATACAATTTGTTTAGCAGTTGTCCCCGCTTCTGCAGTGAAGTTCTTTAGCTCTCTGAATGAAATTCTTGAGGTCTTGATTTTATCTCCAGGTTTTCATTTCTCCCCCTGCTGTCTCCCTCAGGTGCATTGTTCCCCATCTGCTAACTCAGCTCTTTAAGTTGCAGCTCTGCTTCCACAGTGCCGCATAGTTCAGAAGGTTTGCTTTAAACCACAAGCCCTGCCTCGCTAACGCACATACACATATTGCTTTTGTGTTCACCCTTGGGAACTGATTTGGAGAGGTAAAGATGAGGAGGAGGTAGGTACAGGAAAGGAAAGGAAGACTGTTCCCCTCTTCTATCCCTTGGTTTGTAATTACCCGGTGAGTGTGTGTGCATGTTTGAGTGTGGTGCAACCCACTGGGGGTGGTCTTGTTGCCTTTGTGCAAATTAAATGCTGATGCAGAGTAAAGACAGCTGGTCATAGTGGAACTTGGGTCATTAAAGTTCTACCAGCGAGCGCAGAAACAATCATCCACACATACACGCTCACCGCGGTACTCAATGAGCCTTTTATTTTGAAAAACAAATAGAGGAAGCTGAAAAAAGGAGAATAAAAACAGTACTTGTGACAGGGTCACTATGTGGGCTTCAGGACTGAGGGATGTGGGAGGGGGAAGAAAAGAAGTTGGAGGAAGGGCAAAGGTGTCTTGAAAAGCAAGACACTGAGAAATGTATATTTGTTCAAGCAAGAGCTTTCAAGTGGGTCCAAAACAAAGTGGGGGATCAGAAAGGACAGAAGGGAGTCCACTGCCACCCCACCCGCTGTCAATATCTGCTCTTCCCACCCCCTCATTTTTCTGCTTTCAGCATGCATGTCCAACGCACAACCAGGGGTCCTGAAGGAACTATGAGCCTTTGTGCTGCAAGGAAACACTTATGAAACAGACTGACTGCAAAAACATCCTGGTGTAAGTACACTGCACATCAATGCGAACGGTTCTCCAAAATGCTCCAAGCACTCCTAGAACTAGATGTTAAATTATAATTTCTTAAGATAGCCCCCCACCCCCACCCCCACCCCCCCAAAAAGATAATAATTGATAATAATTAATAGGAGGCAGTGGTTTAAGGTCACCTGCCATGCCACAATATTCCTTGTCTGGAATAATAATTATGTAAAATCTGTTCAAAAGTGATTGGTGACAAAGAGCTGAAGAAGCACCCATCACTTTTAAATTGTTTATGAGGCAGCATTTTGTTTATGCAGTGAAAAAGGGAAGCGGTAGCAGTGGAACAGACAAGATACGAATAATTTGAAAGGAATGTGAGAAAATATTGCTGTTTATCACGCCGTGCTAACGATGCTGCCATTGGAATCTGCTTTGAAAGCTTCCTATCAGCTATCCAAACTGCTTTTGATCATTTTTAGTTAAAATGATCGGAACCAATTGACCTGATTTTAATGTTGAGGCAACACATAGATCTAATTTAGACATAATCAGAATCAGAATCAGCTTTATTGCCAAGTTTGTACGTACAAACAAGGAAATTGACTCCGGTACACTTTGCTCTTTGGTTTTTGTTTTTGTATTACAAAATATACATATTTACATAAGAAAATGTTTATTCTATACCTGACCCTGATTTAAATGTAGGTATAATATTTTAGATTTAGACTACAGGCAGTTTGAGCGGTTTAGACTCTAGAAGTTCATTTAAGCATTCCACACAATCAATTAAAAACTTGTAAGCAGCACAAACAGTCGAAAAATAGCGAAAAGCACAAACCAAAACTGAACAATATTATCAGTGTGGAAAGAGCATTGTTTGTATTTCATGGCAAAGAAGTTAGAGAAGAATTGGTGAAAATGAAGTCAGATTTCATATTTACACGACACTGACTTGAAGCAACACTCATTCGATCTGTATAGACTGTAAAATTACACTAGACGCCATCTGTGTAGCATTTGAGAGTTTAATTTTTATTTGTTAAACAAAGTCCCAAGTAGAAAAAAGCCAACAAAACAATTACAGAAATTCCTAAAAAGTCTTGGACCTTTTTGTTGTGCCGTATCAAATGTATAGATGTGTAGATCAAGTAGTCGTGACGGTGTGCTTGTAATCGATTTACCAATTAAAGTCATGATAACGATTAAGAATTTAGACATTGTTTCAACCATAAAGTGCTCATTGATTTAGATTAGCTAATCTTGGATTGGAGGAATTTTCATTAAAATATTTTCTTCAAAAAAAAAAAAAAAATTCTGTACTCTTATTCTATTTGTGAAAACCACAAAAAGCTAATTTTATGATCTTTTTAGGCAGTGGATCACCTTAGATTAAAACATGCATTAAAAATGCAATAAATTAACTAGTGAAATATTGCTTAAGTCCCACTTTAGTGAACCCTGTGTTGTATATCTTCCTGTTTAATGACGAGGATTTATTGTTCCAACTCTAAAAGACTTTGTTTAAATTTTTTTTTTTTTTTTTAACGTGTCCTGCCATGGCAATTCAGGCATACCATATGGAGCAGATTGTTGCCTACATGTACCAGGGCACTTTTGCTCTATAGAAAGGATAACTCAAGACAGTATCCTAATTGCGTGAGAACTTCCAGAAATTCCAAATTGAATCCAACATCAGGGGGGCCAGTCCCTGGGAGCCGTAGGCCATCAGATGGGGGTCCACCACTCTGGGATGTGGCCTGAGCACCCACACAGGCAGCACAGTGTCTGCCAGTCAAAGCTTGTTCTAACAGTAAGAGGAGAAAATATTCATGCACTTAAGAGTACACACAATTCACTGGTTCAGGGGGCGCCTAAGTAGGAGCTTATTCTACATCTGCTTTGGGCCGACTCTGGACTTACTATACATTCCAAACTTTTCAAAAATAACGTTTTCTAAATCAGAATGTAATACACGTTGAACATTTTTCAGTAAGTTATCTTTATTAACATCCAACAAATGGTTAACTTATTTCTATCAGCAGCAATCTTCAAGATAGAATAGACTAAAAAAACAAGTACATGTATTTTAATGCACAGCCTGAAACTTTTATATAAATTATATTATATATTTATTTCACCCCCAGGTTCAACTGTTAACTAAAAATTGTACTTTAAATAAAAAATGTATTTTAATTCCAATAATTCTAATTCACTAATTCACTCGAGTGAAGTTTCTGGAGCTCCACTCAAGGACCCCGCTGGTCCCTGGACTCCAACTTGAAAACCCCTTCCTCCATTATTTATGCTCCGTTAAGGCCAACTTCTGCAAGCTGTGTTCCTGGATCAAGCTTTTCAGATGTTAAAAATGCAACTTTCTTCTTCTGGATCATCAGGATGCTGACGAGTAAGTCAGGTCACTGAGGTGAGCCACTGCAGCAGCAGCTGTCAGGAGACGGAATTGGCCTCACTCCCAATTTAATTTAATTAGATCTGTGATTTGTTTCTGTTTGGGTGCTGCAGCATTTGGGAGGAGGGAGGACATAGTGAGGGGGGGAAAAAAGGAAGACGAGAGATAAATGAATAAGTGAGAGTGAAGCAAAGTATGTGCGAGAGAAACTAGAAACAGAAGGCATCGGAGGAGCGATTAGTGCGGTGGTATCCATCATTGGAGCTATGCTGTTTTGGTCGATTGCCACAGACTCTGAGGAATACTTCATCTGGTTCCACAGAGAAAAATACAAGCACACACAAGCAAACACCCATCTATTATTTTGCACTATTACGATCCAAAAATTCTCTTTATTTATTTTTCTGTTTTATTGCTTTTGCTCTCTTCATTTTGTCCTAATTTCTATTTATCTAAAAACACTCTTTTGCTGTGCTGCAACATATCTCTACCACTTAAGCCTCATTTTAGCCCACATAGATAACCTCCTGTTATTTTCTAAAGCCTCTCTATAGCAATGTACCTTGTCCATTGCCCAAATGCATAATTGCATTGATTGTGTTTTAGTTTTATGTGATCGTCTAATCCTTGCAAGCATGCACAGGCATGTATGTCCCTGTATAAGCTGGCTTGCAAGTCTTTGCACACGTGTGTGTCAGCTAGACACAGATGTTTAAGTGCTTGTTCATAAACTTACAGTGCAACTTTTCACAGTATACTTAGGCTATTAAAACAAAGCCAACTCACACTCAACACCTGGGCTATATTTCAAGAGTGTGGGTCCATTAACGTGTATCAAAACAGGAAGTCGAATGGAACTGGGGCTACTGGGTAGTGAGATGACTCGTTCAAACCAGTTTAAAACCAGAGGAATCAAGTGAAGCACTAGTGTAGTCACTTTCTATACCCACTTCATCTTTACAGGGTTACAGGTGGGCTGGTGTCTAACAATGGACAACAGGTCAGAACAGTTTGCCAGTTACTAGGGTAATATCATACATGTTTATAGTGCCATGCAAATCTTTTCATACGGTGTAAACTTTTTCAGTTTTTCAGCTTCAAAAGCTTCCATATATTTTTTTGCGATTTTGTGTGACATACCAACACAAAGTATTTTATAATTTTGAAATGAAATGAAAATGTAACATAGTTAAAAATTTTTATGACTAAAAATCAGTAGTATTGAACAGTAGTTTTTATTAATGTCCACAGATTATTTTACTGACTTTGACTCGAACACATGAACATTCCCTGATCTAAACCATTCCATTGTCACTCTGGTTGTATGTTTAGGGTTGATGTTCTGCTGGAAGGTGAACCTCATCCCAAGGCTCAAGTCTTCTGCACCCTCCAATGGGTTTTCCTTTAGGTTTGTCTTGTATGTAGCTCTATCTATTTTCCTATCATCTCTGACCAGCTACCCTGTATCTGCTGAAGAAAAGCATTGCCACAGCATGATGCTGCAACCACCATGTTTCACAGTAGACTTGTATGGTGGGGATGGCACTTTGAGGGCTATATGCAGAGTTTTTTCCTCTTGACACACGTAGTGCTTTACATATAAGCCAGAAAGTTTAGTTTCGGTTGACTCTGACCAAAGCACCTTTAGGCAAATATTTGCTGTGTTCCCTACGTACTGAAAACGGTTTTTCCTTTGGTTTTCTTTTTTAAATCACTCCTTTCTTGCCACTTCTACAAAAAGTTCTGATTTGTGGAGTGCACAAAATATACATTCTCTCAACAAAGCTGTGGAACTCTCTGACTCCTCCAGAATCACCATTAACCTCTTAGCTGTTTCTCTGATTTATGCTGTCCTTGTCCAGTCAGTCAGTTCAGGTGGAAAGCCGTTCAAGTTCAGGCAATTCAACATTGCATAAAAAGTATTTGAATGTTTTTGGAAAACAAGAAAAAACAAAATTTTCAGCATTGAATTATATTTTTATTGATGTGGTAACAGTAAGACAAAATATGACTTAGGCAATTATGCGATATGTAACATTTTTAGGCATTTCAAAAAATTCTGCCTTAAAAAACATCCTCTGTAAATTAGATTGTTAGTGAATTTAGGCTGGACAACATTAGGTTTTTGTTTTGAAACATACTCTAAAAAAGATAGGTTGGATTTAGATGCAGAGCCAGCCCAAGGCATATGTGAAGCAAGCTGCTGCTTAGGGCCCCCAAATCATTAGGTGACTCCCATGATTGCTTAACACGGACCATAGTTTCGAAATGTGTATATTCGTTTATTGAGATGAAAATTCTATTAAATTTGATGATGGTTTCATGATAGATAATCTAATAGATTTTTAAATGCTAAAAATTTGTTTACTGTGAGGTTTGGTAAAGGATCCAAGTGCAGCCAGACACGTAGGATGAACAGAGTCATTTTTTATTAAGAAAGTAAGAGGCAAACTTAAAAAGGTAGAAACTTACAGCACCGCATGAGAACAGGACATGGAGCATGGTTAGATAAACAGGTGGTAACACTGTGAAGTAACAGGCAATGTCATGGACACAGAAAAGGAACAGAAACTGAAGAATCCAGGAAACAACAATGACCAATATAGGGCTTATATGATGTACGAGGAGTGTAGAATGACACGGGATGCTGGTGTGGTAATCAGGAGATAATGTGGAGTAGCTGATGTAGAAGGTAAGTAGGGAAGCTGAGGCTGGGAGACTACTAAACATGTATGGAACTGAACAGAGACACGAAGAAAATACAAACCACTGGGGAAAGAAAACAGTGATGCAACAGAAATAAACTAGAATACACAGAGGATGGAACACAGGCATAAACTAAGAAACTAACCATAAAGAAAGGAACTCATAAGGCAAGATATTTCTTACAATAATGAGCATAGGAAAATGAACTGGACAAGGCAAGACCTTAAGATGATAACAAAGAAAAGATCAAAACACATAAATAAAAGCAAAGCAAAACGCAAACACTAGTCAATTGTGACATTGTTAAATTGAAAAGAACAATCTTCACTGTTAGACTGTTGTGTTGACACACATTATAATCTAATGCTACAAGTTTAATCTTTTCTTTGTGTTTGAACTTGGTTTGTTTACAAATACATCAGCAAATAGTAACCAATTATCCAAGATTGCTTTTAAGCTCAGCCCATCAAACCCACCTCCCTCTCACAGATTTTACCAGACCTCTACTGAGACGCTGTTAGTGGGGGTGATGTTCCTAACAGGAAGAGGAGCCCCAAATCAAACTCTGCTTGTAAAACACTTTGCATTGTCTTGCTGCTGAAATGTGCTATATAAATACAGTTGCCCTGCCTTAGGGCCCCATACAACTGTGGGCCAGCCCTGTTTAGATGTAATACGATACAAGTAATGCGTATTTAACTGGTTTAATCTGCAACAAGCTGGTGTGTCTATTAGATCAGGTGGCATCATTAGAGGAGCGAGAATGTTATCAGCCAAAACAGTAAGTAATGTTCAGATGAGGTTGCGTTGCAGTCGTCTAGTCTTTCTATCTGACCAATGTCCCAACATTGTGGCAAAGTAACTACTGTACATCCAAATGCTGGGCTATTGCACAATCTGACCACCAGACTTCATTTTTACTCAAAACGGTTCTTTTATCCATCAGTCTATCAGGAGGCATACCCATCTCTGATCTACTTGTCCTAAATTATGTCCCAGTTGAGCCATTACTTCTGGGCTTTAACTGTTTTGTCATTAACTCTATTTAAAACTGTAGAACTCAGGCAGAATATCATACCTCTAATAAAAAGTAAGTTAGAATAGTGCTATCAAGCATCATCCAACAAAGTGTTGATTCTGGAGTAAGGATACGTTCCAGTTAGCAAATTCAATAGAAAGTCAACTTTTTATGTTTTATACAATTATCTGGATTATATTTATGTTTTTCTTTAATAAAATTAAGTAACAGAACTGAAATAAATCTGTCGCTCCAGTAAAAGTGGAATACAAACTTTATATTTGCAGTGAAGAATTAAAGAGTGGAGTAAAAGTTTGTTTGCTGGCGTCAAATGTGGCATCGGAGGATTTATTCCCCAACGGAGGCCAAGCCTGGCAGAAAGACGACAGCGGTTTGGTGGCATTTGGGGGCTCAGTGCCACAAATAAATCATCCACCTGGAAAAAACTACAAAGACTGGCACTGACTGTGGCACTGCACCACTGGCCAACAAGCCGTGTGTGGAAATAAGGGGAAACAGGAGCTCTGATAATAGCAAACAAATCTTTTTTTTCTCTCAGGGCTTGCCACATCACAACGTAGGAGTTGTGACAAGCTGAAGTGAAGAATGAAGTGTGAGAAGGAGGGCAGGAGGTAAGCAAAGAAAAAAAAGAAAAATGGAAAGAAATTTGAATCAGCGTCATGGTTATGCGGTCACACCTAAACACTGTAAATGGCTCACTAAGTCACTGCTGGACGTCAAATAAGACAAATGTGCAGTGATTTCACCTTTATGTCTAACTATGTGTTCTGTTAGAAGTGTGTAACACAGCCTGAAGACTCTGTGTATGTGTGTTTCCTAAACTTCCAGTCTCTTGAGAAGAGGCCTGGGGAGGAAAAGTTGGATGCAGTTAAAATACACGGTGTGATCCAGACTTTTTCCACCTTTCACAGAGCTGGGAACAGGGGTCTGAGCAAGCACATGTGGAAGATGTCAAATCCACCACCAAGCTTTAAAAATATTTTGAATTTCATCTGAATGGGCCTGTCTGATGTCAAGTGTTCGCTATTTGTGAATTTTCAGTCTTAATCATATTAAAAATAATGATTCCAGTGTGCCTCATGTTATTCGAGCACAGCAACATTGTTGCAATGTAAATACAGGAGGTGGTGGGAATCACTTACAGTAAATCTAGAAAAAAAAGATGGACATGTAGCCTCTAGATGGCTGTCAGAGTGATCATAAGTACGTCTAAGCAATTAAAGAAAAGCATGCTTGGTAGAAAAAAGAAAAATGTTAATAAGCACTATATGAGTGCAGAACTGTTAGCAGCTAAAACTAAAGTTAGTGTGAAATTAAAGATGCATTTAAATTTTTAATGAATTTGGTCCACATTTGATCATCTGTCATTGAAACTATGATATGAAATGTTTTGAATGAATTTTAAATTAAATAGAGATTCTTTAAATGTCATGTCACAGAGCTGAGCACAGGTTTGTGTGGTGTGCCGGTGTAGTTTCTCTCTCTCTCTCACACCTTCCTCCTGCAGGGTATGACAGGCAGGTGCAGCCTCACCGCTGTGGATCATCAAGGGAGTGTTCTTAAGCAGCTGGAACCCTGAAGGAGGAGTCAGGTTGTTAACTCACCAGAGTGGTAATCAGACCAGCAGACCGAGCTCTGTTACTCTTGTTGTCCTGACCTTGTTTGCTTGACTTTTTCTGCTCATTCTTTTAAATTGGATCAGACTTTGAAGAGCTAGACCTGGATTTGTCCTGTCTGATGACCCATGCCCAGGTCTGCGGATGGCTGAAGTAATTAACTGTGCTTCTCCTACTGAGAGCCTCCTCCAGCTTCCTGGAATCTGCATGCCCAAGGAAAGTACCCACCACTTCTCCAGATCTCCTGCCTTCTGACCACGTACCTGTCCACAATCCAACTTCACATATCGCATCCTGGAGAAGGAAACGAAAGGGAACCACTACCTTAGCACTACAACCTCTCCTGTCTACCTTTCGGTGGCATTACTCACCTCCTCCAGAAAATCCTCTTCAACTCAAAACAGTAAGACGCACCAGTTCAAGTTCCCTGTTCACTCCAGTTATCTATACTCAGTCACCACTCTTCCTCAGTGCACTGATGAGCAGAAACTGGATCCCGGATGACTCCGCTGAACTTTGTTTCAATAAACCTGTTCAACCTGATCCCTGCCTCCATAATTGTTTCCTGCCGTAGAGTCACCAGGTTTGCCGTTATGACATTTAATGTTTCACAGATTGAGATTCGTCAACCATTCCGTGGCGCAGCCATTCTGTTGCCTTGCAGCAAGAAGGTCTTGGGTTCGACTCCCGGGCCGGGGGTCTTTCTGCATGGAGTTTGCATGTTCTCCCCGTGCATGTGTGGGTTTTCACCGGGTACTCTGGCTTCCTCCCACAGTCCAAAGACATGCCTGTTAGGTTAATTGGTCTCTCTAAATTGCCCTTAGGTGTGTGAATGAGTGTGTGCATGGTTGTATGTGTGTTGCCCTGCGATGGACTGGCGACCTGTCCAGGGTGTACCCTGCCTCTCGCCCATAGACTGCTGGAGATAGGCACCAGCTTCCCCGCGACCCACTATGGAAGAAGCGGTATAGAAGATAACTGACTGACTGACGTTTTGGCATTAGGATCCCCTCAGAATTGGGCAAGGATGAAAACGATAATAATTCACTTGATCAAACCTGGACTAGATTATTATTCTGACTACAAATTCTTTCAGATGCTATTTGTAAATAAGAAGGAATTTTGTTTTCTCAATAATATTGCTAAAATCTTGACCTGTCACATTTTATTAAACCCTGTATCTGTGTTGCCTTGCATTGCAATACAACAAAGTTGTATTACAAAACCACTAGTGATGACTTGTGCTATTTTCACACTCCAGGTTGTGAAGAAATCTTGATTTCTTTGCTGAGATCTTTTTTGTGTGTGTAGTTTTCACATTAGAGTCTGATGGTATTGGAATCATGGAGTGAAGAATCCCCTGTGGCCCACATGCACAGAAGATGTAAACATGAGCGGAAATGTATTCACTGGTGTAAAGATTGAGTGAGGAATGTTATTACTTTAGGATCACATCCTGTGCAGTTTATCAAATCAGAACAAAACGTATGTTGGCTGTTACACTACCTCCATAAGAACTGATGCTTTGGTTTGACAAATAAGTACTTTTTGTCTGCTTCAGAACACACTCATAGTGTCTGTCAAATTCACACTTATATCTTGTGACAACATTGTGGCATCACAGTGGTACCAAGAGAACAACAGGGAACAAGTTGGAAATGCACATTTAATCTGCACAGTTCCACAACATGAACAGATTTCTGCTGCTCCACTAAAGAACTGCTTACATCTAGAGATGCACCAATCAAAATTTTGTGACAGATTTTTGATACCCAGTTTCTGTAAAGGTTTTACTTTCTAATACTGACTTTTGCTGATTGTCTTTAAAAAATATAGAAAGGTTGAGGAAATGCATTTTTTATTCTAGCATTCAGGCCACAATCAGTAATAAATTAGTAATATTAATAGCACAAACTATGTATTAACCAGATATTTTATATTTTTCACTGCTTTTTAAAAGGTAATGGAAAAATCTGAAGGCCAGCTGTCATTTTTAAAGATTGCAATTCACACCCCTGACCACTTGGTGGTAAGTTAGCAAATTAATTAACTGTTTTCTCTCTTGATAAATTATGTTGTTGGCTTCACTCGGAAAAATGTCACGGCAATTGAGTGTCCGAAGTTTCTTAAAAAAGCCCAATCATGACGATGGTGTTGATACAAGAGATGAAAAAAGAGGGACTGATGCAGTGGAAGATGAAGAACAAACAAATGTGGCTGTGCAATTCAGGTCCATGCGGACCAGAAGGAAATTGTAAGACTGTGCATTAAGGTCACAGCAAGTGATCTGTTCATATTTTAAGTGCAATCGTTTAATCTTATTCTTTATATGTAGTTACTGGGACAACAGTCAATGTTTCTTGTCACTGCAGAGTAAAAGTTACATGTATTCATCTGGTTGATGTGGATTCTCTGTTCCAATTGTTTGGATTGAATATTAATTAAAATGAATGAAAATAAATGCTATTGGATGTTTAATAATAATATTTTTTTTAATAAATTGATGAGTAAAAATAGATTATGACTTATGATTACTTTTCACCAAGTCAGTGCACAACAACAATTAGCGCACACCCCAAAGGTAAACAAAATGGAGACACTGAAAAGAATAAGTAGCATAAAGACAATCCTAGAAGGCTGCATACCTCAAGACATTTTTGGACAAAAAATGGTATAGAATGATCCCTAAAAGACTGCATTTACAGGTTTTCTGCATACCAAATTTGTAAAACGCTGACTTAAATTAAAACAATGGATGTAAATTTGACTGAATAACTTTGACAGGACAAAACATAGATGAAAAAATAATTTTGCCCTTCTACTATCCATAATGAACATAATGGTATTTTTAATTTTCCATCCTCTTCTGTTCTCTCATATGATAACAAGAAATATCTTCATATTACTGATTTATGACATTTCTCAATTAAACAGAAACGCTTAAGCATTGACATTGAGTGTGTCGAATTGCATACACAAATGTGTACATCCGCTCAGCATGGAAGGGTTCCCACGTCTGCACCTCATTTCTGAAATTCCAGCAAGCAGAATCTGGAAAGCTCATTTACATTCAAGGGGAGTTGAGTCTGCTGTGCGTCTGTCAGTGCAGCGCTAACATCAAAGAGACAAAGCAAGAGGGAAAGAATGGGAAAGGGAGAGAGTGAGAGAGGAAGACTGAGAAATTGACAAAGAGATGGAAGGGAGAAGACAGAGGAAAGTAAACAGTGGGAGCTTTGATAGTTGGGATGAGGGAAACAGAGGGACAGGAACACAGTGGAGGGGTTGGTGGATAGAAAAGGTGAAAAAGTGACATTTGGATGGTTAGGAAAAGACAAACTACAGTCCAGAGTACATAGCACATTATGATTGATTAACAGCACTGCTGTTTCTCTATTAAAGTCTACAGAAATGAAAACAAAGGTCTTTGAAAGAAACAGATGATAAATCACAGAGCACCTACAGCGCTAGCTTAGATGCTACTAGCTGCAAGGACCAGGTAGTGTGTGAGAGATGTCTGTGATAGAGGAAATGCGAAAACCTCACTAAGAACATATCCAGAGGCATAAACACACAACACAGACTGTTGAGCACTTGGAAAAAGATTTGCCTAGTATTAAAGGAACGTTTGGTGACCATCAGCAAATGATTTGTGAGCTGATGGGGAGAGAGAACAATGTGGAGGATGCAGAAGCAGGCAGGATATCATGCTACGGTACCTGCTTCAACGTGAAAAACAACTCACAGTTGATTGTGATGACAAACAAAATAGGCTACAACAAAACAAACTTCATATATTCCAAATACCAGAGGGGAGTGAACAAGGAGATGTGGTTGCTTTTGTAAAAGGCTGGCTTCCCAAAGTGCTGAAGCTGTCTCCTAACTTGGACATTAAAATCAAAAGAGCGCACCATTTACTCCAATAGTAGACCCAGCTGCTACCCCCAGATTAATCATTTTAAGATTCCTCGATGCAGCAAGCATGAAACCAAGGACAGGTGATGTTTCAAGAAAATAGTATATTTTTCGATCAAGATAACTCTTCTGAGCTACAAAAGAAGAGGACCGCAATGTCCACAAAGTCGTCAAGCCATTAAAGCTAAAGTTCATACAGGCAAAGTGCCTATTTCCAGCACAACTGAAGCTCGGCATTGACTTTGGAGGAAAAAACGTTTTCCACGCCGACAAGCGCCACTGACACTTTGAGGGAGCTGGATGTCCAGGTACAGTTTGGAGAAAACTAGCATATCGATGAGAGACAGACTGAAGTAAAGAACATCAGTGCGAAGAAAAAGAGAAAAGTGTTGTTGGCGACATTTGATCTTAAGGCCTTGATGGAGGAGGAAGAGAAGAATGAGGAGCCCGAGGTATATGAGGTATATTAAACTACCTCAGTGTGACTTTAGACTAGGATTACTAAAGTCACATATACTGTTAAGTATGAACAATGAATAAACTGAATGCAATTACAGCTTGATATAAAACTTCAAGTTGTCACAAGTTGTACGTTGTCACAAGGGGCAAACAAACAAAACAAAAAAATAATACCTTCTGACTGGGTCTCTTTATGTTACGGTTACATGAGTGATTCACACTCACCAAGACCCTTTTTACATGCTAGCATAATACTGGCCGTTATTGCACATTGTGTGATATGTACCACAGACAGATCAGGTCACCACTGTCCCATTATCACCGGGGGTCAGACGTGGTTGCAGTTTATGTTCTGTGTTCGGCTGGAAATCTGGAATTTCTGTTATATGCATGTAATGTTCTTGTTTTGTTCAACCTGAGAAGAGTGTTTAGTTTCATTTTGTTTAGCTTTATACACCTGGTGCTATATTAATTATATTTATCATGTCTAACAGATGCTGATGGGTTGACAGGGATATGTTACATGAAACAGTATAAATACAATCATTACAATCAATATCATTACTTAACTTAATTACCTATAGTATAAAAGGAACAAACAACCCCTTAAAAAAACAAGATACTGGGACAGTTAGAGAAAATGCAGTACTCTATAGTTCTACTTTAAGAAACGCACCTTCCAGATGTAAAACACCAAAAAATGTAAAAGAGAATGGGTGGATCAGGTTTACAGTAGCTCATACGGAAAACACAAAAGAGAGGGGTAGCTATACTTTTTAGTAGATCTGTATATTTTCAGTGTGCAAAGATCTACCAGGATGAAGAGGGTCGTTATATCACTGACATAGGGACGATTGCTGGAATTATTTTGCTTTGAATTTTAATAGAATGGTTTCACCTACTGTTTTATGGGAGGCAGAAAAAGCCACAATAAGAGGAAAAATAATATCTATAGTATCAAAGTTCGACAAAGACAGACTTTGAAAACAATTAGAATTGGAAACTGAAATGAACAGAATAGAAAATGAACCAAACAACATGGAATACAAGAAGTTCTTGATAAACCTCACTTTTCACTGAAAGGAAATACTATGAATTAGGAAATGAAGCCAGTAGATTATTATTATTTAAACTACAAAAGGCATAGGTTAGTTACCTAAATTAAACAACTTCATTCCAATTATGTTAAAACTTGCCCTAAAACAATATCTGATACCTTTGCTGTATATTACGAACAATTAATGGTCACTTTTATAAAAGGAGGTGAAAAAAACGATTGAAATTAATGTTCAACTAAAAAACTAATAAGTCACGCGAAATAGACAGATTTGCAGCACTAAACCTTCAATCACTTGTTGCAAAGGAAGCACACACATCAATGCTTCTCAGCATAGACGCTAACAGAGCATTTCATCGGGTATACTGACAATTTCTAGAACAAACATTAACTGAGATGGGCTTTGATGAAAAAATTACCAGCTGGTTTTGGCTGCTGTACAAGAATCCCAAATCAAAATTTGAGTTAATGGGCATAGTTCTGACTTTTTTGACATAAAGAGAGGAGTAAGACAATGTGATTCTCTCTCGCACATCCTCCTTGGTCTCACTATCGAGCCTCTGGCTATTCGAATTGAGGACGGTGGGGGGAGAGTTCATTAAATTTCCCTCCTTGCTGATGACATTCTGTCCTTTATAAAACATCCTCTTACTTCAATACCTCGACTCATGCAGTGCCTAAAAGATTATGGAGACATCTCTGGATATAAAATCAATCAAAAATAATCAAAGACTATGATAATATTAGGAATGTGGCCGGATCAAGTCAATTGATTTCTCACTTTAAATAGCAACACAAGAGACCCAGAAATAAAACACTTCAACTGGCTAAACATTTTGGAGCTTTGGCCTTACCAAATTCAAAATTTTATTATTGGGCAGCTCAACTAGCAGCAATTGTGACTTTGATTGTCGGAAGTGAGAAGGCAAAGTGGACTCAAATAGAACAGGGTGAAGCTAAAGGTGTAGTTATCCTCAATATCTTTTATGGAACCTAATTACATTTCATAAATTATAGATTGGAAATGAATGGATAAAACATACGCTAAAGGTTTGGACAGAAGTAAAAAAAATGCTAAAGGATACTGGATCAATCTCTCGCGCTATGCCCATAGTGGGCAATGTAGATTTTCCCCCTTAAATGTGGGATCATGAGTTTAGGAGATGGGCGGCTAAAGGTGTCATTATTTTTAATCAGCTGTTTAAAGAAGCACACTTAATGTTCTTCACACATCTTTAGGAACAATTTGACCTCCCCTAAAATGATTTTTATAGATATCTGCAAATTAGGCACTACATTACAAAACACGAGAAAAGACAGAATTGGCAAAATTCCAAATGGTATAGAACAATATTTTATTACAATTTTAGAAAAACACCATTCTGTACGCAAACATGTTTCCCATTGCTATGACAGACTTTGAACAGATCTATTTCAGAATACGGACAACGTCCAGGAAAATGGGAATAAGTATATAATACGATAATAGAATATATACTGTTGTAACAGCAGTAAACAGTGGAGAGAATTCAACTGGAAATTCAAAATCCGAAATTTTTATACCCCTTTTGTTATTTCAAAGTCTAAAGAGTTTTATGTTGGAGACAATGTATCAAAATTGGTGATCGTACACATGTATTCTGAGACTGTCCAGTCATTTTTGAGTACTGAAAAAACATTAAGAAGAGATAGAAAAATATGTTAAAAGAGAAGTCCCTTCAAATGAGTTGTTTTATTTTTTCTGTATTATATCGCTGGACGTTTTTTACTGCTGACCAACTCAATCTTACTTGTTTTATTGCTGATTGCAGAGAAAATCATTACTGTTAACTAGAAGAAAGTGTAACTGATTGAAAACAGAGGCTACAACAGGTGTATATGAATTTGTGGAACTTAACAAGTCAAAATGGACCCTTTTTAACCGGAGATGTAAAATATATTGGTTCTGGAAAGTTCTGGAAACTGCTTCTAACATGAGGTAAATATTTGAGTTTTTTTTTTCTGGCACTTGTTCCGGTAATGTTCTGTTTGGAATTGTGAAAAAAAAATAAAATAAAAAGTTCCAAAAATAATGGCTACAGAAATACAGGAACAGTTGAGAGCATCCAGGTGGCTCAGAGCAGGAGATTCCCAACACGAGGTGTGAATTGCTGCAGTTACTTTAGTTCTGTCAGACATCAGAGTCAGTCATCAAAGACGCCTCAGTTAGCAAAGTGAGAAATGTCACATGGAGGGTAGGATGTTTTCAGGCTGCTGTGCTTGCATAACAGGTGTGTATGTGTGTGTGTGTGTTTGTGCCTCTAAATATGACAGCAGACACCCCCTGGACCCTCGGAGCCAGACTCAGTGTCTCTCTGTCAGCTTGTCACCGAGATGACGCCACCTGTCTGTCTGTGTGTGCGTGTCTCTGTTTATACAGGTGATGCCTGCAAAACAGCATTTCCTCATTCACAACAAAAGAATCAAATAGCAAAATGAAGACAGACATGCTGTAAAGCCAGAACAGATCCTACATGTCAGGGGTTTCAAACTCCAGTCCTCGAGGGCCCGTGTCCTGCAACCTTTGGATATGTCCCTGGTCCAACACACCTGAATTAAATGGCTGAACGAACCTCTCACTATGCAGTCAAGTTCTCCAGAGTCCTGCTAATGACCTAGTGATTTAAGTCAGTCGTGTTGAAGCAGAGAGACATCTTAAAGTCGCAAGATGCTGGCCCTTGAGGAGTTTGACACCTGTGTCCTAGTCTTGTTTCCATCTTTTATAATTACTATAAATCCTAACAGTGGATATATTGAGTGTTGGTTGTCAGTTGTACAAAACTCTAAAGAGGATATGTTTTAGGCCTCAGCTTCAGGAGAATCTGATGAAATTAAGTTTGCAGTTTTTATTAGAGAAGCTCTGGGTAAAAACATGAGCAACACAGGTTGGATCCTAAGAGTTAAAGTCTCATTTGTCACTTTGCTCCACTTCTTTATCCTTAGTCATAAACTTTATTTTGTTAGAGTTTATGTAAAAAGCCTGAAAACAGTAAGTGAACATTTGCATTAATTCTGGTTGGTTCTTATGTAGGGCAGTTCTGCTCAGTTAGTCAGACTGCTGCTCCATCGTTTGCAGCCAGGGGGCGACACCAAAGTTCAATTCAATTCAATTCAGTTTTTTTATTTATATAGCGCCAATTCACAACACATGTTGTCTCAAGGCACTTCACAAAAGTCAGGTACATACATTCCAATTAATCCTAATCATTGAACAGTGCAGTTAGATTCTGTTATTTATTCAAATTGGATAAAAAGTTTTTCTGTCTAAGGAAACCCAGCAGATTGCATCCAGTCAGTGACTTGCAGCATTCCCTCCTCCCGGATGAGCATGTAAAGATAATGGACGGTCACTGGCGTTAACTTTTCAGCAATCCCTCATACTGAGCATGCATGTAGCGACAGTGGAGAGGAAAAACTCCCTTTTAACAGGAAGAAACCTCCAGCAGAACCAGGCTCAGTGTGAGCGGCCATTTGCCACGACCGACTGGGGGTTTGAGAGAACAGAGCAGAGACACAAAGAGAACAAAGAAGCACTGATCCAGGAGTACTTTTTATGAGAAGGAAAAGTAAATGTTAATGGATGTATCTCCTTTAGTCATTTCACCTAGAAAGAAAGAAGAGATAAAATCTGAGCCAGTTTTCAAGGTTAGAGTCTGAAAGAGAGCACAGAGAGTTAGTTACAGTAAAAGCTCAGTCAATCGCCATGTCTAGGAGAGAGAAAGGGTTAAACACTGAAAGACAGGGCCTGGTGGATCATCGGTAGAGGGTGAGCATTAAGTTGTTGCCAGCAGAAGCTCGGACGATGCCCCTCTCCAGAAAGGTGTCACAGGTAGACACAGGGTCAGGCCAAGTGTAGCTTCTAGGAAGAGAAAAGAGAGAGAACAAAGTTAAAAGCTGAAATAACACCAAATAATACAAAATTGTAGAGTAGTGTGAGAATGTAGCGAAGAGGGTAAAAGTGGTCATTATGTCCTCCAGCAGCCTAAGCCTATAGCAGCATAACTACAGAGATAGTTTCAGTTCAGATTATTTAGTTAGACGGCGCTTATTTACAACATTGTCATCTCAAGGCACCCCACAAAGCGTCCCACTGATGGTCATTGTTATACTAAAAACCACAAGGATTGGGATACCTCTCTCTGTCAGACTGATTATAACCACTGGAAAAGAGAAGGGGTCATACAAGTAGCAGAAAGTTCTAATGTTAAAGTTATTCCCAGACATAGTTTAGGATTTTTGTAAAAAAAAGTAGCAACTATCTCGCCTCTACTAGATCTTGGTGTGTTGAAATCTAAATGAGTTGTTCCCAGAGGTTGAAGCTAACAGGTAGTTTGAGAGAAGCCAAGATTAAAGCAGACTTCTAGTATCTTAAAAAATCCAAAGGTCAATAACGTCACAGCAGCTGATCTGAATAATATTTTATGGAAATGTTTTATATGTTCCATTCTCAATGAATGTTTGACATTGGTGGCACACCATCTCCCACCTCCATTTCCTGTGTATATAATTGCCCAATGCAAAAACAAGAATGGTTAAACGATGAATAATATAGTGTTTTGAAAAAAAAAGACCTATTGGTAAAAGTCTGTTTTGGTCTCAGCCCCTTTTGGACTAGTTAGTAGTCTCAGCATCGAGAACCAGCAAATCTGGATTTATCCTAAATGATTAGAACTATCTCCTCCAGGTAAGATATTGACTGCTTATTACCTTTCAACAGAACGTCACCTAAAAAATCCTGAACTTTCCCTTTAAATAGGAGGACAGTAGAATATTTCCAGTTATCTGTCTTGTGTGGGGGACAAAACAGATCTACCTCTATTTTACTACTACAGATGCCTCTACATACAGCAGCAATCCACATTTCACCTGCGCATAAATTTAGATTGCCTTAAACCTTTACACATTTTGTCTAACAAACAGAGACCAACATGTAACTTCCTGGCCTTCCTGCTAAAGGGTATTTGTGGAGGCACACTAACATCTGTGCCAATAGTGTGTCAACCTGAACACACTATTGTCCTCTACAGTGAAATGTGGTGGTTTCAGCGGGATGCTGTGTGGATGCTTTTCTTTAGCAGATACTGGGTATCTGGTCAGAGTAGATGGAAGGATGGATGGAGCTAAATACAGGACAATCCTGGAAGAAAACCTGTTAGAATCTGCAGAAGACTTGAGACTAGGCTGGAGGTTCCCTTTTTCAGTATGATGACCCTAAACATGCAGCCAGAGCTGCAATCTAATGGTTTAGATCAAAGCATATTCATCTGTTAAAATGGTCCAGTCCAAACTAAAGACCAAAAGCCACTTAAAATTGCTTTTCACAGACACTCTTCATCCAATCTGACTGAGCTTGAGCTATTATGCAAAAACAGATGAGAAAGATTTCAGTCTCTGAATGTGGGTGAGCCATAAACCTAAAGACCTGCAGCTGTAATTGCACTAAAAGGTTGCTCTACAAACACTCCTAAGTGCTGCATGCATGACTAAACACCAGCAACATGACAACAACATGAACGTGCTGTTACAGACACATGCCTCCACTGCACTTCCAGTACCAACAGAACATTACTGGAGAGACCGTGTCACTTATAATCTAATATAATTATATAATGCCTGGAGAACGACGACAGCGATATCCCAGAAATCAAGATAACTGCTACAACAACAATCCAGGATTCACTTTAACAATCTTAATGAATTCTGCCTTGGTGTAAATCTAAAAATAACAGCTGGTCATCACCACTTTTGCAAAGCACTGACCAATGAGATGTTTGTGTTGCACCCCTGAAATAGGTATTTTGGAATTTGTGGTGCTGCATTGCTTTCTTCCCAGGCATATTATTACAGTTATCCAGAAAATTCATATAAAACTAGAAAGGATGAAACAAAAGAACAAAGGTTAGTCTGGGTGATTACGGGCTTCAAAGCTCTTCAGACTCATCAGCAGCTGAAGTCATCAATCAAACAGTCAGGATCTCTTCTGATACCAAGAGGAAACTGCTGTATGCAGCTTTAACAGTCAACAAACAGACACAGTTGCTGATGGAAAGTGGATTCATGGTTCCAGACGTATATCCCGTTTGTGTAAGAGAAGAGGCTTTGGGGCTCAACCAGCACATGTCACATAGGGCAGCTGCAGCTCAGCAGGGATTCAAAGATCAGCAGCACAGCTGATGGTCCTGCAGTCTTTAGAGGCTTACGAAAGACTCAGAAACACAACAAATGCAAGTCCAAGCAGGAGTGTAGTCCTACATGTACACAAAGTCCTACTAAGACTGGATTTAGGTCCCAGTGTAGCTGCATTTCTGCGAATCAGCTTGCAGACTAAACAGAAAATAAACACTTTGCTTCTTGGCTCCTTTGAGTGACATCAAGGTGCTATACTGGGGTTTGTCAACAGAGGGCACTCTTACCCCTTTCTCCTTTTTCCTTCCTCACGTTCACATGCAGTCACACACACTGATCTCGCTGAGCTTTCCTTCACCAGCTTCACTTCTCCATTTTCTCCAGTTTCATGTCCTTATTTACTGAGACACTGGCTGCCTTGTTTTTCAGCTAAACAGTTTGTTTTTTGTTCTACATGGTGGGATTCTATGGGGATGTAATTTATATTTTACAAGGCCACTTATCCTAATGTGTTTGTCATAATCTGGCACTGTTTGTACAGGTGGCGATAAGGGACAATCTCCACATGTCTGGTGTTGTTTACTGGCTATAAATAGCAGTGCATTAGTGGTCGAGGGCTCCTGTGATGGCTCGGTGGGCTGGCTAAAAATGCACCACTGTTTCCAATGCTGCCATTAGGACCACTCTATACCTGTGTGTGTGTGAGGGTAAGGGTGTTTAAGGCTATGGGGAGGATATGTCTTTTTAGCCTACTCCAATGCTTGTCTACACTTTCTTCTACGACTTGCTCTTTTCATGTAAGTTTGTGTGGTTGTGTCTACAGATCCGGCTTCATGTTCACAACTGGGACTGAATTCAATAGCCAAAAACTTCCCGTCCCATTGCGTGCTATCACACCTGAAATCTGTTTGTGTGTGTTGCTGTGAAGTGCTCTCAGTTTTTCTCCTCTTCGTTGCTCCTCTAAAGCCTGTCCTCTTCATTCATTGTGACTGAGAGGATCCTTCTCTCTTTCCCACTTTTCACTCACCCTCTCCCACTCTCTTCCTTCTCTCTTGCTTTCCTAATTACCCATACTCCTCACTGTGGCCCCTCCTTCAGAGCCTTTGAAGTTATTTTAGCACAAATTCTACTTAGCTACACTGCAGACAAAACAAGGACAGACCTGCGACTGAAAGTCTTTGGTAACATGTGTTCTGTTAATTGAATCACCAATGTCTCCTGTTTTATCTGCGTTTACATCTGAGTTAATGTGTATACAGGAGAAACCGGCAAGTCTGACTTTCAGGGTGTGTATGTGTTGAGGGAATGATTGGAAAATTGTGTCCATACCTTGTTTCCAGATAGTATCTGTATATATGTGTTTGCATATGGTTTATGTTTGTTGTGTAATGTGGGAAGGAGAGCTGCAAAAAAGTCACTTGCTGACCTCCCACACATGAAACAACACAATGTTAATTACATGCCTTGTTTTTCCGTTTTTATAAGGTTCCCCAGCAGCACATTATTATTTCTAGAAATGTCTTTATCAACTTTAGAAAACCTAAAAGTCCAAACTGTAGTTCCTATTCCAGGCCTATAGGTGGTGCTGTCATTGAAATACATGAAAAACAGAGAAGAAGGTGTTGAGGATGCAAAGTCTGGCTCTAACGTCATTGTTTTGTAAAATGTTGCATATTGGTTATCTACACAAAAACGTCACTGTGGTTTTTCAAATTTTTTCACCATGAAAAAAATGTGGCTCTCCTTAAACTTCTTCAAGACTTAGAAAATGAAAATTGAAACAGCGATGAAAAACACAATATCAGTACATCATTTTAAAGAGGATAAAAGCATTTATGAATTAGACCATAGCTTATTTTTAAATACATTGTTTTCTGCATCTACACACTCTGTGAGACAAATGCTGAAAACTTCCTTTTATAGTTACTTAGGTAGCCTTTGTCTGGAAATAAAATAGTTTGATGATCTAAAACATTTAGATGTGACAGACAGAAAAGCGAATGAAAAACTAAATCTGTAATGGGGTAAATACTTTGTGACAGCACTGGATTGGGCCTATATGGGTGGGAAGTGGAGTGAAAAATGGGCCTAAAGAAATGGTCCATGATTACATAATGGTCATAATGTTATTGCTTATATGATGCAGGATAACTTTGGGTAAAAAGGGGAACCCTTCTTGATACTCAGTTGAGACCTAGCTTAGATCTACATAGGACGCTCAACTGGTCTTGCCAATATGGGTTGTCAACCTACGTGGATCCTACATAAAGTAAGCCCACCATAAGGCCAAGGCTACTTAGTACCCATCAAGCCTGAGCAAAATGCTTGTGGTTGCCAAGTACAAATGTTGTTTGGGATGCATTCCGAGTTACATTCTAACTGTTTTTGTCAGAATATATATTTTTTATTTTAGTTTTTCTCTAACACATTTGAAACAACTGAAAACCATAGCATGTTTTCTGTCTAATGATTGTCCCTTTATAAGTAAAACTGATGAATATCTCATCTGGCAAAAAAATCTTTGTTTGCTCTTAACCAAAGAAATCTCACAAACAAGCGCTTGCAGCTTTGTGGAGCTTTATGTGGAGTAAATTATTTCCTAAAATAGCTTAAGTGTTGCCTTCTTCTTTTTGTCTCTTCACAGCTTGGTTGAGGGAAACTCCAGCATGGAGGAAGAGTAACAACTCTTTGCGGACGCTGAGAAATAGACAAGGGTGTTAATGATGGCAGACGTTTTTTTCTGAGAGGGAAGAAGTTGAAATAAACCAGACAAAAGTGAGTGGATCGAAGCTAAGGGAAAAGTTTTTTTATCAGGCGAAGCAACCAGAAAGGAGTGAAGGAGATTAAATATCATTAAAAAGCAAACTTAAAAAACAAGAAGAAGACACGGGAACTGTAGATTTATGAGTCCAACGCCAAAGCAAAGGGAAGGATGATCCACTACTTCCCATCTGACCCAACCCTTTGCTGAAAACTCGCAAATAAGAAACACAAGCACTCGCACTGTGGTCCAAAAAGCATACAATGATGCTTGCTTTGTGAAGCTGGAGCTTTTCCAGTTTTCTTTTGCTTCCTGGATTCACCTCCGTGGCACTCTACCCACAGCAAACTTGCACAGTGTCCTCTCCAAGAATGACTGTGGTCAGCGATGACTGATGAGAATGTCCTGCTTCACCACACTGTAGGACTGCAAACTGAATCAGTCCAATTGTAAACTGCTCATGATGACAGTCTGAGCCTGATACGCTGTTGATCTTCTCTGCCAGTATTGAACGTCCCGATGGGTCCACTCACCGAGCTTGACGACATTCGGAAGTTCACACAGATCTACAGAAGTACAGTTTGAAACATAGACGGTAGAATTGAATCTGAGCCATAGAGCGACATGCTGACTGCCGAATGCATCACAATCTCATGTGCTGCTCCTAATAAGACACAGGCTCACACAGGAAGAGCGATGGCGTCTCTGCTTCAAATTAAAATAGGGCACAGCTGGAGGTCATGGCAAAATGATGACTGATATCATTTATGCTTTGTGAGGTAACGGTTTTTATTATGCTGCATGCTTAGAAACAGGCTTCTTACGTTTTATGCACAAACTTGGATTTGAATTCCCATCTGTCTTATGTTCACAGTTTATGTACTTCCAGTTGACAACAATAAGTTGTTTTTTTCATGCAGTACTGTTTTTAAACATGAAAAAAATGTGAACAAAGCTAATTAGCTGCTGGTGTGGCTTTCATTAAGACAGACCGCACTTACTCTTGTCTTATTGGAAACATATGGGAACATCCCAAAGTGAAATGTTGCCTTGAAAGTCTGGTTTGGTAGCACAAATAAAACTAAAGTTTTTGTTTTATATCTGAACAAGTTGTTTAACTGGGTTTCTTTTCCAAAAAAAAAACATCTTCTGCACCACATAAACACTCTTCAGGATCTTATAAACGTTTTATTCCTGAAGATAAGTAATACTAATTAACTTCCCATCTACCATACAAAGAGAATTAAACCATAAACCTTTGCAAAGAACAAAAACACATTTAAATAAATTAGCAGCAAAGCCTGCTTGTCACTTACTGACCTTTTTTGACCACAACAATGTTTACTGTTCTCACAATATTTCCAGTGCAAAATTCCATTATTTTCCAGACTTAACATTTTTTGCAGTTTTCCATCAGATTTTTATAACATTATGGACATTTGAGTACAAAATGTTTCCCCAGCTGAGTTTTAGTATCACGCGTTTTCCACAAATCAAGAAACAACACAGTAGTGACCCTTCTTCCAGTTCAGTGTAGTAAAAAGCTATTCCACTATTTTTTTGGCATCTGGATAAACTTAGATTGGTTTAAATCTGTAATACTGAAAACATCTGAGCTGGATTGTCCTTTATTAAATATAGACCCTTTAAACCAGCTTGCAATCTGTTTTACCTTTGTTTCACAAAATCCCAAATTATAGGAATTACAATGGTAAACCAAACCCATTTTAATCCATAGGATCCACTTTGTTGATGGACTTAACTATTCTAAAAACTGCAGCCAACACTGTAATTTATCCCAAAGGTATTCAAGATGGTTGTGGTCAGGACTGTGCACATCAGTTAAGTTTCTCCACACCACAAAATCAAGTTTTTCTTGATTTTTGGTGACCAAACACTATATAGCAATATAAGCCTACCAGTAAGTTTGTGTCTTTTACTTATTGCATTTTCTTTACTCACTGTGCTGCTCAGTCAAAGGTGCTACTCTAATGCAGAAGAGGACACCACACTTATGGTGATTAACAGTGGAGAGCAAGTGATTGATGTATGGAAAGCCATAGCTTCATATACTCTTGAGCTTTAGCCATCAGCCACACATGCAGACCAGGAAATTATACTTCCAGCAGACCCAAAAAATAAACATAATCAGTAACTTTTTTCTATCAAGAAAACGTTCAGGTCTGAATAACCTTATATTTTCACTGAATTTTAGGTCAACTTAACCAAAGCAACACTGCTCATTATTTTTAACAAATATTTTCATTTCAAGAGAAAAACCTATCTCTATATCCAACTCTTTTTATTCTTTGCCGAACACTGACCTTTTGGCTGAGGCACTACATACTGAACTGTGGTTTATGTGTACCGTTAACTACTATGATATTTATTTCCCAGTATATAGTCCAAGAGAAAAGAGAGAAAGACATACAGTACAGGTCCCAGGGTCGGGAATCGAGCCCCGGACAGCTGCGTCGAGGACTCATAGTCTCTGTATATGGTGCGGCTGCTACACCATGCGCTGCACCCATAACTACTATGACTTTTTTAGGAATATGGCAGCTGTTAAAATGGCTTTAGGAAAACAAACAGAAATACAGCCCATAAAACAGAAAAGGTTTATGGATTAATCCAGTCACTTGTTATCTATGCCTAACCAGCTACAGGCTTCTCACAGTTTCTCAGTGATTTCTGGCTTTAGTTTACAATCCGGATATCATCTTCAGTTGCAACATTTCATCTTTAACAATGCTTAATTTTCTCAGTATGTCTGAGAGCTTCATTTCAAGCACCTCCCAGGTCTGGAGGACAGTGTGTCGAGATTGGAGGAGATAGAGAGGGATGAAGTGTGACTGTCCAAAAACATATGATGTGGTAAAGAAACATTTACGCTCCACTTATCTCTCCTCTCCTCTCTATCCATATCTCTGCTTCTCTCAGGCAGACAGCTGGGGATGAGACTGGATTTTAGCACGTCAAACAGAATCGCATTCTTCTTTCGCCCCTGCCTGTTGCTGTCACTGGGTTGTTTTATCAAAGAGACAAGCAACCACGCCGGAACGCACCGATGAACATTTGGACAAAGCTCAAAATCAAATACAATGTAGACACTGTGCAAACATTCATACAAGTGGGTAAACATGCAGACATGCAGAAAAATAAAACTCTACTTTATTCACGCAGTGACACCAGGTCTAGCCGAGCCACTGTTTGATTATGCCAATGTTGTTTTAATTCATCAGCATATCGATGACATCTCTCTGACAGGGTCTCCCTGCACGTATTCCTCCCCCACCAGGAAAGCACACACTAGTTTTGTTACACAGAGTAGAACAGGCTCATCCTCTGCCCTGAATTATTGGTCATATGTTTAAGATAAAGCTTTGACAAAGGGTACCGAGTTTCCCTTTCTATCCCCAGTCTCCTGCTAAATATGCAGATCCAGCCGCACAAGGGTCCTCGCAGGGTCGTTGCATGAATTAGGTCAGTGGCGGTATCGTACAGATTTAAAACATGGCAAATTTCCGAGGACTGCCACTCCCAGAGCATTGGAAAACTGTGGGTCATGGAACATTTCTCCGTACAACGAGAACTGCTATGGGTTTTTTTACACATGCCCAATCAGTCTTGCTACTTTTTTAATTATTTCAATTGGACAGCAATCAGTCTGTGTAGGTTCTTGTATATTTGGTATATCAGCATCAATGTCCAAATAATACCGTAATGGTGTGATGCAATGATCAGGCCAATACTATTTCCAGTTTTCCTGAAATGTCTGACCTGCTTATTCCCGTTTTGACATTACAACAGAAAAGAGTAAAATTGGTTGCAGGCTTTTGATAGTGGTTGTAGTTTTGAATCCAACACATACTGAATAAATTAGATGCCCATTTATTCATCAAATGACATCATTCCTAACCTTTATCAGATTTTGTTCAAGCTGACATTAGGCTCCCTGCTATTGGTTAACATGTTTATATACTGAAAATGATGGGAGTTCTTAGTTTGATGTTTGTACTGAGTAGTACATGAAACAAATATGTACCAGTGACAATATTTTGTGTATATTTAGGCATTCTATGTTTTTGTATTTAAATCCGATACTTGTGTAGGGATGTTTATAGTATGATAATTATTAAAACAGAAAAAAACATTTTTTTTTCAATACAACTTAAGGGTTTTTTAGTTTCAGTGAAAATTTGCAAATTTTTTAAAGGAAATTGTGCTTTTTACTTTTTTCAATTGTCTTTAAAAAGGTGATTTCTAACCATCACCTCAGCCATTATTCATTTAGTGAAAAACAACCTTGTCTCCCAAGCCATTTTAAATGTTGCCACTTAGCTTAAGTCTCTGAATAATGTCACTTTCAGTCATCTGTATTGATTGTTATGTCTGTAATTAACATGAATCACCTTGTTAACAGGCCTGACCCTGAACATTGAATTCCACTGTGACCAGATGAGAAAATTTGACAGTAAAGCAGTAACATCACGAAGCCGACGAAATCAGTTCACATTACTCACCTGATCATGATCAAATTCTGATTACTGGGATGAAGATATAAGGAATTAAATATGCTAAATTAAAACCAATGACATTTTGTAGGCAGTGAACCAAGATCACACATATCTTCACACAGATTTACATGTACCTGCAGTATGCAATTAAAATATTCTAGAGATTAGTTAAAAGCTATAATCTCAAAAACTATAAAAAGACCAATAGGAATGTCACATGTGAATGATTTTTTGCTGGTTTTACTTGGTTGCTGGGAGCCGTAGACCCTTACATGGGCCATCTGAGAAGGAAAATCTTTCTTTAAGATCTGGAATTAGCTCAGTGAGTCACTGGCACAACACAGCAAAAGGTGGAACTCTGTTCTTCTTTCAGGGAAATGTTTCCAGCACCAGAAGCCTTGCCCTGTTTTGACATCACCCGCCTCCAGCTGTGTAGCTAAACCCGGCCCAGCTTTACAGCTCACTCCGCTGCCCGGCATCTGTGAGCTGCATGAATTATGGATCACAGAAATATTCCTGGACCTGTTTTTGCGCTTTTTTTCTGTTGAGCGAACCGTGGCTCTGGACTCCGTCTGGTTCTTCGGGTCTGAGCTGAGGAGAACCAGATGGTCCAGTCGACGTCAGGCCAACCCAAACAGGACCCTCGGAGCGGAACAAATCCAGATTCTCGGACCCCTTAGGGTCACCCGGCACGTTTTTTTTTTTTTTCTGTTTTCCTTGTTTTTGAATTTGTTATTCATTTTTCTTCACTTTGTAAAATTTACAACTTGCATTTCCTCTTCAGCTCTTGTGTCTGCCTTTCCTTTCATCTTTGTCATCATCATCACTGTGCTCCTCTTGTTTTCCTCCACAGCACCACTATTTTCCATTATAGTCAAGGTAACTATTTCCAGGCAGATGCTGTATACTGCCTAACCAACCTGCAAAATTATTTCAGTTAATATCCAAAGTGAAAACAGATGACTCAAACAGATCAGACCTTCAAAGAAAAAAAAGCTTCTGTCCCACCAAACACAAACATTGTTCCTGTTCCAGTTTAAGCAGTTTTTAAGTAAAATTACAAAATGCAAGGATAAAATGGCAGAGGCTTAGATTAGAAAAATGTGAGTAGACTGTGCCAATTTTAAATGTGCTACTATCCTCTGATAGTGACTGATGCGTCACTATCAGCTGATCAGAAAAAGGTAAATAAATGTTTTTTTTTAATTATTTCAGTTTTACCTTATTCCTTATTAGATTTTGTAAACTTTCTGAGGTGGTTGCTACCCTTTCTAAAATTTTTCCTTAAGCTACAATTTAGTTAAATAATGTTAGCTAGCACGTTCTGTTGGTCTGATTAGCTGAAGTTGGCATATGATTTGTGGCAGCTGGATAAAGCCTGCTTAATTTGTAAAACTGTATATTTGGAAGTTTTAATTAGTTGTTATCATTTTAATAATGCTTAGCTTTAGTTTAGTTTTTTTTAGCCGTAGGTTTATATTTTTTTCATACTTGGGCTCATTTTTAAGTGCAGGATTAAAAAAGGTCAGAGTATTATGTATACACGTATTCAGGTATGGTGGCCAAAATGCGCTGCAAACAAATGAATGATTCCAACTCCAAAACACGCAAACACAAAAAATCACTGCAGCAGAAAAACACAACAAAAAGGAAAAATGCTGCAATATACGAAAACAGCAAGTTTAAAAAAAGAGTTGCAAACTCACTCCGCAAAATGAAAGTGCACCAGACCACTAGGGGGAGTTGACTATCAAGTCATATGGGACCAGACCCTCAGCAAAGACGTTAACTGGATTTCCCAGATGAAACGTGCAGGGGAGCAAGAAAATGTTGCATGAAATTGTGAAAATGTCCATTCATCCAGCCATCCATTCATAGTGGATGAATCCATCCAAAATACATGAGATTGAGTTGTTGTGGAGGACAGTTCCAGGAGAGAAACCCAGACATTCCTCTCCAAAGGGACACTCTAGCTCATTCTGGTGGATCTTAGGGCATTCCATGACCAAAAGGGAATGCCTCCATCCTGTTCTCTTTTAGTCCAGAGATCTCATACCAGAAAACCTCCAAATTGAGGCATCCACAGGGTATCCTGATCAACTGAACTACATCAGCAGACTCAAAAGCTCTACTCCGAGCTTTTGGTCAGGACTCCTCTCTCACAACCATTGGTTAGCTTTGTTTTTGGTTCAGTTCTTTCTTCACCACCACAGACCATAGCAGCACCCTTAAACAGAAGATGGGGTCCTCATTTTTATATCCACCCCTTGCATTATACCAGTCTGACTAAACAAAACTCCTCCACTTGCGGGACACGCAGATCCCCAAACCTGAAGAGGGCATTCTACCTTCTTCCGGTTGAGAAGTATGGCCTCATACTTAGAGGAAGCGACTTTAATATTCCTTTTCCAGAGCTACACAACATTTGAGTGACATTCTTTGTTGTAATATTAGTGTGTGAAATATCACTTCTATGCCCACAGTATAAACCCATCATTTGGGTTGAACAGCCCAAACACCTTTTTTATTTGCATGTCTGATAAATTACACAACATGTATTGAAGAAGAAAGGTGGATGTCAAAACACAAGTGCACGTTTGATTTGCTGGGTGAAAGACCAGGCGAGATGTAAGTTCCTGTATCAATTGAACCATAATGACGTAATGTTCCTCACTCACGGAGCCAGCTCATGTTAAACAGGCTCCAAGACAATGAGGACCACTTGTCTTTTCTCTTTGAAACCCACTCTGCTTTGGGAGTAATTAATGCAGCTTATGATCGAGTACAAAGCTAGAATATTGCTGTACTATGCTGTTATGTGAATGAGAAGGTAAGAGAGCCACCTGTGTTATTCCAAAAAACATGGTGTTTGCATTTGAATGCAGCATAGGTGCCAGTGTGTATGTGTGTCCGGTTCATTGACTGCTTGTGTGTGCATGCGGGCATCTTTGTGGGTATTATTTTTAGCGTAATTCTGATCAATGTGTGTTACTACGAATGAGAGGGAGAGAGAGAAGAGGGAATAGAATGAGCGCATCTCCGTCTAAGAGCATTAGCAATGAGTCCGTTCTCTGTATCTCAATGAGGGGATTAGAGGACTATTCATTAGACAGCCTTTGATAGGTGACTAGCTGAGTCTGTCCTCTTATCCTCGCATACTGGCAGACAGGGAGGCCAGAGGGTAGTGGGGGAAGCCTGGTCGCTGGTCCCTCACTGTTTTCATCACTTTGTCTGTTTTTCTGTTTAACATTTGTCTCCTCATCTTCAACATCACCAGGGTGATTTATATTTGAATTATATATTCTTCAGTTCAGAGGATCAAAGTAAAGAGGAAACATATCAAACAACAATTACAAAATGTTTTGTATCACTGAGTAAATTTAATCTTGCAGGTTTGCAGTTTCTTTATGCAGAAAAGTGGACAATGTGTGTCCAGCAGTAGAGCCCCAGAGCCAAACCTAACATAATCATTTGACATTTACCAACATCACACTTGTGTATCTTTCTTCTGTTTGGCGTAGGGAGATGAAGAGGATTATTAATGCTCGAGCATGGCCTTACTATGCATTTACTGCTGAAGCATACACATTTGATCACTACCTTAGCAAGACTGCCACTGATTCTTTGCGCATTTAGAAAAATACAGCAGCATGAGTGTCACAGCTGTTACACACTACACATACCTATTAGATAATCTGGCCCAAAGGAGACGACATTATTGCCACTGTCATTGGCTTCACTGTCAAACTCCTGAAGTTTGCAGATGACATCACTGTCATTGGCCTGGTCTGGGACAATGAGGCAGCATACAGACAGGAGGTTATTAGGCTGGTCCACTGGTGCAGTCAAAACCACCTAGATCTTAACCTGCTAAAGATTGTGGAGATGATGGTATACTTCTGGAGAACTGCCTCCCCTCGCCATGCTCAACAACACTGTGTCGACTGTGGATCACTTCCGGTTCCTAGGAAGCACCATTTCTCAGGACCTGAGGTGGTCCTCACATATAGACACTGTTCGAAAAAAGGCCCAACAGAGACTGTACTTCCTGCGGCAACTCAGGAAGTACAACCTTCCTCTTGAGATGCTGATCATCTTCTACACTGTCATCATTCAGTCTGTCCTCTGTTCATCCATTACTGTGTGGTTTGGCTCATCCACAAAACACGACAGGTCTAAACTGCAGCAAACAAATAGGAGGATCTTAAGGGGTGACCTTCCCTCCACCCAGGACTTGTACAAATCTAGGGTCAGAAAAAGGGCAGCTAACATCTTTGTCGATCCTTTACATCCTGGACACAAACTGTGAAGACTTTTACCTTCAGGTCAGCACTACAGAGTGCTGTTTGCAAAAAACATCCGCCACAGAGACAGTTTCTTTCCCCAGGCTGTCTCTCTGGTAATACAATGAACACCTTACAGCCTGAGTAGTTAGCTACTCTGCTATGAAACAAATGAGCACATTGCACTGCCAAAACCTGCTGTGTATAAATGTCTATGTGTATGTTTATAATACATATATATATATTTATGTAAAACGACAAAAAAAAAAAAAAAAATATATATATATATAAAATATATATAT
The DNA here is from genome assembly GCA_036173005.1 of Crenichthys baileyi. Taxonomy (NCBI): domain Eukaryota; kingdom Metazoa; phylum Chordata; class Actinopteri; order Cyprinodontiformes; family Goodeidae; genus Crenichthys; species Crenichthys baileyi. The sequence goes on from JAHHUM010002324.1 coordinate 268,479, forward strand.
ATATATATATATATATATATATTATATATATATATATATTATTCTAAAGTGATTTACATATTATGGTTGTTGCTTTGGACTGATGTTTTGATATATGACGTGGGCGATAGAAACCAAAGTCAAATTCCTTGTTTGGACTCACAAACTTCGCCATTAAAATTGATCCTGATTCGGATAATTTTGGCAATTGTAGCTTGAATGTTGCTGCCATGACCTAATAATAATATGACTTAATATCATGTTACACTTTGCAGCCACTCAGTCTGCAATGATGAAGATAAAATTTGCCTTGTCACTCCAAATGATATTATCTGAGTGACTTCGTGGTTATCTCAGCTAATCATTAGTGAGACTTTGTGAGAAGGGGAGGCGCTCATATTATAGACAGATTGAAAAAACACTTTATTTCTACCTGTTGATGCTGTTGGGATCCCAGCCATAGGGACAACATGCATGGCCAGTACGAACTTTTCTGGAACTTTCAAAATAAATCACATTAACCTACTTGTATAGGCAATATCTGAATATGTGTGGAACATCTTGGAACTAAAACTTGAATTGGTAAAAGGAGTCTCGTGGTCTACAGCCAAACATCAGCACAACTGGTTGCCAAGAAGACTCTGGATGGAGGCTTGTGGTGAGACATCCATCCTTCCATCCATCCAGCCATCCATCCATCCATCATGGATGAATCCATCCAAAATACCTGAGTTTGAGTCGTGTGGATGAAAGGTCCAGGAGAGAAACCCAGACATCCCTCTTCAAAGCAACACTATCCAGCTCATTCCACAGGTTCTGGGTTTGACATCGGTATCCCCTCTTTGAGATGTCCCAGAAATCCTCTTAAGACTGGTGCCCAGGAGTCATCCTGATCAGATACCTTAACCACCACCACTGGCTCCTCTCAATGTGGAGAAGCAGCAGCTCTACTTAGAGCTCCCCTTCGATAACAGAGCTCCCAACCTTTCTCTAAGGGAGGTATTTCAGCTGCTTGTATCCGGCATCAGGTTCTTCCCGTCATTATCCATATTTCAACACCACTGGGAAGGGTCTCAGTGCAGACAGAGCAGTAGATCTAGAGCTTACTCATTGGCTAAGATTTTTCTTTACCACAACAGAGCGGAGCAACACCTGTTTTGGAGGAAGCCCCAAACCATCTATCCATCTCGTGCCCCAGCCTACCGTCACTGGTGAACAAGAGATACTTGAACTGCACCTGTGGCAAGGACTGACCCTTGACCAGGAGGGAGCAATCTAGCCTAACATGCCCTTAGACTTAGAGGAGTGGCCAATTCACACACAGCTCTTAACCACTCTAGTGCTTGCAGAGAGTTATGCTGCGATGTCACCAAACAGAACCGAGTCATCTACAAAAACCAAAGACCCAGAGATTCCGAAACAAAACACCCACCTCTCCACAACGACACTATGATATCCCTTTTTTAAATATATTTATATATATATATATATATATATATATATATATATATATATATATATAAAATATATATATAAAATTATAATATATATATATATAAAATGTCAAATTATTTAACACTAAAAAAAGGAAAAAAAAATTTGAGAGATGTAAGCTTAAGAAAACTACAACAGCATTTAAAACCTGCCTTTTCATTTCATGCTTTTGCATTTTCCTCTGTTTTGATTCTGTTGCTCTTTTTCGGCCATAAGCATTTCAGAAGAAAAATTCCTGTGAAACACCCTCACCTGTCAGTGTTTGATGTTTCCTCTGACAAGCTATAGGCTCTGCATGCAGCACAGTGCATCACTGACGCAAATGGAAAGATAATAGTTGCTTGCGTAAGCTCGTGCTCACCGCTCACGGTGACATATGGTTTAGATTGCTCTAAAAAGTTTGCTGAAAGTACATGGAGTGCTGTAAAAATAAAATGAAAGTTTAGGGTTGGGAAGAAAGCAAAGAAATGCAGTTTTGCATTAGTGTGTGCAGGGCATTGGCACGTCCAACTATTCCTAATGTTTTTCCTCATCACCAACTTCTTTTACTTTGGCGCTGGACTTGGAAACTCAGGTTTGGACCATGTGAAGGAGAGATAGGGGTTCAGAGAGGATGAAAGAGGAGAATTTAGTTGATGAAAGTGGAAAACTAGGGAATGAGGAGAAGGATGAGCAGTGGAATTGTTTTGATCCATGCCTTTTAATAAATCTGTCAGAGTGAAAAAAGGACTGTGTGAGATAGAAGGAGAGGAAGAGAAGGACCAGCTCAATGATGTCTTAACCAGGTGACATCCACTTCTTCATCGCATCCTCATCTTCTAGCACTTAGCACTCTATGGATTCACCCTGCATTCATCTACAGCAGCATGTAAAACTTCAGACGTGCATCTTTAAAGTAGTGTTCCTTATCCAGGTGGGGGTTTTCTATAGCAAAAACAGTTTTCAGGTAGCCATTTTCTCAGCCTGAAATGGTATATAGACATGACATTTAACTGAAACAGTGGAGCTGAAATAAATTCTTAGAGACAGAAGTGCAGTTGTCACTGGAATAAATCCTTAGGGAACTTACCCAGAGTGTAGAGCTGATCGTGAAATATATTTATTTATAAATTAATTTACTCCTTCTGTGCAAAGCAGGTCCTTAAGAGAAATAGTTCTAACAATTGTTGTAAATATACAGGGGTTGGACAATGAAACTGAAACACCTGGTTATAGACCACAATAATTTATTAGTATGGTGTAGGGCCTCCTTTTGTGGCCAAAACAGTGTCAATTCGTCTTGGGAATGACATATACAAGTCCTGAACAGTGGTCAGAGGGATTTTAAGGCATTCTTCTTGCAGGATAGTGGCCAGGTCACTACGTGATACTGGTGGAGGAAAACGTTTCCTGACTCGCTCCTCCTGAGCCACCCCAAAGTGGCTCAATAATATTCAGATCTGGTGACTGTGCAGGCCATGGGAGATGTTCAACTTCACTTTCATGTTCATCAAACCAATCTTTCACCAGTCTTGCTGTGTGTATTGGTGCATTGTCATCCTGATACACGGCACTGCCTTCAGGATACAATGTTTGAACCATTGGATGCACATGGCCCTCAAGAATGGTTTGGTAGTCCTTGGCAGTGACGCGCCCATATAGCACAAGTATTGGGCCAAGGGAATGCCATGATATGGCAGCCCAAACCATCACTGATCCACCCCCATGCTTCACTCTGGGAATGCAACAGTCTGGGTGGTACGCTTCTTTTGGGCTTCTCCACTCCGTAACTCTCCCGGATGTGGGGAAAACAGTAAAGGTGGACTCATCAGAAAACAATACATGTTTCACATTGTCCACAGCCCAAGATTTGCGCTCCTTGCACCATTGAAACCGACGTTTGGCATTGGCGTGAGTGACCAAAGGTTTGGCTATAGCAGCACGGCCGTGTATATTGACCCTGTGGAGCTCCCGACGGACAGTTCTGGTGGAAACAGGAGAGTTGAGGTGCACATTTAATTCTGCCGTGATTTGGGCAGCCGTGGTTTTATGTTTTTTGGATACAATCCGGGTTAGCACCCGAACATCCCTTTCAGACAGCTTCCTCTTGCGTCCACAGTTAATCCTGTTGGATGTGGTTCGTCCTTCTTGGTGGTATGCTGACATTACCCTGGATACCGTGGCTCTTGATACATCACAAAGACTTGCTGTCTTGGTCACAGATGCGCCAGCAAGACGTGCACCAACAATTTGTCCTCTTTTGAACTCTGGTATGTCACCCATAATGTTGTGTGCATTTCAATATTTTGAGCAAAACTGTGCTCTTACCCTGCTAATTGAACCTTCACACTCTGCTCTTACTGGTGCAATGTGCAATCAATGAAGACTGGCTACCAGGCTGGTCCAATTTAGCCATGAAACCTCCCACACTACAATGACAGGTGTTTCAGTTTCATTGTCCAACCCCTGTATATAGATATAGATATATACATGCATGCATATATACACTACCGGTCAAAGGTGTTTGGAACCACTTTCTCATTTAAGGGTTTTCTTCATGCTTATAACCATTTACATTGTGCGTCGGTTCCTACTGAAGGCATCACAACTATGGATGAACATATATGGTATTATGTAGCACACGGAAAATTGTGAAAGGACTTTAAATATGTTTTTTATTTTAGATTCCTTAAAGTATCTGCCCTTTGCATTAACCTTTGGCCGTCTCTCAATGTATGTATAAAAGTTTGAGGAGTGTGAATGTTTTTGCAAGACACTTCTCACCTCAACAGGTCAGGAATAATCAGGCAGGTTAGCGGCCAGCTTGTGAAGATAATAGATCACCTGAAGAGACCTGTACAACTCAACACCAACAAGAAAAATAAGAAATATGAATAAATAGATGGCTATATTATTAACTGAAAATAAATAGGAAAGTCAGTTATGATAAGAGGCTTTTGTATTTAACCAAATTAAATCAGTAATAGAAGATGAAGATAAACGTAGTGTTCACCAGAAATATTAATCATCCTGTAAACCGACTAATGCTGCAACAAAATCTGCTTTGAAATTTTAAAGCACCCTAGCTTCTTGATAGAAATATGTAAAGACCTACAACTAAGCACAACTAAGCTTAGTTGTAGGTCTCGCTAAAAATGTGTAGAAGCCACAGCAGGTTGACATTTGGGTTTATTGAGATTTTGACCTATTACTATAGAAAGTGTCCAATATGTATTATGTAAGATTGGACATTTATTGACATGAGCAAACGGTTTGTTGGTTATTTGAATCAACACTGTCGATCAGCTGGTTTCATAAAAATAATCTAACACACTCCTAACTGGAGGAAATCAAGTATGTTGGTGTCTTGTTCATGAGTGTTAGGATGGAGCAGGAGATAGATAGATGGAATGGGACTTTATCAGCAATGATGCTGGTACCGCTCCAGTTTATGGTGAAGGAGAAGCTCTTGGGTCAGACCTCATAATTAACAATATTTCTAATGGTCTGCTGTCAGACCTTACAACTCCCTCTTAATTTAGGGGCCCAGATGTTAAAGCTCTAGATTATAGTTTTTTTTGTACAAAGCTTTTAAAAAACTTTGTATTTCGGAAAAGTCCAGCATTAGAAATTCATGACGTTTTTTCCTTCTCTTTTTTTGTAATAATATTGCCGAAAGAGTATGTGCCTTACAAAACATTAAAAACAGGGTTTTCTCTTCTCATATCCAGCATTTATTAGTCCCATTTGATTGTTTAATATTAACTATTCCTCTAGCTCTTACCTCTTCTGTCTCCTCCGTCGCTTTCTATACCCTTCCCAACAGTTCCCTTCAGTTTCTTCTCAGTTTTTCCATAGGCTAATGTACAAACACCCTTGTAGGCTTTGTACATCAACATCAAAGTACACATCAGAATATCAACGAAAGACAGACTCAACAGCGTAAAACAGGAACCCTGGCCACACGCATGCAGATCCCTGCAGCTGGAAAAGACCACATGTATTTGCGCTCTGTTTGTTATTGTTTCATAAAAATGATGGTTTATGGTGACACCATGACTTCCAGTTGGAGGGTAAATGCTGCGTAAAATGGATGTGTGGTCGCATGTGTATGTGTTTTGTTATGGCACTTCCCCTTGGCAGGCCATATAACTCAGGTTAATGTTATCTTATTTCACACAACTCAGAGACAACCTCAGAGAGGAGATCATTTGGAGTGCTCTTATTACTTTTCATTAGGCTAATGTGATGGATGGGGGAATATTTACAACAGACACACACACACACACACACACACACACACACACACACACACGCAGTGACACTTTACTGCAGTCCTTATATAGGTTTGAGTGGGAATTTGTTGTCCATTTTAGAGTTAACCTCACTGCCACTTCAGAAAAGCCAGAACATCCAAACTGTCCACCCACAGCTGGGACTCCATAAATAACCCACCTGATGTATCGATCTGGATGTTTGCACATTATACCAGAGAAACAGGAAGAGGATTTACAAAAGTGCCTACGGGACTGTGGGTTTGATCCTTGACTGAGTGTTTGTGCTATATTATTAAAATCCTGCTGTACTGTACAGTTGGGGTGTTTTATGTAATGTAACAAAACTTTAAACTCATTTGAACAATGACAATGACAAACAAAAACAATGCATTTGATTTTATTCTATTTAGAAAATGTTAATAAATCTAAAATATGATGCCAGCAACAATGACGAGTGTAGGCATGATTATTGAAGTTTGCTCCCCATGAATTTTTCATGTTTTGTTGCATAATGCATAATTGTGAGTTGAAAGGAAAATGATGGATGGTTTTCATAATTTTCTACAAATGAAAATCCAAACAGTGTGGCATACATCTGTTTATACTCGTTACTCTAATATTTCTAAATAAAATAGAGTGCAAAAAACCATCCCCTAATTAGCAAATAGAGTCCCCCCATGTGGAATTTAATCTTATAAATTCATTTAAATTCAGCTGTTCTCTAAAAGCCTCAGAGGTTTGTTCAGTGACCAAAAAGCATCTTGGAATCTCCTTATCTTTCTGAGCTCCTACATAGCTAATGTCCTTGTAAAACCCTGAGCTCAGAGGATCAAATGCTTTTGGTTGCCCCCCGTACTCGAATTGTGACTAGGGTAGACTGAGCTTTTTCAGCTTCAGCTCCTAAACTCTGGAACAGTCTCCCTCTTTCTGTGAGCTCTGCTAGAACTCTTAATTAATTTAAAACTGTTTTGTTTTTACACTCCAGAGAGTATGATCAGTAGCCCAGTCTTTGTACTGTCTTTTCCTTTTTGTTTTCCTTATTTGTTTTGTGTTGTTACTGCTTACTGCTTAATTCAATTCAGTTTTATTTATATAGCGCCAATTCACAACACATCGTCTCAAGGCACTTTACAAAGTCAATTTAATCGAATCATACAGATTTCAAGTCAGGTACATACATTCCAATTATTCCTAACTATCAAACAATACAGTCAGGATCAGTTTATTATTCAAATTTGTTAAAAAGTTTTTTCCATCTAAGGAAACCCAGCATATTGCATTGAGTCAGTGACTTACAGCATTCCCCTCTTCCGGGAAGGTGCCACAACTAAACACAGAGCCAGGCCAGATGTAGCTTCTAGGAAGAGAAAAAACAGAGAGAGAACATAAAATTAAAAGCTCAAATAACAGCAAATAACGCAAACTTGGAGAGGAATACGAGAATGTAGCAGAGAGAGTGAAAGTGGTCATTATGTCCTCCAGCAGCCTAAGCCTATAGCAGCATGACTACAGATATAGCTCAGGATAACCTAAGCCACTCTAACTATAAGCTTTATCAAAAAGGAAAGTTTTAAGCCTAGCCTTAAAAGTAGACAGGGTGTCTGCCTCACGGACTAAAACTGGGAGCTGGTTCCACAGGAGGGGAGCCTGATAACTAAAGGATCTGCCTCCCATTCTACTAGGAGGGGGGCACGGACAGATAGCGGCATACATAACGGCGATTGGCTGAGAAGGCATCAGGAAAGCGGGTTTTCACCACACAGACAGAATACACCAAAGCAAGAGAGAAACATGCTGATGGAGGGGAGTCTTGTAAATTCAAAGACAGCGTTCAAAAGTTGGAAGTATAGGCAAAATTTCACATTCGATGAAGCTAAAGGCAAAAATGTGCATGTGATTTGCAAGTTATATCTGGGAACAAAGAAATTATCCGCATCTGTGACCAGCAACTCCAACCTTATGAAGCACCTCGCATCTTCTCACGCTTCCACAACAGTTGTGGCTAACAACCCAAGCTCTGCTGCGGCCGGCATGAGCTCCGACCATCCCACACCGTTCAAACAGAAAAGGCTTCATTTTCCTGGTCAGCAACTTGTAACATCATTTCAGATTCTAAAAAGTAACTGAATAGCTACTTTGCGTAGTAACTAGTTACTTTGCAAACTTACTTTGAGTTAGGAATTCAGTTGCTTTTTGGGAGAAGTAACTAGTAACTATATCTAGTTACTTTTTTTAAATGAATGTTCCCAACACTGCTTATGTATGATGGCGATAGATCATTAAGAGCTTTATATGTGAGGAGGATAATTTTAAATTCTATTCTGGATTTAACAGGGAGCCAGTGAAGGGAAGCTAAAATAGGAGAAATATGATCTCTCTTTTTAATTTTCATCAGATCTCTTGCTGCAGCATTTTGGATCAGCTGAAGGCTTTCAACTGCATTTTGTGGACATCCTGATACTAAAGAATTGCAATAGTCCAGCCTTGAAGTAACAAATGGACTAGTTTTTCAGCGTTACTCCAGGACAGGATATTTCTAATGTTGGAAATGAAGGAAATCCTAGAAACCTGTTTAATATGGGATTTAAATGACATGTCCTGGTCAAAAAAATACCAAGGTTTTTTTTACTTTATCACCAGAGGTTAATTTAATGCCATGAACACAAATTGATTGACTAAGTAGTGTCTTTTTCAACAACTCTGGTCCAAAGATGACAACTTTTGTCTTGCCTGAATTTAGAAGCAGAAAATTCAAAGTCATTCAAGTTTGTATCAAGACATGCTTGTAGTCTATCTAACTAGTTAGGCTCATCAGGATTTATTGATAAATAAAGCTGAGTAGCATCAGCATCACAATGAAAATTTATCCCATGTTGCCTGATAATTTTACCTATTGGAAATATATATATATAGTAAAGAGAATTGGCCCAAACACTGAACCGTGTGGTACTCCACAAGTACCCCTGGAGTTTGAAGATGATTTATCATTTACATGAACAAACTGGAATCTGTCAACTGGATATAGGTCTGTAATTTATTAAGTCATCTTAATCAGGCGAAGGTTTCTTAAGTAAAAGTTTATTTACAGCTACCTTAAAAGTCTGTGCTACATATCCATTTACCAAGGATACATAAATCATATCTAAAATCGGGGTGGTAATCAAAGGGAACACGTCCTTAAATAATTTGGTTGGGATTGGGTCTAACATACAAGTTGAAGGTTTAGATAAAGCTAATATTTTGATAACTCAGGATCATAACAGTCCAAACACAGATCAGTTTTTACAGTTACTACCAATACGGTCTCACTTACTGAGGATGAAGTAATCATGTTCGGGTGCCAATTATTTTATTTTTCATTGAATCAATTGTATTTATTTTTTTATTTTTCTCTCCAATTTTCTAACATTGTACTTTAAAGTATCGAGCTCTGAATTAAACAAGGGAGCCAGCCTCCTTTGAATAATTAACTTCCTTTTTAAGGGGGCTACATTGTCTAATGCACCACACAATGAGGAAGTAACGCTATGAACAACAGAATCAATTTGTGAAAGGGAAGAAACAAAATGATTGCCCTCCAAAGTGTTTTTCTTTGATAATGAAGAAATAAAAAATGGAACAGATTCTTGAAAGGTTGTTACAGCATTGTCTGATAATGATCTACTATAATGATTTTTTATTTATTTATAAATTTTTTGGGTGTGGAGTACTCGAAGTTATTAAAAAATGGTCAGACAGGACAAGGTTATGAGGAAAATTGTTAGTCCGTTACATCCATTGCTATGTGTCCGCACAAGGTCCAGAGAATCAAGACAAAGGTGCGTAGGTTTGCTAATGTTTTGAGCAAAGTCAGTTAAGTCTAAAATAGCATTAAAGGCTATATTTATTCTGAATGACACTTTCAGTGTCAACATGAATGTTAAAATCCCTTACTTAAATGACCTTATTTGTATTTAAAACTAAATCAGATAATAAGTCTGAGAACTGATCTAAAAATTGAGAATAAGGGCCTGGTGGACGGTACAAAACAACAAACAAAAGTGGTTTTATTGCTCCGCAATCTGGATGAGGAAAACTAAGGATTAAATATTCAAAAGAGTTGTAGCCATCAATTGGTCTGGGACTAATAAAAAAATCTGACTGAAAGATGGTGGCTACCACTCCACCTCGCCCAGAATTTCAAGGTATGTGAAAATTTAAATAATTAGAAGGAGTTGACTCATTTAAGGCCTATATGCCTATAACATCTAATGCATGGTTGAACACCAGCACTGCACATGGCTTAGATTAAATCATATTCATGTTTTATAATGGCCCAGTTAAAACCTAAATCCAGCTGAGAATCAGCGGCAAGGTTTAATAATCGGTGTTGACAGAAGCTCTCCATCCAGTCTGACTGAACTTGAGCTATTTTGCAAAGAAGAAAGGACAAATGGTACTTTAGATGTTGAAGACGCGTAGAAACATGCACCCAAATACCTTCAGCTGTAATTAGAGCAGAAAGAAGCTCTTCACAGAGGAAGTGAATACAAATGGACACTGCACTTTTCAACATTTTAATGTTTTTTTGTAATAGTATTTGAAAACCATGTATCATTACTTTACAATAATGCACAAATTTGTGTTAATCCATCACTTTATATCCCAATAAAGAACATTAAAGTTTTTACAGTGACAAAATGAAAAAAAGGTTCAAGAGGCATGAATACGTTTTCAAGGTATAGTGGTTAGATTTAACAAATCTAACCACTATACCTCGTTCAGGGTATGTACATGTGTCATGGGTGGAGGACGGCTGCATGTAAAGTGGAAAAATGTTTCCGAGACAACCCAATAATAATAGGCACAGTTTGCCACTGATTGCAAGCATGTTTCTGGCAAACAACACAATTTTGACTTATTAAGTATTTGCCTATTACTGGTGTACTGTAATATGTTTTTCCAAGTTTTCCCACTGTTAAGGCTTGGTTTTTGTTCTTGCCTTAAAAGTTTACCTGCACTTTGAGCTTTTCTCCTCATTATGGGTGGTCTTCCTTCCCATATGGATCACTTTCCTTTTCACATTTCTGCAGATAGAAAGACAACATTTGGCTTGTGCTCTGGCCATAAATGAACCCATTCTTTCTATCTCTTTGCTTTATTTTACCTTTCCTTTCTGCTCTGGATTCCTGTCTTCACGCTCTTCTCCATCAGCCGTCCAGGCTGTGAGGACGCCACTGATGTTCGTTTCCTTTCTTCTCCTACTTACAGTAAACACCTGCACTCTCTTCGAATAGAAAAACATGATGAATAGTTCTGCTGAAAGAACGCTGACAGCTCAGTAGAGATCCATTTCACACGCACAAATGCTGAGAAGGTGAAGCGGGTCAGGCATCTGTTAACATGCGTGTATCGGTGTGTTTGCTTGCGTAGAAGGCTGGGATGGAAAGCAGTCTCCATCATTATCAGTCATTAAGGTTTTTGTGGTAACATTTCAGTCTTTATAAGCTATCAAAAGTTCTTCTAAAATAAAACTGTATGTCATGTTTTTACAATTTAGTCCAAGATTTTAAAAGGTTTTGTAAGGAAGACGCTGTGCAACAACATCAGGCAAAATGTTGGCGTATTATTGTTGCCTTTTAATAAACATCATTTCTACAACCTAACAGCACTGTGTCTTTGTTTTTATGCGTTTCAGCTCATTAAGTACAAATCATTTGTGTTCATGAGTTCCTACTGACTGTTTTCCAAGGCAAACAGTAAGATTTAAAATTGATTTCCTACCCTGCAGGCAGCAAGAACACCAACATGGGAAAAAAACTCAAACCTCATGGAGATACCATACCTCTAAAATATATGCGGCTCTTACCTCTTTGGCAAATGTATTTCAATTTTTCATGGAACTAGTCACACAGGAAGACAGAAACTGATGTAACTTGAACGGCAGTAGGCTGACAGTACAGTGAGGCAAGTAAAGGAAAAACAAGGACATTTGTTCAACAGCACTCATTGTAATTACATGTGGTAATTACAAAATAATGGTTTAATAAATTTCCCCTCATTTCCCAAGATTGCTAGGGGTCTTTAAAATGAAGGCCAAGTAAAATAATACCAAAGCATTTTGTGCTAAATAATAAACTCCCTTGTTATTTCAGCTATACAGCTCCTGTTTTCATTTTTCTTACTATATGTTTTCATTGCTATGTTGTAATCATGAGGGCACTGGAATAGAAAACCACCTGGCACCTAAAACAATCATGCACTAGTAATGTGGTACCAACCACATCTACAAAGAATTGATAAGAACGGCTCTCATTCTCACTTAAAGATTACAAAAGAGCTTTTAAAAAGAGCTTTTAAGATGTTCATCTGGATACTCACTAAATAGAGAAAAAAAGTCTTTAAGCTAGCAGTAGTTAGTAGTACATCTACCAGAGAATAGCAGCGAGTGTCGTTGTAGTAGTTCAGTTGATGCTAGGACTCTAGGATTAGCGGCTTTTTTAAAGAACCCTTTTCTTCTAAAGGTCCGTTGTGCCCCCTACCTTCTTTCTCTTACTACTCTGAAGATTTAGCAGCTCTGCAGCTGACTAATGTGTAAACATATCTAAGGAAGAACTATTCTGACACGAATTATGTACAGTATCTCAGAAAAGTGAGCACACCCCTCACATTTCTGTAAATATTTTGTTATGTCTTTTCATGGGACAACATCAAAGATATGACACATTGATACATTGTAAAGTAGTCAGTTGTGGTTGCCACCACACACGCTTGACACCATCTGAACCAAATAGGTTTATTTTGGTCTCATCAGACTACAGGACCTAGTTTGAGAAATCCATGTCTTAGTCTATTTGTCTTCTGCAAACTGTGCAATCAGATTTTTTGATCGAACAAGGTTGAGGCCTTCTTTAAGTGGAACCTGTCCTGTTAAACCACTGTATGGTCTTGGCCACCATGCTGCAGCTCAGTTTCAGAGTGTTCGCTTTCATGTAGCCTCGACCATCTTTATGTAGAGCAGCAACTCTTTCTTTCAGATCCTCTGAGAGTTCTTTGCCATGAGGTGCCATGTTGAACCTCCAGTGACCAGTATGAGAGAGTTTGAGACCAATAATACCACTTTTAACACACCTGTTCCCCATTCACTCCTAAGAACTTGTAACCTCTTTTATTTTACTTTTTTGAACTTGCTGGAAAAGAAAACAAAAGGCATCTTCTTTAAAATGCAGCAATCTTCTGCAAGCAATACAAATGAGAAATCATCAGATGAGTATGACATGCCCAGGGCAATACCACAGAGCATGTTAGTGGATTAAAGTCAATTTTCATTTTAACCGCATCTAAAAAACCTTAAACATCAAGTGATTAGAGCTACACAGGTGTTCTCTCTTAGCACGATGAAAGCTCTTGAGACAGCAGACATGTGTTGACTGGATTTGACTGACATCTCCATGGTTCTGTTGTTTTTGTAGTTACACCTGTTAGGACAGGACAGGTAATATGTTCTGTTAGTGCACTGTTAGTGCATGAAGCATAATAATCTCTCATAATGGACAGAAGTCAGTAAAGGAGTTTTTCACGAGTTTATTAACAAGGATGGCAGGATTTAGTTTAGCTGCCTTAGCTTCACTGCCTAAAGCCTGGTTTTCTGTTGTTCCCTTACTTCAAAATGTCATGATATTACAATATATTAAGAAAATGTTTAATATAAAAAATAGTATAGTATAAAAAATCAATGTAGTATTTATTTCAACTAATTCAAACATGCAGCTCGACAGTTTGTGCATTACTGCCTTCTTATCAAATGTACCTTAAAATGTAAATGCTGATTTATGTTGTCATGTCACACACATTGCAAGACACCACCATATAAAAGTTGCAGAAAGTTATTCTCTATAGTGTGATTGTGATACAGCCCTAACCCATTATTGTCTTCTCAAAAAAATAAAAAAATAAACTAAAAAAATAACACCTTTAAAATAATTGGGCTCCAGAAACACCCAATTCCTCAGCAGACATCTAATCAGGTTGATTAATGGACACCAAATGTGTGGCTTCCTCTGTGTAAATTCAACCCTTCCCTTCCCAACCTTAAGCCTTTACCAACAACTGAAAAATTACCTGATAAATCACCCAGTAACATTATGTTCTAAATCCTTTAAATTTTAAATGATGGAAATTGGTTAAGGGCGTGAACCAGCTCCCAGTGTTTAGTCCATGAGGCAGACACCCTGTCTACTTTTAATGCAAGTGTTAACACTTTCCTTTTTAAAGAAGCTCATAGTTATCCTGAGCTATCTGTGTAGTTATGCTTCTATAGGCTTAGGCTCCCTCTGCCACTGTAATTTTACATTATCTATTATTATTTCAGCTTTCAACTGTATGTTCTCGCTGTGTTTTTTTCTCTTCAAAGAAACTACATCTGGCCTCATGTTCTGTTTAGCTGAGACATCTTCCTGGATGGAGGCATTTGCTAAGCTTCTGCCAATACCTTCATGTTCTCTTCCTATTGACACCTGTCTTTCTGTGTTTAATCCTGTGTTTCTCCTAGACAAAGCAGGGGAAGAAGCTAACTGCTGCACGTGTTGTCTTTTATCCTATAAGCCAGCCTTTTTCAAACTCTGGACTCCGGTCCGATTCCAGACTGAATGGCACGTCCCAGGCCATGGTGCAGAACGTGTGAGCTAAAAATAATAGGAAAAATGAGGAATGTCATAGAATGTAGTAATTTGTGCATTTGATACACCAAATCTTAGATAGATAGATAGATAGATAGATAGATAGATAGATAGATAGATAGATAGATAGATAGATAGATAGATAGATAGATAGATAGATAGATAGATAGATAGATAGATAGATAGATAGATAGATAGATAGATAGATAGATAGATAGATAGATAGATATTCCACAGATTGATCGATCGATCGATCCAAGGAATATCTTTATTTAAAAAAAATTGGTTTTGTAAAAGATCCTTTTGTGAAACCAAAAACAATGTTTGCAGATAATCTGACTATTGTAAAATATTTACTTTGAAAAAGTTTGTAATGTTAAAATTGCTGGAGCAACTACTCTAAAAGCAGTTTGTTAGTCTCCAAGTCATTCTTTATTCTGACTGTTTTCATTTTCAAAAGCAAATATCTGAATAAGTGCTCACAGAAAATAACACAAGTTATTTCAGATAGAACCAAATGATGCCAGCCTTCCTTTGGCAACAAACTGCACTGAACCAAGAATATTTTACATGAAGCATGGGAGACATTCAGGCCTGGCTGTGCTGAGTCACTTTGGTTAATGTTGGGATAGATGGACACAGACTTCTTCTTTTTGGCAGACAGCTCTCAGAGCAGTCACAGATATGATATACAGCAGCTCTTAATACACTCACTGCCTCTCAAATATGTAATGGAGCAAATTAATGCAGTGGTTTCAGACAAAGACACCCAGAATTGAAAACCAATTTAATCAACCTTTGTCTAGCTCTGTCATTTTTCTCCCTTCTCCTTCCATCAGATGCCTTCTTTCTGCTCGCTCTTGGCTCTTGAGAAAGGAGAAACGATGATGAGAGTGGGAGTCTGTAAGTGTGGACAGGACTTGTACAGCCGGGAAGAACGCTCATTCCTGTGCTTTTGCTGCCTGGAATTCATTGCAGCATCATTTGTTAAATTCCTGTTGCATTATAGTAATGCGGTACAGCTCTCATCTTTGGCACAAAGTCCCAGCAAAAACAGGCATGATTTTCCACAGTGAAGTTTTAGCTCGTCATGTATCATTATCGATTGGAAAGTGTTGAGTTCAAGGCTGGATCCAGATTGGATTTTCTGTTTTCACCCCTCCAAAAAAACCTGATTTAGCTCTTAATATCCAACCCTTGGAACGGATTAATGTCAGTGAAGGATGAGGATAAATCCTCTATGAAGCAAAGGGTTTCTTGTAATCAGGATCTTGTGAGGGAGAAAGACTTGAGTACTCAATCAGAGGATTAAAAGGAGCCTTTTTTTCTCATAGTGACCCAATGCAGATCAGCCGAACATTTGATAGAGGCAGGAATGACACACTGCTTCACATTCTTCATTTCACTCTCATTCAGCAAGTATTCATAAGAATTTCTTTCAGCTTGGTCACATACATCACGCACTCATCACATGGAGCCCCCAGCTGCACTGCTCCCCCTTCATTCATTCTGCTCCCCCTTTTTTAAACTTTTCACACTCATAGGAAATGCATCACATTTACACCCGATGGCTCTCTAACAGTTTCAGTCGACCTGCTTAATGTGGCTGGCCTAGTGTGCAACACGTTAATAGCATGCTGTACAGTGACCCCTGTGGTGCCTTCATGTTATTGGTGTCTTGCCAAGAGTGTGTTGCTGCCTTTGCTCCATCTGCTGCCCCAGCTCCTCATCCTCTCCAGGAAGTATCCGGGATATCGTCCCGGTGACCTCCATGGCAAGTCTGGTTGTCGCCACCTGATGGCTCTGCCACATGACAAAACTAGTTACCTGAAGGACATCCTTATGTCAGCAGCGTGTGATCTAATCTCCCACACACAAGCTTGTGTATCTATAGTTGTTGGGATGGTTTTTATTGATTTAGCTTCATTTGTCAAAAACTGGTGTAGATGTTTGCACAAAAACACAGTAAGACAAGTTCTACATGTGATTTATGAAACAGTGCTTATGCTGATCAGTTCCAGTGTCCATATAATTGGGTGTTGATACACCTTGTGACTGAAGACATTCATTATTTACATACTGCACTACTATTTATTCATAGTTTTGGTGGCCTTGCCCACAGAATCTGCCACATGGATGATTGAAGGATGGATAAAGAAACGCAATTTACTCAGATTTTAAAGTGACAGTGTGCCTCACACACACAAAGTCTGTGTCATTGTTGTGTAGGTTCTTGTTATTTGAATGGCCTACTAGCTACAGATAGGTCACAACAGAATTGAAGTGGATGATATCAGTTCATTCCGCTGCAGAGCATGAAATTAACCTCTCCAGTAAAATATTCTGCAGGACTGCACAGGTAAAAATTATATCACATAATTTCTCAGTCATGTACTTCTCAGTTCCGCCATCTGATTCCTCTTTCATCCACAGAAATTTCCCTGTGTCTAAAAACCCCAGTGTGGAGAGTACCTGCATTATTATGGTGTGGAGTGCTGGGTTACCCTACTATAAATACACTTCTAGACTTTGGCATATATAATGACATGCCGCTGGAAGATAAAATCAACTAGGCAGTGATCCCTGTGCCAAAAGGACTCAGTTTGTAACCTTTACTTCCATTGCACAGTTACACCTGAGCAGTCCTCTGCTTTAGAATGTTTAAACCTTCCAGGTAAGGAGCTCGGTGACTGCAGTAGTACAACTTTGCGCAGCCTCTGTCAGGAATACAACCCAGGTTAGGTCTAGCCTGACACAGACCCCAAACCCAACCCTTAACTTAAACCCTGCCTTAACGCATCCCATGTTTTTCATCACAACATTAATATCAATAAACAAAAACAAACAAAATGAATATATATCAGTTATTTTGAGGAGTTTGTCATAAGTGTGTCAAAAAAGCATTTATCAGATCGCATTTTTCAGATCGCATTTTTAGCACCTTTAGCTTCAAGTGCTGATTCTGGTTTTAGCTCAAAGATGTGCCAGAAATCCATGTTAAGCAGACAAACATGCTGCAAGCACACCAGCAGGTGTAAACACTTTGGTCTGATGTTCTCTGAACGAACAGTAAGAAGAGACAACAGGAGCGAGTTAAACAGAGCTGCATTAGCAGGAAAAAACATTGCTGTACTCTTAACTGCCCTGGCTAACAACTACAGTATATTATCCAGTAAATTATTTTAAGAGACAACAAAGGACAATAATCATTCTTAGCTCATTCCTGATAGATTTGTAGCCATAAAGGACAGAGTTTAAGAGCATCCGGATTCCCCACATGTCCGCATCTCAGCCATCTCCATCATCCCAGCTCTGCGGCTGATACATGTATCGCTGCAGACCCTTTGTGTTTCCAGACAACGGCATTAACATTCACATTATTGCTCCTGGGCTTCTTCTAGTAGAAAGCCATTGTCCTGCCTTCTCTATTCCTCACCGCTGTGATGAGCCCCCCTGCTGAGACGCTTGGAGAGTGTTTGGCTTCCACCATGTCCCTGTCATAGTTTTGTTCACTGTTTTGCATTGGCTTTGTTTTCACTTGCAGTTCACTGTTTAGCTAGTGTCAAAATTGTATTCGTAGGTCAAAAATACACAAAGTATTGAAAAGGGGTACATAGTGGTGAGATGTGGCCTCGAAGCCAAAATGTGCTCACTTGTTAGGTTTAGATTTAACCTGGAGCCCAAAAGATACATTTTGCCTCATAATGGCAGGGCTTACTGAGGTAAGAAAAGCTAGTATCAATACAATCTAATATGCTGATATACAGTTAAGCCCAAAATTATTCATACCCCTGCTTCATTGATTTATGTTAAAAGTAAGAAGTTTATGCCTTTTTTATTAAAATGCATTTAAAAAAGAAACTTTTTTGCACAAAATGGATATTCATTTTAAGTAGTTTTCACATTGCCTTTGAGAGGCAAACATCTGTCAGAGGTATGAATAATTTTCGGCTTAAATGTAGCCGCACGTGTGCACACGCTAATGCCAGCAAGGGTAAGCTCATCTTATATGACTGGTAGTCTTTCATTTCTCCACATCTTGTGCTAATTTTTCCACTCACTGAATTTTCTGCCTGGCACCACGACTTGAAATAAAAAAAAAACATCAAAACATATTAGTAGAAGGACAAAAGTACCCACATTAATCTGTTGTGACCTCTCACCGCCATCAGCCTCCTCTCTTTCCTTTACAGTTTTTTCCTTCTTTTCCAATATAGGAAAACACTTTAAACTCTGGAAAGAATGGCACTGTTTTGTTGAGAAATTGCAACAGAAGAAAATTAAATAATCAGGGAGTGAAAGAGAGGAAAGCAGACAGAAAACAAAAGACAGGAAGCGTGAGAGTGAGTGAGACAAAGAGGAGGAAGCAAAAGGATAAAAGGAATATCCCAAATGGAAATGTAGAGGTTTTGTGGATGGATAGTAGAGGCTGGAGCTTGTCATCCTGCTTTAAACCAAAACTGGTGCCGTTGGGTAACAGTGAATTATTGGAGGCTTAGTCTGACATTTTAAGGCATTAAAATGAATAAAATCCTGCTATCCCTTATATCCTACTCACATTTACAGTGGCATTTCCAAGTGCAATGCAGTTGTGAACATGTAATAGGACTGCAGATTCAGCTTAAAAGAACAGTGCTTAATCATTTTATTAAAGTTAACAGTTTTTTTGAATTATTAGAAATGACATTAAAATGTTAACTACGTGCATGTGTTTGACAAAGTATATTCTTTTCTCAAAACAAATTGAAGGAATGAAAACTACCTTTTAATAAGGGAAAAAAGCTAAACTTTGATCAAAGCCTTCATGACTTTTGTATACCCACTTGGTCTCTTGTTCCCCTCCCTCTCTCCTTTTTTGATTAAACTTTCTTATGTTTGCATTTGTTACAACTTTGTTCTAAGGTTCTATTTTCAGGTGAACCTTTTTTTGATTTTATTTTGATATTGATGTTTCAAGTGAGTTTATTCCCTGTTTCAGTTTCGATTGAACCTCCTGCAGCTTTTTGTCTTTACTGCTCTCAATGTATTTAAGACCATAGTTTTCATTTGTCTTTGTTAGAACCTTGTCATTCCTTTGTTAAATATAATTACCTAAAGCTGTAATTTTCATAATTCCAGTTACGTTATTCAATTCAAATTCATTTTCAGTCCGACATCCTGCCGGTTTGCTGCATGGCCGTGTTTAGGTCCTACATTACACTTTTTGATGGCATTCATAGATGCATGCATGGTTTAAAGGGTTTGTGTGAATTTCATGAAGTGAGATTCTTTGAATTTATTATAGGCAACAAGTCACTTACCTGTGGTAGAAATAAGTCATGTCAATGTGAACTTGTTAAAATGTAAAGGCTGGATGGCAATAAAGTGGGTGTATGCTGTGTCAGTGCACCTCATCTGCTTATTTAGCAGATTGTCTGACTGTGTAACCAGATGATTTTCACTATGAGAATTGGAAAGCACAGGAACATACCATGTCCGATGCTGTTTCTCTACTGACACAAGACACAAAGGTTTATTCCAATCTTGGTGGAGCTAGAGTGTCTGCTTTTACATGTACTTGGATCAAATTGGACCTTAATCCATAAGGTCCAATTTGTTGATGGACCCACCATCAGCTACATCTATCATATCAGTTGACTCATCAAATTGGAGGAAGAAACACTTACATTCTTCATTGTCTTTGTTTAGCTGATCCTCAGCATCCACATGCATTCCCTTACATCACTGTCCTTTACATCACAATATTGTGGGATAATTGCACATCTATAGTAGCAGCCGTAATCTCACTTTATTTCTTAAAATCACTGAAAAGTGCATCTGCAGCCTGAAAGCGTTTTTATGCTTAGCAAGAACGTGGCTGACCTGGTATGATGCAATAGTTGCAACATTACCCTTGATGTTGGGCTGGGAGAAAAGTGACTACTGCACTGCTAGCTTTTAGTTTTTAGCTGGTTCCGTCTGGCTGGAAAATCCATCCGTAGTGTTGGAGCGCTTTAAAATGTTTCTCCAAGACAGCCTTTCTTGGCAATGCCACACTTGCATTAGATATGGGACAAATTGTCTTCAAATTTGGAAAAAAAACAACAACATCTTCCTCATTCTGGATGAAAATAACAGTTCTTTGGTGTTTTCCTAAAGCAAGTGAGCTGCTAGACTGATTGACAGCCATTATTGCTGCTTTTGTATGCCTAGCATCATAACTGGATGTTGCATGACCCCCTCAGTTTGACAGTAGCCTACAGTAGAAACTTTTGTTTTTATAGGGGTTTTCTTTTTTCTCAATGATGTGTTTAAGTTCACCTGGAACAGTAGGTTAAGACGGTGCAGTCATAGGAATAATGCTCAACATCAAACTACTTGAAGGGGGAGATGTAGTGCCAACAGGCTTCTGTAGTCTTGGTAGTGATTTAAGTATGCTCTGTATGTTATGGGCATGTTGTTGAATAAACTGAGAGTCCACCAGAGCAATATCATCATAGTCTTCATCATTTTTGATGATGAAGACTATTACCGTTCATGACAATATTCTACTCATACTCTGCTGTATAAAAATGTGGTTTCATGACTCCAGTGAATAATATCTACCTACCGGAGTCATGTTGCTCTTTCGGTTTTGTCAGAGGTTATAATCAATTATATTTCATTGGAGTCGACTGGCCCAAACAGGTATCAGAACCAAAAGAAATTTGATTCAGATTGTAATAAAATGTTTTCAGATAATATACGACTGAATAAAATGACACATTAGATTTGAGGCTGCATGGTGGAGCAGTTGGTAGCACTGTTGCCTTGCTGCAAAGCGGCCTTGGGTTCAAATCCCTACCTGGGGTCCTTCTGCATGAGGTTTGCCCCGTACTTGTATATGGATTTTCACTGGGTACTACGGGTTCATCCCGTAGTCCAAAAAAAGGATTGTCAAGGTTTTCTTCCTACATGTCCTGGGTTTCTTTGTTAAAGACTGGGGACCTGAGCAGGCTGTGTCCTGCCTCTCACCCAATGACTGCTGGAGATAGGCACCAGCACCCCCATGATCCTGAATGTATAAATGTGCATAGAGACAAATAATGAATGGAAATTGAGAAACTTTATGACCACTTATCTTCATAGTTAATTAAAATCCTAAATACAAGGAAAATTGCACTGATACACAATGGTTTAAGTACACGAGGACAAAAAAGTTTCTTTAAGACATGGAAATCAGAAAGGAAAAAATGCCAAAGGTCAGTACAAAATGGGAGTACAACTTGGCAAAGGGGTGAACTAACAAAGAGCCAATGGCTTTCCCTGCTTGATGTTAAAAAGCCTGAGTGGTCTTCAAATCCTGCTGACATTTACCCTGGCCAAACATATTTGGGATGCAAGCCAGGCCTTAATGTCCAACATCCCTAATGCATATCTTCAATGCCCTTGAGGCTAAATGAGCCAAATCATTCAACCAGAATCCACAGTCTAAGACCCTAAATGTACAGAGTATTGCAGATGACTCTAGAGAATATCCTTCATTGCGACTACTTTTAAGCCATCCTTTTTAAACAGAAAAAAAAAAAAAACACTTAACCCTGGTGTGTTCCTTAAAGATTTTTGGTTTACAGTTTATGTTGCCAGATTTACTTTGCAGCTTCTAAAAACCAAACCATACAGCATGACTCGAAACATGGAACAAGGCTTTGTCTTTTTAACTGTAGGAGTTAGACATTCCTTTCCATCCCTATAGTGTAGGTGTAATATTTAGTTTCTGCTCCCTGTGGAGAGAAAATGGCAGCAGGGGAGGAAGACATGGAAGAATCTCTGAGGACCAGGCTGTCTGCTTAAGACTGCAGAGTGGCTGAGGCAGATAGTGTTACACTGCACCCTTGGGAGACAATGACATATGACCAAAGGGATAAAGGGGCTGTGTGTCTCTGAGTGTGGCGGAGAGAAATGGGGGATTTTCCTGTAGAGACACAAAGATATATAGAGAAATAAAAATAAAATATTTGACAGCCAACCATTTTAAAACTCTACAATGGAAACATTTCAGCGTTCAACACAGGTCCACCATTACTCAAGCAACAAGGTTTTATAACTTAAGTTTCCTGGATGTCGGTGGACAACATGTTGGCCATCTCAGACGCTCCTGTAAAAGTTTAGTGCCAAACAGTTCCCATGCTCCCTCTCTCCCTCTTTACCTCTATCCTTAACAGAGAGGGTGGCGGCATTGGTCTGAAGTGGCTTGTCTACGGTGCTAATGAATAGCATCACTCTTACCAGCCAGAGATAAGAGGGATGAGAGGGATGGAAAAGTGGAAGAGAAGAGTGGACGTTGACGAAGACGAAGAGAATACCATGAGTGGAAAAGATCCTTGAAAGTGTGTTCAAGTGGAAAGTTAGAGGAGGGTTTAGATTTATTAAAAAGGAAGATAAGTGCTGCCAGGTTGATTGAAAAGATGGGGAGAAAGAGGGTTGAGATGAGTGCAAAGTATGGAGAGCTGGGGAAAGGTGGGAATAACGGGTAAAGAGCGAGATGTCCTCCTCATTATGTTTCCAGTTTTTGATAATAATAAAATAATAATTATAATGATTAAAACAACATGATCTCTTTGAAAGACGTATGGAATTTAAGCACAAATAAAGTGGGATGTTAGAAAATAAAGTTTACTCTGACATATTTAAACAATACTTTAAAAGTGTAACCATATATTGGAAAAAATAGGTTCTTTTTGATACCTCTTAAAGTAATATTTTTCTTTTGAAACCGTTGCGTCGAAGCTAGTTTAGACATGAATTCAGTCACAATGTAAAACCAAACTCTGCAGGAGGTATTCTAGCTCGGCATGGCTGATACGAGATGCTCATGGTATTGGAACAACTTTACATGCATCTCTACTAAATTGAAGCAGTGTGACGTCAATATAGAGGTGCAAATAGATCAGCATGGCAAACCAGGATTGACAATACCAATATACTGCCTAGTTCCTAGCTAAACTTAAGACCTAAAAATTTCACACCCCGGCAGATTAAATTTAAGTAATTTTAATTTACCAACATGTTTTTTTTTAAAAAGACTCTATAAATTCTTTTTTTTTCAAATGGAAAATCCTTTCAAACAAAAAAACATTTTTAAAATATAAAAATTGTCAGAGATTTAAAAAATTAAACAAACTGCCCAAAAAATTTTTTTAGGAACCATGTTTTGACTTGACTGCAATACTTTTTAGTTTGTGTTTGAGCCGACAAACATCTGCAACTACCACAAAAAGCTTTGACAGAGGAGTTGTTAAACCCTTTACCAAAATGACACGCCTTACTGGGGAATTTAAATGGCATAAAATAGACTTTACAGAAGTAGTATCAATGCAAATTGATTTGTTAACAGCTCTGCAGTCACTGTGATTATCTTCTCAATGCATCTGCATTATGATGATGTGCCAATGGCACTTAATAGTTTAAATAGTTTTTTTCCCTTTAAAGAAACCATTATTAGCAAATCAATCATGTAACAATGTGTTTCTATGCATTGTATGTGTACGGAATGTTCACAGAGAGAGACTGTGCAGAAGTAAAGTGCCATAAAAAAGTATTCACGGCCTCAGAGATTTATTGTTTTTGCTTTTTTGTCATTCATAAATATCGCAGATGATCAAATTAATTCAATAACAACGATAAGCTGAATTAATGATTTTATCAGTTGAATACCAATTATGAATTAACGTATGAAACAAGCTGTCCGAACAAACATGGCCCTATGTGAAAAATTTATTTCCCTGGTTTTTAAATCCTTCTATTTTTCCATTTTTTGTGGCACTAGTGGCCTTTATTTTGTAAGTTAACCAACAGGAAATGTGGTGGAGAGAAAGGGGAAGACATGCAGCAAAGACCAACAGGCTGGGACTCGAACCTGAGGAATGTAGCTACCATACGTTGGTGGTGCTCTTTTACCCCTGCATCACTGCTGCCGCCCAGTTTTAAAACCACGAAGTAACTCTAACTAACCACATTTGTTTGGTTGAATTTCATTCACCACAGCCAGGCCGGATTATTACCAGAATCAAGAAATCGTTTAAACTGAACCTGTCTAACAACCTATGTAGACTAAAAGATCCTAAAAAGCAACATGTCATGCATTGATCTGAAAGAAAAAATCAGGAACAAGAGAGTAACAAAGTCATTGACAATTATTGGTCTGGAAAGGGTTACATAGCCATTCAAGTTAACCACAGTAAGAGCCATTATCTACAAGTGGGGAAAACATGGAACAGTGTTGAACATTCCCAGGTGTGGCTGGACTACCAAAATTACCAAAAACAACCCAGAACTACACCTAAAGCACTGCAGGCCTCACTTGCCTCAGTTAAGGTCAGTCTTCATCACTCAACAATAAGAAAGTGACTGGGACAAAAATGGCATCCACTTGGGAAGTGTTCAAGGCCAAAACCACTGCTAACTAAACATAACACTGAACTCGAACTCATATACTGCTGATGTTTCATTTCTGATTCGTTTTTTTCACAGTCAAATCACGAGAAGGACTTGTCATGGTTTCAAAAAAAGTGAAACCTCGAGGGGACGCACATTCACACCCCACATCTTCTGCAGTATGTCAGGCTTAAGGACCACAGTGAAGAGTGTCCCTAATGCAAGAAAAACTGTTGGTGATATCAGATTTCTCAGGAGGAGAAGGAGAGTGAGGAGAGAAAAATAGAAGGAATGAGTAAATGAAAAAGGCCATAGTCTTAAATGCTCCCAGAATATTGCGAGTCTTCGAAATGGACAACATCATCCAGTCGTTGTAATAAGGGTTATGATTTTCTCTTCAGGGGGTAGAAAGTGCAACGACCTCCTGGGGCGAGAAGTCGACCCAACTTTTAGGTTTCTCCTGTTTGACTTCCTGTCATATTCCTTACCTCTCTGTACCCCTGCATAAGCTTTGACTCTTGTACTATCAGATCAATTTAGATTAATTGGAGTCAGCGAAGAATTGAATAGTGCTCATATGGATAATTTAGATGTCTATTCCATCTCACAGGCAGGGGGATAGGATTTTTGCTCTATTATTCCTTGTTGGATTTTGTGTCTTGCTAATACAGTGTGACCTGTCAGGATTAGGTCCTCTCATTTTCTCTCTTTGGATCACTACTTTACAATAAGGCTTCCTTTTTTAAAAGACTATGACAAAGAAAATTAGTGGTTTCTGACAGGCTAATGTTATTTTTCATTCAAACAGTACTTTCGCCTCTCCTGCTGCTCCTGGTTTCCGACTTTCTCTCTACCTCATTACCCTTTAATACACGCCCATCCTCACCTTACCCCTCTTTCTTTCAGCTTGCACACACTCTGCCAAGCCTGAATAATATATAAGGTTTGTTTAGTTGTGCATTGGAGGCCGTATGTTCTCTTTGTGGCTAAAGTTTCTCTTATCCTGCCTTTGCAGCAAAGTGAGAGGGGAGTCTGAGCCCATTGTAGGACGACTCTCTGTGAGGACAGGGAGTGGGAATGAACGGGGGAGAGGGATGAACGGGAGGCAGAAGAGATAAATCCTAACGGGGCTCTTTCTATTGTAAGTTTAATTACACAAACGAAGCAAATAAATTATAGTCTACATTTGTCTTTGTGTGTACTTGCTTGTTTTTTTTGTTTTTTGCCTTATTTCCCAAAAGGCTATTTCCCAGCACTAGCACATATTTTAATATAGTCAAAATCCTGTTTTTTTTAGCAAAGTCATCTCCTGGTAAAGGTTTTCCTCATATACAACTCTGAGCTCTGCACTTGATGTCTTTTTCAAAATATAAAAGTACTTTATGAGGCACTCTATGAAATGGCTCTTAAGGAACATATATTATGAATAAGTGATCTTAGAAACAGGAGGTTGTGTTTTAAGGTGTCCCAAATTTAAAACACTGGCAAATTATAAGCTGGATCCATTCTTAGTGTTCTATTTCAACCCTGCTGTCGGTTCAAATCAGTTTATTTATAAAGTGCTAATTTGCAGCAAATGGCACTTTCCAAGACAGTGATTAAATTAATACTGCATAGAAAAATACATAATCAAATTTGTCTAATTAAACACATTTCAGTTAAATTCCAATCCTTCTGGTACTACAGTTAAAATAAGTTCAATATTTCTTATATTACTGCACTTTAAAGACTTCTGAGTTTATGTTTTGAGAATTAAATTCAGACTAAGATAGAACGGAGAAAGCCATTCCTCCTGATCTAAATACCAGTGGTGTTTCATTATTGGATTTCTGTTCTAGTCACGGATTGTCCATAATGAACACCATGATCAATCATAAGGGTGTTCATCAGTGCACTTGGCACCAGGACACCCTAGGCAGGAGGTCAGTGTTCGACTTTGTTGAGCTGTCCACTGATCACCACTTGGTGGTGAGTTAGATCTGTTGGAAGAGGAGAAAGCTGGACAGACTTGGCAGGCTCAAGCGCATAGTGAGGGTCTGCTGGGAACGTCTGGTGGAGCCCTTGGCCAGGGATGTATTCAACTCCCAACTCCGGGAGAGATTTGACCAGATTCCACTGGGAGGTTAGAGACATAGAGTCCGAGTGGACCATGTTCTTCACATCCATTGTCGATGCTGCTGCTGGCAGCTGTGGCTGTAAGGTCTGCAGTGCCTGTTGCGGTAGCAATCCCCAAACCAGGTGGTGGACACAAGCAGTAAGGGATGCTGTCAGGCTGAAGAAGGGGTCCTATTGGCTGTGGCTGGCTTGTGGGACTCCTGAGGTGGCGGATGGGTACCATGAGGCCAAGCGTGCCATGGCCCAAGCTGTGGCAGAGGCAAAAACTTGGGCCTGGGAGGAGCCGGTGAGGCCATGGAGAAGGACTACCGGTTGGCCTCGAAGCGATTCTGGCAAACCGTCCGGCGCCTCAGGAGGGGGAAGCAGTTATTCACCAACACTGTTTACAGTGGGGGTGGGAAGCTGTTGACCTCGACTGGGGACATCATCGGGCAGTGGAAGGAATACTTTGAGGATCTCCTCAATCCTGCTGTCATGCATTCCCTGGTGGAAGCAGAGGCTGGGGACTTGGGGTTGGACTCTTTCATCACCCAGGCTGAAGTCACCGAGGTGGTTAAAAAGTTCCACGGTGGCAGGGCTTTGGGGGTGGATGAGATCCACCCTTAGTACCTCAAGTCTCTGGATGTTGTGGGGCTGTCATGGTTGACATGCCTCTTCAACATTGCGTGGCGGTTGGGGAGCCTTCATAAGAAGGGTTGACTGTGTGTTCCAACTATAGCGGGATCACACTCCTCAGCCTCCCTGGTAAGGCCTATGCCAGGGTATTGGAGAGGAGAATCCAGCCGATAGTCGAACCTTGGCTTCAGGAGGAGCAGTGTAGTTTTCGTCCCTGCCGTGGAACACTGGACCAGTTCTACACCCTCTGCAGGGTACTTGAGGGTTCATGGGAGTTTGCCCAACCGGTCCACATGTGTTTTGTGGACCTGGAGAAGGCATTCAACTGTGTCCCTCATGGTGCCCTGTGGTGGGTGCTCCAGGAGTACGGAGTCAGGGGCCCTTTATTAGGGGCCATCCGATCACTGTACAAGCGGAGCAGGATTTCGGTCCGCATTGCCGGCACTAAGTCGAACCTGTTCCCAGTGCATGTTGGACTCCGGCAGGGCTGCCCTTTGTAACCGGTCCTGTTCATAACTGATTTTCTGACTCCCAGCTCAAGCTCTCTAGTTAACCAACCTCCCGCATCTTCGTTCTCCACAACTGGCAACCTCAAGGCTTCTCTGCTCAGCTTTCACCAGCCCGCCTTTAACTTACAAAAACTATCTGCATACCGCCATTTTCCACAGACAGACCTCTGGACTGGATCTGCATTTCCCCCCCAGAGGGCTGGATCACCTCTCGACCAGAGTGAGAACCCATTCCAGGATCTCGCTCATTCTGCCAAAAAACTCCTCATTCACCTGTTTACCTTCCCTTGTCTTTCAGTGGCTACTCAGAACTCCTCCCAGAATTAAAGTTTATCTTTGTTCCTGATAGAAATAAACATTTTAATTTACACCTTCCTCTGAGTGCATGTGGGTCAGGAATCTGCAAAAAACTATGACAGACACTTAATTCTAGGCCACAAAGAATAGGTGGTTAAAAAAACACTAACGTCTTTTACGCAAACAGAAACAATTCAACCCAATACATTGTAAATGTCTAAGTTCACATCTTTGAGAGGTCATATCCACCGCACATAAGTGCCATACCGGGCAATGACTCAATAATATTACTTAATCTCATGAAGCCATCTGTCTGTACTGATAAAGGTTCACTCACCTCCTCATGCTAAATGGTCAGAGCTGCATCAACTGATACACTCTATCTTCTGTATAATTGAGCTAATAATTATCTGACCACTTGGCGGGCACCCATAATCTGTTCATACTGTACTGAACTTTCATCTCCAGATCATTAAGTATGAAAGGCAACACTATGAATTCTGCACCCTTTATCCCAAAACAAGAGCACTATTTAAAACAGGAGCACTTCAGAACTGATACATCTTTGGTGTGAAAGGACTGGATGTTCAACAAAATGGGTTTCATTTCTTTAAAATTAGGATAACATAAAAACATTTCTCAATGCACAAACATACATGGAAGAAAAAAAACTGTGACAGCAGCTTAACTTTTAACAGAAACAAAATAATCCTAAAAGAAAAAAAAAAGGTTTCTTTAACAAGGTAGTAATTTAAAATCCAGCTGAATAATGAAAGAGTTGCAAGTTCATCTATGTTAATGCATCAAGGCATTATGTACAAAGCTCCTGCTGTTTGATGATGCCTTCACAAACCAGAGGTTTCACCTTTGATGTATTCAGTAAACACAAAACATCGTGGTAAGAGCCTGGTAAGAGCCAGTAAATGAGAAATTAACAGATTTTAATCACTGGTCATAGTGACATGGTGCATAACAAAGTTTTAAACCTGTTATTTAAATAGATCAAAGTAAACAGTGATTGTGCCTGTAAAAATATCAATAATAAAATAGTCATATTTTTGAGTGTTCACTTAAGGGCACCATTTTGCTTTTTTGCTGTTTTTGGCCATTTCATTCCTGACTTGTTTGGGTATGAAATGGAGCCAAGGAAAGGCATTTTGTACTAATTTTAATTCATCAATTCTCATCCGCCAGGGGGATGTTTACCCACTTTATCAACTGATGAATTCAAGTACTTTTGAAAATAATTTGCTCAAAGTCTACTGTTAGGAAATGTGGTTACGTGACTCCAGTACATAAGTAATTCTAGGTATTTTAATTTAATCAAGGGTCGTAATCTCTCATATTTTATAAGAGTCAAGATGCCCAAAAGGAAATCCAAACCACAATCAATGGAAATGATTCAAATTACAATCTGAAGAATATAATATGTGAGATGTAAAAATATTTTTCAGATTTTATTTCTGTAAGATCAACAGAATACCTAACAGCAAAAAATACCCTAATAATGGTTTTGGCACATAGGTACGAAATGGTTTGTTTGCAGGTATAAATTACAAGCATGGAGCGATAAAATGGGAAACCATTAGTACAAAACAGTGGGAATGAATTGGCAAAAGATCCAAGCAACCCAAAACCAGCAAGTATGGTGCTGTTCTTTTCTTTTTGAGGTATTTTCCTAAAAAAAATACAGCACCACTTTAATTGATTTAGAAAATGTTCAAGTTACAGTAAAAATTAAAAATGTAACATTTAAAACATCCTCTGGCACTCCCTAATGTTAAAGTGAATCTATTGTTAAGTTAACAATAATCTCTGACAAATTGATCAGTTAATCAGCCAAATAGTGGCTCAAAATAAAGAAATCCCTCTCTTACCTAAAAGGTGTTTGATTTCAGTATTAGTAGGCCACATATTAGGCCTCTCTGTGTCTGGGGAATGAAGGTGACAGTCTTAAAATTCATCAGAATCTACTAATAAAGCTGACCATTAATGCATGCATGCGTGTAACTGCATGAACCTGAAGTGGATAAATGCATGTACAAAGAAGCACGCAATTGTTCGTTTCCTTACTGTGTGTTTTGGACAAGCAGCATGTCTAATTTTATGAGAAAATACCGCTCGACATTGATGGATGATGAGCACATTAACTGTTTTTTTTAATGCTCCTGCAACTCAATGCAGCCTTTGTTTGGAATCATTAGCAACATTTGTCAAGTCAATCTAATGTTTAGACAGTCCGGTGCTGGTTTGGACATAATCTAAATTCCTTTACCATTCTATCATTATCGTCATCATCATCATCATCATCAGTGCTCTTTAGGTTTTTCCTCCAGCTTAGTTTATGTTGCTGCAATGGAAGCACCTGCCAGCTATTCAGTGAGCCACTTAAGGAGTGGGGAATCTAAGCAGAGAATGAGTCATGCTTCTGTTCCTAGCTAGCGGTGTGATCATGTGTCTAGATGAGACGAAGAGGGAGAGACGGAGAACAAGAGCTTTGTGATTTACGCCTGTGCTCAGTGTCTCCTGGTCTCAGATCTATGTGGGCTCTTGTCAACTCTCTCACATTTATGAGTGCACTTAAAATGTATATCTGTAGCCATATGTATCAGGGTGTGTTTGTGTGTAGGGTGCATGGCCAGCTCCTACAGCTGCACACCAATGGCTTCCAGATGTCCATCTGTCTTAAAGTAGCCCACGTTGACAGGTGAACTCTCCACTGTCTGCCAGAGATGGTCGCCATTATTCATTTTCACTGCCTGTCTGATAATTAGCTCTGACCAGACACACATGCACACACAAACTTACAGAGAGATATTCAATAAACAACAGCGACATGCAACATCGCTGCGTGTAAGATTGTAAAACTGCTCACGAACACACCAGATACCACATTTATAGACACATCAGCAGACAGTTGCACTCATCTATCCCCTCTGAGGTTCCCTCCCTCTCTTGTTTTTTAAGCAGACCACCTGATGGAGTTTTACTTCAACATGTGCAAAAATATCCCAGCCTCCTCTATTCCTCCTCTTCTTTTCCGAGTCACAAACTGCCTTTATGTGAGAATAAGTGAGCGCCTATGGAGACCAATTCATCAAACACGTTTTAGTGCCTCTACACAGACTAAAAGAAGGGAAACCCTTCTTTTAGTTTGGAAATAAAGACCAAAGCCAAAGTACTAAACTTGAGTAATGGCTCTCAGCATGGTATTGTTTGAATTTTTATCAGCCTCCTGTGTGAGTTAAATGTGAACTGCACACTGTTTTAAAGTGCCTAATTATTTCTTTTCTTTTACTAAACTTGCTTGATTCTTGATGTTGTTTCCTCAAGTTGTTT
The DNA here is from genome assembly GCA_036173005.1 of Crenichthys baileyi. NCBI lineage: Eukaryota > Metazoa > Chordata > Actinopteri > Cyprinodontiformes > Goodeidae > Crenichthys > Crenichthys baileyi. The sequence continues at coordinate 300,135 of JAHHUM010002324.1, forward strand.
TTTTTAAACTACACAAAGAAAGAACCAAATAATGAAAATGAGACTCTAAAGTGGGGTTTAACAGTAAAAGGTGAAAGTTGGTGGTGATGACAGGAGGTTTTGGTATGAGATAGAACAGCCCACCACTGGCATAAAAAGAATGAGATCTAACTGGAAATGAAGGTAAGAGCGCAGTTGACAGGTTAGAAATTAGCCCGTCTGATATCTGCCGCACACACAAACACACGGGTGGCCCCTCACACTGGATTTGGAAACCAGATTTAGTAACACGCATTCACACACACCCTCAGAGGGTAGACTACACATGCGTCCTCGTGTGTGTCCCTTAGTGGCAGATGCTGCCCAGCCACAGCCAAATGATGGAGACAACAGCTAATTGCTCAATCAGCCGATCTAATCTGGCCAATCTCATTTTCAGTTTTGTCTCTCGCCCACCCGCCTCTCTTTGCGCACATATTTCCTGACCTAACTGCTAAGCAGCTGCCAGACCAAACTGCAGAGGGGAGGGAGAGCTGGAATTTAGAACCTTACATTAAATGGTTTATAGAAAGAAAAACTTATAAATGATAGAAATATCCTTTTCCACTTTTTACATTTGTTAATTACTGTTCTGCTGTCTCCTTCTGGCTCTAATAAAATCAGAACACCTCATTTCTGATTGTTGCAAAAACTGGTCCTTCCATATTTTGAACTGACTCTGTGCATAAATGTAAGGTTTTATAAACTATCATGTTCCTTATGAACACAAGTGCAAGCTAGTTTTTGTTGCTGTTCACCCTTTTTTCCGTCAAATACAATTGTTAAAATTTGTAAACACATACAAGGCTTAGAAATGAGGTATGTCTCGATCATGAGTAATTTTGTCCCCAAAACGGATCTGAATACTTCCGAAATAGGCATATGCCAAACGGGAGCCCAATTCTCATTGTTGATTAAAATCAGTTCCTCTAATATGCAGTAAATGACCCACTATGGTTCAGCACTATTAGAAGGTCTACAGTACATTAGTGTTGTGATGTTCAAAAAGATGTTAGAAATTATTTAGTTCTTTTTAAAATGCAAAAAGACATAAGATGATACACAGACCTACCTGTTGTCGAAATTGAATTTAACATTATAAAAAGGACAAGGGAGGGGCATGGCGCGTGGCGTAGCGCTAAAGCATGCAACGTATATACGGAGACCTCAGGCTTGGCACAGTTGTTCCGGGTTCGTGTCCCAACCGCAGAGACCGATGCTGCAGATCTTCACCCTCTCTCCACCCAACTTCCTGTCTGACTACTTTGAAAAAATAAAACATAAAAAATAAAGGCCACTAGTAACACACACACACACACAAAAATCACAAGGGAAATTGTTTATTTTGTTTTTTTATGTAAAAGCCAGAAGAATCTATATTTACCTAACCGCAACTTCACCAAAGGAGTTTAGAAATGGTTATGTTGTTAAAATGCAAAAGCCTAAAAGAGACAAATTTGCCTAATTAACATATCATATGTGTTGCTTTTAAACCGTGTGGTAACTTCTCAGATTATCATCTACACAGGGCTTTTTTACTAGATTCCACTATGATAGTTAAGCACTTTATTTCAAACATATAAAAGAACAAAAATAATAACTAATTAAAAATACATAACTACTACTTAAAAAAAAATTATGACTAATTAAAAAGTAAATACTAATTATAACTTTTTCTGTTTACTTGTCCTAAATTATACAATAAGTTTAATTGTGTCTCCGTTATCTCTGCTGCTAATGCTAAAGCTCTGCTATTGCTAAAATGGTAGCCACCATTAGTTCTGCTGTGTTTACTACACAGCTCATTTTGTTCAAACGTAGCACTCTACAATACACACATTAATATTTGTATTAATGATACTTAAAGGTACCTGTGGGACTTAGAGAAATGCTAAATACCTCAACAGCTGCTATTTTCTTAGGTGTTTACCTGAGCGGCTAATTCTGGATGTTTTTGCTGCCATCTTGGTTTTCCCCCACCGCATTCAATCAGTCACTGTTATGAAACTGTTAGGTCACTGTTTTACACAACACTAGGAATCAATTGTTTAAAATTTTATTGATTTCTAATTTAGCAAATTACAAAAACATTATTTTATTAAAAGTGTCTAATTTTTTCCTTCTGCTTTACAACCATTGATCTTTGTGTACTTTCAGTGCTAATTTGGCCTAATTTCAGTTCCAAATTAACAAAACTTTAGATTTCTAATGAAAATGACCAACTTTGTTAAAAATTGCCCTTTGCACTTGTGAATAGTTATTCATAAACCAAACCTATTGTTACATAACACTTGTGCCTTTGGATATTTTCTTCTAAGTAATCTAAAAGAAAAATATAAAAAGTGAAAAGGATTTTTCTCAATTAGGAGCTACAGTAACTACATGTGGTACTCTTGGTAAACCAATCATTAAAGAAACAATAAAGAACCTAATGGAATTTAGATTTAGAGAATTAGCTTAGTTCGTTCAAAAGAACAATGTGGAGTACAAGGAAACCCAAAACGTAATGGCTTACCATGTTTTACTGCTATTACTTCCACAGACCAAAGTCCGCTGACAAAATATTACTTTCTTACTTCACCTCTTGTTTTTTCTCTCTGATTGTTAGAGAAGAAAAAACTGTGGGCTGACCTTTCTGGCTATGTTTTTCATTTATGGAAGGAGACTTGGCAAAAAAAGAAGAGCAGTGGAAGAACGCTTTTAGCAGAACCTTGTAGTTGCTTTCCTTTGGCTTCATTGTGAAGCTGCAGTAGTGTTGGGATAAATTACATGTTCCATTTGAAACTGCTCTGAAGGGGCTTTGTAGAGCTGGTTTTGGTTGTTTTAGTAAAGTTTCAGGTAATAAAGGATTTTGATATATCAAATAAAGAGTTTCCTTGTCGTAAAACAAGCATGCAGAGAAAAATTGTTTTTAAAACTAACACAACTCTTATGATAAAGTTTCTGAGACGTCTTTTGAAGTCTAAAGTCTCTGGGGGATATCATTGATGCGTGGAGTGGCTATTAATTACCCTGGTCCTGTTTGCTGCAAGCAGATTTGTGCAGGTTAACATCCATACGGGAACGGAGATTGTGCTTGACCCCTCACATATCACTGTATCACCTAGGCACCCCTCTCCTGTCACCTGGGTTGAAAGCAGTCCCGCATATTAACCCAGATGTAAGGTCACACAGGCACAGAGACTGAGGAGGACTCACAAGTTAGAGAAATGCTTTCTTCTGGCACACGATTTCATAACTAATCGGAATGGAATCATGGTCATTGCCCAGAGCATTCGAGTTCCTCCTCTGAGTGTTAATGATTGTGCCGACAGCTATAACAGAAACAGAGAAGATGTGTCAGTGAGCAAGTGCTGAAAGTGTATAAATATATTTGAGACTGTTAGGTTATGCATGAGTGTTTTAGCGAGAAAATACAGTATTAAATTGTGGGTGAGGGTGTGTTTGTACATGTGTGTGGAATTGAGGGAACACCTGTTAGGAATAGCACGGAGCAGGGATGTGATCAGCAGATGAGTGTTTCCAAATGCCGTTCTGTCAGCAAGACGGAGGGGTGGCATACAAATGACACGTTCGACCGTGGAGGACAACGAGTCTAAGGGGAAATCATCAGAGCTGAGTGTGTTTGGATCTGCCTACTTTGCCAAGCTGCAGCCATGATAGTGTCTCTGCATCACAAATCATGTATTTAGACAAGCATTGTCCTGCCTTTCAAAAATAATAGTTGTGGCAGAAAATACCTCTTTCCACCTCACTGCTCAGCTTGTTTGATCATTTTTACAGAACCATAAATTCAGTAAGGTTCTAGTAAAATGAATTCCTACATATAAGTTCAGATGTTTGCAGTGCTGTCTGACTTTCTTTTTGTTTTATAGTTCATAATGCAAAGTACTGCCCTGCATTGTACGTCTCTTGGGTTTTTACATCACTTTTCCTGTATATGCATGCGCATGCAAGATTATTATTGACAATCTTTTTTGTACAATTTAAGCCTCAACAATTTAAATTATAACAGCTTACAATAGGGGTGGAATATGCTGTCACAAGATTTCAAACTAGTGAAGCTGCACAGTCTTTCTAATACGGGGAAGTTTGTCTCCCAAAGTTTTCTCTAGTTATAAATTTAAGCTGTTAATATGGTAATTAAAGTGAGCACTTTAAGAGTGTCAACCAGTATCTGTTTGAGACTCCTATTTTAAAGTTATAAAGGAAGTAGTTAGGAAGTGGTGTCAGCTAATAAAAACACATCGTCAGTCTAGATGATAATACTTGTTTACTAAAGCACAGATTAAGTTGTTTGACAGCATTTGGGTATCCAACAGAATAAATAATATGTTGACCAAATGAATAAAAAAACAGAAATCATCAGTAAACACTGCAAGAATACTGAATAGCCATTAGCCCCTAATGATGTTGAAGTTCACCTTTACTTCAAAGCTTCCTATTGGTTTTAAACTAAAAGACTATTTTTACATTTTTAAAGAAGTCTGAACTACATTCAGTCATCTCTAGTTCAAAATCCAAAATGCCAGACTGATCGAACCAGAACTGGAGGGTTCAATAAATATCAATAAATATAAAATTTATTAAACCTTCAAAAGCTAAAAAAGAGCAGTTTTATAATTTTTTGGCAGTAGAATGACAACATAATGAGGTAAGCCGTGGCGGCTGGGGAAACAATTTTCTTGGCGGAGCTTATGTAACAATACATTTCTCTACCTACTCCAATATATGAAATGTAATCAACAGTGAGACGACGAATACATTCGAACAGCATCCCTTTCATGATGCCCACGCAATGCCAGTTCAAAAGCCCTGCAAAACCTAAAACAGTCAGTGAATTTAGATAAAATATAACGATTCTTATGAACCTCTTTATTGTGCCTTCTTACTGCATAGCGCTGTCCGTCATCCAGCTGCACCGCTATGCTAATCTTTCCGGGCACAGCTAGCTTGACACAGTTTTCCATATGAACTCTTGATTGTTCATGCTTCTTTATGAAGGGCCGTTAGGGACATTATTCAGAATTTACTCTCCCACACACTACTGAAATGTTAGATGCTTTTACATACTACTGAAATGTTACATGCTTGTACACACACTACTGTAATGCTCTTATACACACTACTGAAATGTTTTCAAATTATTTCATTAGAACGGAAGGTGTTTCTGTTCAAATGGAAGTTGTTTAAGTAGCAAAGGAGAGACGAATGGCTGTGTCCTTCTAAGGCGGCATTTGCGGGCCGATTACGTCACAGCAATGTGATGAAGACTGTTCAAATTCGAAGGCTCCTCCAAAGGGAGCCAACAAATACCCTACCCTATCCCATGACTCATTGAGGGTCAAAGCAGATTGTTGAAATGGAAGTAGTAATGGCAGAGGAGAGAGAAAAGTTGTGAATGAAGTTGGATATATTACGCTTTCTGTGGAACATGAATAGCTTTTACAATATTTTCAGGCGAGAATGTAGTTGTGTAAACCTGAGATTTTTGCTCCATTTACCAAGATATTGCATAATTGCAAAGGTGCTGCGACGTGTTCGGAAATGTCCTCATCTTTTGCGCTTACAGCCTGCTGTCAGTTGTCAAAGCTTTGTTAGACCAGACCGGATGCTCTCAGACTCTTCACAATGCAGAGAGCCTTTTCAGATGATTTTTGTATTATCCGGAATGTTAAACAGGCCCAGTACCCTGCAGTAATTAATTTGGACCCAACCTGGAACCAACTGACATTATAAAATGTGGATGAAAGGCTATACTGTGGAATAGCTATGCTATGAATAATAAGGTTTTATTGCACCACAGGAGAAAACCAGAACCCACTTCTTCAGAGGACAGAGTAGGAATTAGAAATCAGTTTAACCACAAAAAGACAACAAAGAAAATTCATAATAAAGCATTCGGCTGTGGTTTTAAGAAAACCATTTTTTGATAAGATACTGATTTATTAATAAGTGAGTGTAAATATGCCCTGGAACTGTAGCAATGAGCCAATGCTTTAAGTAATATTTTGTAAATTTAGTCAGTAACCCAAAATCTTCCTGATGGGAAAGTGTAGAAAGAATGAAGATTCATCATAAGGCATTTAAACCAAGCAAACAAAAGCATCAGACAAAGATAATCTGCGTAAATAGTTTTCAGTTTACAGCTTTGTTATTCAGGGAAAAGCTATCCAAGCTCTATGTAAAAACATAATCACCTGCCTTTGTTATTTCATGAATTAACTGTAATTAATGGGATCTGTTTGGTTTGGTTTCCCAAGCCACACCCATGGCTTATTACTGCTACACTTGTACAAACACCAAATAACTGAAATACAACATTTTGGACAGCATGACTTTGGCTATAAGATCTCAAAAGCCATTCATCATGCCCCTAATTAAAGAACTTGATTAAAAAAATCATTGGCATCTACAGGTATGGAAAGGGTTACAGATGAATTTCTAAGGCTTTGGGACTGCAGTGAACCACAGTTTGGGCTGTTAACAATAAATTAAAATAAACATGAAACAGTGGTGAACATTCCCAGGAGTGGCTGGCCTACCAAATTACTCCAAGAGGACATAAACAGCTTATCCAGCAGGTCACAGAAGAAGCCAGAACAACATCTAAAGCACAGCAGGCCTCACTCACCTCAGTTAAGGTCAGTGGTCATAATTCAACAATAAAAAAGAGAGACTAGGCAATGATGGCATCCATGAGAGACTTCCTAAGTGAATTACCTCTGCTGGCCAAAAGGAACACCAAAGACACATTTGCCAAGAAAACTTCTTGCCAAGATATGTTTGGAAAATATTCTTTATTATTGAGAGCAAAGTGTACCTGAGTCAAATTCCTTGTTTGTCTGTACAAACTTGGCAATAAAGCTGATTCTGATTCTGATTCTGAAATGTACTGATGACATAAAACAGGAAATAAAAGTGGAACATCTTGTTACATCTAGCCTAAAACTAATACAGCATTTCAGTGCATACCGACAGTCAATACTGGTGTGGTATGATGGTCTGGAACTGGTTTGCTGATTCAGGACCTGGACAACTTGCTGTAATTAATGGAACCATTAATTCTGCTCCCTGAAGGAGAATGTCTGGTCATCAGTTTGTGAACCTGGGCTTCAATGCCGATGGGTTACACACAGCTGCAAAATCCATTAATAAATGAAATCATAGTCTTCAAACTGTATTTTGTGTTTACTCAGGTTCCCTTTGTCTAATAATGAAATTTGTTTGATGATCTGAAACATTTAATTGGGACATAAAAGCAAAAACAGAATACCTGTTCACACCACTAAATCTCCAGTGGAACCTTGGAGAGTAAACCTTCCATTTTACTTTGAACAAGTGATTTCTGTTAAAGAAATAAGTAAAGGGTTGACACATCCAACCTCAACCTAATCACCTCAGAAAAGCTTTACATTCCATTAAACAAACGTCTCTCAGGCCAAAAGGGGGACAATTTAGAGGTGGGAGCTTCTTCCCTGACAGCCACAATTAGCACAACTGCCCTCCATTTGCATTTCTGTTGCCCTCCATTAAAGGCGAATAATTTTGTGATACACTTGAGCTCAGTTTATTGCTCCAGCATGGCAGGTAATCACCTGGTTTCATGTTCTATTTAATAGAAGTAATAAGAAGCTGGCAGTGAACAACCTTTACACGGATGCTTCCTCTATCGTTATCAGCCAGCAGCTGCTGAGAGATGAGCCTGTGTTTTGGTTCCATCTCCATGTGTCACATGAAAGAGATTTAGAGAATGTCCAGCCTCAGTAGATAAGGTTACTGTTAATGATGCTTATTGATTCACACTCTATTTACTTATACCTGACGTGAGATGTGACATTCGATAAGCAGCCACTCTGAGGTCATCTGAGACGCTTGTTGATCAAGACTTCGTGTCTCTTCTGAAAAGCCCCAAATCATTTAAATGATTCGGCTTGTGTTTGCTTATCTTGGTATTTTTTCAAATAAACCATATAAAGACTTTGTGCTTTGTGCTTTGTCTAATCTATCATGTAAGTTTATTTAGTCAATTTGAATTAAATGTTTAATATGTTTTTGCTGCTAACATCAGAGGCAATCTCAGTTTGGGTTTGGCAGTAATTTGTTTGGCATCATTAAGCAGAAATTACATAATAACCTGTATGCTTATTGTTGTTATGGGTTGTCGAAAAATGCAAAAGCACAAACTGTAAATGACCCCTCTGATGGCAGAGAGCCTAATACAGTGGTGGGAAATCCTCAGGAAAAGCTGCAAGAACTAACTAAAGTGTGGCTGCACACAGGTAAAAGAGAAAAACAAAGACTTATCACATAAAACCTGAAAGTAAAAATATGAAGTATCGGTAAGTACTTGCAGTTACTCGCAGTAATTCTGTAGTCCAAGCTCAAGCTCCAGCTTCTAGCAGTATCAAGAAATAATGGCCGAAAGACTAATTGTGATTAAGGGGTCAGTTCCTTCGGTTAAAGGAGACGGACAAAGCAAAGTGGTAAACTGCAAATAACGCTACAATGACGACAAACTTTATTTTAGACATGAATGTATTGTGTGTTGATATGACGTCCTGGCCATTGTTTTGATAGCAGTGGTGTTGTGCCTACTGCTTATGTTAGTGCTGTGTGCTGCTTTTAGCTCCTTGAGAACATAACCGTACTTCATGTTTTGAATAGCATTATTTCAACCTGGAAAGACTCACAAAGAGAAGACAGGGATGCAATTAGAAAAGTTTATTAGTGAATGTTTATTTCTTTGCCGCTGGGACCCCAGTGTAAGACGTGAATGTTGAGAATGACATGCGCTTGAATGAACATCTTAGGTTTAGATTTAAAGATGTCTTCCCCCCTGGGAGGCCTTAGGAGATTTGAAAAGAGTTTGGAAGCCAAATGGTGGAGATGGGGTGGAGGAGGGTCAAAGTTCAGCTGCAGAACAGAGGGTTCCATGGATGAAGATCTGTTAAAGCGGAGCCTTGAAGGATGATTGGCCGGGGAGAAATGCAGACTTGACGCTGATTGGTGGAGCCGCATGGAGGAGTAATTAGATGAAGCTGGAGGTGATGGTGAGTCTTCCATGTTGAATTTTCATTTAAACTCCATTACATAAACAGTTTAGGATTGTTTTTGTTTTATTTGTCTTGTAAGAAATCAAACAACTGAAAAATGTTTGATTTCTTGGTTCATCTCTGAAAAAAGTTAAATCAAACCTCCTAAAATGGTTCCAGTATTAAGAAATGGAGCATTTAGAATTAGATAATAGGCTTATCTTAAATATGTTATACTGTCTTGTAAAATGGAATACATTAATAAAGAAATCATGATAATCTGACTTTTCCAATGGTCAAAAGACCACTCAATTAGGGACCAGCTTATACTGATTTTGGTAGTTTGAGTTCTTCACTAAAGCATATATTTACACTTTTTAACTTTTCTGATGCACTACTGTTGCCTTTTGTACAGCACAAACAGAAGCAACGAAGCATTATAACAATCCAAAGAAGCTTCTTAGTCATTAGATTGCTCTATCAAATAGATGAAAATGTTTGTCTTATTTTTGTCCTAAAGATTAAATAAAGCCAAGCACATAAAAAAGACAAACAAACAAACAAAAAAAACCTGAATGTAGATTCATAGGAAGCAGGTATTGTCTCGAATCATTTGAGAAGTAAACAAAATACTTTGTGTAGGCCAAATAGTCAAACCAAATATAAACAATACAGTGAATAACAGCAGACAAACAGCCTAATAATAACAATTTGACAAGTAAGAAAAAAAACTGGAAGTGTGTATACAGCAGGATGGGATAAATGACAGCCTGCAATAGGAAAAGAGTAGTATTTCTGGCACTACTGCATACATTTAGGGGAACTGCTCTGCCTAATTGTTAAGAGAAGTCAGGGTGAGGGGGACGAATGTGTGAGTGTGTCATGGACATGTGTCAGCAGGGCCGGAAATACCACACCTCACTGGCACTGAGAGCAGCTGATGTCTTATTTGCCTGCCTTGGCTGGGCTTTTCAGAATCACATACGTGAGTTTCATATTGACTGAATGTGCCATTGTTGTGCATAAAAGAAATATAAATGTCAGTTCAGGGGGTGTAATGATACACACATCTCTTACAGTGAGATTTTAACAATTTTTTTTTAAATAAAAATAATCTCTGTTTTCTTTTTGTTTTTAAAAATAGAGAAAAGGTTTCACAGAATACAAACTATACGTTAAGAATCTCCTACCCATTTTGAATGTTCCATTCCAGGGTTGGCCAGTACATATATCGCAGCTTTTAAGCTTGCCAAATTCCAAGATGGTCTCAATAAAAGAAGGTGTTGAAAATGCTTCCTTTTATGTTTTTTCACAGACATTAAAAAAACTTTTAAATGGCCCTTTAGGTAAAGTCAATAGGACATGTTTAAGGAAATAATATCTTCAGCAGTTGTAGAGGCTTTGTGGTGAACCAATCCTGATATTCTCATAGTGCTTATAAATATTTTCTATTCTGTCTGTCTTTATGTCACTGTTTCTTTTTAAGCAAGGACTTCTCCAATGTTTTTGTAACCAATTGTTGTTAGCCAGCCCTAAGAGAAGTGTTTGTTAGTTCACTCTGTCAACAGAACTCAACTCTTTCTTATTTCAAAATACGATATAACACAAAATAAATAATACCAGCACGGTTTCAAGCTTAAAATACTCATCCTCGTACATATAAGATTCCTGGTGCGACTGGAACCAGGGTATCCGGAGAAGAGGGAGGAATGGGCCCAGGGGATGACTTGAAATCTTACGGTGGATCGGACATATAGACAACCTGTGGGTCCTCCTCCTGGGTCCGGTTCCTGCTCCTGGGCTTTGCCAATGCAATCCTCAATACTCCACAAGAGTACTCTAGCGATAAAGGACTGAGGGATGATGGTTTCTTTGATAAGGGTCTCTTCATCTGGAGAAAACAGTCAGGAGAGAGAATCTGGCTTGATGTTTTTGGAACCTGGATGATGTGATTATGTGATAGTGTAGTTAAAGCGAGAGAAGCACAAAGATCAACGAGACTGATGGGAATTGAGACGCTTAGCTGATTGGAGATAGGACAGGTTTTTGTCTGTACAGAGGATGATGGGTAGTGGGGTGCCCTCCAGCCAGTGATGCCACTCTTCAAGGGACAGTTTTATAATGAGAAGTTCTTGATCTCTAACATCATAATTCTTTTCCAGAGGGGTGAATCATTCGAGAAGAATGCACAATGGTGGAGCTTACCTCTGGGACAGGACCGCTTCGACTCCTGTGTTAAAAGCGTCCACCTCAAGGACGAACTGGACCTTGGGATCTGAATGAAAGAGAATGGGGGCTGAAGAAAACATCTCTTTAAGGATCTCTTTAATGCCCTGTCAGCCTCTGGAGTCCATCTGAAGGTCCATTTGGTGGAGGTGAGGACTGTGAGAGGTGAGGTCGTCAGGCTGAATTATCAGATGAATCTTCTGTAAAAATTGGCAAAGCCTAAAAAACGTTAGAGTTGTCTCCTAGTGTTAGGAATGGGCCATTCTAGAACTGCTTGAACCTTACTGGGATCTGCATTCACCTGTCCAACATTAAAAATAAATCCAAGAAATCAAATTTTTCGGCCTTGACTTAGAGAAGGTTATCTAGAAGATGTTGTAGGACCCTATGGACGTGTTGTTTGTGGGTGTTAAGGTCCTTAAAATAAATGTGTCACATTATGGGCGTATTTCATTCGTCCCCCTCCCAGATGGGGACAAGATGATAAGCATTTCGTAAGTCTAATTTGGTAAAGATGGAGGCTCCATGAACAGATTAAAGGCAGACGCTAACAGAGGGAGTTAACGTTTGTTTTATGTGGGGATCGGGTTGAGTCCTCTATAGTCGATGCAGTGACAAGGTTAACAAGCTCATGGAGAGTCTCAGGCTCTTCTCGGCAAGCAAATCCATCTTTTAGCCAATCACTGAGTAAGTTTTGAAACACATTTAAACACAGGTGAATTCTAGCCTGATTCTGCTGCCAATGTGCAAAACTCAATGGTCATTTCTGCTACAGACATACTCCTCTGGTTTAGATTCCATAATTTCTTTGCAGTTTCTTCGTTGTTGCGACTGAGAGACAAAGAAACTCCTCTAAATAAAAGTAATGTATTGTTGTCTCGTCCACTATAGTCCCACCTTAAGGCTTGTCCTTGGAGCAACCCAATGAGAAAGGATATCCGATTGGCATCGTCAAGAAATTAATTTGGTTAAAATGTAAGGCTTTCCTTCTTCAGTGTGCACTAATTTTCCAACTCCCCTGAGAAAGGTTCCGGAGTTGGGGGAGTAATTCCACGACCGGAGGGTCTAGCGGCCACGGGAGCGGGGCTAGGAGGAAAAACAGAAGTGTTAATAGTTGCAGGTGGGAGTCAGGAATTGAGAGTCTGTATATGATAGAAGATTTCCGTCAAGATTTAAGTGTTGGTGGCTTGCTGCTGGCTGAGAGACTGAAGGAGGCTAGTATGTTGGCCAAGCAAAATGCCCTGGTGAGAGAGAGCTGAGAAAATGTGCTGCAGAGTCAAAGTGGTCAGATTAATCTGTCATCTTGATTACCAGGTGATAAGTTTGAACAGGCTTATTAAAAACACAAAGAATCATATGGTGGATTGTCCAGGGCCTGGTTTCAGCAGATCAAGGCACTGAGGAAGAGAGAGAAGTGAGTACGGATGGCTGGAGGTAATAAGCAACTGGACTGAACAGGTAAGATCTCTTACTTGTAAGTTGGAGATGGATTTTCCCGGAGAAGGTGAGCAGTGTTACAGAGGCTGGCTTCGACAGGTAAGATTGTTGTGAGTGATTGGTAAAGCTGCTTCTCTCTGATGTGAGGTAGTTTGTCTGTCTTTAATAATAAGCTTGTGGACTGTAATTAAATGTCACACATAACTAACAAGAAGAAAATGAGGTCTAATGTGCCATTCTTGCCTTTTTATTTCATCAAGTGAAGAGCTTAAAAAAGAAAGCCTTTATTTAAAAATCATGCTTTTTAAGCTAGGAGAAATTTGATCTCTGCTTTTAAGCAATCCATAAACTGTGAACACTTATAACCCCAAATCCACAACCCCAAACACACACACACACACACACACACACACACACACTCAGAGCAGTAGGCAGGTGCACAACCTGGGGAGCAGTTCAGATTAGGTTGTTAATTATGTTCAAAGGCACATCAGGTGCAAATAACAGAAAATTAAAACTATTAGTTATGTTTTGATGTTAGCATGCATATGTTTTCCCAGTGAAGAAAAACAAACAGCATAATACAAATATATTGTTGGACTTTAATTGAATCTCCTAACCTGAGAAGATACTAAACTAAAATGTAGGTTGCACCTCATTAAGCTTTGCTTTGGTTTAGCGTCCTGCACACAGAACAGCTGCACTTGCTTTTGAATTGGCTTTTTCATTTTTAAGCAGTTGTAGCAGATGGATTAAAGTTTTATGTAGAGTGCAGGTTGTTCATGTAGATACTACTGCATAAAAAAGGCATTTACTTTGGCAACAACAAGGATACAGTGCAACAGTTCTGAATCTGCATATGACAGTTACTCATATGGAGGACAATAATGTGTTCTTAAAATCTGGGTGAACAATATTATGACTAGAGTATGGCTAGTTCTGATCTCTTTGTTTGTGGATGTCATTGATGTACATGATAATGATGACCAAAAGGCCTATTTAATACTCATTCCTGCATTTATTTTCTCCAGTCTTTCTGGAGTTTGACAAACTATCATCGCCTTCGGGCAATTTAGAGAAAGACAGTAAATTGACAGAGAAATAAAAAAAAAAAAAACACGTTTAGTTTTATTTGTAGTTTTAAAATAAATAAAAATAATGTAATGGATGTTTTTTAATAATACAAAGGTTTAAAGCAAGCTTGACATAGTGTTTTGTCTTCAGAAAAAAATGACCAATTCTTGTGAGTGGTCCCCAGCTTCACCAAAATCTATTTAACCCCCACTGGAAATTAGATTTATTGAAAAAACATGCAAACTAGCAGCTTTTTACAATAAAATCTAACAAGAACAGTTTAAATGACTCAATGCAACCAATATTACAGCCTGTTTCTCTAAATTAAGGACAAAATGCTGTCTGAAAACTATTCAACCCTTTCCTGACATCTAATACTTAGTAGAGCTCCATGTTGCTACTATGACATGTTGCAAAATTCCTTTACAGCCCGACACCAGCTTCTGGTGGCGTTCCTGATAAATCTGAAGTGTGTATCTGTACCACTGATAACCTGTTTCCTGACCCATACCCGACAATTAAACTAACTAAAGTGAGTTCAGAGAGGCAGTTGGATCAGTCAACCATATTTGTAACCATTGTTGCTTAATGAGCAGATGAACTACAGGTTTGCAAATCAGAGCAGCAGGAGCAGCTCTGCCCATGAGGAGATCAGTATCAAAGGAAATTAAGGAGGCGAGAGGAGAACCTGACAAGACAGACCCAACTCAACCAACCTCGGATCACAACAGTAGCATGTCTCAGTGAACCGGGTTCTTGCATAAACAAGTTGCATTATTGTTTGCACTAGTATCTGATAAAAGTGTGTGTTATTTGTTCAACTTTGAGAAACCCAGTGGGGTCTGTTTAGGCATATTTGTGTTCTGACCCTTTAGTATAGAAATATAAATAGACCGACTGTGTGGTGGCTGAGTTTCCCACGGATAGATGTATTTGCTTTGCGGTTTACTGTATAATGAAGTGTTGCTTTAGTGTTGCTCAAAAGGTTTACCATCACTACTGTGACCTACTTTGTGTATTTGTATGGGCAGGTGGTGGTGGTGTGGGGTTGGGGTTTGTCCAGATAAAGAAGCAAAACTTTGATCCCACACTTTAGCGTTGTGGCTCATTATACCAAGGCATACTTGGTATAATGTATAATGGTATAAAGTATGAGAAATAACCTGCTAACTCAACATAAGATTTGCCAGTGGTTTTGTTTAAGCCAAATATAGGTAGAGCAAATGTAACATGTAACATGTAACAAGACTTTGATCTTAGTCTGCATAACTAGGGCTAATCCTATTTGCAACAAAATTACTCTAGAAAGAAACATGATATTAATATAACACAAATTAAATGGATCTTCATATTGTTTTTATCTGTATAATTTGATTTGTTTAAATTCACTTTGTTAAATAAAGTATGGAGAAATACCCTGTTAAACAATTTTGTGTTTTGCCAGAATTTCTTTTAGTTAAGCTTTTTCTGATAGTATGACAAAAAATGTCTCATCCTTTTGTCATTTTACCTTCCAGTCTGGCTTTTATAAGAAAATTTAAACTGGAGGTAATTTCACTTTCTTAAAAGTGGGTAGTGTTTGGAAAATTATACACTCATCACTGTTCTTGAAATATTCTAGAGTGCTTGAAAAAATGGTTTGTGCAAAAATAAGAGAGTAAAAAAAACATTAATTGTTAAGTAAAAATCAAGATGGATTTAAAGTAAATAGATGCCCTTCATTTGCATTACTTACATTTACTGAAGATGTTATTTATAGATAAAAAAGGCATTTGATACTATTGATCACAGAGTGTTTAAATGCTTATGGGAGAAGAGGTGTTTTTCATAGGTGGTTGAGCAGTTATTTGACAAACAACAGTTTGTACAGTTTAATGATAACATTTCATGTGGTTGAGCTCTGATACTTCATCAAACCAACATCAAATAAATTAAATTTGGAGTCCTACAAAGTTCAGGGTTGGACCCAAAGTTTACATTATGTATTTAATCATTACAACTTGTAACCGAAACTTGGAATTTATTGTGCTTGGAGATAGTTTGAGTTTTGTTTTATGTGGAAATTACTTGCAAATTATTGCTATACATAGTGTTGCTAAAATTGTTAAACTGAAGAGGTTTATTAATAAATTTTAAACATTTTAAAAATAAGGATCTTTTATATTGTGACAGATAAAGTTGAAAGTAAGAAGTGTTTAGGAGTACTTTTAGACCATAAACATTATTAAAAACATAGTCCATACAATGAAAAGCATAAAAAGCACTGCAATTTAAAAAAGTTAAAAAACAATAAAACTCAGAGGAAATTATTGTCAAATTATTTTGTGAAGGTTTTCGTATTAACATCCAATGACAATGATTATTGAAGGAAAATATACATTAATAGTGTGTATGCAAAAACTATATTAAAACACATGTATTTCAGTTTAAGAAGAAAAAATATGCAATTGAGATAATGACTCAAAAAAGTGTTTCTCTGTTATTTAATCATTACAATTCTCATAAAAATGAGACATATGTAACTTTATGAATATTTATTCGATATTTTGCTGTTGTATTCATTCTATTGATTTGTAACATGAGAGGGGCAGGTTTTAAAGTTTTTGTATTATTTCAAGTTAAAACAAGATTTCATAGTCATGTTTACATTTTTTCTGAGTTTGAGTTTGTATGGTGAATTCAAGTCAGTGTATATTAAGATGCAATGAATTAAAACAACTTACATGAACAGTTTGACTAAGGATAATATATGAGTGATTTATACCATATTTCCTAGCATAATCATCTAAACCACTGTACACATGCTCCCAGCTACCACAGCTGCTCTGTTCAATAGTAACCCCTCACTTTAAACCATACTTTTCTTTGTGTATCTGAAGTTAAACTTCCTGGAATTACTTTTCTTCCTTTAATGTTTAGAAAGCATCATTTCTGTCCACGTCACAGACCTCCATCAATCTCTCTTGTCTCCTTTCATCTACTTCCCTCTCAGTCTGTGTTTGTCCTTCCATCTCAGCGACAGCATCACTCTATAACTTCCTGACTGAACTTTGACCTCCCTCCATTTTGTTGCTGATAGAAGCCAGACCCTGCTGTCATCTCCATCAGTCGGCTTTCGAACAAATGCAGGCTTACACATTTTGAAATTATGTTCACTGCCGTTTCCTGTCCTTGTGTGGTCAGCGGATCATCATAAAGGGTTATGATAATAATATGAACTGTAGTAAGGCAACAGAAACCTTTTTTGTTGTTCATTTAGACTGTAAAAGGTCGGGTTAAACAAACTGGTTTTGCTGAGTTATTTTACAATGAAAAGCTCTTTCTTATTCTTCTGTAACCTCAAGAGAGAGTAACGGCACAGCAAGAGCAAAGAAGCAAGTTGCTCAAGTGCAAGAAAAGCAAACTCATTCCCCTTACTTGCTATGCAACATGTCTTCTAGTGCTGACATGTGTAATCCTGTCACTTCAACTGTGACTTTCCCCCTAGGGCTGCTGAACCACATTTTAAAATGACTGCTGTTGGGACCACAGCCATGGTTACAACATCAAGATGTGGTACAAACATTTCTGGAACTTTCAAAATAAATTGCATTAACCTACTTCTGGCACACCCCTCCTTGAACCGCCACCTTAACGTGGTGGAGGGGTTTGAGTGCTAAAATGATCCTAGAGGCTTTGTTGTTGTGGGCTTAAATGCCCCTGGCAGGGTCTCCCATGGCAAACAGGCTCTAGGTGACGGGTCAGACAAAGAGCGGTTCAAGAATCCTTCATGACGACTAATATATCGAGGCACGTGAAGTCGCCCGGTATGGCGGAGCAGGGGTCCCACCCTGGAGCCAGGCCTGGGGTCGGGACTCGCCGGAGAGCGCCTGGTGGCCGGGTTGCTCCTCGCGGGACCCGGCCGGACCAAGCCCGAACAAGAGACGCGAGGCCATTCCCCAGTGGGCCCACCACCTGCAGGGGGAACCGTGAGGGACCGGTGCAAAGAGGATTGGGTGGCGGACGAAGGTGGAGACCTCGGCGGCCCGATCCCCGGATGCTTAGGCTGGCTCTAGGGACGTGGAATCTCACCTCGCTGGGGGGGAAGGAGCCTGAGCTTGTGCGGGAGGTCGAGAGATATCGACTAGAAATAGTCGGGCTCACCTCCACGCACAGCGTAGGCTCTGGAACCCATCTCCTTGAGAGGGGCTGGACTCTCTTCTACTCTGGAGTGGCCCACGGGGAGAGGCGGCGGGCTGGTGTGGGTTTGCTTGTTGCCTCCCACCTCAGCCGCCTCGTGTTGGGGTTTACCCCAGTGGATGAGAGGGTCGCATCCCAGCGCCTTCGTGTTGGGGATAGGTCTCTGACTGTCGTTTCGGCCTACGGGCTATATCGGATGCCTCCTGGACGCCTTCCTCGGGAGGTGTTCCAGGCACGTCCCACCGGGAGGAGGCCCAGGGGACGGCCCAGGACACGCTGGAGGGACTATGTCTCTCGGCTGGCCTGGGAACGCCTTGGGCTCCCCCCGGAGGAGCTGGAGGAGGTGTCTGGGGAGAGGGACGTCTGGGTGTCTCTGCTAGTCTGCTGCCCCCGCGACCCGGTCCCGGATAAGCAGAAGACGACGAGTACGAGTACGAGTACTTCTGGCACAGCCAGGAAAAGGGGTAACAGTGGACTTCCCATGATGCCACTGTCCGTATAAAACTGCCGCCTTTCCAATGAATCGATCTCTTCCACGCTGGTGGTGACCGGGACAGGATGGACACAGCGCGCTAATGTCTCTTCGCTGGCAAACAGACATAACTCTTCAAACTGGATCCAAGAGTGCCATACGGTCAGCCGATCATATGCACTAAGTTAGGTACGAATGAATTGCTGTATGTGTATCCGGTATTCATTCAAGAATGGGGGTAAATATGGTACAAGCTCCTCTCTGAGGTCTACAGAGGCAAACTTGGTTTCCTGGGAGTCTCCAAACAGAGACGCTGTCTCTACGACGCCGAGTGAAGCAGTTTCCCGGTCTGAAAGGAGGACAACAGGGACCGCATCACCGTGGTTACCGTAGCAACTGTGCAGTTTGGTCGGCGACAGAACGAGCCGCCCAGCCACAGGTACGGAGGTTAGCGGTAGCTAACCTTTTGTTCACAGAGCTTTCTTCAAACTTCGTCGTCGCCCGGACAACCTTTCCTCAGCACGGTTCACATACGAGGTTAGGGTTTGGGCAGAGTGATAGAAGTGATTTAGAATGAAATAATCTAAACGTTTTTCATTTTATGAAGTTTGGCTTTGTTTGTGTTGAACTCAGCTATCTTGGTGCTAGTAGGCTATCTGCTCAGCACATGCTCAGTTTTGTGTTCTGTGTTTGTGTGTTTTTAAAGTTAAGACAAAACTTTATTTAAAGGGTGATTTTAAACACAGAAGATTGATCATAACGCGCCGTCCGCGCTTATGCATTGTCAAAATAAGGTGAGATCTTTCCATGTAATCCATGCAACATTCATTACTACACACAGTTAAATCCATAATAATTGCAATAAATATAGTTCTGTGTAATACATGCAACAATTATTAAAATATACAGTTGAAGAAGTGGAGAGTGAAACAAGCATGTTCTCATATTCTGGAACTGAGAAGACTGGAGAGGCCTGTGTGGAGATACATATTAACTGTCTTATCTTTTACAAAAATATATACAAGTGTATCCAAAGAAATGATGTATGATGTATGATTTTCCATTCTTTTACAAGTATTAAATTAAATGAGTAATCTTTGATTATCAAGTTAAAAGAAGTATGATTGAAATATGATTGAGAACTAATAATTAAAACAAAAAACATTAAGGTTTAAAATTCTCAATCAGCTATATAAAAGACATATAATGTTGATCAGTTGTGATGTATGAATAAAAAGAATGAAGTGATGATTTTGTAACTGTCTTAAAGTAAATGTAGAAAGCTGAGAATGGAATGTGTAATACTTTGTAAAGTTTAAGACTGAGCAGATTAGGGAGAAAACTGCAGGATGACTAAGAGTGACGAGAGCCGGCTGTATGCTGACAGCAAACCTTTGAAGACCAACGGCAGAAAGGGAGGATGCGACTACAGCCAGCTGCGTGGCTATTACTGGAATCTCCAAGGCCAAAAAACTGTATCAGAAGTCATGATGACCATGACTAAAGTATTGAGCAATAACCAAGGAGCTGAGCGAAGTAGGTTGCGCAATAACTGAGAAGCCTAACAAAGGGCTGACTGGTGAGAGCATCTGCACTGTAAAGGCAACGCTGAAGGAGGGAACTGCGGTTGTTTCCTCGCAGAAGACCAGCGAACAAGATCGGATGGAGAAAAGAAGCTCAGATGGAAAATGAACAGAGACACAGCCCAGCTGATCAACTGCATTCAAAAGAGGATCAACCCGTGTGCCCTGGAAGGACTGTGCCTCAAGATTAAGAATCTGATTTCATCTAAAGCTTTTCTTTTTATCCAGACTACAGAAGTGAACTTGATCGGTGAACAGCTGATTGCTGTAAGTTTCAGGCTTCTGGAAGTCCTGAATCAGCCTCATTGATGTCTCCGGGTTTCCTTCAACTGTTCAGCCCCTGGAAGCTACTGTCTTCTGAGACATACGACAACAAAGTTCCTGTTTAACCATCAAAGCCTGGAGCATCAGTGCCTGCCACTTAAAGGAACAAAACTGAAGATTAAGTCGTATTCCCCTCAAGAAACCACTCGTTGTTACCAGAAGAAACATCTCCATCAGGTGCATTGATGAGCCTCCGTCTTCAAAGCCTCTCCAAACTCACTAGTTTCAGCATCAGGGAAAGACAGGTTGAGTTGATTGATTTATTTCTATTATTGAAATTATTATGTGTTGCTGAATTTAAGCTTTTACTGACCCCTGCAAGAGCGTTACTAATTAAAGAAAGCATATAAAATGTTAGTTAAATCGTGGACATTCAATTATTTGAGTCACCGTATTTTTGGTTTTTCATTGGTGGAAAAAAGTCTTGTTGCCTGGTTCTAAGATTTTTTAGGAGGTTTTTATAGGTTGCCTTAGCCAAGTTTGTTAAAACAACGCCCTTGGGGCTCGTGCCAAGTCACCAAAATTAACCTAGCCCATATACCAAGAGCCAGTTGTAATATTAGGGAATGAGCATCCGTTAACAGAAGTGACTG
The DNA here is from genome assembly GCA_036173005.1 of Crenichthys baileyi. NCBI lineage: Eukaryota > Metazoa > Chordata > Actinopteri > Cyprinodontiformes > Goodeidae > Crenichthys > Crenichthys baileyi. The sequence goes on from JAHHUM010002324.1 coordinate 321,076, forward strand.
TTGGACTGTGAATGACTGCGGTGGGCTACTCAGTCGTCCAGACCTCCGGTTGAAGAAGGGCGAGACTTCTGGAGGTAGGCTGTCAGAGGCTAGGCGAGTCATTTCCCGACACCAGCTTAAACAGAACTTTCAGTGAACCTGCTTAGTAAGACTTTTCAGGTTTAGGGAAATCCAGACCCGTTGGATGGAGAGCTGGATTGCGCAATCCCCTTAGGCATAGGGAAGTAGGAGGGAGGGGTTAGCTCATCGGACAACGAAAGCATTTTAACTCTTTTATTAACCCTGGTATTTTAAAGGTATGTCTTTGATTCTGGTGCTAAGCTATAAGCTTCTTTAGTTAGCTTTAACTGCTAACTGCTAAGAACACATGCTTGCATACTTAAGCCCATTTCTCCAGAAAGATTTGGTTCTTTTCCAAAATATTTCCTCAAATATTTTGCTATTTCCTTAATAATATTTCTTTGAATATTATTTCAATAAATAAAGGCAGCTAATGAAACACCATTAAGCCCCATTTCTCCAGAAAGAGTTGGCTCTTTCAAAATATTTCCTTAAATATTTTACTATTTCCTTAAGAATATTTCTTTAAATATTATTTTAATAAATAAAGGCAGCTAATGAGACACCGTTGAGAATTGGTCATCCAGAAGGTTGGTTTTCTTCAGCAGATCATTCTTTAAAACATTATTTTATTAAAATAATATTTTATCTGATCTTGCATTGTGAATGGTTGTCTAAAGGTATGCTGATTATTGCCTAAGTTGGTTCCAAGACTAACTTAACTTCATTTCCAGATTCTTCAAGATAATCCTTGGTTCTCAAACATAAACATTGCATGGTAATGTTGCATCACTCTTTTGGTCATGGTTTCAAACATCTTTAATCAACTTGTTTATATTGTACATAGCCCATTAGACTTCCCTATTCTTTAATCCTGCTTGGTAGTTTAGTTGGATTGTTTTAGCATAGTAAAGAGTTTGTTGATTGAAATATGTTTGACTTTGAGTTGACTTATTTTTATTTACTTAAATTCTTGTATTTTAAGAAATTGTGTCAATTCATTCCATGTGTGTGCAGAGTTTTGCTGTTCAATAATGTCAGAGCTTGGCTCACCCTTTTCAATTTTGTCCTAATACCACCGCCTTACTGGGCTGGTATTCACAGGACAACCCTTAACAGACCAAAATATTATTTGATAAAATATTAAGTTATTAATATTAAATATTAAATAATATATTCAGATTCATAGTCACAACACTGCTTTACAACTTTTAAACAAGGTCTTTGCTTCTGAACTGCAAAACAAATTTTTACCTTTTGCTAAAATGGATCTTTAAAATCTGAATTCTTCTTAAATTTGATCCATCTGAAAGCTTTCTTCCTTCCTTCCTTCCAGTCTGAGGGTCATAATTTGTGTTTTTTCAAGTCCACATAAGTTACTTCACTGTAGGTGGTCCAACTTAAAACATGAACTGAACTGGCTACTTGGTTGGGCAGTCTCCATTTTCATGTTGAATTTCCTATATTGTAGATGCATTAAATGTTAGGTCTTGTAGTTCTTTCTATATCACATAATAAAGTGATATAATAATAGATAAATCAATTTGAACAAAATAGTTAATAATGCTACATGTTTTTGTCTTTAAATGTTGTTTTACGGAGAGCTCCCCCCACCAGCACCATGGCTATATCAGGAATGAACATGGGAAACTTTCCAAGAGAAAAGAGGCGATCCACTGGTGTGCTTGTAAAGCAGACAAGGGGAAAGTAGGTGTTGCATTTGTTACATGTGTCAAAAGCTCTTTGCAACATCCAGTCAGCTTTGCTTTTGCTTCCTCTTTGCCCTTATGTGACCGACTGCCCTCATCACATTAGTTATTTTTTTTTATCTAATCAGACTGCTGGCATTATTGTGAAAGATTTTTAGGTGCAAGTAAATCAATGACGAGTTCTTGTTTCAGTACACTTATCATACTTAATTCACTGAGGTTCTGTTATTTTGGAATTTAGGGTTGCATGAGAGCTTAAAGTGTCAAATCGAATTGTGTTTTGTGAGGAACTGTTTAGGTGCTGTCAACAATTATTATAAAATTATTATAAACCCTAACTATAAAGGTTAGTGCTATAAGTCTGACACCCCGGTTATTCGAAGAAGGAAAATTCAAATGTTCAAACTTCCTGTTTGTTCCAAGTTTCCTTCCAGGCTGGCTGACAACATGCAGCTTAGTATTGGTACTATTTTTTTTAATTAGTCTGATATTCATTTGATTCACTGTGGTTTAAACTCTAAAATAATTAGACTAACCATTCTAAATGAGATAATTCTAGAATAAACACTAAATAATTTAAGCACAGTTTGAGATTAATGTACACTTTATTCTCTATTTTCAGTGCCTTTTGGGAATTATGACCACTATACAAACAGAGAAGCAAAATACGTCAATGTAAGAGGTTGTCAAACCTTGACTCAACTATAATGATTACAGATTCTTTAACCTTCACTCCCCTAATATACTGAATGTGGAGCCATGAGTTTTTTCCCAAAGTTTTGCTAACATCCTGTCTCATTTTCATTAACCCAATATTGTGTATCTCTCGTCTCATGAGGAGAATGTTTCATTAAACCCATAATCTCAACTGAAAAGTGGGTGGAAATAGCTTCCAGACCTTTAGACTGGGAAATCAGTCTGAGAAATCTTGCCTCTTCTTATTCTTGTGAGTCCAATATTGTGTATCTGTCATGTTTTAGTTTTTTGAAGGTCTCAATGACAGATAGGAACTGAGTTGAAGCGGAATGCTTTAATTATAAAAATTAAGAGAACTTACAAAAATGCTTATGGAGATCAGCTCAGGTAATGGACCGGGTGTGGAATATGCAGGCAAACAGTAAAATCCAGCAGGGAACAATGAAAAAACAGGAGCTAATATACTGAGGCAGTGATGGAAGATGACCAATGAACCAGAAGAACTAACCAGATAAAATAAGGTGAAGAGAGTGAAGGCATAGCAGCTGAGGGAGGGGGACTATTTAGCCAGGCTAGAGCTTGAACAGAAACACAAAGAATCCCAAATATAAGTATCTAACATAAATATATCAGGAAATAACCTTAAAAGTACAAATAACAACTGATGAAGGCAAGACTTAAAGGAACATAACAGCAGTATAAGTAGTATAAATACAAACTCAAAAGAAAACCAAAACCCAAACATCTCAGTATGACACTTTTTCATTTTGGCAGTTGGATATATCATCACAGCCCTATTCAGAAAGGCTGGAAAGGTAATTTTATCTGGGTGAAAAATGACCATATGTATGCCAGAATTCAGCCATGGACTGATAATGTAGAAAGTTTTTGCATCACCACGGTTGAGTTACTGGTCTTTTTAAAATGCTGACTTGTGAAAAAATGAGACCATAATAATATGTGCAGACCCTTAGACTAAGACTTTGTTGAAGCATGTTTTGATTCAATATCAGCATCCTGGGTTCTTTGGTGTGAGTCTATATCTGCACCTCACATCTTGACTTCAGGTGACCCTAAAGATATTCTGTTGAATTTAATGTTGGAGTTTGGCTAGGCCATTCTTCAACCTCATTTTCTCAGTTGAAGTCATTCTTTTTTGTGGATGTACACTGTGATGCTGAGAAACAAAATCACTCTTGGTCTTCTGTCTTTTCCAGCAGACATCTGAAGGTTCTGGGCCAGAAATTACAGCTTCATTAGTGTTGCTGTAAGACTCTTGCTAGCCTCTCTGTGTCCTTTGTTCCTCAGATTTGGTGAATTCTCCAGTTTCTGTAATGTTCCACTTGTACTGTTATGGGTGAATACCTTCACCATGCCAGGGTGTAGATATAATGCTCTGGGTTTCTTTGTATCTTTTCCTGACTGATATCTTTGTACAATAATTTTTACTGTTTGTAAACTGACAGGAAACTATAACAACTTCAGGATACAGCAGTGCAAATGGCAGGAAAATCCGACTCTAACAGCTGATTTTTATTTCACATAAATCAGATTCATTTTATTTGATGTCAAATGTGAACTCATGACTAAATGCCAAAACTAAATCAAACTGGCTCACAAAGGTATTAGATTAGGGTATGCACACCTTAGATTTTTCTGTGTGTTTTTGTCTTAGAAATGTATTTTTCCATTGAATTGTACAGGAACGATGTCATAGTATATAGTCATATTCAATAAATTAGAATATAATTGAAAAGTTTATTTATTTAGGTAACTCAGTTCACTAAGTGAGACACATTGTACATATTTATCACACACAAGCTGATGTTTTCAAGCATTTATTTCTGGTAATTGATTTTTCCCCTTACAGCTAATAAAAACATGGCATTTAGATTAGAATATTACATCGGATCTATAAAAAACAATTCTAATAAAGAAATGTGGGCTTAATGAAAGTATGTTTTCATATCTGCTTAAAAGTTATGGTTCAAAAGGTACTTTTAATCTGAAAAATGAGCCTTATTGAATATAAACTGTACATGAAAATATTTTTAAATGATTCATCAAATCACAAAACCCAACCTGTGCATACTTTTGAGATCCACTCTACCTGAGTGTTAAATTCTCTGCAGCCTCTCGCCTGAAAAGAAAATGTTACTTTTACACAGCAGGTATTGTAACAGTAGCTAGTTACAGTAGTATTGTAACTAGTCCATGCATTTATTACTTCAAGGCTGGACTATTGTAATTCTTTACTATCAGGATCTCCACAAAATGCAGTTAAAAGCCTTCAGCTGATTCAAAATGCTGCAGCAAGAGTTCTGATGAAAATTAAAAAGAGAGATCATATTTCTCCTATTTTAGCTTCCCTTCATTGGCTCCCTGTTAAATCTAGAATAGAATTTAAAATTATCCTCCTCATATATAAAGCCCTTAATGATCTAGCTCCATCATACATCAGAGATCTGATTGGTCCATATATTCCTACCAGAGCACTTCGTTCTCAGACTGCAGGTTTACTGGTGGTTCCTATAGTCTCTAGAAGTAGAATGGAAGGCAGACCCTTTAGTTATCAGGCACCTCTCCTGTGGAACCAGCTCCCGGTTTTGGTCCGTGAGGCGGACACCCTGTCTACTTTTAAGGCTAGGCTTAAAACTTTCCTTTTTGATAAAGCTTATAGTTAGAGTGGCTTAGTTTATCAGGGGGGAGCTTTCCTCCCTTCCTGTTGGATGGAGTAAGGGGGAGTCAGGTTTAGCCTAAACCAGCTCAGTTATGGTTGAGGTGCAAACCCACCCTCCATTTCCGCTACCTGTATGACCCCTTCTCTTTTCCAATGGTTATAATCAGTCTGAGAAAGGGAGGTATCCCAATCCTTGTGGTTTTTAGTATAACAATGACCATCAGTGGGACCCTTTGTGGGGGGCCTTGAAACAACATTGTTTAAAATAAGCGCCGTTTAACTAAACAATCTGAACTGAAACTTTCTGTGTAGTTATGCTGCTATAGGCTTAGGCTGCTGGAGGACATAATGACCACTTTCACCCTCTTCGCTACATTCTCATACTACTCTCCAATTTTGCATTATTTGCTGTTATTTCAGCTTTTAACTTTGTTCTCTCTCTTTTCTCTTCCTAAAAGCTACACCTGGCCTGACTCTGTGTCTACCTGTGACACCTTTCTGGAGAGGGGCATCGTCCGAGCTTCTGCTGGCAACAACTTAATGCTCACCCTCTACCGATGATCCACATGGCCCTGTCTTTTAGTGTTTAACCCTTTCTCTCTCCTAGACATGGCGATTGACTGAGCTTTTACTGTAACTAATTATATGTGCTCTCTTTCAGACTCTAACCTTGAAAACTGGCTCAGAGTTTATATGTTCTTTCTTTCTAGGTGAAACGACTAAAGGAGCTACATCCATTAACATTTACTTTTCCTTCCCATAGAAAGTACTCCTGGATCGATGCTTCTTTGTTCTCTTTGTGTCTCTGCTCTGTTCTCTCTAACCCCCAGTCCTTCGTGGCAGATGGCCGCTCACACTGAGCCTGGTTCTGCTGGAGGTTTATTCCTGTTAAAAGGGAGTTTTTCCTCTCCACTGTCGCTACATGCATGCTCAGTATGAGGGATTGCTGCAAAGTCAACGCCAGTGACTGTCCACTGTCTCTACATGCTCATCCGGGAGGGGGGAATGCTGCAAGTCACTGACTGGATGCAATCTGCTGGGTTTCCTTAGACAAAAAATTTTTTTATCCAATTTGAATAAATAACAGAATCTGGCTGCACTGTTCAATGGTTAGGACTAATTTGAATGTATGTACCTGACTTTTGTGAAGTGCCTTGAGACAACATGTGTTGTGAATTGGCGCTATATAAATAAAACTGAATTGAATTTAATTGAATTGAATTAGAAGAAGAGTCATACAGGAAGTATGTACTTTATACACAGGGCTAAATATAACATTGACATTGTTCTGAAATAAAAGTTGTTTAAAGCAGTATTCAAATGATACAACTGCTATTTCTGGATACCCTGGCCTGACCTACTTTACTCTTCTTTGCTCTGAATGGTGGGTCATTACTTAGGTCACTGCAGTTTCAGCAAAGTTTGTGTAAAACAAGAAAAAAAGCAAATACTCTTAATCTATATAATCGTGACAGGACATTTTCATCAAGCTTTATATTAACAGGATTATGATCCCAAAAAGACAGCTATGTTTTTCTCTTTTCAAACCCGTGTTTTTGACTACTCCGCATTCTTTACTTGAAGCTACAGGTTTCCAAAGTGCAAGCTGTATTTATCATGGCATCTCCTTAAGTCCTTAATCTAGATACTATTTCAGCACCAGTCATAAGATATCTTAAGGGTGCTAGAAAGCCAAGGATTAAGTCTGCAGGCTTTTTTTGCCAAATATGTTTTTTACCTAGTGAATAACCATAGACCTTGATTTTGCAGTAAGTTCTACTGGGAGATGTTTTTTGATGATACAGAAAGGTTTAAATTTGGTTGTGATAGACAGTGATGGACAAATGGCTCATCCGATCCTGTCCTTCTTTAAACAGGGTCCAGTATATTCCAGATTGCCAGATGGCTCTTTGTAACAAACCATCTGGTGTATCTGGTTATATGTTGCTGCTGTGAAACAGCAATTTTAATGCATGGATATAGAAACATTTAAATACTTTGCTATATAAAGCCTCAGTAGCACAATATCCACCTACAGCACTGTTCATCCTGGACAGGAAGAATGTTGTAATCTAAGATAGGTCTACATTAACTTCAGGCCAAAAGTCCTTCAACCATAATCAGAATCTATTTTCTTTTAATTCCACTTTCTGTTCTCCCCTGGAACCCCCACACTGTCAACTCAAAACAGGATCAATGATACGGCATTTCGGTTTTTAAAACTGATTCCTTGTAAACATTGTATATGTTAAATTAGAGTTATATTTAGAACTGAAATATTTAGGTTTGGGCTAGATATAAAAAAATCAGGAAGGTAAGTCTTTAAAACTTTAAGCTCTTTAAAATTACTTGTTGTCATCAGTCATTGAAATATTTCTACAGACTCCCTAGCTTTATTCATTGGGTTGATTGACTCATCTCTAGGACCTACATGATAAAGTGCTTTATTGTTGTGTACAGTGCACCATGGCGACTACAGCCCACAATTACTGACCACATCCATTTCGTTTGTAGCTACCATGTATATGTTTAGTTCAGTTTATACAGTATATTCATGCACAACACTGAGTTTCAGTTACCCAATCCCATCTCAAATAAACTTGGTATGAAGACTTTGAAAGAAAGATATTTGCACAAATCAATTGTTTATTATCAACGATAAAATGTTTCATCGCGGCACCTGTAAGAAGGGTGTTCAACTGGATTAAGGCTATGACTGATGAGTCTCTTTTGCTTATTTTGGACTACCTAATAAAACAGGGACTAATGCATCTTCAGACTTCTGTTTGTATAACCTGCCTTTCTGCTTTTAGCCAATGTATTTGCAGTTACGCCTTTAAACCAAAAGTGATGTTAGTTACAGCCTATACTTATAAAACACTAAGGGACCTTGCTCGAACTGTATGAATGACCAATGAAAACCATTAGTTGCTAAACAGCCATGTCTTTTTACAGTTATAATGTGTAATGTATGTAAAAACGATCTTGTGTTTTAGTTCTGCAATGAACCGTACACCAGTGACAGTTGACTGTAATGGCATTAGGTATAAACTTTTTGTGTGGGATTGCTCAGCATCTTTATACCTTAACTGTCATCACCCATGATTTAATCATCTCCAATATACTAAATATACTTTCCAAAAGCAATACTGCAGGGATAGACACTTATCTGTTTTGATTTACACCTATGAATTTAGAGGTGAACCTTAACAAAAGGTCTGAGTTTGACATCAATTAACCTGTTACTAGTCTTTGTTGCACTGGTATGTCTTATGGTGAAACTTTGTTAAAAATTCCACAATCAGGAAATATTTTTGAACTGCAACAAAGAAAACAAATATGGTCAACTATAGTCCTTTGCCAGTTTTCGTTGTGTCTGATCTTTAGGGTATAAAAAGGAGCCCTCTGCCTCACTTAATTTCATCCTAATCGTGCATCAATTTGTACTTGACCTTAAGCGCACACTATCTAACAGAACTGGTTGGGGAGTTGGGCCAACATAGGCACTGTTCAGCCTTGGCACTGACATGCATATGGATTAATCCAATGTGTCTTTATTTTATTATTATTTTATTATGTTATTTAAAGCCAGGTATGCATGGTCATTGCTTGGCCCAGGCTCAGGTTGTTGTCACAGGTTAAAAATGTTTAAATAACACTGTGCTGCCCTTAAGGCATTTCTATAAATAAGTAAGTTCACAAGGTTAAATAAATAATTTTAAATATATCTCTATTAAAAATGATTGTAAGTTGTTTAGACGAACAATTCATACTTTATATAAGTTTGTAAAAAAATAATAATAATAATAATAAATATTATCGGTAAATTCTACTTCCGGTTCCGGCCACGCACTTCCGGTTTCCCGGTTTTGCTAGGAAAACAAAGATTCACATGCAAGAGGCAGTATGGAAACGTTATCAGATGCCATCCACTCTGAATTGTCAGGCAGGAACGCCGTAAGTTGCATCGTATGACAGTTTATACTGATGAGTTTGGATATTATTGCAGATTTTGAAGCATTTAATTTGTGTATAAATGTCTCTGTGTTGAGATATAGTGTATTTTCTGTCATTTCAGTTTTCACCACATGTTCATGAAGACAATTAAACAAGCTGCAGCTAAACTCCAGGGTCTTCATTTGTGGCTTAGCTCGGTGTCACCAACATCCTCGTTGAAAACACTACAAACACTAAATTTTCCATACTTGTTCCCAGGTAGGTTACTGTAAAAGCTTTTCAGTTTTGTCAGAATTGGTCAGTTCATTAATTGTTTGTGATTTTGTTTTCAACTTTAAAGTTAGCTAATTAACCAAACTGTTTTTAATTTGCAAAGTCTAACTCTAAGATGAATGAAATAAAATGCGCCTGCAGTGGACACAAATATGATCAACTGTGGTAGTTTTTTTCAGGTTTTCCCACCCAAAGAAGAGGAGTTCAAATCCCAGCTGAATTAAGCTTTTTCCCCACCTTTACATAAAGCTCCAACAAATACACATATTCAACAATACATACAACAGGGACTTGACAAACCAAATGAAGTCAGCATATGTAAAATTGAGAGCAAATACACAATGTTACAAACAGATATGCACAGAAGGTTGTAGTATCAAAATAACATTAGAATAAGAAAATAAAGATGTGTGAGGACTATAGTCTACATATATGAGATGTTCACTCTACTGTTTTACACCAATGCCCCAAAAGGCAGATTTTTTTATTGCTGTTATTCATTAGTTCCAGGTAAAGTGGTTGCAAAAGCATAAGAAAAATATATATTTTGCTCTGAAGTTGAAATGCCACTGAGCGCAGCCACAAAGCAAAACACTAAAAACTCTAAATTCTCTTAGAACACACAGCCATCCTGTCTGCTTTATTCTTCATGTCAAGATTTCCGCCTACAGCCCTTAAGAACAAATCTCCGAGGTAGTTAATCTTTGCACCAGTTGTTTGGACATGCCTCCGCCCCCACACTACACGCTGCTTTGTGCCTTTTTACTGGACATCAGACCATGTTAATGCAAGACAAGAATGACTGGAAAAAGCTAGTAGGAAATGTCAAGATCAGGCCAGACAATGGTGCTGTGTGAAGCTAAGTATGTGTGTAATAATGTACATAAACAAAAATGAGCTGGAATGAAAAAAAACAAACAAATCTCAACATCATTAGGCGGGAGTAAAAGGATGTAAAACCAAAAATAATACAGTCATGAAAGTGAGTTCTTTTTTAAGGGCTGGTGCAGGTACTATATCTTCTCTTCGAATCAAGCTTTCTTGATTGAAAGGAGGAAGGACAATCAGGCTCAGACTTCCCAAGTCACCACAAGCAGCAGCAGGCATCCTGAAGCACTCAGTCATTTCCCAGTAACAGCAGACAGGCAGAGAAAAATCACAAGTACTCGCCTTCCAACTCCAGTGGCATAGTAACATGAATTGGCAGTCGGGTGGCATAAGGAATCAGCCAATGCTTTGGAGTCAAGTGTTCCAGTTTGGAGACGCAAAGTGAGTCCTTCAGAGCAGCAGCCTTTGCTTTTCTTTAACGCTCTCTTCCTCCTCACTCTGAAGTTGACATGTATGTGCACTCATGAGGATGTTCATGCGCAGTAACACATGCAAACAGGAGATTCTCGAGTTGTGGATTTCAATACTTAATGACAGTGACAGAGAGTGGGTGAAAGGAGCTGAGATTGATCCACTGCCACTTATGTGTGAGTACGCCCAGAAACCGCCAAGGGCTCCAATTTGGTGGGACATAAAGTATAAACTCCTCCATACGAGACTCCTGAATTCTTCTTCTTTTTCTCCTCTGTTGCTCATTCCATCACCATCTGCTTCACTAAGCAGGGATTCTTGCCCACACACAATAAAAAAATCAACATGCTGATACTGAAAAGTAACTGTGTGAATGTCTGTGTCGCTCTAAGGACTTTGGAACAATAGTTCCTTCAACAACAGTGTCACAACTTGGAAAAGATTCAGTTTTTTGTGTACAGTGCCTCACAAATATACTCAGGCCCCTTTAACTTTTTTACATTTTCTTGAAGTTACAACCAAAAACTTCTTTGTATTTTATTGAAATTGTTATGTGTTGGACTAGCAAAACATAGTCTTTTGGTCTATATCATTTTTATCCATTAAGTTGGTAAAAAAAAAAGTATACATAAAAATCTAAAACTGCGTTACATGTATTTGTGGTTAGCCCAGCTGAGAAAATCCTTTTTTTTTTCTTTTTTTCTGCACTGGCATTGGCAAGCATTTTTGGGTATGTCTTCGCCAGCTTTCTGCCTATATATAACATATTTTTATACTCAGATCTGAAGGAGAGCATGTGTGAACAGTCATTTTCAAGTCTGGCTGCAGACCTCAATTGGATTTAGATCTGGACTGTTACTTGGCCATTGCAACACATGATATTGTTTGAGGTTGTTGTCCACTTTACACCTAGTCCACAACATAAAACTTTGGTCTCATCTGATCAGAGCAACTTCTTTTTAACTGTTTCTGGCCCTTGCATGGCTTGTGCCAAACAGCAGTCATTCTTTTAGCAATGGATTTATTCTTGAAATACTGCCATAAAGGTCAAATTGGTGGAGCACGTAACAAATAGTTGTCCCTTCAATAGATTTTCCCACCTGAGTGATGGATCTTTGCTGCTCCTCCAGAGCTACTATGAGCCTTGGCTGCTGCTCTGATTGATTGGAAAACCATGTATCCACTTCTCAGTTGTGCACTACTTTGTGTTGGTATATCACATAAAATCCCAACAAAAATATATTTAATTATCTGATTGTAATGAGCAAAATATGAAAAAAATCTAATTGCATCAGTGCTTTTGATGGCACTGTATGGTTTGTGGACTGCAGTCATATAGCCACTGTGATAAAATTTCTCTCAGTTATGGATTGTGGAGATGGAGTGAGGGGAAGACTGTGAATCCAAATAGAAAGTGGAAGGATTAAACAGAAACCAAAAGAAAGATTTGCAACATTGTACTCAGGAACATCTCCTGACTGCTTGTCTGTCTGTTTGTCCATCTGTCAGCGCGAAATCCATTCAGCCGTGTCTTGTGTCCATCCAAATGGCTCCTCATAAACTCCGTCTGAAAGTCCAGTCATTACCCGAGGTGTTAAAAAAAACATGTAAAAAGCCAGGCAGTAGTCATATGCAGTACATGTTTCAAAGAATGAGTGTATGTGGAGCCGCAAACACATGCTGCTACACCCAAGCTTTAAAGTGGGGGAGTGAGTAAAACCTCTGATTGCTCATCAGGAAATAGGCCTGTGATGGAGTCCTAACATTTCAGACTGAGCTCTTTCTTCTCTGGTTTTCTCCATCCACAGCCCATTTAGGGTTTTATGGCAAAATTAGCCATTGTTATTGGAGAGCTTTTGTTGTGGGACCCATTTTTTACAGAGTGGTAACAAACAAGCAGAATAGAATTTGTTTAATCTTTATAGCTTTCTTCAAGTTTGATCAAAGAGTACAGTAAATATTATATATTTCTGTCATAATTCTTACAAGTTCTTTTGAATAGTTTCCCTTTGACTTTGATCCGAATGAAACCTGTGCATCATATGGATACATTTGGATGAAGGGTTTAGGAGCATTTATGCTTCTATTAAAAGTAGCTTCAGTGTTTTTTGTTTGTTTTTTTTGGAAATTGCTACTATATGTCTGAAAAATTGTGTTTTATTTAGCATCTATAATCATCCTTTGGTTTCCATAAGTTTTGTCCCATTAAGATATAATAATAATACACAATACTACAATTTTTGTAAAATATATTTTTGCCAGTTGACTGGTACTGGTTAGTTTTGTCATTATTATATTATACAGACTGTTTAAAATCTAAACAGTTAGGAATAATTTTATCTCATGTTTTTTTTAAAAAGTACAATTTTACTGTTTACAAATGTAAAAAAAAAAAACAACTAACATTATAAATCCTGTTATGTAAAATAATAGACTTCAATTCATTTTGTAATTTTTGAAAATATCTACCAGGCGGTTTGATCTGGAGATCAAATTGTGTATGCTATATATGTCTGAAGGCAATGGAAAAAAAATTATGAAATTCTGTGAAAATTCAGGTATTTTAAATTCAGGTAGAATAAAATTAAAAACGAGTAAAACTGAATAACATCATTGCAACTCAACAAATTCAGGGAAAAGAAATATACATTTCCAAATCTAAATTTTGTCACAACATAAGGTTTTTAAAACCAGCACTCACAGGAGGTTATGCTAATATGTTAGAACACTCCAAAGTACTACTAGTGACAATATAAAAAGTTTATTTTATATTCACTTGACCTCTAAATGACCTGGCACATTCAGCAAATATAAAATATCATTATTGAAATGAAACTTGTGTATAAAACCAAAGTCTCTAGACTTTAGCATAAACCATAAATGTATGTCTGTATTTGAAGCATTTGGTTAAAACTCGCTTTGTTTTCATTTAGTAAATAAACTAGAGGAGGCTAACGTAACCAGAAAGTTAAGTAAGAGTAGCTCGTACTCGTCGTCTTCCACTTATCCGGGACGCGGGGGCAGCAGACTCAGCAGAGACACCCAGACGTCCCTCTCCCCAGACACCTCCTCCAGCTCCTCTGGGGGGAGCCCAAGGCGTTCCCGGGCCAGCCGAGAGACATAGTCCCTCAAGCGTGTCCTGGGCCGTCCCCTGAGCCTCCTCCCGGTGGGACGTGCCTGGAACAACTCCCGAGGAAGGCGTCCAGGAGGCATCCGGTATAGAAGCCCGAGCCACCTCAACTGGCTCCTCTCGATGTGGAGAAGCAGCGGCTCTACTCCAAGCCCCTCCCGGATGGCCGAGCTCCTCACCCTATCTCTAAGGGAGTGCCCGGCCACCCTACGGAGGAAGCTCATTTCAGCCGCTTGTATCCGGGATCTCGTTCTTTCGGTCATGACCCAAAGTTCATGGCCATAGGTGAGGGTAGGAACGTAGACCGACCGGTAAATCGAGAGCTTTGCTTTTCGGCTCAGCTCTTTCTTCACCACAACGGACCGGCACAGTGCCCCCATTACTGCGGCAGCCTCACCGATCCGTCTGTCGTTCTCCCGCTCCATTGTTCCCTCACTCGTGAACAAGACACGAGATACTTGAACTCCTCCACTTGAGGCAGGAACTCTCCTCCAACCTGAAGAGGACAAGCCACCCTTTTCCGGTCGAGTACCATGGCCTCTGACTTGGAGGAGCTGATCTTCATCCCAGCCGCTTCACACTCGGCTGCGAACTGCCCCAGCGCATGCTGTAGGTCTTGGCTAGAGGGGGCCAGCAAGACCACGTCATCTGCAAAAAGAAGAGACGAAATCCACTGGTCCCCAAACCAGACCCCCTCCGGCCCTTGGCTGCATCTAGAAATCCTGTCCATAAAAGTTATGAACAGGACGGGTGACAAAGGGCAACCCTGCCGGAGTCCAACATGCACCGGGAAAAGGTCCGACTTACTGCCGGCAATGCGGACCAAACTCCTTCTCCACTTGTACAGGGACCGGATGGCCCCTAATAAAGGGCCCCTGATTCCATACTCCTGGAGCACCCTCCACAGGGCATCACGAGGGACACAGTCGAATGCTTTCTCCAAGTCCACAAAACACGTGTGGACTGGTTGGGCAAACTCCCATGAACCCTCAAGTACCCTGTAGAGGGTATAGAGCTGGTCCAGTGTTCCACGGCCGGGACGAAAACCACACTGCTCCTGCTGAAGCCGAGGTTCGACTATGCAGCTCCCTCCGACCTTCTATGTACTTCTATATCAACATCCTCAAAGCAAATATTGCATCTGTAGTACTTTTTCTTGGCATGAAACCATACTGCTGCTCACAGATGCTCACTTCTGACCGCTGTTTAGCTTCCACTGCTCTTTCCCATAACTTCATTGTATAACTCATTACCTTTATTCCTCTGTAGCTGCCACAACTCTGCACATCTTGTTTTTAAAAAATTAGTACCAGAACACTTCTCCTCCATTCCTCAGGCATCTTCTCACTCTCCCAGGTCTCATTTAACAGCCTAGTCAAAAATTCTTCAGCTGTCTCTGCTAGACTCTTCCAAACCTCCACAGGTAATATCATCAGGTCCAACTGCTTTCCACCATTTATCATTTTCAATGGCTTTCTCACTTCATCCTTACTCATCTTTGCTACTTCCTTCTACCTTCCTATCACACTTGTTGCACCTGTCAGTACATTTCCGTTTCAATCCTTAATCACCCCAATCTGCTGAATATCCTTCCTATCTCTGTCTCTCTGCCTCGCCAACCTGTAAAAATCCCTCTATCTCTCCTTACTGTCAAACCTATTCATTTTAACTCAGTTTTCAATTCAGTTTTATTTATATAGCGCCAATTCATGATGTCGTCTCAAGGCACTTTACAAAGTCAGTTCAAATGAAAACACATAGTCACAGTAAAAGCTGAGCCAGTTGCTATGTTTAGGAGAGACAGGGTTAAACACTGAAAGACAGGGCCAAGTGTATCATCTATAGAAGGTAAGAATTAAGTTGTTGGCAGCAGCAGCTCAGCCGATGTCCCCCTCCATGAAGGTGCCACAGCTAAACACAGAGCCAGGCCAGGTGTTGTCAGGTTCTGTTAGGATTTTGTGTTTGTTTACTTTGTGCTCAGCCAGGTGCTTTTCTTTTCATTCATGTTTATTAGATTCCTTCTGTTTAGTTTTGCTACTTCCTTGATTCTTGTGTTGTGTTTAGTTTATATTTTCTTATACAACTTGTTTCCTCTTGGTTATGTACCCTAGTTTAGTTTCATTGTTTACTTATTCCATTCTCTAGACATGTCCCTGTTTTCTTCCTGCACTCCCTGCTCAATCAGGTTAATTAGTCTCTCCCTCAGTTATCCTGCATTCCTGATCACCAACTGGTTCTTATCCCTTCTGATTAGTTCGTCTCTTAGTTCATTGGATCATACTCTACTTCCCTCAGTATTTAAGCTTTCTGGTTTTCATTATTTGCCACTGGGTTTGTTTGTCTCCTTGTTTCTCACCTGGTTGTCTCCCTGGTTGTTACCCTGACTGCTATCTGAGTCCATGCTCCTGTCATGTTCCTATTTTTCACCTGCCTGATTTGCTGTACCTGGTCAATCTGTAAGTTTGTCATTCATTAAATCTTTCTCATCATATCCACTTCGCTCTGCATTTGGGTCCTACCTCAACACGCATCATGACAGGTTTAGCTTCTAGTACATTAATTGTTTGACTAAGCAGTTTCTTTTCAAAGACTCTAGTCCAAAGACCACAACGTCTGTCTTGTCTGAATTTAGAAACAGAACATTTAAAGTCATTTAGGTTTTTGTGTCTTCAAGAAATACCTGTAGTCTGTCTAACTGGTTGGGTTCATCAGGATTTATGGATACATAAAGCTGAGTATCATCAGCATAACAGTGAAAATGTATCCTATTTATCCCATGCTGCCTGATAATTTTGCCTATTAAAAGCATATTTAAAGTAAAGAGAACTGGCCCAATCTCTAAACCCTGAAGTACTCCACATGTAACCCTAAGGTTTGAAGATGATTTATAATTTAAATGAACAACTGGAATCTGTAAGATAAATCAGATTGAAAACCAGGCTAGTGCTGTATCCCTGATCCCTACTGCATGTTAATCGACTATATCAAATGTAGCACTGAGATCTAACAGAACAAGTACAGAGATAAGTCTGTTGTCTCAGGCCTGGAGAATATCTTTAGTGACTTATCATACATACCACTGTATACCCTTTGTTTGTCCTTAGCTACCTCTACCTTTACTTTATGCCGAATCTTCCTGTACTGGAGACTCTTAACTGATCTCTTTCGCTGTACACACTCCAGTACTTCCAATACCAAGTCTCTTTATTAACTTTCCTCCCAGATGACATACCAAGTACTAGATGTAATCCAACTGTGTGCTCCTACCTCCACTTTTGTGAGTCACCCTGAGTTTGTGCCTATTCTGGAAGCAAGTTTTCACTAAATCCTCTTTGCAAAGTATACCACCATCTGCCCATCACCTCCTCATCACCTCTTTTCCCTGCTTCAACATTTCCATTTAGATTTGCACCGATCACCACTCTCTCACCCCTGGGGATATTTTCCATCACTTCATCTAACTTGCCTAATAATTTCTCCTCCTCCAACTCACCTCCTATCTGAGGGACATAACCACAAACAACATTGAACATCACACCTTTAATTTCTAGCTTCAGACACATCACCCTATCTGGCACTATTTTCATATTCACAACATTCCTGAAAAACTCATCCTTTAAGATAACTCCTACACTATTTCTCTTCACCCCCACACCACGGTAGAACAGCCAGAACTTTGCTCCTCAGGTTCTAGCCATGCTACCTTTCCACCTGGTCTCCTGAACATACAGTATGTCCACCTTCCTCCTCTGCATCATGTCGGTTTTTCCTGTCTTAGTCCCAACATTCAAAGTCCCTACTCTCAGCTCTATACTCTTGCCTTTTCTCCTCGCTCTCTGCTCACTGGCACATCTTCCTTCTCTTCTTCCTTTTCTTATTTGCTGACCAACAGTAGCCCAATTTCCACAGTTACCCTGTCGGTCACCATCACCAGTGGTGATCGTTGTTAACCCAGGCCTCGACTGATCCGGTTTTGAGATCACGTTCTTGACTTGCATGGTAAATGTGGCAAATATTTAAGCCAGATGCCCTCCCTGATGCAACCCTCTGCATTTATCCAGGCTTGGGAGTGGCACAAATAGGACACAGGTCACTGTACCCCCTTTTGAGGCTGCATGTAGCTTGTGCTAAATATAAAAGATGATGTGGTCCTATTGGCTTCATCAGCTCGTGATCTACAGCTCTCACTGGAGCAGTTTGCAGCCAAATGTGAAGCAGCCGGGATGAGAATCCATGCCTCCAAGTCCGAGGCCATGGTCTTGAGCCGGAAAAGGGTAGAGTGCCTTCTCCGGGTAGGGGGGAAGGTCCTGCCTCAAGTGGAGGAATTCAAGTATCGTGGGGTCTTGTTCACGAATGAGGGAAAAAAGGAGCGAGAGATCGATAGACGGATTGTGCTGCGTCAGCAGTGATGCGGGCACTGTACCTGTCTGTCGTGGTGATAAGAGAGTGGAGTCAAAAAGCGGAGCTCTCTATTTACCAGTCAATCTACGCTCCTACCCTCATCCATGGCAATGAGCTTTGGGTCATGACCGAAAGAACGAGATCATAGATAAAAGCGGCCGAAATGAGTTTCCTCCGCAGGGTGGCTCTCCCTAAGAGATAGGGTGAGAAGCTCACTCATCTGGGAGGGACTCAGAGTAGAGCCGCTGCTTCTCCACGTTGAGAGGAGCCAGTTGAGGTGGCTTGGGCATCTGGTTAGGATGCCTCCTGGACACCTCCCTGGTGAGGTGTTCTGGGCGCATCCCACAGGGAGGAGGCCCAGAGGAAGACCCAGGACACGTTGGAGGGTCTATGTTTCGCGGCTGGCCTGGGAACGCCTTGGCATTCCCCCAGACGAGCTGGCCCAAGTGGCTGGGGAGATGTCTCTCTGCTTAGGCTGCTGCCCCCGCGACCCGACCCCGGATAAGCGGAAGATAATGGATGGATGGATGGATAAATATAAAAGTGAAAACAGACAAAAAAGAAAATGTTTTGATATAGCATATATGTTGCTTTGCCTCTAAATAAAAAGAACAACATTTTAATTTAATAATACTTTTTAATGCAAAAGCAAAGAGTATTTAAATATATTTATTTTTGTACCACACACCTGTGCCAGTTTAAAGTACTTGCATTACATTTCAGGTTTTTTATTCAATGACTTTTTCCCCCTGAAAAAAACTATTAAATACTGCTCTGAATTTTAAAATTAAATAGTAACAATGTTAGTCAGAGTAAAATTATACCTTAAAGAAAAACCCTTGCAGTTGAAGCAGAATGAAAGTGTAAATGAGCAGAAAGACGAAGGGGAGTGTAATAGATTAATAATGTGCTTCGTAACCCTCAGGCTGAGAGAGAGCAAAGAGAAGGAGACGAACAGACAGATAGAGAAGCAGCGAGCGAGCTAATGACGAAAAGGGAACAACAGAATGCAGAGAAAGGAAGGGAAGCGAGTAAGAGCATACATGAATAGAGTTTCCATCATTTCCCTCTCGGTCCCGCTCCAGCACAGACCCGGGCCTCTGACTAGGCGACTCGTGGTGGTGGGGAAAAGTCGCGCTCCTGCAATCAGCGGCAAAGTAAAACAGCGCTGCCAATTTGTTACCTGACTCGCCACAGCAGCTCGTATTCTGCACATTGCAAACTGGCTTTTAACAAGCCCGCAGGGTGATGAAGTGAGAAGTGTGTGTGTGGCTGAACTGGAATATAGTCCATGTGTGGTGGTGAATACGTGCATGTACTGCCAAATGTTGTGGAGAAAGTGAGCATAAATCGTTTTTTCTTGGTTTTTCTTTTTAAATCAGTTTTAAATGTAGCAGACACCCAGCTGATAATTCATGTTTGTGCACACTAGTGCTTTAGAATCTATGTGTCTTGTTTCACTCAAATTGCCTAGGCTTGTCTTGAGGGTATTTGATAGTTAACCCTGTAGGCCATTTAACTTCACTGATCCCTTTACACTTCCTGGAACCTCTACAAAGCCTAGTCAACTGCATCAAATACATACATTAGGATCTGAGTCGTGAGTTTCAGAAACTGAAGCCCCACAGCACTCCTGAGACCTCTATCCGCACTTGGAACAAAGCCTGCTGTAGGAAAGGAATTTGAAGGATCAAGATATAAATAGGGGGAGGAAAAAATAAGTAAAGAAGGATGATGTGGAGCTGGGGGGGAGGGGGGTTTGGGACAATCTCTATCTTTTACATTACTCATGAGGGAAACATGCATCTGCTTCAGAGAGGGAACGAAGTTTGGAGGTAGTGAAAGGAATCAATGACCTCTGCCAAAAGATTGTAATTTATTGCTGATGAATTTCACTTATTCCCCTGCCTATTTACTTTGCCTCCACTATGTCTCTCCTGTCTATAAGAAAGCTCATATAGACACAGCATTTAAACTTTGAACATGATCAGACTCATTCTGCCTGTTTTTTCTATTTCAGTCTGACTCCAAAGCAGCACACTTGAAATGATTTGTTTGCATTATTTTTTCTTGTTCTACTTTAGATGTCACCAAAAGATCTTGTGCTTATTGAACTAGAACAATTATTAGCCTATTTTCCAGGGGACTGTCCTATAAAACAGTAATAATATAAATTGCAGATGCAAACGGGTAAAAGGTTTACAGTATTAACAAAAAACGTTTAAACAAAAATGTAAAACACGATCAATCCAAGTCAGTTTATTAACATAGTGCCAATTCACAACAAATATCATCTCAAGCCACTTTACACTAAAATACCAGAAACATCCAATTAATATACTGATAAACATGTCCTTTTCAATCTAATCGTACAGACTTAAAGTCAACAACATGCATTCCAATTTAATCCGAGTTAACCATTGCAGTCAAGTTCATTTTGTCTTTCAAATTGGAAAAAAAATGTTCTTTCTAAGGAAACCTAACAGATTGCATAAAGTCACTGACTTTGGATCAAGCTCTCCTCCTGAACAAGCATGCAGTAGACAGTTGATCTCATTATGTCGCTAACTTTGCACCAGTACCTCATACTGAGCATGCATGTAGTGACAGTGCAGAGAAGAACTCCCCTTTAACAAGAAGAAACCTTCAACAGAACCTGACTCAGTGTGAGTTGCCATCTGCTATGCTTGACAGGGGGTTTGAGCGAACGGAGCAAAAGCGTTAAAAATACAGAGGCACTAATATAGGAGTACTTTCTATGTTAAAAGAAAAGTACAAAGTTGATTTTAGTAGTAATTATTTTATTGGCTTCATCTAAAAGAGAAACACAGCTAAGCCGATAAGCCAGTTTTAAAGTTTGTAGGACAATGGTGTCCAAACCTTTTGCACCGTAGGTCAAAATAGCCAAGCTGAAAGAACTCAGGGGCCATAATCTCTTTTCAGTTAAAAAAGCTAAGCCACTTTATGGTGTCTTTTTCTCGTTTTACCTGCTCAGCAATAAATTAAACATGCAATAGTTTAAAGAGACAAGGTAGTAAATAAAAAAATTATATGAAACTGATAATGTCTGATAATTGGTCTGATAATGGGTCTCAGATGTTTGTCTTGATAAAAGAAAGGTGTGCAGTTTCTTAACTTCAGGGTTGAACGTTTTCTCTTTTGTTGGTCTAAGAAATGTTGTTAGTCTATTCCCAGGAACAAAAATAAGGGCTTTCTTGGAAAATCCTTAGCCAAGTTTAATGAATGGGTGTGTCTATGGCTGTTTTTGAGTAAGAACTTCTTGGACATTTGTGGGCCTACATATTTTGATTGTAAGATGAAAGCAAGAAAAATAAGAAAGAAAACATGCCACAAAACAGGAAAATACTTTCCATTTCAGAATACAGAAACATATCATTAAAAATCTCATCCTAAAAAAATATAAACAAATACCCATCTGCATCAGTTACAGTTGCTGGAGAGCCAAATTTGTACCAATCTATGAGAGAGACAAAGTAAAAAAACAGAAAGACAGAGACATGTGTGTTATTTATAGGACGAGAACATGAAGGTTTCTGGCAGCATTGGCTCTGCCTCTGCCCACCTCCATGAAGGTGTCATAACTTAACATAATTCCAGGCCAGGTGTAGCTGCTATGGAGAAAAAAAACGATACCGATAACCGATAGAGAACATTAAGGTTTAAGCAGAAATAACAGCATAAAATGCTAAATTGGAGAGTAGTAGGAGAATGTATCAAAGTGATGAAAAGTGGTCAGTATGTCCTCCAGCAACCTAAGCCTATACTACTATAAGTGTAGAAATAGCCAAGCATAACCTAAGCCAATCTAACTGTAAACTTTATTAAAAAAGAAAGTTTTAAGTCTGGTCTTAAAAGTAGACAAAAGTGTCTAGAGAACTACCTAAGTAACGGTAATGGGTATTCATCCCTTAGTTTCCTGCCTATAACTTTCTCACTTTGTTCTCCTTAGATTGTTGTAAACAAAAGATATTAGTTACCATTTGTAGTACAGCAAAATAAAAATTTGTAGTAACAGCAAAAATCAAGAGCAAAATACGATTTCTCTACATAATTGCAGAATCAGAACTGACACGATTTCTTTTATTAAATTCAGTTTATTTTATTTATATAGTGCCATTTGACAACAAATATGTCTGAAGACAATTTAAAAATAAAATGTCTCTTTGCTTTCCTCCTTGACAGCCTCTAATGTTAACTCCTGTCTTCCTGGCCCCATCATGTTAGCTAGGATATTTAATCAGTCAGTTGGAAACTGCTTTGAGCCAGCTGTTGGGAACAAATGAATGAAGCAGTAGGCTCATAAGGAAACCCCACTGGCTGTTGCTCGGCTTTCTTGTTTCAGCTGTCCACTATTTTAGTAGGATGACTTTTTGAAATATCAGCTCGAAAATCTCTCCTGCAAAATCCCAGATATAAGTGGTGAGTGGACATCAGCCATCATCACCACTTTCAGCCACCAATTCATGTAAAGAACCAAAGACTATTCTTTAATGCGATCTGTTTGAGCTCAGAGGGAACTTCCTGGTTTATGCCTGAGCCACATGAATGACGCATACTGAGCTAGTTGGCCGTCTGTACAGGTCCTGGAGCCTTTCTGTGTTGGCTTGCTTATGGCCCAGAGTTCTTGGTAAGTAGTGATTACTATACTTGGCTAGAGACGTAGCTTTAGTTGAATGAAATATGGCAATGTGTCTCTTGAGAGGCCACACTTAATGGTGCCAGGAAACACCGCCCAGGTTCACCAACAGTGCAACCTTTAATGTACATGTGTGAGGGGATGCAACATCAAGGCAGAAAAAGAGTGGAAATTGCTGCAAATATGGTACAGGGAGGAAACAGTGTGTGTTTGAAAGTGTTTTAACTATCAGTGATGTACATGGTGAAGTCAACACATATTTCCTACTCCAAACTACATTTGTGTAACATTCATATGTTGCAGATGTCCAAAAAACAACGTCTTTCCTTACATGAAAGAAAACATGGATTTAATGTAGATGCTGGATCTTCATTTCCCTTACACTAAAGGGAAGAGTAAGAGTGCACATCAATTTAAATGCATCATGCTCAGAATAAAACATGGAGGTGGCAGCATCATGTTTGAGAATTCTTTTCTTCAGCAGTGATGGGGTAGCTGGTCAGAGTTAATCAGGAAATGCATTGCGCTTAGAGGACAATCCTAGAAGGAAAGCTGTTTTAGGCTTCAAAAGACTTGTGTGGAGGAGATGTTCACATCACTGCCGTTGAGAGGATTTTTTGGTGAATGTGCGGCGAGCATTTATTTTGTTTTTGGTCAGCTGTGGTTTTTATTTTGGAACATTCCCATAGATACCTTCCTTCCCCAGTCTCTTTCTTATTACTGAATTATGAACATTGAACTTAACTGAGACAAATGAGGCCTGCAGTGCTTCAGCTGTTGTTCTGGGTTCTTCCTGGATGAGTCGATGTTGTGGTCTTGGAGTATTTTTGTTGGCCAGTCACTCCTGGGAAGGTTCACCTGTGTATTCTCCATTTGTGTATAATGGTTCTTAGTTTGTTTCACTGGAGTCCCAAAGCTTTAGAAAAGCCTTTGTAACCATTTCCAGACAGACAGATGTCAAAGACTTTGTTTCTCCTCTGTTCTTGAACTTCTTTAGATTGGGGTAAGATGAGTTGCTTCTTTAGATCTTTTAGCCTACTTCATGTTGTCAGACAGGTTCTATTTGAGTTATTTCTTTATTCCAAAGGTCAAACGGGTCAGGCATGCCCAGTGAAGCTGAAACAATAAAAGTGGTTGTTTACAGTTAAGTTATGATTTAACTAGGGAGCAATTATAACTTCACCTTAGGCTAGACAGGTTGGAATTGCTTTATTCACTTCATTTATAAAATCATTTGAAGACTGCATTTTGTAATAACGTAGGTTATCTTTGTCTGATAAAAAAATATTTAAATGTGAAAACAAAATCTAAATCAGACAAAATCTAAGCGGGGAAATAATTTTTCCCAGGTTTTTACAATCATTTTTGCGAATCTGTGTCAAAGTAAACACAAATGCACAAAGCCCTATTACATTTTCTACTGAAATATACTGAGAGTCATACATGTCTTCCCCATCATAATTATGCACTGCTTTGTGGTGGTCTAGCACATGAAATGCCCAAAAAATATTTTGATGCTTGTGGTTCAAATGCTACAAAATGTAAAAAGGTTTAGTGTTTTTAGCACTATAGTCAGGTGGCAACACACGAAGCAAGGACAGCTAGAGTGTAGTTAATACCTTTTGCAGCCATTCACTCTGACACCAGAGTGTATCAAATGTGGGCCGTAAATGACTCGACGTGTCTGGATCTGTCATTTACTCCGTCCCACTTTGTTCCTCTAGGCCTGCTTGGCTTTTTAATGAACGGAAAGAAATGCTTAAAAAGCAATATGAGCAAGCAATTACCATTAGCAAAATAAAATCATAATGGCTTCTCGCATCATTATATTTTGTAGAGAACTCAGACATGTCCTAAATGTTTTATAGTCACTGTTTTTTGAAAGTCATTTTTTCTTTATAACTCCAAAATTTAAAGCAGTTTTTTCCCACCCGTGTCTCATAGCCAAGGTTGTTTTGATGGTCCAAAGGTGGAGAAGAGGCTTGGCTAAGCATTATCTGTTCTGCTGTAACACAGATGCGCTGCCAGCAAAAAGTCAAGAGCCAGCATGCAAGAAAGAAGAGAATGAATGAGATGGATGTAAAGAGCATGCTCTCTCTATACCCTCCCTGCTTCGCTTGCTCTTGTCTCACAGCTTGTAGAAGAGCAGGCCTCAGGGTCTGTAAAATGTAAGTTGGAGGAGGAGGTGGAGGAGTGTTTTCTTTTAGAGGAAGGAAAAGCGATCGATACCTCTCGTAATCATCCTACGTTGACATTTCTCTGCCTCTCCGCAGAGGCCGTTTAAGCATCAGATGAATAAAGCTGTCATGGCCCATTCCACCCCTCGTCCTCTAAAATCCCTGCATGCCTGGCACCCAGCCCTCACATCTTTCTATCAAAGAGTTACGCCATTGGCTTAGGCAGCCTTAGTTAGTGACTAATGGAACTCTGTGATTGGTCCAAGCCACAGTGAGGGCTGATGGATTGCCTCTGTTGATTGGCCTCAGCTAATTACAGACCTTTAGAGACAGGGTGATAGATAGGTTAGCGCCACCCAGTTCTCTTCTTTCCACTTAGGTTTTGAACTGCGCTGAGTGATTTGTCTCAGGATGCTTACTGGTTGCCACTAATTAAAAGGACCTAATCAAATTATCAACACTGACAGGTTTGGGCAAAAGAAGCCCTGCAGCGTCTTTTCCAATTCTTCCTTCCAGCTGTACAACAATAACAACATTCTAGTATACACCTTCAGTGATCTTCCAGAGGGAAACAGATACTACCTGTTTCCCACAAGAATCTGTAGTTGGGATTATTGTTGTTTACACTTTATGTCCATGACCTTCAAGTAACATTTAAATGTATGCAGATATTAATTTATATATGGTACTAGTATAATCTAAATTGCAAATAACTAACAAGGTCGGTATAGAAATAATGTGTACATTCAAAAATCCACTGGACTAAGTTGTGGATCAAAAATATTAAACATAAAAATTACCAAGTAGATCCTCACACCAAGTAGAGATTCCCAATCCATATTTCATCATATTTTGTATATTGTTATATTTTGAATATTTTGTTGTATTTTGTTTTACGGACAATACAAAGAATCATCAGACAAACAATCATATGAGCAACAACTATTAGGCTGAAACTCATGCAATCAGTAAGTTGGTTTCTGTTTTGAAATTTAACAGGCATTTTTAAATGAGAAGACAATGTCAAAGGAATATCAAATTTGGAAAAGGAACTCATCTGTTTTTAATTACAGTAAACGGGAAATTGCTGGTCAAAAATCATTTTTACCTTTATAGATAATCAAGTAAAAAGGCTTTACTGGCAACACAGAAATCAAACACTTCTTATATTTGCTGACAAGCCTTTTGCATGATTCCACTGGTTTTTTTGATTAACATCTGATGTGATCTGAGCCTTTGAGGTGGAATGGCCTCTCTAACCCAATATTTAGCTACCTTCGTAGATCCTGACTTTAAGTTGGGATTCTGTCTTGTCACTCCAAAACATTAATATTACTTCAAGTAAAAAAAAAGACATTTGTTAAAAAAAAGATTACTTCAAATCTAAATCTCCCAGGAGTATTTTGGGCTCAACTGTAAATGCATTTTTCCTCCAGTAAGCTAAACATTCATGTTTTTGGACAAAGTATTTACAAGTATGAGATTCTAAGGGTATGAGAACAATAGCTAAAAATGCCCTAGTTTCATGGTATGATGGTATTTACAAATGACTTACATGTGATTGAATTGCTTTTATTGTAAAACACGTCGACACAGACATGAGGCTCAGAGCTTACCAATTGTTGGTTTAAAACAATGAGAGCCTTCTTCCAGCCAGCAGACCGGTAGTGTGCAGCAACAGGTGGAATAGGGGGAGCCCTGTGCTCCTCTACGTTGAAATTGAAGAAAACTCCAGTCAATCCAACACTTTCTCTGACAACTCATTAAAAACACTTTAAACTGTAGGAGGGATATCACAGATTTTTTTTTGTAAATTTGAAACCATAACATTTTAAAACTTTGGTGTACCCTGATAGAGGTAACTGGAACATGCCTATTATGGAATAAATGAAATACCGGAGTACTTGAGAAAAACTGCATGCAGGGGAGAATTTGCAAACTCCACATGGAATACCCCCCAACTCAGATTTTAATTTACCCAAACACTAGATGTCTATTGACATTTTCAGTGGCTTTTGATAAATCAGTCTTTGTCTTTATTGAGGTCTGAAATACAATATAAAATAAAATGTGGACATTGTTAAACCCATAAATTTAGTCAAAGGCTAAAACTTCAAGCTTGGTTGGCCCGTTGGATAATGTTCCAATTGTGCCCTAATAACCTTTACAACCTTTTAAAATCATTCACATTGTTGAGATGGAGGCAGTTGTCTTTTAATTACATCTTGCTTGGGCTGGTAGGACCTTCTTGGTGTCGGGCACCAACACTGGACCTTCATGCTGCCTAGAACCTGGAGGATTTTGAAACGTTGCTTTGCCTAATGTTGCTCCTCATTGGCTAAACATAATTTGAAACATACAATTCAAAGAATGCCGCATTAAAATAGCACTATATAAGTCAAGACGTTGACATATTTTGATTTAGTGTAGTCTATCTCAGCTTTTTTTCCTGGTACTTGGAGCGTTAGCACTAGTTAGTATTACTTGGTTTGAAATATATAGGTACAATTTGAGCAACATTTGTGGACTAATTGAAATGAGAGAATTTTCTTAAATATGACTTGGTTACTTAGCAGATCGTAGAGCTCTGGTGAAATAATGTGGTTTGCCTGGTAGTACTGTGGCTTACCAATCTCTTTCTCTGTCTTTGTCATATGTTTGAGCAGTTGGCGGTTGCATTCCTGAGTCGCCCGTTGCAATAACAGCCAGGCACTTTAAGCAAACTCTCCCGACCACAAAGCTCCCTCCTCTTCCTGCTCTTCAGCCCAAAAACCTCTATACCTCCTCCTCCTACTTAATCTCAAACCTTTATTCCATCATCTCATCTAAATTACGGGCAGTCTTTTCTTCAACTGGTGTTGACCACAAACTAAAAGCCAATACCATGTGTTTTCGACAAAAGAAAAAGTAAAAATTTTTTCTTCCCTTTGGTTTGGTGTATTTCCATGCCTCCTTCAAGCATATAAAGTGCTCAATCCTTCCCCTACACGAATTACAGGAAAATAAGAAAACAAACGGGGTGGATGCTTCATGCCCACAACATGAAAGGCCTGTGAAGTATTAAGGGGAAATCCACTAACACACACACACACAAACCGGTGGAAAAACTTGGTGTGCTGGACATGAGAGGCCCCGCCTAGCATGCACAGTGGTGGAAAGCTGGGTATCTCTTCAAAGACCCCTGCAGCTTTCCCAGAAGACATCATCCGCGTGTCTAACTTCCTCCAGATCCTCAAAACGCTGCAGCTCCGTCTGTCTGTGACAGTATTTGTGTGCACACACATTAAGTGCCCAAAATTGTGGACAAATTGTTCCCAGGTGCAGATACTTTAGGATTTGATTTTTTTCTCCTTCATCTTCATTTTGCTCAGCCTCTCCTGTCCCAGAGTCTGTTCCTCAATTTCCCCCCTCCTTATATCTCTTTTTTTCCAGATCTTCTCCTATACACATGTTCTTTTACATCCTCACCCTGTGCCCTTCTTTTCATTCTATCATGCACTCTGCTCACCTCACACTTTTCTCAGAGACCCTCCACTGTACAATACAAAAATGGCTTTTTGTCATTATAGGTTTGGCATAGATTACTTCCAACTGAGTTTGGAGGGAATATCTATCTGTCTATCTGTCTGTCTGTCTGTCTGTCCGTCCGTCCGTCCGTCCGTCCGTCTTTGTACAAGTTTTAATGGTTCTTGAATTTGTATATAGAAGACAGTGAAAGCACATTGTAAGCACATAGTAATAACGATCAGTCATGATAAGCACGTTTAAAAATATGCTTTGTTCTGTTTAAGCTGTTAAGTTTTGATTAATCAATCTTTTCAATCATAGTCTGATAGAGAGATCACTCACGGGGTAAAGAAGACATCTGCATTTTTCAGACTGATGTGTTTCCTACCTTCTTTCAAGAACGAGATTGTTTTCCTTTTTCTTAGCATTAGTTAACATTCAATCACATTTAAAGATACAGTATTCATGTGAAGGCCTAATTCTCCAAACCTTTCATCCTTCATTACCAAATAACACATTTAGTAACTAAGTCAATGCGTTTTTATCACAGAAAAAATAAAAGTGCTACAAAAACTGAGCATAAAAAGTTTCAATGTAAATGTTTTCAGCTGCTTTATAAATGAGACTGAACTCTAAAGAAAACTCAAGAGGTGCAATAGAGCAGTCCTGTCTCATTTTAAGCAGAAACAGAAAGAGCATTCACATTCATCCTAAAATGTGAATTTAGTGTCTAGGCTATAACCTTTTAGCCATGATTCAATGACCTTTGGTCTGAAAGGGTTTCAGATTAAAGCTGGTGACAGTAATGCCATGCTCTAAAACCATGGATTTGTATTGCATGCACAATATCACAATGCCTTACACTGAACTGTAGTCAACGTTAGGTTAAACACTGTGCTTGTGCTGTGCCTTGCAAAGGGATTCAAAGCTTTGAGACGTTTTTGCTTTAATCTTCTCCACAAGTTTCTTCCCAACATATATGCTCTGTTCCTTCTTCATGATGCTGTTTGTTCTCTAATCTTCTCTAACAAATCTCCTGAGGCCTTCACAGAACAGCTGCATTTATACTAATATTAAATTACACACAAGTGGATTCTATTTTTTAACTTCATGACTTTACTTCGGTCATCTGGTTGCATTGAAGGGAGGTGAATACATATACAGTAAATGCCACTCTTTTCACAATTTTATTTGTAAAAACCGGTTTAAAAACATGTATCACTTTCCTTTCACTTCAGAATTCTTCACTGCTTTGGGTTGGTGTATAACATGATAATATTTTAAGATTGTGCCATCTCTGTTCTTCTTTATCTTCTTTGTAGGACAGTTTCTGCTGTGGTTTTAGCAGAAGAAACATGCATCATCATAGCTAAAAGCACTACACCTTTCTGCTTATCAAACACAGACTCTTTAATGCAAGCTGCACCACTAAAAATCCTATAAAGCCTAAGATCCACATAAGTCAAGACCATCTTTAGTCCAAACAGTCTTGTTCTTATTATTGAATTTATATTTCCACTCAAAAATACTTAAAATTTGTCAGAAGCAAAGCCAAGGTCTGTGAATCACACAAATAAAAACACACAAGGTGGAACTAAAGCACACCAAGAAAAATAAAATTTGTGAATTGGAGTTTTATGGCCTTACATGGAAAAGTGCCACTGTTTGCTGTGACAGAGAGTTTAAAACGGGGAGATAAATATGAAATCTTTGAAAACATATTTATCTATAGCTATTGACATGACAGATAGAAATAACATGGAGATTAATCTAAAAGTATCATGAATACATCTATTGTAACTGCACAAGCAGTACAGACTCCAAGATGCTCCATGAGTGCTACAACTGAATTTGAATTTTAAA
Source organism: Crenichthys baileyi (assembly GCA_036173005.1). Lineage (NCBI taxonomy): Eukaryota > Metazoa > Chordata > Actinopteri > Cyprinodontiformes > Goodeidae > Crenichthys > Crenichthys baileyi. The sequence continues at coordinate 351,485 of JAHHUM010002324.1, forward strand.
TAAAAATTGTGAATTGTTTAGCATGAATCACATGTTTCCAGCAAGAAATGCCACAACAATGTTCTTAGGCTTATACTACTAACTCTCCATGATCCCTATGTAGCTAATTAGCTCACCAACTTGTGAGGGGTGTTAATAAAACAGAGTGGACCCTGCACTAACAAGATGCCTCCAGGATATCATGAATGATGGAGGTCAATTCAGTTGAACAGCAAGAGAAAAACAGTAATCTTATAGCAAGAGTCAATTTTCAACTCCAACTGACATACATGATTGTTCATGGACACACATTAAACTGTCACAGTGCTGTTAATACTCTGAAGCTCAGTTGGTGGGGTTATTAGCTACGGCACAGACCACGTGAGTGTGATGCCCATCCCTAATGTCATTTCACTGAGGATTATTGCCAATTTTAACTAAGTATATAGGTTTATTATACATGCAAAACTGGATTCAGATGCCTATTAACTTTCAGTTTTATACATAATGTAGTCCAAATTTAAATGACACACCTCTGGAAAAATAAGTTGTCACTTAAACAAATTTTCAACCCAAAATAACCTCAGTGTTCAAATTATGCTGCATGCTGTACTTGGTTGCGTAAAAATATACAACAAGCACTTTGGTTAATCCACAGAATGCCAACATGTTTTTGAAAAAAAGGCAAAACCACAAACGAGTCTCTGCAAATCAGAGTAATGCCTGTCATTAAAGTGGTTAGTGACTGAAAACTTTGTTTTTGGTTGCCTAAAAACAGCATAAAATCAGAATAAAAATACTTTTAACAAATACATTTTTCAGACTCTTTTTCAGAACTTAGTGATGTTTAGACTGCAGGACAGCCATAAAAAAAGATGCAAGTATTCTTGGGAATGCCGTGTGATAAAACACAAAATTTGTTTGCCACAGGGAAACTACAAAAAAGACTAAATTTCCATTAAAACCAGTGGTTAAAATATTGCTTTAAATGTTCTGGTGACCAGAATTGGCCAGCTTTTAGCTTGATCAGTTCTGAGCTTAAAAGTCGAATCTTTTTCTAATCAGTGAATGCACCATACTAAGCACCACCTGGTCATGCTTTAAACAAAATCTTCGGTGTGTGGGCTGCTACTGAGGGAAGAAGATTCAGAGATAACTTTTTTCTATATCTTCAGTGAGTAGCTTACAGTTAAACAGAGAATGCTCAGATACACAAAGCTATTGAAATGGAAACTCTTGTATAGAGGTATGTCTGTGGTTCATTCAGGTTGCAGCAGGCCAAGAAAATAACAAAATTGTTAGCAGATAACAAGAAGGCATAGTGGAATACAGCAAAGTTACTTATTTATCCACTTGAGCTTTCAACCACTGTCTGCTACGAAATTATTTGATTTGAAAATGTTGGCAGCCTTTGACGTTACAGTCTATCTGAACTAGGGAATACATAGGGACACTGTTTATTGTAATGTTAACCCTGCTAATGGTGCTAATCTGCTGATAAAACATGCTAAAGCCAGTTTGAAATGTCAGCTGCATCATTTTTTGTAGTTGTTTTAAAATCAAATTTACACTCTGTTTACCAATGACTGGTGTCTTAGTCACACAGTGTGACATTGCACCTGCTCCTGATATAAATAATAACAAGGCAAGAAGAATTGGCTCTGAATGTTGTTCTTATAGATCGTATGTTACAGTTCTTAAGGAGAAATTGAATGAACTGGAACATTTGTGGTGCAACTGTGCATCTCTAGATTAAATAATAGCATCTATTAAGTACATATTGAAAAATTAGAAAATGTTACAGCATGTCTAACCCTGTTTTTCAGCTCAGCCACACACTCTTCCTGTTTGTTGTAGATTGACCTTTTACCCCTCATGCTGATGTTCAACTGAGGGAAAAGATGGCTATCGACTGACTGAGCTGTGTGGTCCATTTCCAGCCAGAGTGGACTGTTATCTTCAAAGAGACCTTCTGTCTCCTTACCTCTAACCTCTCTATGTCCGTGCCAGCGTTTATTTGCACTTTAATCTGTTCGCCTTAACTAATGAAACCTTTGGAAGAACTGCAGCTGGGATTTTTCTCAGTAAACAAACATTTGTATGAGTTCTTTGTAAAGTGGAAAGCATTAACATTTCTCTACTACATGTGAAGGCTTGAGGCTCTAAAGCCTTGAGCTTGAAGAGTGAGTTTAATGTATGCAACTTTAGAATCTTCAGTGAAATGCAGGATGAAAAAAGGCAACATTTTGCAGTGCAGAGGTTCAGAGGAGGATGCCTTTAGTTGCAGAACATTAAACAAATACCTCTTATGTTATGGATCTTTGCCTTCTTTGTGCAAAGTCGTTTGAACTGGGGCTGTGGCTTTATTGCATATCTGTTTGTGTGTGTATTTCACAGCAGCCTGCAGAGCCAGGCGGGCCCTGTGAGTCCCACACTTCAGAGGCCAAAGGTTCAGAGGTCAGATACTTTCCTTGAATATCTCCACGAGGCCAAACATCTTCTGAGGAGCTGAGATAAAGGCACCATCTGATCCTCAGTGCCACTTGGCGCCTGTGCTCTGGGGGAGATGAAAGCAGCACTGCTTGTTGAAAATTACTTTCTTGTCGCTCCTTCAATTTTTAATTTCCTTAATTGATTTTCCTTTCCCACAGAGGTAAGTAGGTTTGTAGAAACAAACAAATTGATTTCAAATTTTAATTCCTTTTACCGCTGAGCAATGGTGAGACCTCCCTACCATAGATCTCCAATCTATTCAAACTCAATTAATGTGTTAGAGACGGATGGGAGGAGAAGGGGGAAGAGCCCTGTCTTCTTTAGTTTTATTTTCTTCTACTTTCTTCTTTGCTATTATGCACAGATGATGCTCATTCCTCTCCTGCTTTTGGTGACGCTCCAATTATTTAGCTCTAATGGATGAAGCTTCGTGCAGACACTTTTTGAGGAATGATGTTACTTTAGATCATCCACTTGGCAGGTCTATGTGTTTTTAATGAAATTAGCTTACTAATTTTCATCGTAATGAGGTCAAATTGATGATTGCACTTGCTGCAGTCAACTGACTCAACCACTTGACTGAACTATTTGTAGAATTTATAATCTATTTGTCTGCACAGATATCATGGCAACCCTTTATGTTTAAGACCAGGACCAGGCATGCATATCGTCTCTCACTTTTTCCTAAATTTCAGCTGTTCCTGTATACATTTCCTAATATTTGAACATTTCTATCCTTTAGCTATAGCCACAGTTTACAGAGAGGTTACCAATGCTCAAATTGTGTAAAGGTATCAGTAAGGAGGAGGATACAATCCACAGCATTATCAATATCAGTGGTGGGCAACACCAGTCTTCGAGGGCCAGTGTCCTGCAACTTTTAGATGTGTCCTTGGTCCAACACACTTTAATACATTTGATTCAGGTGTGTTGGACCAAGGATGTTCTTTTATTGTTGACTTTCATGACAGTTTTTTTTTTACACCAGCACAAAACAGATAAGCAAATATGCAATCAAAGTTACCCTTTATGCTTTATTTTTAATGCTCATCAGAACATTTTTTGCATGTTGATACCTTAACCAACATAATAATTAGAAAATTGCTCAAAGTAGTTCTTCACACTGCAAATCACATTAGACACTTATTTTCACAAGTACTACTTAAATGTTAATGTTAATACTTATTCTCATTATTCTTTATGCAGAGGCACAGTCTGGTGTGTTGATTTACTGACATTGACCTTAAGTAGCTCAAACAGAAGGGCAGCTAATATTTTTTAGCAATTGGGAGAATTAAACTTCCATCTTAAGATGGTCAGTTGACCATTAAATACGAGAAAAATACATAATCGAATTTGTAACTTTACAGAAGAAGTAACCTTATTTTTACTCCGCTCTTACACAGTAACAGAATTTCAATTTTACACCCTTCATCCCATTTAGCATACTGTTTAAAAAATTGACATAAATGATACACATTCTCCATATATTGAGTATGTGTATCTGTTACACAAAGTATTTATTTCCTCATGTTTGAAGGTCACGTGATACACACTTTTAGATACATCAACATATGTGGAAAGATGCAACAACAGTGTAACAGGTTAACTTCTGTTGCAGAGGGTAATTATTTTGATAATAGTTCTGATGCTAAGAAATAATTATTCACCTCTCTCTAAATAAGGGGAATGTTTAAGCTAGACATTAAAATCACATGTTTTTATGGAGTTTTGTTCTTTATGGGTCAACAGAATTTCTATTGTTCTACTGCTTTTCTAAAAGCAAACTACAGTATTGTCTTTTTGAGATGCTTGAGGTATGAACTGGAAGTTAGAAATGAATTCTGACAAAATCTTAGCATGCTGGGTGACATAAATTATGTTCAAGTTTTTTTGGCACTCCTACTTGACCTCAGCCTTTTTAGAAAATGTTTAAGAAACTGCCTTTGCATTTTTTGGTAACTGCCTTCAAAGAGAGCGTATTTATGAAAGCAAATAAAGTGGACATTCCCTCAAAGTGCCTGAAATATGTGCAGAGAACTGGCTCACTTTAGTGTTTTTGTTTTATACATTGAAAGTCTGCAAATGTAAAAAGTCCATTTGTATTTTGAATTTGATCAAGTCTTGATGTGTCTTGTTTAAATAACGAGGTAATGTTTTGGTGATGGTAGAAGATTAGTGTATTTGGTCTGATCTCTAAAATTAGAAGCATCTGTGTCCCTTTCTTTGCCACCCTACTTACTTCCTCTTTGTCTCTGAATCCATCTCTGTTTACATCAGTCACACAGCTTCCAAAAGATCACATCCTGTTCTTTTGACCTTGCATTTCTTCAAGCTAAAGCAGAATAAGTGATTGGATATAGTTTTAAAGCAACCAAAGAAGAAGATATGAAATGAGTTTTAAAAGCCTGAAGTAGAAGTCCCCTGCCAGTTTGTCATACATTGCTCTCACTCAGCAGAGTCTGTTGCTCATTTAACGTTTTGTATCCTCAGAGGAACTATAAACAGATGGAAACATGTCCTGCTGCAAATCAAATAAAAGTTTTGGAATTCTATCTCTTCCTGAAATCTTTACTTTCACCCTCACAGGTAGAAACCCTTGTTTTCCGTGTTATTGTTTTCCTTGTTTTTGCTGGGATTAATCTTTTTTAGCCAACTTCTTTTTTCTAAACAATTATAGACCTTGGCAGCTTTTAAAGTACTGCAAAATTAAAGCAGTACTCTCTTGCACTTTCTTTTCAACTTCAAAGGCCCGAAACGTTGGCACTCAACAGGGATTGAAAAGCATTGTTCTAAAAATCCTCCCACAGTTATGATGAACCTTGCAAATATATGTTCATGTGCCAGTGTGTTTCAGAGGATACAGCTGACATCAGAACCTTGGGGAGAAGATTTATGAGTGTATGAATTAGGCTGTGATTTTGGCCCAGATTTCGTAGCATGTGAGGAGGAGATGGCAGATCTCTATGTGAGTGTCTCAGGTCTGTATGGTCAGACCGATATGTCAGATTCAATATTTTGCAGATAAATACTCACTACTGAATATTAACTTATCTAAAGCAAGGCTTGTTAGAAGAGAATTTTGAATTATTATATTTGAAATCCTTAGGTAGAAGATTTATTATATTTATTTAAGCATTTAAAAAAGGAGACTTTAAGCAAATATCTGTGTTCTTTGATTTTGAATAGACCTAAACTAACATCCCAGCCTGTTTACTTGGATTATCTTTGGTTTGAAGGAAATAATTTGATGGGTATTACCACAGCCATATACCAGATGGATGACAGGATAAAGACAAAAGATGAATATAATGAACAGTACAGACATTAGAATAGAGTGACTGAGATCAAAAGAAGCATACATTAGTCAAAGACAATGAGCACTCTCATCCAGAGGAGGTTGCCCTTTTTGTTTTCACTGCTTTTTGTTTAGCGAGTAGATATGATACCATCCAGAACACTCCACACTCAAGCAATGCACAAATGGCTGACAATTAATGACAATGAGCCCCACTGACTGGTTTTAATTCCAGTCTCAGCTTCATGATGATCTTCAGGAGTGTGTCAGAGGTATATGGAAAACAAAAAGTGTCACAATTTGCATTCTTTGCAACACTTTGTAGAGTCTAGTGGATGCAGTTAGCATACTGCAGTGAATACATTTTGAATTTGTGTAGTTATGGGTTATATAGACACAAATATCATGTTTTTTTCTTCTCTTTTTTAGCTACTTTTATCATTTTATCTTTGCCTGGTTCCTAAACTTGTTGTATTTGTTGTGACATACCCACTTTGTTGTCTGAACCAGATCTGGTCTGTCATGCCGTTAATTCAACAATCAAATATACCAGAGGAGGAAAATATAATTCTGCCCCTATTTGTATAGCCCATCTGCTCAGACCCACCATACAGTCTGACTAGGCTGCCAGGACAGAATACACACACAAACAAATTAGTTAGGTTAAACGTGCCACCAGGAATTCAATAAGCACATCATGGCATTCAAATAAAGTTAAGGTGGTGAGCCTTAAACATGTTCTTTATTCAGTTTGTATTTACAGATTGGGATACATTATTCAGTTATGTGTTTTATTTATTTTAAATGGTGGTTGGCTTTAGTGATTAGAGGTAATTAAATCAGGTGTGCTGCCCTGCACATCTCCATGGACATTGAGCCAAAACAGAAGCAACAAAAGTAGTTAGAAAGTTGTTTATTTGAGAAAAATCTCCAAATTTAGATCAATGGTGTCAACAACTGAACTAGAGATTATAATTCATGTTTTGTCTCTGCATGTTTAGACTGCTGTATTGGTGTGTTTACTTGGTGTGTTTATTTTTAGTCTTAACCTTAACAGCTTTACATGGACAGAGCCCTTATATATTACTGATTTGATTCTATACAGCTTCTCCCGTTGTCTGAAGTCATCAAGTCAGAACCTTTTAGTGGTCCTCCACACCTGCTTCAGGACTCGAGGAGACCGATCTTTCCAAGTAGGGGCTGCTGTAGTAAACGGGAAGGTTCTTGGGTGTGGAAGGAGTTTGTGAAAGCTGTGATTTGTTGAATTTACTTACAGGAAGCATTGGGAGGAGTAAATATAGGCGTACAGGAAGTGCAATATTATAACATTTACAAATAGTTAAATGGCATTTCTGGGTATAGCTGCTGAAAGAATTAGGTAACGCACGAAAAGCTAGCATGTGCAGTGCTCGCACCTGCCTGGTGAAGTAAGTGCTACCTAGGCATGCTCCAGGCCAAGAGACAGGCAACGCAAACATCTTGCATATCCCTATCCGATATTTTGCATCTCCAGAGCGACATCTATAAGTTTTGGGGTAGCCTGATTTATTGTGATGGCTTATTGATAGGCTGCTAAGCAGAAGCAAAGGGTGAGATGCTGGTTCTTGAGATTACTGTTTGTTGACATTATATTTGTCAGATTTGGATAAAATTCTGATATCATATACATACAATGTAATATATACATTGTTCTTCTAGTCGCGTACATTGGATTGTAGATGCTGTAATGTAATTTGCAGCAACACTTGCTTTGTTTCAAAAGTAATGAACAGCTTTTTTATTAATTTTACTAGAAAAAGTTTTACTGGCAAAACCATTCTAAAAATTTCTAAAAACATTGCGAGATTTCAGCATTTCAGCAATCTCAGGTGTCACTTACATAAATGCCAAGAAGTTTTTTGTTTACTGGTTTATTTACAATTTATCATGGGCTGGTTAACAGTATACAGATATACCAAGGTTTAAAGAGTTACACTTTTAAAACTGCTAAAATTTTCAATCACACCCTTATAGTTAAAAGGGATTTTAATGAAATACTAAATGAGGTTCTATCATGACCAATGTTGTATTCGGCTGTATGGAACATATGGAATATACAGTATTGTTGAACTTCCCCTTCCTCACCTTCGGCTTAGAACGTCCAGTCAGCTGGCTAAAAGAAGTCTACTACTTTTTTTCTCATGCACATAAAAAACACCAATTTGGTTGCTAGAAAGTACAGTCAAGATGTGGACTCTAAAGAAGTCCCACCCTTAACTCTTCCTACGTAACATTGTTTTCAATCAGAGCAATTGGACAATTTTTACAAAACTGTGTTTAAAATCTTTTTGTTGATGGCATGATATTATAAAACAGTGTTTATTTTTTAAATTGCATCTCACTGTGATAATCTCATACTGGGCCATACCAATTTACAATATACAGTTGATCTTTCCAAGTACAGACTGCTTGGCAACTGTTAATAATCCTCTTGGATTCAAGCTTTCCATTCCCACAGTGTATTATTTTTCATTATGCCTCCACCAGCACTCTACTCATGTGTTTCATTCTACAGTGTAACACTGTGAAGGAGTCTATTCCTGGATGGTTTTTGGTCCCTGTGACTTTTTCCAAGATGTTTGTGGCGCCTGCCAAGAGAAAGGCCGTCCATTCTGCTGAGTTTCTTTTGGAGATGCGAGCAATGGAGCCAGATAAATTTGATTTGGGATTGGAAATGACAGGGCCATTTTACCTCAACATAAATCCTGTCTCCAGATGTATCTCTAGCCCAAAGGTTTTGATGCCTCATTGATGTGATATGAAGAATGACAGTGAGAGCAGAAGGAATGCGCTCTCTTTATGAATATGTTTTTCTCAAGAGTAAAAGATTCATGCATTCATAAGTTTTTTTGTGTCTGCCAGAGCCTGCTTCAGTCTGCTTTATGGCAGGATGTCAGCCACTGTTCACACACTGATCCTGATTGCAGTTCCCATTATAACATAAGAGGATACCTACTCACATGGAATCCATCTAATCATTGCCAGGCAGAACAGTTGGCTCAAACTATCAGGCTGACACTGATGGATCTATTATGGTCTGAACTGGAGAATAGGAGGAAAAGAATTTTTTGGGCTCAGGATTCCAAACTTTAAAAAGGATGTCATTTGTTTTTCCTGGCTGCATATTGACGAGAGGAGAGAAACTGAAGCTGTGACTTTCGCAAAAAGACATTGAGAATAAATGTTCTCTCTGGCTCAGACCTCTAGTTGATAGAACTCCCGGGAACTTGGAAAACACGACTGTCCAAGCAGGAACAAGCATGATGATGGCTCTCAGCATGGTACAGAGCAAAACATAGAGGTTCTCAATTGATCGTTCTTCTTAGTGTTTAACATAGATGGTTGAAAAGGACAAGGCTGCATTAGAACTTTGACTTTTAGATTTTGTTTTAGTGTTCTTGGAAACAACTCTGCACAAAGTTTACATTCAATGATTTTCACATTGAACGCCAAAAGATACACTATAAATCAAACTACATGCTTGTTTTACATTTTTATGGAAAGTTAAATTACCTCTCAATTTAACTGGAAAGTGACTTGCTGCCACATGTACTCTGTCGAATTTTCAGGAACTTCAAGCATTTCTAGATATAACAGAAAATCGTTTGTCACTGCCAATTGGCCAGTGAGATAGGGAGCAACTGTAACTTTCACAACCAAAAATTAGAGACACAGTTAAACTCTATAAAGGCTAATGGAAGGTGCTTCTTCAACATGGCACACAGACAAAAGGACATGACATAACATGATCCTACAATTCTCAAGATTTTTGATATTCAGAGCAACATAAGCTGGCAATGCTACATTTTTTAAGGTCAAGCAACTTTTATGTTAAATATACTTAAAAAAATGTTTTGTGGCACTAATGGCCTTTATTTTGCAAGTTGACCGACAGGAAATGGGGTGGAGAGAGGGAGGAGAAGACATGCAGCAAAGGTCAACAGGCCAGGACTCTAAACTGTAACAACTGCGATTAGGACTGCAGCCTCCATACATGGGTTGCACGCTTTACCCCAGCACCACCGTTGTGAGCCCCATGATAAGACCTATCAAAGTTTTGTGCAGTTCTGTTTTGATTTTTAACGCTGGCCACAGGAAAATATTGCTCACCTTCCATTGTATTTAATACTGTAGCATACATAATTTCATCACCACATAAACCAGGCTGCCCCTAATGTTTCGGACATGCACCAGCTCTCAGCTGTCATGTATACCTCATATTTGCACGACTGTTACAGATTCAACGCAACTGCGACTGAAGCACAGCATAACTTTATTTTACTCTTGTCTCGGGAGATGCTTCACTCACATGCTGGCGTCCTGAGACTGAAAGTAGAACTGAAGGTATGACCAAATTTCTTTCATTGAGCATAGAAATGTCATTTCAAGATGGCCAGTTGATCCTTAAATATTAAGAAAATACAATGAGAAGAATACATCACAGCAAAAGTAACTTCGACATCATAAAACCTTAAAAGTAACACCTTTTACCAAAACCCCTATGTCCACGTAGGCATAACGCAAATCCCTTGACCCTCCTCTCAACCCCAGACACTAATCAACTCCACCTGTGCCCCCACACTTTCAGCTCACCAAGCCCCAGCAACCACAGCATTTGGGAGATTTGCCAGGCAAGGGACGCCAGGGAGGCACCCCACTGGGAGCCAGAGCAGGGCCTAAGCCACCGAGGAGCCTGGCTAACCCCCCTTAGCACCAGCAGTTGCAGCACCTCCATCCTACCACTGACACCTACATGCAAGAATGGAAGAACTGCAAGATTTGTGTGGCATCTATTAGTTTACAAATTCACATATCACCAAGAAGGCAGAGAGGGACTGTGTACTCTAGGCATGTTGATAGACCTTCACATATTTTTAGCCAAAAGCCACAGACAGGTGGACAGTCCCAGAGAGCATGTAGATAAATATGCACAGCAGCCCACAAGTGTCATAGTAGGTGAGGTTTTGGCAGGACCAAAGCGCATAAAAAAGTGAGGAAGCAGCATAGTAAGTTAAAGAATGGATTTAATAATAAGAACTGGTAAACTTACAATTGCAGGCAGGACAGAGAAAACACAGGCAGGTCTAAGGAGGTCTACAGAGTGGTGAAAAGTCAGGGAAGGAATCTAAGAAACCTGAATAAAGTGAAATAAAGCGAGAACATAGCAGTGCAGAGAAAGTAAACAGAACACAAACTCAGACAAAAAGAGGTTTAAACTGTGTAGTTGTACAAGCCTTGGCTAGCAATATGATTTGTTGGTTTTCGTAAGTTTACAGCTCAACAAACTCATGTTTAAATTGTAGAACTCAGATTCCATTTCTCTGCAATGTATGAGATGGGTGTTAACAAGGCTTGTATTAATCTTCTATTCAGAGCACCCTGCTATAAACCTTGTGTAATTGTGCACATCATTGCTGCAATCACACCCACAGACAGCAATAGAAAGCTCTATCATTTCAGGTTGGTTCACCATATTTGTGAACCTTATTTCCAAGCCTGTGGTGCTATGGTAAGAGTTCAAGGTTCACCCTGACTGGCCTGAAAATGTCTCTCTAATGACAGAAAGATGCTGGTCTAAAAGCAAAAAAAAAAAACTTTGTGTTTTGTCAATGCCCAAACCACTTTTTTGGTGATGATGCACTGCCTGATTAGGCACAGGTAAGGAAAAATGGCATGAAAAGATGTGTCTTCGGGAGGATGAGAAGAGGGGCCAATGAGCTATCAGCCCTCACCTTAGTGAAAAAAAAGCATGGCCATGGTGAAAAAAATATATAAAGGAGAGAATGACAGGCACAGACACACAAAGAGTGAAGGTTAAAATGACAGACAAGCAGGAGGGAGAAAGAGAGGCTGCAAAGTGGACAGCTGTGATGAAAGAGGACAGAAGGAAAGGACAGGCAGACAAACAGACATACTGACATCTCTAGCTATCAAGCCCATGTGGATCTCCTTTGGGGACCACTAGCTTACATGGAAACAGAAAACAGAAGGAGGAAAGCAGCAGCACTGAGTATGAAGAGGAAGGCTGAATGAATAAGAGGTCATAGTGCAGATGTGTTTGGTCCTTTCTTAAGTACTGAAAATCTGATCCAAATAACTGGATTCTTTGTCATATTTTTATCTAACTGATTTGGATCAAATTTTGTTTTTCAATAAACCAAACTGGATTATACAGACTAAATATAAAGATAAAATTTCAATGGATTCTTATCTGACAAGTTTGTATGCAAAGTGTCTTGAGATGAGTTTTGTTTTAAATTTTGTGCATTATAATAGAATTGAGCTGAAATGTAATTTTTCTGCGATCATGTATATGGGGGTGTGGCCACAGGAGTGACTAGGGGTGGAACCTGCTACCCCTAGAATCTCTTTGGCCTCCCCACCTGGCCACTCCAAGGAGAATTGTCAATCAGTTTGTATATAGGGCCATTTCTCAAAATGTGTATTTGTCTGTACTTGTGTACTCGCATATTTGTAAAAACCCCGCCAATGGTGGGCCAAGTACTGTTCCAAGAAAGCATCAAAGCTCAAAATACCAAGATGTTTTCTTGCTCCGCCCATTTTATCGAGGACACATTGATGCTTACTTCTGTGGACTTGGGCCACCAAGGCATCCCACAATGCACTGTGCCACCAATAGCAGTAAATGGAGAAAGTAAGTGCAAAATTTAAAAAGTTTTTATTCCACTATTAATTTAGTTTTTAGGTTAGGAAGTGGACCTTAAAACTCCGGGATAGAGGGTGGCGTGGGGGGCTGCAGCATGTGGGGTGGGGGGGTTGTGTCCTCTTCTTGGATGTGGGGTCACCAGCATCTTGATCGGCTGAGCAGCGATGGTAGAGCTGAGCTGGAAAATGTTTCTACCTGGGCTATCTTTGCAGTGGCATTGATGTGTATGTCTGTGTGGTTGCGGCCCCGAGTGCTTGCCGCTGGCTGGGGACCTCTTGCCGAGTGAGTTTGTCCCGTCTTGGTGTGGGGTCGGGGGTTCTGTTGTGAGCTCGGTGCTCGATGGTGTCTGCTCTGTTGAGCATGTGGGCGGGGGCTAGGGTTAGGGTTAGGGGCCTTGCCTTGCTGTGGTGCCATGTTGTGTCGTGGGGGCAGGAAGCGGCGGGGGTGCTTGGAGTGAAGCTGTGTGTGGAGCTTGCGCTGTTTGGGTGTTGCTTAGTCGGCTTTTCAGGGATGAAGCTCACCTGTGGGAATGTGCCCATGTGCTGTGGGGGGAGCTCTGGTTGGCACGCTGGTTTGGACCATGTAGACCCCTCTTTTGTACATGCCCCCCTCTCCGGATTAAGATGGGGGTCGTTGGGGACAGGGGTCGGGGCAGGGGGTTGGGGTCCGTGCCGGGGTCACTTAGGTTCAGGCCCGGACCAGGTTCAGGTGCTGGGGCGGTCTGCCTGTCTCCACCCCTGGATGGAAGGGGACCACCTCCTGGGTCCGGGCGCTGGTTGGCCCTATGAGGTATCGGCACCTGAACCTGGGAGTATAGAGTATGTATGCGGAGTGTGAGTGAGTGTACGACGTCCATTGTTGTTTGTCTTTACATTGGGTGCGTGGGTGTGAGTGTTTTTATGTGTACAAATGCGGGTGGGAATGTGTGACTGTGTGTGCCTGTTTTTTGTGTCAGGTTGGGTCTTGGGCTGCTCCCTCTCCTGGATCAGTTGGGGGGGGGGGGGGTTGCGGTAGTCCCGGCGGTGGTTCTCCTGGGGTTCCTGTGCTCTGGGGGGCCTTTGGATGTCAGTGGCTTGGATCTCCTCGGTATCTGTCCCGGGTCCAGGGGAGAAGGTCTGTGGCTCCTCACACTCACTATTGTATATTCTTTATGGAGAAACCTTGTATACACAAGCACTGTTGGGACCCCAGCCATGGGGACAACATGAAAGGCCAGTAAGAACTTTTCTGGAACTTTCAAAATAAATCGCATTAACCTACTTCCAGCATAGCCAGGAAAAGGGGTAATAGTGGACTTCCCGTGATGTCACTGTTTGAATAAAAACCCCGCTTTTGCAACAAACTGACCTCTTCCACGCAGGTCCCCGGCGGAACTGGACGGATGGACACAGCGCACTAATGTCTCTTTGCAGGCAAATAGACATAAATCTTCAAACTGGATCTAAGAGTGTCATACGATCACGCGATCATATGCACTAAGTTAAGTAGGAATGAAGTGCTGTTTGTGTATCTGGTATTCATTCATGAATGGGGGTAATTAAAGTACAAGCGTTGCTTGACTTTTCTCTCTGAGGTCTACAGAAGCAAACTGTGTTCCAGAGAGTTCCCAGCAGAGACTCTGTCTCTACAACGCAGAGTGGAGCAGTTTTTCCCGGTCTGAAGTAAGGACAACGGGACCGCATCACCGTGGCTACAGCAGTAACATGCAGTTTGGCCGGCCGACAGAACGAGCCGCCCCACCCCACAGCTACGGAGGTTAGCTGCAAGATAACCCTTTGTTCACTGTGGAAGCTTTTCTCAACTTCGTCGCCCCGGACAACTTTTCCTCAGCACGGTTCACGTAAGAGGTAGTGTTGGGCAGAGAGAAGTAGTTTAGAGTGAAATAATCTAAACATTTTTCGTTTTATGACATTTAGTTTTGTTTGTGTTGAAAACTCAGCCATCTTGGTGCTAGCAGATTATCTGCTCACCACATGTGCTCAGTTTGTGTGTGTTCTGTGTTTGTGTTTTTTTTTTTTTAAGTTGAGACAAATTTTATTTAAAGGGTGATTTTAAACACAGAAGATCGGCCATAACACGCCGTCCACGCTTATGCATTTTAACCCTTTTATTGATGGCATTTTAAAGGTATGTGTTTGATTCTGATGATAAGCTATAAGCTTCTTTTGTTAGCTCCAACTGCTAACAGCTAAGAACACGTGCTTGCCTACTAAAGATAATTTACCCAAAAAAGGCTAGTCTTCAATCTAGGAAATAATATTTCCCTACATATTATTTTACTGAAGATAGATACACAAAGAGACAGATACACAAATGTTCTATATTACACTGCATTTACCACTAAATACATCTTGCATTGATAAGTAGCTGGTAATATGAACGTTTCTGCAGGTGTAGAAGCAAGTAGGGTGTTGTCTTGTATTCTCTTCATCATTCTTTCTTTCCACATTCTATTCTCCTTCTCTCCCCTTTTCCTTTTTGCCCCCCTTTCTCTCTCTCGTGCTTCTTTTTTTTCCTTTTCATTTCTGTCTCCGTGTCCGTAACAACTGAAATAATCCCAAAGCAGTTTCTAATAAAGTTTATTTTTATGAATATCAAGCAGAGCTTTAAAGCGTTATGTGTAATGCTCCACTTGTGAAAGTAAATCTGTTGGGCTTTTTCTTGACACTCAGGCAACAATTCTGAGCGCTACTCTGCCGGACAGGACACGGTAAAAAAAAAATAATAATAAAAAAAAGGCAGACTTACCTCTTCCAATATGGGGAACTAGCTGAAGTATTGCAGCAATGGACGAGCACATAATTCATGTCACGCGGTTTCTCTCAACTGCTTTAAGTAGTAAATATGTTTGTTCTCTCACTCTCTATCGATGTTTCCCATGCGATATAATGACAACCAGCCTTTATATTATTACCTGGTCATTGGCGCCCACAGACGACGAGAAAGCCATACTGTCCTATTCCCGCCAGCCGCCGCTGCTGCAGTGTGGCGGAACTTCGCTTTACTTTGAGAGCATGGGAAATGTCGAACGCGGACTGAAAATGTTGAGCAAATTTGTCAAGATCATAATTCCTCAAATTATATTTGTGTCGTGTGCTAACCTAATCAGCTGGGATCAGTGAAGCATATTATTTTTCAAAACCAATCACATAAACATACAATACTGATGATGTTTCAAAGACATCTCTAGTTCCCAAGGTTCCTGGGAATATTTCCTTTAGGCACCTCAGCTGTCAGTCATCATTCCACACCTCATGTCATCTATGTCCCGCCCCCACACCGAGGGAGCAGCAGTTTGAAACTGAAAAATAAACCTTAAACCTGAATCTGAAAAGTAGTTTTGAACATTTCTTTTCAGTTTTAAATCTTTTTGTTTCACTTTCAAAAATCTTTTTCAGTTTCAATTCCTTTTATTCAGTTTCAAAAATATTTTTTTTCAGTTTAAAATCTTTTTTTTTCAGTTTCAAATCCTTTTTTTTTCGGTTTCAAAAAAAAAAATTCTGACAAACTTTATGGCCCCAATTTAACTCCATACCTGTCAGCATAGCTCTTTTACTGTGGAACACATTACAAAATAGGCTCACTCTTGGTAAACTGACTGCATAGATGGTCTACTTTCTCGCCTTAAAACTTAACTTAAGTTAATAGTGGTATAAAGAGATACATTTCTGCACTCACCTTCTTCATTTACCGTTGCCGGTGGTGCAGTGTATTATGGTAAACCTAGCTTCCCAGGTCAGCAGAAGGATGAGTCGATGCCTCCTTGATAAAATGGGCGGAGCAAGAACACTTCAGGGCATTTTAAGCGTACTTGCTTTGATGCCTACTTAGGATTGGAACAGCACTTGGGCCACCGTTGATAACTTTTCACAAGTATGTAAGTAGACAAGTACAGACCAGTCTGCATGTTGAGAAACGACCCTGGACTTACCTGGACTCTGCACTTGATTACTGCTTAAAACACAGTTGTTTAATTTTATTTCTGAAACCTTTACTTGTAAAAGTGTAAAAGTTGATTTTTAGCTTTGCCAAAAGTACTTCAGAAATCTCTTCTAGACTTGTCCCTAAAAAAACATTACTGTTTATTGAGTGTCTTAGAAACTTGCTTTTTCACATGGATGTATGTACTTTATTGTTAAAACAGTTGAAATAGGAAAATTTATTTGTTTTTGCATAAAACGTCACTCACCCAAAACATGCATGTAAAAAAATTGGGTGAAATTATAATCTTTTCATAGAGCTACTTATAACTAAAACCAAAGCAAACGTAAAGCAATTGTGTGCTTGCATAGATTTTTTTTTGACAGTGTGCATATGAGTTTTCTTTAAGTGTTTACAGCAGCGTCTCTATCCCAGTCCCATGTGGATGTTTTTTTCTGTGTGTGTGGTCGACCTGAATGATTATTACGATTTAACTCCTATTTCATGGACAGAGTCATTAACCCTGATTCTTCCAAATATCCTTGCAAGGAAAGAAAAACATTTTTCCGTATGTCACTTATTGCTGAGACCTTGTCTTTTGCTCTCACACTCTGAGACAACAAAACACCAACCTAGTCACATTCACACATACACAGACGGGCGCACATATGCATAACCAAGGAATGATGAGCACGTATTTGGCTTTGTGTTGTCTTACATGCTGTGCAGGGTTTTAAGTCATAGTTTGAGAGATCCATGTGTACGAATAATGGACCTTCATAACAATACACAGATCCAAACATTCTTGGAGCTTGCTGTGAGTTGCCGGGAACCAACTGTCAATTGGGGCCTCCTGCATTTACTGATTATCAATCATAATGACAGGCCTCTCCTGGCATCTTAAGATATATTTTCATGAACAGAGTCCAGAACAAATATGGGATTTCCTAAAGGGAGCAAGTCACTAATGGCATTTACATAATCACTGCAACCCTTGACCTTTTAGACAAAGACCATTTTACTTCAGGATAGTTAAATGACATTGATCTCACAGTACTACACAGTTAATAAAGAGGATTGAAAATGAGAGCTGAGGTCAAAATGCACAATAGGGACATGTCAAAGGCTGACCTTACCTCAGTCCCTCATTGACAAGAAACCAAGGTTCTGGTCTTTTCCTACAGCCAACCCAATGTTACTGGTGAAAGGTCAAAATTAAGAATAGGTTATATTTAAAGAATGTTATGACACTAACGAAAAATAACCTCTTAACATCTGTTTGGGTTTAGAATAGTTGTAAGAATTTGCATGTTCGTCACCAGGGATAACCACTGAGATTGTGCAGAAAACAATGAGTAAAAAATCCCATTCATGGTTTTCTTTTTATAGAGTTTAAATATCAATAAATTTCAACAGTATAGCTGAAACTAGATATTTACATCCACTGTAGAAAAAGACCCAATACTTTTTGCTCATTGTCGGGGTCGCGGTAAATGTTTTTCAAATTGGGTAAACTACTAATAGCGTAGTTATTTCTATTTGCTATATGCTACATTTTAAAGAAATCTGATTATTTTCTTCAAAGTAATAAATTTACATACGCTGAGATTACTATCCCTTTAGAAAATTTGGGAAAGCCCAGATGAAGATGTTAACGCTTTGTAAGCTTTATGGGACATCTACCTATTGTAGCTATAAAACACACTTCAAACACACTCCGTTATGTGACATCATAAAAACCCCAAAGCAATCAGCCAACATATCCGGAAGAGAACTGTCGACCTCCACAAGTCTGTGATTCATGTTTGGGTGAATTTCCAGATGCCTGAAGGTGCTATTTGTATCCGTTCAAGTAAATAAATGCAAAAATATCTACAATAGGAATGTCCATCATCAAATTCAACAAGGAGACAGGTTCTGTGAGCCAGAAAGGAATTTGTTTTGGTGGAAAATGTATGTATCTACCCTGGAAAAAAAGTAAAAGACCTTGTGGAGATGGTGGTTGAAACTGGTAAGAGATTCTAATAATCCACAGTGAAACATGTTTTGTACTGACCTTGGCTGAAAGGTCACTCAGAGAGAAAGAAGCCATTACTGCTACAGCTAAAATCTCTGGTGAATTGCGGATGGTCTGATGAAACTAAAAGTGAAGTCTTTGACCATTGCTACATTGGAAACAGGGAAGCTTACAAGCCTGGGAACATCATCTCAACTGTGAATTATGGGGGTGATAGCATTATGTTGTGTGTTTGCTGCATTAGGTTCTGATGCACTTCACAAAATAGATGGCAGTGAGATGATGTAGAAGTATTGAACTAGCATCTCACGACATCACCCAGGAAGTTAAAGCTTGCAAATGAGGCAATGACCTTAAGCACAAAGGCCTGATCTCAGACCAATGAAAAAATCGTAGTTAAAAATGTGAGTGCCATTAGGGTGGCCTACACACCTGACTCAGTTACACCCGTTCTATCAAGAGATATGAATAAAAAATCCAGGAAACTGTTTTTCCTGGAAGGAGCATTCTTGGAAGGAGACCCAAAATGTGAACCAACCCATGCGGTAGAATTGGCATTGCTAACGGATGTTAAGGAAGGGTATGTAAACTTCTGACTTTAAAGAAAATAATTAAGCTCAGCAAAAATAGTTGTTTTTTGATTATTTTTGTTTGCTATATATCAGAAGCTGCTGATAAAGTTTGAGACAGTCAGTGTGGAAGTTTAGATAACTTTCAAGAGGAACAGTGGTTGATTGGTACGCAGTGTAAAATTCATTGTAGTTGGCTCATCTCAAAGAAACTGCCAGTGTTGGAATATTTACCTTACATCTGTATTCCTCTCTTTCTTCTCTAGTAACAGACATGTGTAACACAGCTCTTCCTGAAATGAAATTGTAGCCAACTGCTTCTGAGAGTCATTCAGTGTGGTATGTGATTGTATGGAAGAAAAACCAAACAGCCTCTTAAGGAAAACATCGCTGGCCTGTGCCAGATGTGACTCAACACCATTGAATTACACCAACACTGAAGACTCTAGGATTTTTTTATATTTTTTTGCTATTGGTCTCCTACTACCATTGTAGGACCCATTGCACCCATCAACAAGGTGACAATGCCAGACATAACAGGGCAGCATATTTTTGTATACTATAATATTGCTAATAACAACCTATGCACAAAAACTAACCCCAAACAATGCCAAAAATGACAGATTTTAATATTTGCTTCACTGATTTGTATTCCTGAGGTATTTTCTTGTGTGGTAAATTTGACATTAAAACATTTATGAGGTTTTTTCTAATATTCAAAATAGCCATATAGTGTACTAGAACCTGGTAGGGAACCATGTCTTTTTTTTTTTTTTTTTTTTTTTACCGTGTCCTGTCCAGCAGAGTAGCACTCAGAATTGTGCTGGTCCAAGAAATTTTCCCAACGATTTACTTTCACAAGCGGGGCATCACAGCTATTTTTAGGCTCGCTTTATATTTTAAAAATAAAATTTTTATAAACTTCTTTGGGAATATTCAATTGTTACACCGGAGATGAAATGAAAAGGAAAACAGAAGCTTGACAAAGAAGAGAGGGGGAAAAAAGGGGAAAAAATGGAAAAAAAAAGGAGAGGGTGGGGAGAGAAAAAAGGATAATAGAATAAAAGATTAACCCCCGCTTTCTTATACACAAAATAAAAACATGGTATTTATGAATGTAAAAAAGTCTTAGGAAAAGGCAGCCCAATTAGATCATCTGTGTATCTATCAACACCCGTGTGGGTCGCTTTTAACTGGTTTTCCACAGAAATATGCAATAGCGAGTGTGAGGGGCCCACCGACCTGCCCCGTGGTCCCCGGGCGGAACGAGGAGATCCGGAAAAGACATCCAAAGGCCCCCCCCAAAACACAGGAACCCCAGGAAACCCCTGCCACTACCGCAACCCCCCCAAGAAGAGCGTGGAGAGTCCCAGGGGACCACCCGCACGACGGCAGAAACCCAGGGAACGCAGCGACGGCCCACAGGCCCCCCCGGCAGCCGTCCACTCCCGAGCAGAAACCACCATGGACCCAAAACCCAAAACCCCGGACACGCCACCCCCCAAGCCCGAGGCCCGATAGAGGGCCCCCGGGGGCCAGGCCCCGGCAGGCACCACCGGGAGTGAGCCCCCCAAAACCCCCCCAACCCCGGCCCCGGGCCCAAGGGGGGGAACCCAAGTACAAAAACCCGGGCAAAAGACCCCCAAACCCCCGGGGAGGCAGGGTGGCGGGGGGGAAATAGGCCCCCCTAATATGGGGGGGGCTAAGCTTTATCCAGGGGAGGGGGCAGTCCAAACCCAACCTGTCCAAAAAAAAAGGGACTCACAGTCACAGTCCCCACTCCCCGCCTCATCCCCCCAAAAATCACTCCTCCCAACGTAAAAACAAACAACAAAGGACTTTCCCACACTCACCTTTACACTCCCCATGCATAATCTATACTCCAAGGTCCCCGGGGGCCGGCAGCCCCCAAATGGCAACCAGCCCCCCCACCAAGGAGGGGGCCCGGCCCCCCACCCAAACCCGTTCCCCCCCCAACCCCCCTCCACCTCCCCGGGGGGGGCCATTTTACAAAAAAGGGGGGCCCCATGGCCCCCAAAACCAGCCCCCAACCCGCGCCGCCCCCGGGCGGAGGGAGTCCCCCCCCCCCCCAACGGGGCCCCCATCCCCCCACCCCATGAGTCTCCCACCCCCCTTTAAAACCCCCATGAACCCGCCCCAGGCCACCCCCAACCGGGGCCCCGATAAACGAACCCCAAAGTCCCCCAACCCAAAAAGCCACGAATCCCCCCCCCCACAGGGGCACCCCCCACAGGTGAACCCCCTTTTCCCGGGGCCGATAGGGGCACCCCACCCAGTGCAAGCTCTACATACCGCCCCCCTCTGAGCACCCCCGCCGCACCCGCCCCCCACCACACAGTGCGCCGCCAAAAGCAAAAGGGAAGGGCCCCTCCAACACCCCCCCGCCCCCTTTGGGGGGGAAAAAAGGGCAACCCTGCCCAGCACCGCAACCCCCCAACAGGACCCCCGCCCCCCGCAGCAAAGACGGACGAAATCACCCAACCCCATTCCCCCCGGGGCATGTCCCCACCACCCCCCAAAAATTCCCCCCTCGGCCACAAAAAAAAAAAAACATTCCTGCCACTGCAACTGCCGGAGGAAAACACTATCCACTCAGCTCCACCATCGCCACCCCGCCATCCAAACGCCCGGCCCCCCCCTCCCCTATCCCGAAGTGGATACAACCCCTCCACCCCCTGGCCCGCAGCCCCTCCACCACACCCCCCCCCCAACGCCCCCCCTCCCCGTTTTTCCCCCCCCGTTAAAAAAGAACAATTTTACCAAGGCCCAGGCCCCAAAAGCCCACCACCAAGCCCCCCAAATCCCCCCCCATTAAAAGCGCCCTGCACCCCCCAAACCCCCCAGTTTTCCCCCCCAGAGGGGGAAAACATTCCATAGCCGGTTAAACCTTGGGGGCCTGCAGGGCCCAAACCCCTCCAAAGCCAACACAGCCCACCAGGCCCCCCCGGGCCGGGCCCAGACGCGCTCCGCCGCCCCCCCCCCCCCGACCGGGGAACCCGCAGCCCGGGACCCCAACCATGGGGCCCCCCAAACCCCAGAAGCGTGGGGAGAAAGCCACCCGGGCCGGGGACCCATTTTTTCCCGGGGACCCCGCCCAAACCCCAACCCCCCAAAACCCCGGGGGGGTGGGCCCCCCCCGCCGGGCCCCCGCCGCAACCGGGCCCCCCGGGATTGCCCCCCACCTAGGACCCCCCCCAAGAACGGGGGCCCACCCCCCAAGTTAGGTCCATTTTTCCCCCCGGGGCCAGGGGCCCCCAAACCCCTTGAAGGGGGGGGGCCCAAAAACCCAAAAAGATTTTCCGCAAGGTTTTCCCCCCCCCAAAACCCGGGCCAAAGGCCACCCCCCCCCCCTCCAGGGGGGCCCCCAGGGCCCCAAAGATGGGGGGGAAAAACCCCAAGGCCCCCCCCCCCCCCCCCCCCCCCCCCCCCCCCCCCAATCCGTTCCCCCCCCCCCCCCCCCCCCCCCCCCCCCCCCCCAAAAAACCCCCCCCCCCCCCCAAACCCCCCCCCCCCCCCCCCCCCCACCCCCCCCAACCCCCCCCCCCCCCCCCCCCCCCCCCCCCCAAAAACCCCCCCCCAACCCCCCCCCCCCCCCCCCCCAAAACCCCCCCCCCCCCCCCCCCCCCCCCCCCCAACCCCCCCCCCCCCCCCCCCAGAGGGCCCCCCCCCCCCCCCCCCCCCCCAACCCCCCCCCCCCCCCCCCCCCCCCCCCCCCCCCCGCAAGGGGGAAAAGCCCCCCCCCCCCCCCCCCCAACCCCCCCCCCCCCCCCCCCCCAGCTCAAATTTTGGTGTTTTATGGGGTTTTTGTTTTTAGTGTGCGTTTTTAAAAAAAATGGTGGGGGGGGGGGGTCTGCCCCCCCCCCCCCCCAGCAAAACTGAAAACCCCCAATGTCCTTTAAAAGCAATTAAACCCTTAGAGGTGAGCGGGAGGCACCAGAAAGGTTTTGGATACAGGATACTTTTCCCCCTTGTGCCATGGAGTGCGGCCACCCCAAGGGCCCCACATGTGAATGTCATGAAAAAATTATAAATGAAGTGTCCCAATTTGTAAAATAAAAAATTGGGGGCCAACCCAAAAGGGCCCCCAATTTGGGGGCCGCCCCCCCTATATGGAAAACCCTTGGGTCCCGGAGGATGGGGAGGGGGGGGGAATTTGGGGGGGGAAAAAAAAACCGGGGGGGGAAAATGTCCCCAGGGAGCCAGCTCCCCGGGTGAAACCCCCCAAAGGCACCCCCTTTGCCAAGTCCCAACAAAGGACGGAGGCATAGGCGCATCCACCGGGCAAAAGGGCCGGGACAGGTTACAGGCCCCGGAACCAAACTGAAAACCGGGATAAACGCCCCCAGGCATATTAGGGCCCCCCCCCCCCCCCCCCGTCACATAAGTACATTGCGGGACTTATTATTGGCAAAAAAAGTGTAACAAATAAATGTGGGTAGCCATCACCCGAAGCACATTTTCTGAACTCATTTCATAAAATGTTCAAAACTGGTAGAATTTCAAATAGGGTTGTGATATGCTTTCCACATACCTTTTTATCCCTGCATTAAAGTGAGCATCTTATATCCAATATTCATTTTGCAGGACTGATGAAAAGGAGTGATTTTAAACTATAAAAATTAGGGGTGTAACAAGATCTCATGGCAGGAAATCTTCCAGTATTAAAACACCATAATATTTCCTATTAAAGTGAGGTCTGATGCTTTTTAGTTGCTGTTTTAGTTTAAGATATTTGTTATGATACATAGATATGAAAGTTTGTGCTTTAACCTGGACACTGTTGTATTCATAATTAAGACCCTCATTTTGAAGTATATAAAGAAGCCGTTCATTCAAAAGATTCATTCAAAGTTTGAGTTTCATGACTTTGTGTGATAAAACACAATGCAATTTTAATACAGTTTTTGACATTAGGAACATCTTAGATTGACACAAGCACTCCTCAAATCTGGACTTAATTACTCAATGCTGATAGATTGTTTAAAAACATGGTTTGTAATCTGCAAAACCTTTACTTGATTTGTAAAAAAACAACAAAAAAATCTTTTTTTAAATAGCTTTTACAAAATCTGTTTCAAACCTCTGTCTCTTTCTCATGAATGTAAACTTTTTTTTAAATTTGATCCGTTTATACTTTTATTTAAACAGGAAGTCCAACTGAGATCAGAAAGCTTATACCAGTCAAGTTATAAACATCACTCCTTATACAATGTTTGTCAAAAGGTTCTAAATGCCTTATACGCTAAATTTTCTGAGGTAATTTTTCAAAATATGCATACATTTATGGTTGTGAAGCAAAAGGCATCAGTGAAACACTCATAAGCCTCATGTTCTAGCATACATCCACTAAGTATGATATGACATGTAGTGCTCGCTCTGTGGAGTGCTCTCAAACAAGAGTGCTGCTAATTGACTACCTTGACTACTCCCCAGCACATCACCCCTTCTCTTTTTCCAGGGAAAATGCTATCACAGAGCAGAGGTTGTGTTGACAGAGGCCGAGACAGCACAGAGCACGAGCCCAACCTTTCACCTTTAACCCCCCTCCAACCTCCACAAAATGTGGAAACACAGGAAGAAAGCAAGGTTGCCTAGATGAGAGTGTCTGTCAACACACAGGGAGAATTGAAAGCAGGTTCATAGTGGGGGGAATGAAGAAATGAGGAGGGAAAATTCAGGAAAAGGAGGAACGGCATGGTGCTGACATTTCTGCGGCAATATAAAAGGAGGACCTTCTTGATTGGAGAGCATGTTGAATGAATCAGGCCCATGAAGCAGCTGTCCTACAACTTAAACAGCCCCCACCTGTAGTTTCTGACAAAACGCCCTCATTTCTGTTCGAGATTTAACAGAAAGACAGTCATAATAGAGACAGCCGGTTGACTTCATTCACATTGATCTCACTATTACACAGATGACTGGAAAAACGAAGCTGGGAACAGGAGATCTGGGATTCATATACGAGTCACCACACTCCTGCTCTGCTTCCTATCAAGTCTGAAACAGTAATGGGGAAAGCAACACTTTCTGTTTTCTTTTAGGTGGTTCTGTCCATCTGTTACTTGGCTACCGGTCCCCCTCTTGTTCCTTTTGCTAGAAACTTTTTTTACATTAGCTGCAACTGCGATATGGAATGCATTCAGCTTCCTGGCATTTGGTGAACTTGCATTGTCTGATTGCCTTTGTTTGAAGTGCTGTACTGTAAAGAATCCTGTGTTAAATTATCTGGAATGGTGCTAAGTCTTACCCCAGTAAGCTCTCTTCTCAGTCTGTGTATTTTCACACATCCCTTGATTAATTGAAACAACCACTGTATTTTATTTTATTCATCATACACAGCTAACTGCATGGTTAATATGGTCACAGCTGCTCAGTGTTTTCTAGCCTTGAAATTATTCTTTAGACTATGGTTGCGTTGAGTGCATTTGTTTCTACTAGCCCACATGATGCTGTCCAGACGCCTGTGTGGAAGAATACTCAAATGTCTTCAGGAGGCTGGTCTACAGTGACTACTTTCCCTTTATCCCCATATATGGCCCCACAGAACGCATTACAGTATCCGGGTCGGGATTTCTGTAGTGCTGTGATTAGATTTCCTGTTTATGCTCTATGTTATGGGAAGAAAGCTCCCTGCTTTAATTTCATGCTCCTGTTGTCAGGGGATGCTGGACCAATGGGGCTTAGAAGAGAAAACAAACACGGCGGACAACGCGGATGCAGGCCGCAACATGGCTGCACACATCCTGGAGTCACTGGAAGGTCACTGCTCAGAATGGACCTAATCTGTTGACCCCTGTTTGTTTTTTCAATCTAATTTTTCTTCCCCGTTCTATTTTTCAGCAACATGATTATAAATGTATGACCTCATTAAATGCCTGACCTCTATTTCTTCACTTTGCTCCCAGCTATGCGCATTCTAAGACACACTTGCGTCCACAACTTTCCAAGATAATAACACTGTGGTTTCACTCTCCGCCCCCTTTCTAGCAGTAAAACATTGCATAAAATGATTAGCATGTCACAGGGTGGAAGCACAGAAAGGTAAATCACCTCACTGACAGCTGCTCTCTACTGTAGGTGAGGATGTGGGACGTAGCCTTCTTGAACTTGTGGGAGGCTGCCTTGACAGAGAAGCTCAGGCCAGGGTAGGGCTAATTGTTCAGTTTGTCTGTAGTCCCTATGTTTTTCTATCAGCTCAACTGAGGAAGAAACGACAAGCGCCGGGACCCCTAAACCCCGCAGAGGTGAGGTCCCAGTGGAGATGGAGGCAGGGCGGATGGGAGGTTGGGCTGCAACATGTGGTCGGCTCGTTTGGGGCGACAGCCAAACGGTTTTTCTTTAATTGACCGTGCAATCTGCCACAGCTGGGAAGGATTACAGGGAGAATTCCTCCCTTGAAAGGGAGCGGAGAGGCTGGCATACAGCGGGGTGTGGACCAGGAGGATGATTAGAGCAAGGGGCGGCAGAGTTAGCCACTCAGCACCAGAACTTTACTTTGCTTTACTCATACTCGCTTACCTTTGAATCCTGATATTAAAAACAGAAACAATCACAAAGCAGCTGCACAGTACTTTAGTATGTGGATAATGCTTTTAGACTAACAGCAAGAAAAACATTCATACACTATTACACATAGCCCTCTATCCAGCCTTACTAAGATGAGTTTGAGTTTTTCTAATATATTTCTGGAATTATTTTAATTAAAATGCAACACACATGTTGCTTGAAATGAAAACACCAAACAGCAAAATTCAAATGGAAA
This sequence comes from Crenichthys baileyi, assembly GCA_036173005.1. Lineage (NCBI taxonomy): Eukaryota > Metazoa > Chordata > Actinopteri > Cyprinodontiformes > Goodeidae > Crenichthys > Crenichthys baileyi. The sequence goes on from JAHHUM010002324.1 coordinate 378,251, forward strand.
ACGACTTAAATGGTTATAGTAAGGTTCAACACTTAACCTGGAAAGTGTTCTAGTCAGATGCGTCTACATCACAATTTAACCTGTGTTTGTTTTCATTTTTTTTTTACATTAAATGGTACATTTTCTCTGGTCCGATTTTCCCAATTCCCATCCAAAAAGACAAAAAGAAGAATTTTGTATCCAATATGGATTCTACGTATCCAACATGGCTGCCACATTTAGACATTGAAAGTTTATAGTATTACCTCTTTATCAGCACTTCTGATGTTTGTATACATTTAACATCTACTTGTGAAAGTCTTCTTTATGATTTTTAAATACATAAAATGGAGAGAAATTTGTTATTGGGTTGTGTTGCTTATATTAACTGGCACCAAAACGAATTGCAAATCCTACAGTTTTTGATTTGCAGCCAGAAGGATCTCTACCTGATTGTGATGTCATTGCCAACCCCAACTCTGACTTTTTGGACAACTTGAGCGCAGTTATAGAGTGCTGGTCACAAACACAATTCATGCACAACGTCATGGGTTACAGGGATAAGGTGGATATGACACAACCATAATATACTCCGAAAGGAATAATAAAAATTGAATAAAATTACATTTCTGTTCAACGTATTCTACTTTAAAATCTCAATGCTGGGGGAAAATAAAAAAATGTGAATACCTGCAGGATGTTACCTCTAATGATGCCATTTCAAGGGACAAGCATGCTGAAGCTCTTGTTCAAGAGCCACAATGTTTTGTACAAGCAAGCTAAAGAAATTTTGATTACAAAATATATTTTAAATAAAATACAATCACAAGGTGGGTGGGCAAATGGCTCACTAATTAGATTTTTGCCTGTGAAATTTAGATGGGAATTTTTGAAGAGACAGGACCTAGCTTGAACTATTAAAAAAGGCAGCCTGTAAATTAGTTTTGTTGATTATAACTTATCTAAACCAGCTGTCTCTTTTTGGAGAATTTTTTAAAATATGGAACACAGAAACTCAAAATAGTTTGGATCTCTGTACCTTATTGAAACATTGCTAGACCAACTTTGATGCCAAAATCCCTTCCAAGTCAGACATTACAGAAATCAGCTTTCGGTCAGCCAACTGCTTTGGACTCATACACAGAAATATGGTCAGCATTACTAAGACCAAAGTTTTCTTGGTGTATGTGTTACTTGAGACATAAGTAAATGCAAATGAATGGCAGCAACATCTTGAGGCCATTTGGAGAGGGTTAGTGGGTGATATGAGGAATGGAGACGAAACAATAAAAAAGAAAGATGCTTGTGGAAAGGAGGAAAAAACAGGAAAATATATGAGTTGGCTAATGTAAGCAGACTGACAGAGAGATGGAGAAGGAGATGGGGGGGATATGGAATATATATTGTGGAAAGTGGGCAGATGTGGCCGGATATTGACGGTCAGGTCGGAATGTGCCAATAGCCCTCATCTGGGGAACATCTTCATTTGACGCACCAGGCCGTGCACCGCGTAGGTTTTCATGCACAGCTGTGCTTCATGCCATCACATTGATGAGCATCTGGATTCAAGTCTGCCCCCTCCTGCTTTATCGCCCCTGCATTAATCGTCACTTTTCCCTGACCAACATGTTGAAAATGCAGAGTTTTAGAGGAGGGAAGCGTTACGCAGAGCTTATCGAGGTATTCACCCTCACCGCATCCTCCTCTTTATTGGTTTGCCTTGTAGAGAGTTCATGTGTGACATTCCCAGCTGTTTGCTTGTATCCCCTTAGAAAAGCAACACGTGAGTGTGCCTGGAGCAATTAATCATTTTCTGTGTGTTTGCAAATACACGCACCACTGTTCTAATCTATTCTTGATGTGCTTTTTCTACCAGTGCATAAGTATCCACAGAGATGTGTTAAATTTGTTTACCTCCTTCGCCGCTGCGTATGAAAGACGGCTCAAGGCCTCGATGAACTGAGAGAATGCCTGGGAATGAGAGCTGACAGGTCTTTGAGTAGTATGTGTGTCTGGTGAGCCCCACTCTATTACCCAGATTGATTAAGGAAGTGCTCAAGCTCCCACTTAGCCATCACAGCCGACACTGAGGTGACCGTCTCATAACGGAGGGAAAAGGAGAGGTGGAATGAGAAAGACAGAGGGAGCATTCTGTGAAATAGGTGATGTCGTGGCTAATCAGTATGTCTGGTACAACTACAGTCTTTTGTCCTACAGCCATTATACAATGCATATAAAAGCATATACTTGTATATTAATATGCCAGAATTTTATGATAAAAAAAATTTGACCATGACGAACAACAAATCTGAAAGGAGGATAGTTGCAACAACCTGGTTGCATAGGCGTGAACACAGCTCATCGATTGTTGAAATACGTTTTGATTCAGCATTCAGGTTTCCTTGCAAATGTTTTCCAAATGAGTCATCTTGTGGAGATACCTTTTGATCCCAAAGATGCTCTGTCAGTTTCAGTACTGCACTGTTACCTGGCCATTTCAAGTTTTCATCATCCTCTCATGAAGTGATTCTTATTTTGATTTTGACATATGTTTGCACTCATAGGGATGCTAAAAAAACAAAATCCTTCTTTATCCCCAGTTTTTTAGAAGAGATAAGAATGTTTCGGGTCAATTCTGACTGGCATTTAGAACTGTTCATAATTCAGTGCACCTTTACAAAAACCCCAGTTCCATCTAAAATAAGTAAACATGGATCATGATGTTGTCACCACCAGACTTCACTGTGGCTGTGGTGTTCATTGGTGTACCTTTTGGTGGCCAAAGGTTTCAGGTGATTTTTGCAGACAGTACCACCAGAAGATTACGTGAGATTTTTTCCAAACCTTGTTTTCTTTGGAAGAAAATAATTCTGTCTTAAACCAAATCCCTAATTTCAGACATTTAGAGAATTCAGGAGACTGTTGTCACATGTAGAACACAACTAGTCAGAGATTTCCATAGCTCCTCCAGTGTTTCCAGAATCTATGACCAATTTCCATCTTGTCTTTTTATCAATTTTGGAGAAATGTCCAGTTTTTAGAATGCCACATTTCACATACACTATATAAAGCTGTCTATTTTTTTGTAATTTTGTCCTGACTGATACCTTTGAACTTGAGATCATTTAGATCATTTATAACCTCTCTGCAAACTTTGGCTTTGGCTAAATGATCGGAAAAAAACGTGACAGCTGAATGTGGGTTACATATTGTAACCCCAGATTCTATAAGTACAGGCGCAACCCTTTAAGGCTATTGCTAGTGGGTTTATCCCTTTGATCACCTCCAGGGAAGCATAGTTAAGGTGAATTAGGATCACCACTAGTTAATCCAGGGTATTAACTTGTTGCATGCAATATTGATTGAAGTGCTTATACTGGAATGTTTTTTTAATGTATTTTTGGAGCACTAGTGGCCTTTATTTTATCTTTTTTTGACAGTAAGCAGGCAGAAAATGGTGGAAAGAGTGGGGGAAGGGTGTGCAGAAAACATCGACAGCCTCTTTCTGAACGCTGTTGCACTGAGAAGCACAGTTGCACTCAAGTTTGGGTGTGTTCGTCCTGCTGATTGTCAATCAGCCAGGAGTTAAAGTTGAACTTTTAAAAGTGTTTTCATTAAAAGCAGACTGCAGTCTGCGGTCTGGGCCTTGTGGGTGGGCCATCTCATTGTTCCATCATTTTACATCCCTTGGTTTTTCCACCGAGATCCCACCTCAGAGTTTTACGACCCTTTGTGCGAGATTTGGGGCTATCAGCTGTTACTGGCTAAGGGGTTGGCTGCTAGATGCTCTGCGTATGGGGCGTGGCACTACCGTTCCACTAGCTGATAGTCGCTATCGAGACGCACCAACGGAGAAAGGCCGTGTAGTGGTTCTGTTCCACTACACTTCCAAATTAATCCAAATTGTTGTTTTATTCTCATTTGTCCATAAACTGCTGGTTTGATCTTCATGCACACATCCCTATTTTTTTATTATTAATGTACCCCTTTTGTTGACTAGTGTATGCTTAATTAGGTGGAAGCTGTTGACCAGAATAGTCGGTTTAATAAATTTCACATATATAAAGAGACAGGGTTTGTGTTTATTTTGTGTAATAGTGATTGCCAAAAAAGGTTAGTGTTCCCCACCATTCAGTAAAACGGTTGATAACACAGTGACATTTGGCGTGGTTTGGGTTAATAATTATCAGTTATTAAACTGTAAGTATTAAGTGCTGTGAGCCCAATAATCACACCACCAGTGTGTATCTCTGATCTTTATATGTAAGAAATTATTTTTGGTTAGAATTTATTTCTTCTAAATTAGGATTCCTAATTATAATTTTTGATAAATATTTAAGATAAATATTGATGATAAATATTGAAGGACTCAACCCTTGTGAAGGGCAAGAAGGTGGAGACTGGAGCCTTTAGCTGCAGGGGTTCAGCTGCCGCACCCAACAGGTACGCTGTTAATGCCGGAAGGTAGGGATAGACTGGGTCTCGATGTTGGGATGCGCCAAGGCGAATTTTCCCAACAGGTCATCTGTGGGAGGCAGGCCTAGTGGTCCGCTGCGGGGAATTCCCTGTCTAGTGGCGAGGAAATAGTGAGCCGTCATTGCTTCTCTGCCAGTGGGATGTGCCTGCAGGAAGGGCAGGTGGGCTGCGGGGACAGGGCCAGACCAGTGTGGCCCTCGCGGATGGCATTCAGGTCGTAGCTCATGACGTAGCTTGTCTGGCATGCCGGGCAAAGGCACATGGTGCTGCTGCTTGCCATTTTCTAACTCTTAAGTGAAGATTCAGTGCTCTTGCTCTGACGCTGAAGAACAAAAGGGAGGCGATTACCCGGCCCAAGGGCAGTTTATACATAAATGGTGAGGCCCACCCACCAGGTGGGCGTGGACTAACGTTTTCAGGGCTCAAAGGTATAAACCCACTAGCATTAGCCTTAAAGGGCAAAGCCTATACAAAATAGAACATTATTAATGTTATTTACATTCTATATATTTTATAACAGGTGTTGGGCCATCATCTATCCAAAACAAAGCTGATCAGACTACACCTCCCAGGTAGGGTGACCAGATATCAAAAAACCGAATGCGGGACAACAAGGATGGGACATCGTGGGACACATTACTAACACTATGATGATGTCTTAAATTTTAATTTAACAAAGATTTCACATTACATTCATCAATCTCTGCTTTGCCTGTTAGTGCAAAACACTGAATTTGGGTTAGAATTAGTTTGAAAAAAACTTTACAAGCTTTTAAAGTTTAACACTAGTAATCTCAGCTACCTGTCTGTCTGGCAGTCATCTCTGAGTTTGAGTAAAAAGCTGTCCATCAGCAGGTGGCTTTTTCAGCTGTGCATTTCATGTGCGACTCGCTTTTACAATGTCACTTGACATCGTGCTCTCCTCCTCCTTTCAGTTACATCCTTTCCATTATATTCTGTATAGCCTACTGATGTAAGCTATATAAGAAAATCCCATTTTTGTTCTGTTTTATTTTACTAGCGCGCAGGTTGGTCATGACGTAGTTTGATTGACAGCTGATGCGGCTCTGTGATGATGACTGCTGCTCTTATTTCTTTACATTTCAGAAAAGCTCCAGTTGAATAGTTTTTTGACTTATCAGAATTTGACCCAGTCAAATGCAGGACATTGTTTCTGTTTGAGGGACACCAGGACAGAAGTGGAAAATGCGGCACAGTCTCACACAAATTGTAACATCTGGTCATCCTAATCCCAACATTTATTGCTGTTCCGAAATTCTGCTATTGTCACAGGTTATATAATGAGGTCACGCACGTCCTGACATAACTCTTGCTGCCTGTCAGGCTCACTGGAGCATCTCTGGGCGAGTGGATTTATTAACTTGGCAAGTAAACTTTTTCCCTCAAACCTTTTGAAGAAGCTTAACAAAGCTTTAAGGTCTAGCGGTATGTGTAACTGGCAGATCGTTTTCATATATTTTTCTGAAGAGCTGCTTTTAGCAGTTTGCAATCCCAGTTTTGCAGCTCTCTGGACCAACAAGATCGAAAAGTTTTTGTGCAGGGCAGAGCTACCATTCCACAGGGGATGATGTCGATTCTGCTCACAAGAAGACATTCTTCAAATAAGGTTTATGTGTCTGGGCAGAGACAAAACTTAGGTTAAGAATAGGACAATCCAGGATCGTCATTGTGCTATTTTTGTGTGTTTTTGAACTGTTTGCGTCAACCCTAGAGCTGACACTTCCTCTGCAGCTTTGACTGAATAATAGTGTTTTCACTGTGTTTTTAAACTTAACCGGGTTTCCATTGACTGGCTTTTAAGACAACCACTGAGTTCGATTTTTACTGTGTGAAGGGATTTTGGGATAATATAACAGTCCCATGCTTTGGGGACTGTTTAATCTGTGGTGCGCTGTTTGTATTTTCCCTTTCTCCAGCTTGCTTTACACATGCGGTACCCCCTTTGTTTGAATCACAAGCTAGCGAACAGCCTAGCCACGTTGGGTGCCCACTAGCTTTTTGAGTTAGGCTGGGTCCCTCTTTGCCATTGGTGTTCTGAGTAGCTCTGAGCTAACCTTATCATCACTCAATTTGCCCATAAATTTCAGGTATTGACTGACACAATCATTTCATGCTGAAGTGTTATTTCAGTTTAGTGAGTGTTACTGGTTTTAGGGGGAGAATTTCATTAACTGGCACATTTGACTATAAGGTTAAATTATATAGCTTATTATAAGCTCCTAAGCCCTCTAAGCCATGCCCCTTTTTGGTGGTCTATAAAACTAGGTAAAACTCCACCAATTTTTTTTTTCTTAAATATCACAAGAGGAGGCTTTAATCCTCACAAAACAATTCCCCAAATGAGTTTTGCACAAATACCTTTTAGTTTTGCAGCAACTTAAACAGAGGCGATGACATTTTAAGTGTGAAAACACATTTGGTAAAGTTTTGGCACCCTTTGCTTAACTGCCATTTCCGCCTGGCACATTGCCCTCTAAAACTTTTGTGTGCTTCAACTTATTCAGTCCCAATTTGCCTCAGTGATAGTGAAGATGTGGACGAATGCAACCTGGGGATTCTCCTAGGAATTCCAAAGGATTTCCATAGTGTTTTGCAATGTTCATTTAGAAAAAACTTTTTGGCGAGGCAAAAAATTTTTTTTTCTTTGTTTAATCACAGTTAAATCAGACATAGTAACAGTTAGAATAGATGTTCCACTGGAAAAATATTTGTTTATCTCTTACCTTTACACAGGTACCAAAGGTTTGCATGTAGGCCTTATAACTGTGGAGCTATACTTGATTTATTTAAGGTATATGATTTCAGGTGGAAATTGCTCTAAAACCCCTTAGGACTTAACAGGTTAGGAAATTCACATATATATAAAGGGAAGTGTTCTGTGCTTATTTTTGTGTAAAACTGATTTACTCTTCGAAGGCCTGTGCTCATATCATCCCCTTTTGGTTAACTGTCTGATAATACAGTTATGTTTAGGTGATTTTGATTAATAGGTATTAATTATTTATTCCAATGATTCATTATAATTATTAAGTGCTAGTAGCCCGACAATCACAATTTCTTAGTATATTTCGATTATGTAAACGTGGATTATTTGGTTAGGAATGATAAATTATTTAGTATGCTTGTTAAACTATAACTTTTAATGGATATTTCTAATCAAATAATCAGAATTCCACAACACAGGTGTGACCTCAAGAAGACTGGATACTTAAACTGAATTAAAATGTGTTTTTACAGAGTTAAAAAAAATTTAAGTAAGCGTTTTTAAATTTTCCCTTTAGAGGATTTTCAGTTGAATTTTAGGACATACATGACATTTAAGGTGGAAAAAGTTTTGGAATGATCTACCATGGTTTAATTTTGTTATGTCAGAAAAACCTGGCATTTTAAGATGTTTTTTTAACACCGTTTCTATCAACTGTGGTAGGACTTTTTTTAGAGACGTTTTTACTGTATCTGCTCTTTTTCACTTGCTCGTCTATCTTGTAATCTGTTCATTTTCAAACCTCATCAAACCGTTGGTTTCTAAGCTTCTTTGCAAAAAACTTTACCTCAGGTTAGACAATGTAGGAGTGTAACACTTTCCACATTTTTATTCTACTCGCTCGTTTTTTCCCCCAGGGCCTTGTCCCTATCCCAGCACTGGGTTTGATGGACTTTGGCATTCCCTAATCCTGACAACTTTCATTAAAACTACTGGGATAATCCATAGATTTTCGAGGGAAAATTCCCAGGGAAGTGTTCTTTTTTTCCCTCCTCCCCACTTTCTTCTCTTTATTCTGGACTCCCGGTCCCTCTGTTTTGGGGTCTAATGTTTTGCTTGACTCAGCAGGAGCAGTGTCATTTGCATAGTTTTCCTTAATCTTCCAGAAATTCCTACAGCCTATAGGTAGAAAGTTAGGGCTGGATGGGATGCTTCGTTGGGAGTGAAAAGGGTCTGCAGAAAGTTACAGGTGGCAAAGTAAATATTTCAGTTAGGGTTTGATTACAGCTGGGCACTTATAGGCAAAAATAATCAAAGATCCCACTGTGAAGCTATCCAAATAAAGAAAGAGGAGCATTGGTGTTTTGAGAGAACACATATAGTTAGGGTTCTTGCCTCGGCTCTGTGCTTGTGTATATTTTAATGACTCTGTGGCAGCTTTTGGAAGCTTATTGAAGAATATTGTGGTCAGCCAATTCAAACCTGTCACAGCATGATATGCCCCAGCCTTCATTAGGTTTGTCAATATTATGTGGTCAAGTTCATGTGTTAGATATTTTGAGTGTGTCAGTATGGGGTCATAGTTCACTACATTGAAAAGAGTGGCTGGCAGTCTTTGATTCTCACAAAAGCTCTGAACCAAGTGGGAGTCACAACTTTGGATGGATCCCTCCTGGATTGATTTGAGCCAATAAATCTTCCAAAAGAGCAGAAAGTAGTTTAACAGGCAGGACAAAATAATAAAGTAAAACATTAATGTACGGATTATTACAATAAATTAGTCTTATCAATATTAATTCCACACACAAGCTTTTTTCTTTATTTGGCAAAAATGGAAACGTTTTGTTGCATTTCTACTGTTCGGGATTGGTAGTGTAACTTTTGAAAACTTCCTGGTCTCAGTTTTCATGCCCTGGCACCTGCACAGTATGACTACAATCAGTAGAAATCAATCTGCAAACACACATAGCAAAGCAGTTGCCGACCAGTTTAAAACCAACACTGTGGCTCATTAGGAAGAGTAGTCGGCTTGCATTCAGAAGGTTGTGGGTTCGATTTCAGCTTCCTCCTGCCATATGTCGATGTGCCCCTGGGCAAGGCACTTAACCTCAAGTTGCCTACCGATCTGCGTATTGGTGTCTGAATGTGTGAGCGTTAGTGAGTGTGATTGGGTAAATGTGGCTCTAGTGTAAAGCGTTTTTAGTGGTCTGTATGACTGGGAAGGCGCTTGATAAGTTCAGTTCATTGACCATAACAATAACTATGTCGGATTGCAGAGTTTGTGCTGCTGACTCTTTTGAATCGAACAACGGTTCTCCAACAAAGTGCTAACTTTCAACCCCGTTTGTGAATAGAGGGTGTTTGTACACATGCGCATGTTGTTGAGTTTCCTAGAACATACTGGCTACTAGTGGCGTGGCTGCGAAATTACACCGTTTCCATTTCTACTAGTGCCGTGTGCATGAAGATCGTAATTAAAAATGTAGATTAATGTGGTTATTGTAGATTTATTAACAGCAGAAGAAAAACATTGTTGTCGTGTGCATGGGGTCTTAGAGACCCATGTCATCTGCTCATGTTGGTCCTCTGTGTTTTCTGAAGTCAAGAAAGTCAACGTCAGCGCAGTCATGTACTGGGAAATTTCATCCTTCCTTCTGGTGGCAAGCTTTATGGAGATGTTGACTTTATTTTTTATTAGGACTTGACAGCTACCCATACTACCAAACGTACCAATACATGTTTTATTGAACTTGGTACCACTATGCCTGATTGGCCAGCTAACATGCCAAGAGCATATAGAGAAACAATGGAGTATTTTCAAGAGGTATATCAGACACACTAAACATAACAATGCAATATCCGAATCTCTCATGGCACATTGTTCAATCCATTATCCAAAACTAGTGGATATTGTACTGTTGCAAACCCACAAAGACATGGCCATCTACCCAAGCTGATTGGCCAGAAGACCATTAATAAGGCAGTCAAAAACTCAATGGTTTATAAACAGTAAGAACAGTGCAAATTTGCACACACAGAGGAGGAATGTATCCTGGCGGTGAGCTGCAAGTTAAGGCAATGAGGAGTCAACAGTGTTTCCAGAAGGAGCTAAAGACAACGTTAGAGAGCGGGCAGGCAGGTGTTGATTGCCGGAAGCGGAGCAGTATAGTAAGACAATGAAACAGGTGGATTTTTTAGGTAAAGTATTTCACAAGCGCACAATGACTTGAGTGGACCAGAGTTGGCTTGGAATCCAAAGTGTTAAACCTGAAAGACACAGAGAACATGGAGGGTAAGTAACTCTTAGGAGTACTTTAGACAACGCATTGAGATTAGGTTGATCGCAGAAGAGGTGATCATAATGTAGCTGAAGGAGTACAAGGACCTTACCATACAGGGTAATCATGAGGCGAAGAGTGGTCGTCCAGCAGCTCTTTATAACTGTGGGTATTGCAGCCAGGTGTGAAAGCTGCATAATGCCGACCACGCCCACCAGTGGAGCTTTGCTGTGTACGAAAGACACCTCACTCATGCACACACACACACACACACACACAATAAGCCAGAACAATGACAGTCCAAGTTTAAGTCCAGACACCAATCCAATTGAGAAACTGAAAAAAAAATGATGCTCAAAGACTCTCCACCTAGTCGCACTGAGCTTGAGCTGTTTTCAGAAGGTTCATTTCAGAGTTTTACTTGTAAAAGAATTTGAAAACCACATGAAAAAAAACAGAAAATGTTTAAAGCCGGTAAATACCTTTGCAAGGCACTATGTATGTATGTCTGTATGTATGTATATCTTACTTCACTTCTTTTTACTTTAATTCTCATTGATGGAGTGGCTCAGTATAAATGTTTGCATTTGCACAGATCTACTCTAAATTTTCAGGACTACCTTTCAGATTTTTGATGAAAATTGCCTGCAGATGTATAAAGGCATCATCTGAAATGTGGAGCAGCACTTCTTCCCAGCTGATGACCTTACTACAAAAGCACAGGGCACATATGGATGTGCACCAGCCTAAAATGCTCCACGTGTACTCCTCCCACTAGAAGGCTAACATGGTTCGATGGCAGCAGCAACTCATTTTTTATCTGTTCAGGAAAAGCCTCAGTAGTATTTGCAGACGACTGATAAGAAAACTCCAAGATATCAGTGAATGAGAGATGTGTAAAAACTGGCAGACATGCTTGCTACCAGGGATTTCCTTCTCTCGTGTTTGAACTGTCGACATGGTTCACATATTCAGTTCAAAAATGTATATCAAAACGCATCAGTTTCAGATGTTTTAGACATAACAAGCAACACATATCCATGCCTCACCCTTTTTGTTTTTGGTCTCATTCATCTCGTCTTTGTCTCTGCTTGCTTATTTCACAGATATGATAAGGTGGACATGTGTTTCATGTTTGGTTAGGCACATGGGGGGAAAAATCTCTCTGGCTCTGCAGTGATGTCAAACATTTTGAGATTTGAAGCTCTGCACATGGCCCAAGTGTCCACTTTGCTGTCTGGTCCTTTTATCTTCACCTCATTTCAACACCATCCATCCCCTTTCACCTCTCTGCTTCTGTCAGAGCACTTCCCTCTCTCTTTTAGGAAAGCTGTCTTTCCTCTTTTTTTTAATAAATGTGACATTCAGTAAATATGACTTGCATGTCTGAACTGTGCAAAAACATCTTAACAGAGAGACAATTCATGATCTGTATGAAAATAAAAACACAGAAAAACTATTCATAAAATGTCTCCACCAGGCATGCTTATTGAGGCTCATTTTTATGTGATTTTAACATCTTTAATTTTTCTCTTCATGTTTGTGTCATGGTTTGCTTTGTGACAGGACCTAATAGCAGTGACTGGTTGTAGAAAAACTGAGTTTTTCAATAAAAAATAAGGAAAACTTAAAAGGAAAAATTGCAGGGAGCCCAGGTCACCAGTCACATGCGGTGTAACGTTGACAGGCCGTAAAACGGAAGAATCCAGTGTAAAACAATGAGAACCAGTGAGCTTATATACTGAGGTAGGGGTGGAAAATGACAAATGGATCAAAAAAGGTAATCGGAGAAAACATGGGACAGCTGAGGCAGAATGAAGCCAGGGAAGCTGAGGGAAGGAGAATAAGTGAATTGCTCTGAAACCTTTCCCATGTTGTACTAAAATAACTAAGACTGGTCAGAATTATTTGAACTGTCCCATTTCTAACATGTGTTTATCTTTAGAAAAAAGAAAATCTGTAAAAAACAAAAAAACAAACAAAAAAAAAAACCTAGCTGCTTCCACAATGGCTGGCTTAAGCAGCTATCCAGGGCCAGATATATTGTTACCACAAGATGCTGGTTCAGGCCACATTGCTGTGGTTTACCAAAAGGGCTGTAAGGAGCTGCAGCTGTAATTCCTGGAGCTTTCCTGCAAGAAGGTCCCCGGAATTAAATTCTGGTCTGGGCTCCTCCTGCATGGAGTTTGCATGTTCTCCCTTTGCATGTGTCGATTCTCTCCTGCTTCCTCCCACAGTCCATAAACATGACTGTTCAATGAATAGGTTTCTCAAAATTTTCCCTTATGTGTGAGTATGTGTATCTGTCCTGTGTGTCTCTGTGTTGCCCTGTGAAGTACCGGTGAACTGTCCAGTGTGTCCCATTTATCCATGCAGGGAAGCATGGATAAACGGGAGTAGACAATGGATGAATGGTGTACTAAACCTCTCCAGCTGTTTGGATAATAGCATATAATGCAGCATTGCCCCTCCCAAACATGTTGCTGTGCACTGCCAGTCAGGTGGCTGAAAACGGGACACACTTTTTCCATGCTTACAAGAAAAAACTAATTTGGTGTGTTGAAATACTTCTGATTGCAGAAAACAAACATTCATTATGTAGAAACTACAAATAAGCCACATGTGGCATGTCTGCTAAGCAGCCAGGCTACCTGAGCAGATAGTCTGCCTAATTACCAAGCTAATAGCCATTGTCTTTTACTTGTGCTATTTCATAAAAAAGCAGAATAGTGAAAATTGGGAATATTTGGATCAATAAGTTTAAATTTAACAAATGTTTGTGTACTATATCTCGGCTTTAAGTCTATGCTTAATTGCTTAATATGCTTTATCAAAACAATAAATGAATGTTGTAGGTAACGTTACTGTAACTGTAATCTTTAAAATTTTTAACATGCTTAAATATACGTGCAGTAGGAGCAATTGTTGTAAAAGCAATTAGACCATGTTCCACTTTTTTATATTTCTGTAAATATTTCAACATGATGAAATTGTATTTTTATTCAAGGTTGTCATACTGCAAGAATCTTTTACAGTCCCATGTGTAGTCCTAACCAAAAACAACTCCACCCATGCTAGATTTCCCTAAAAAGGAATTTGACTTTTAGGATTCACTCTGGGCTTCTCTAGGCATATGGTAGTCATATGGTAGTTATAACTAGAGAGGTGCTGGATGTGCCAACTTTGACTGAAAAATAGGCAATAAATCACATCATAGTGGTACATAAAAAAAAAAAAAACAAACGTTCTCAGTCCATGCAACATGCACAGGAAGGGGGATTTTAAACCTTTTTGTTTTCATCAGTGTAATTATTTTTACCTTTTCCTTTTCCATTTGATATTAAAATGGAACATTACACTTATAGTTCGTACTATGTAATATTTAAATTTCTATGACACTAAATTAATTATCTGTAAGCCATAATCATCAAACTTTCAAGAAAGACTTAAAATATTTCACTCTATATGTAATGGATCAATATGATTGGTAAGTTTCGCTTTCTGAACTTAGTTACAAAAAATATTGAACTTCTTCAAGTAATTAAAATTTTTTGAGATGTTCCTGCATAGTTTAGCCAGTTGCAGGATTCGAAGTGCTTACAAATCATACATGACCTGTCTGTCTCACCATTAGCATTTCTTATTTTCTCCTGGGGCTTCAGATAAACAAATTCAACTGGGCTGAGGCTTCTTTTTTGTGAATGTTGGTTGTTCAGCAAGTTTGTGAGCAGACAAGGGGGCAAAGCAAATACTACCTCCTTTCTTACTTCAAAATAGGTGTCTCAAACATTGACACATGTCAAGTGAAAACATCTACCCTCATAACAGACACTTACAGGGGTTGGACAATGAAACTGAAACACCTGTCATTTTAGTGTGGGAGGTTTCATGGCTAAATTGGACCAGCCTGGTAGCCAGTCTTCATTGATTGCATATTGCACCAGTAAGAGCAGAGTGTGAAGGTTCAATTAGCAGGGTAAGAGCACAGTTTTGCTCAAAATATTGAAATGCACACAAAATTATGGGTGACATACCAGAGTTCAAAAGAGGACAAATTGTTGGTGCACGTCTTGCTGGCGCATCTGTGACCAAGACAGCAAGTCTTTGTGATGTATCAAGAGCCACGGTATCCAGGGTAATGTCAGCATACCACCAAGAAGGACGAACCACATCCAATAGGATTAGCTGTGGATGCAAGAGGAAGCTGTCTGAAAGGGATGTTCGGCTGCTAACCCGGATTTCATCCAAAAAACATAAAACCACGGCTGCCCAAATCACGGCAGAAGTAAATGTGCACCTCAACTCTCCTGTTTCCACCAGAACTGTCTGTCGGGAGCTCCACAGGGTCAATATACACGACTGGGCTGCTATAGCCAATCCTTTGGTCACTCATGCCAATGCCAAACGTTGGTTTCAATGGTGCAAGGAGCGCAAATCTTGGGCTGTGGACAATGTGAAACATGTATTGTTCTCTGATGAGTCCACCTTTACTGTTTTCCCCACATCTGAGAGAGTTACGGAGTGGAGAAGCCCAAAAGAAGCGTACCACCCAGACTGTTGCATGCCCAGTGTGAAGTATGGGGGTGGATCAGTGATGGTTTGGGCTGCCATATCATGGCATTCCCTTGGCCCAATACTTGTGCTAGATGGGTGCGTCACTGCCAAGGACTACCGAACCATTCTTGAAGAAGATGTGCATCCAATGGTTCAAACATTGTATCCTGAAGGCGGTGCCGTGTATTAGGATGACAATGCACCAATACATACAGCAAGACTGGTGAAAGATTGGTTTGATGAACATGAAATTGAACATCTCCCATGGCCTGCACAGTCACCAGATCTAAATATTATTGAGCCACTTATGGGTGTTTTGGAGGAGCAAGTCAGGAAACGTTTTCCTCCACAAGTATCACGTAGTGACCTGGCCACTATCCTGCAAGAAGAATGGCTTAAAATCCCTCTGACCACTGTGCAGGACTTGTAGATGTCATTCCCAAGACGAATTGACGCTGTATTGGCCGCAAAAGTAGGCCCTACACCATAGTAATAAATTATTGTGGTCTAAAACCAGGTGTTTCAGCTTCACTGTCCAACCCCTGTACTTCACCCGATGAAGTCACATGCTGGCAGCTGCTGAATCACACTTTGTGCGACTAACTTGACTTTGACAAGACACACTGAGGCATTTCTAGCATCACAAAATCTTGTGTCACAAGATCTCTTCACAAACTACTGAGTTGTTCTGATAGACATTAATTATAGGAACCTTTATTTTTACTTAACAGAACTGATGAAAAGCTTGTCATGCCATCGTGCCAGCATATGATCTTTACTTATAACTTTCCTTAGCCACATAAGGCAATGTTTGCAATGTGTTCATATAATTTATTTCTGTAAGAGTACTTAAAAACCTCATTATGATATTAAGCTATATCTGTTCTGCTTTTCAGCTGTGTTTGCTAAAGGTACCACTTGGACTTTAAACTATAAAACCACTGAAACGCCACATTTATACAAGGAAGATATTTGCAAAGCTAAATATCTGGGAACTTGTGTTCTGTCTACAATTTTTGTTTATGATTTTAGACTACTGCCTCAACTTTTTGAAGGTTGTTTTACCGGTATGTTGTCTGATGTTTGTAAGGTTTTATGGCGTTTATAGTTTGTTGTGCTTGGGTTGGCGATGACTGTATCACCTAGAATGAATGCATGAGGCTTGGTATGACGTTTGGCATCTGCAGTGGTTTTTATTTTGGACTTTGCACAGTTATCTCTTCTTCTCACATTTTCATCTGAAGAATGGTATCCAGCATTGCAGAGAGAAGGAATTTTTGTATACATTTTGCATTGAAATAGTAGTTTAGAAAGTAGTAGAAAGATGTTAAGTTGTTGTTTCCAGGATTAACTAGACTTGGTTCTTTGAACTGATTAGTTGTATTATCACTCAGCAGCGGCATCTTACAACCTGCGCACATTCATGGTATCTGACTAGAATACATATTGCTTCTGGTCTAAAACATGAAATTTCCATTAGGCTGTTTGTACAAGTCTGATCACAGTAGATACAGCAGGATAGGTCTCCCTAATTTCAGTTTCTGACAGAAATCATGAATGCTAAATGAAAAATAAACTTCATGCTTAGTGGTTAGTACTTATTTCTGCTGCTCTGTCCTTTTATTAACACTAACAGGCATTCAAATATTAAAAAGGGTTGATTTTCTTTTTCAGTGAAAAAGTTTTCTTAAGTTAATAGTTTTCCTGCTGTTGGCAGACTTTTATTTATGGGTTTTTAGCAGAAAGGGTCTCTTCCAGCAGTGCCAGGGACCTCTTGGATGCTTCTCTGATGCTCTTCTAATGGTCTTCTTGCCCAGGCCTGTTAGTTTATGTGTACAGTAATATCTTGGTAGACTTTTTAGTTGTGCCATACTTTTTTTCTATTTTCAGATCATGGCAAGAACAATGCTTTGGATGTTCTTTTTTTTAGCCAAACCCTACTTTAAACTTCTTCACAACTTTCTCCTTGACCTGTCTGCTGTGTCCATTGGTCTTGAATGTTGTTTGTTCACTAAGGTTCTCTAACAAAACTCTTAGGCCTTCACAGAACCGCTGTATTCATACTGAAATTAAATTACTGGCAGACCATATTTACCAATTATGTAACTTATGAATACAAATGGTTGCACTAGATGTTATTTAGGCCTTTCAGGGTAAAGGGGCATAGCACAAATACACTGCTCTCTTTTTCTCTATCATTTTACTTGTAAAATAAAGCCATATTATGCACCACTTTGTGTTGGTCTATTACATAAAATCCCCAAAAAAATGCTTTACAACTTGTCGATTTTAATGTGTTAAAATGGAAAATTCTCATGGGGTGTAAATATTTTTGCAAGATTATATACTTATAACTAAGGATGGGTACCTTTCACATTTGAACCGATGGGGTACCAATGCCCAGTACCTGGGATTCATTATTGGTACTCAACGGTACCAGTTTTCGGTACTTTTGTGAGTGTTTATGTAATAATAAAATCTAAAACATTTTCTATTTAACATATTTATTTCTCAATTTATAAACTTTAATAAATATATCAAAACAACATCCAGCTGTTTGTCTGTAACATCTCAGTTGATGTTGCTGGCTGCAGACGACGAGTCGCTAACGGATGCAGGCGTGCTGACGGTGCCAAATGCAGGAGTTGTAGCCGTAGATCTGAGGCTGATGAGAAAAATCCTATAAGAGTACTGAATTCGGTGCCCATCCCAACATTCTTAACCATAAAAAAGAAAAAAATGTAAATAACTCATAAAATGACAACATGCTGATGGCACAAGACTAAAAGGTCAGGTCATGTGGCTGGACTCAGTCGGGCTCCTCTGAAATGAGGCCTCTGGCTGCTTTAGTGGATTTCTTTTTACAGAGTGTTGCTGCCAACCAGGCCATCATCCTAACAGAAGTCCATAAAATGAGGTATTTGTGAATCAATTGTTTGCTGTTGGCCAGAGCACAGCAGAGTGAATTTAAAGAATTGCTCTCAGTTGTTAAGGTGTAGGTTGGTGTTTCTGAGCTGCCTGAAAGGCATTGCAGTGATTACAGTGTTTAAGTCTCCACTCAACACAGAGACAGATCTCATGTGTTGAAGTTTTTATTTTACTCAGACATTTTGACTAGATTTCTTGTAGTAAGTGAAATATGGAGTGTTCCATATAAAACAAAGACCATAGCTGCATGCAGTGGTAAGACCTTTCACTTTCTTTCTTCTCATTCCTTTCTCTCATTCTCACATTCTTTTCTTGACAGAACATCCATGTTCTGCTGACAGAACCCATTTTTGGGCCCCTATAGAGATAATGTTAATTGGAGACAGAGTCCACCCTTTTTCTCTTTTGCTCCTCACAGATACCACATGGGAAAACGCGAGCAAAGTGAAAAGAGAAGGGAATTTACTCTGTTTTACCAATGTCAGAGATGGTAATGTCAACTACAGTGCAAAAAATATGTTAACACATTTTTACCTCACAGAGCATCCTAATTATGCTGTATTAAACAAGTGCTTTGTAATAGGAATTAATTTGAAAGGTTTCCTTGGTGCCTTACTACAATTTTAAAAATATCAGTTTTTTTCACCCCTCCTTGAACTGCCACCTTATTAACTTGGTGGCGTGGTTTGAGTGCTCAAATAATCCCGCTATGTTGTGCGAGGCTTAAATGCCCCTGCTAGGGTCACCCATGTCCATAACACATGTCACCAGTTCTTGTGAGGGGTTACTCCTCACAAGAACTGGTGGCCGGGTTACTCCTCACAAGAACGGACTTGGCCCAGCCAGTTCTTGTGAGGAGTAACCTGGCCACCAGGCTATCGCTTCTCACAAGAATTGGCCCAGCCAGTTCTTGTGAGGAGCGACAGCCTGGTGGCCGGGTTACTCCTCACAAGAACTGGCTGGGCCAATCCCGAACAAGAGACATGAGGCCATCCCACATGCAGGGGGAACCATGGGACACCAGTGCAAAAGGGATCGGGTGGCGGTCTAAGGTGGAAGAATGGCCTCCCCGATTTGAGTGGGGTTTAGTTATTGGACATCTGTGCCAGTCACGGATTGTCCATAACAAACACCATGTTCTAGCACAAGGGTGTTCATCAGTGCACTTGGCACCAGGTAGTAAGGAGGGGTTGGAATTTTTTTCATTCTTCATTTCATTTTTTATTTTAGTTCGCTTGTTTGTTTGTTTTGTTAGAAATATGCTGAAATGTTGTAATGCTGGATTTTTGATGGAATTGTGAGAGTATACCTAACCGGTCAGTATCTGTCATGTGATGCGGAAGCAGTGACCCTTCTCTTCCCGCAACCACTCTAGTTTTAGCTCAGAGATACCCCTCAAATACCTGTTACACAAATAATTATTCTATGAACACACTGTTAGTTGTAAGTAATCTGTCATGCTACCTTCGAATGGACATTAAGTTGTAAGGGACAAAAGGGCAAGTGACATGGGGCTGCATTAACAGGAGAAAAGATCTGTGTTGTGCTCTAAATTGGACAAAATTTATTCTAGACCAGATGCTATGTATACATTTGTTTACAATTGTTTTATTCAGGCCTATTTAAAGAAACGATGAAGGACAATATCTCTCAGCCCATTCCTTTTACAACTGTATTAATAAAGGACAGAGTTAAAGAGCCTGCTGTAAATTTGCTGATACTCAGGGTGACACAACTATCATGTTTGTTTACTCAATTATAATATTTGTTTGTTTATCAATTAAAATATTTATGTCTCTAAACATGAAGACATCACAGAAAATAGAATTATCTGCTAAACATCAGCAAAATACTCACCTCACATAACAACTAAAATTACGACAAATGAAAAAGTGTACCAATCTGGGTTGCCTGGAGATGGCTACTTTTTGAGCTGCTTATTCAGCCAGGTTTTGTGGCTCACATTCTCCGTTCTGTGTCCAGAAAACAGCATTATCTCCTCTGAATCGCTCCTGGTCTGTTTCTGAAAAAAATCCTTATGTTGTCCTGACTGTAGTTTTCCTCAGTGCGTACTTCTTAGCAGAAAGCCATTACTCTGCCACTCTTCCTTCTATTACACTGTGGCAAACCTAGGAGAATGTTTGGCTAATTCTGGTTCCTCGTCATGTATTTGTTCATTTTTCTTCAAATCCACTGCACAAGTGTTTACCTATTGGAACAATCTTATACTTAGGTAAGAAATATGCATAACATTAAAAAGGAGTGAGATAATTTCTTTAACAACTGTGCTTTCCACATGATAAAACGTGACTGAATCGTGGCTCTCCATAACACTACTAAACTGCACTCTATTCCAGAGAAAATGCTCTGTAAAATGAAAGACCATTAGGACAAACCTTAGCTCAAAAGGGTTCAAATAATCACCTTCAAGGGCATGACCTAGGTGACTGCTGTGTGTGTTAGCATGGTTCAGTCTGTTACTCAAATCTGTCTTCTTGGGGACCTGGTTTTGATAATGTATCCCTCTCCCCTTGCTTAACAGGATAAACTGAATGCTCATGCACCTAACTAGCAAAACAGATACAGAAGATTGCGCTGAGTTGCTTCTGTTCCTAGGTTCTATTGTGTGGGAACCTTCAGCTGGCAGAGACTGAGACCTAAAGGGTTTGCAGGGAAATTTTCGATTTGGACCTCGTACAAGTTTAGTCAAAGGACTTAAACGTATTTAAAAAAGCGGGCAAAGGCCATGTTACAAATGCCACCATGGCATCATGACCAATATAGGTTGTAAAACAATATTTGGTAAGAAATGGAATAATTCACAGCTGATTCATGTTGCTACTGTAAATGTAACTTACAAGGTTTAGATTGAACACATTCTGAATGAAAACATTCAGTTTTAACCTGGGTGAACTGTATTTAGAGTTAGGTCTTGTTAAGAACACTGAGTGTGAGTGACTACTGACTATGACTATTACTTACTACACTTAACAAATTTTGTGAGTCAGCACAGGTGATACAAAGGGCAAATTGATGCTTTTTAAATAAAATATAGAGTGAGATTTTCACTAACAAGTTAAAATCTCAAAAAATGCTAGATAGAGCACTTGCTAGGTAGAGTATTTATCTTTAACTAATCATCCTTTTTGCTTTTATGTTAGTATCATGTTATATCTGAACAAAAAATTCATTAATACAGCAAGGAGAAAGAGTTATCCATGTTCAAATATTGTGGCTGAGAGGAGATGTAAAAGTTTTTTTCTAGACCAACAAAATGAAAAACAAACTACCCCAAAATGTAGGAAACTGAATGCCTATCTTTTAATAAAGTAAACTTGTGTTGCTTTCTTATGTTTCAGATCTACAATGATTTACAGATCACAGAAATGGGCACTTAAGTTTTAGGCTCCAACGTGTCACACTTAAGTCACAAAAATAAAACACTTCAGACTAAATTGAGACTCCTGCCTTAAAGACTTAAGACTTGACTTAGACTCCTGTTCTGAGACTCAAGTCTTAGTAACAGTTGTAATCTCATGTAATCAAGAGCATTGGGAAGAGGGAATGCTGCAGGTCACTGACTGGATGCAATCTGCTGGGTTTCCTTAGACAGAAAAACATTTTATCCAATTTGAATAAATAACTGAATCTGACTGCACTGTTCAATGATTAGGATTAACTGGAATGTATGTACCTTACTTTTGTGAACTGCCTTGAGACAAAATGTGTTGTGAATTGGTGCTATATAAATAAACTGAATTGAATTGAATTGAATTGGATTGAAAGGATTCTTGCATGGAAGCTACAGACTCCAGCTACTGTTCATGATTTACTATGATAGGATGGGCTTGATTATTAGCCAGTGATGTTTGTGGATTATAGGAAGTTTAATAGCTTATAACAATCTGGTTAAGTTTGCTTTCGCTTCACAATAATGACCACATTACTGACCACATGTCTCTCCAAAAGAATGCTGTATTAAATGACATTGGATAATTTTAGAACGGAATATGTAACTTACCTCTGACAATCATCCTAAGCTAGCTGCCACATCACAAGGACACGTGAGGTTGGAAATTTGAGCATCTTTACTAATTAGAAGTGAGAACAAAGGTTTTAAATGTTAGAAAATGGCTTCTCAATATTCTTTTAAATTCTCCAGCTCAGAGTGAGGAGAAGAAAACCCTCCAAATTTAGTGTGATATCTAATGAAGGAATGGACAGTAGGAAATGAGGGAAAACCAAGTTTTAATTTAATAATTACAAAGACAAAAAAATAACTTTGTTTGATTCATTCATAAGATCAACATTTACTGGTTTTAATAGCTTTCGACGAATTTTTCTTAGAGCATAATGCCTATTTATATTTCTAATGGGGTAAATGTTATACTTGATCAATTTGCATATTAATATAAAGAAGGCTAGCAGTTTCTTTGGGATTGTAAAATACATATTAAATTATTAAGATAAAGCAGCTAATAAATTTAAAAGATTGAAAGATAACTGTCAAATGTTTATGTGTTGATTTAGGCCTAAATTCAAACAGCACAGGTTTAGAATCCTAGTCTACAGTGATGCAGGGTTAGAGATGACCTAGATGTTGGGGATTTAATGAAAAATTTTTTATTTCAGTCGTTAGAGACTGACTTGGGGAAAAAGACTTGAGACTTGACTTGGACTTGTCCCTCATTTTCTTCCAAGTCCAGGTCGGACTTGGAAAAAATTACTTGTGAACATCTCTGACAGACCCATTTTCCACTTTCAAATTAGACTTTAATGAAATTTATCATCTTTAGTTTATGGTTAAACAAGTGACAAAAATAACTCCGAAGTCTAATAATATCTGAGTTTTTAATATTTTTAAAAGTGTGACCAATTAGTGTTTAATCTTTATAATTGTTGTTGAGTTGAGCTGCAAGCCCCACCCATTGCTGACTGAGTGCAGGTCTAGGTGTGTCTCCTAGCCTAGAGAGAGCAGGCTGCTTGCACCAGGTGGAAATGATTTGGTGATCTAGGGAGTTTGGAAGAACTCACTCATAGGATAGCAAGGAGCAAATAGTGTAAGAGAAGTGCTGGGAGAATCTGGACTTGGCAGAAGATACTGCAGGACGAAAGCTTGACTCAAAAAAGGAAGAAGGAGCCAGTGAGCTTCTAATTGAACTGTGTCTTTGTAGCTGTGGATTATGAAATTAAGCTATGTGATTGGGCTTTGGGTTAAAGAATGGAATGTTTTAAAGTTATGTGATTTAAAATGAAATTAACATGAAGTTTACATTTATCAAAGTGCATTTAAAAATGTGTATGTTAAAAGTAGTAAGGTTAAAATACATTTGTTAGGTGATTTTTGTTAGGTGTACTTAAATGAATTCTGGGTAAAATCTTCACTGATAGTATTTTAAATGGAGTTACTTTATCTTGGGTGCCTTAGATGTATTTCTACTCAATTTCAAGGTTAGTTATAGTAGTTTAAAAATAGGTGATTTTGGGAATTATTTGATTTTAAATTATTGGGCTACTTTTGCTTAACCTTTTCTATGTTTTCTATCTTGTACCTTCAGGTTTTTCACCTGCCTTGGCCTTGACAACTTTCAAAACAAAGTAAAGAAAAGAAAGAATTGATTCTTGGTCATTGAGTGAGTTCCAGTTCAAAGTCTTCTGAGACAAGCTGCCCTCTTAAGTAGGGGCAATTGCAGATTTAAACCCAAACATTGGGATCCACTTGAAAAATTGTAACCCATGTGGCAAAAACCTGGCAAACACTAACCTGTAATGTTTTAAGCCCCAATGTTCAGGCAGAGGGGTTGTACTATATAGGTTCCACATACTCAACAAATCCAAAATTTGAATAATCAGCTGCAAATGTAGGAGAAGGTGTTGTCAATTGGTTCCATCCCAAAGTGCAGGAACTGTACAGTTTCAGTGCTCTACTGTGATTGTGCAATGTGACAAGATTTGTTTACTTCCCAGACACCTTCCTTGTACCACAGTGGAAGTTCTTTTGCCTCCGTTAAGATCTGCCCTAGACAAAGATTCAAAAAGGTGTAAAAAATGTGTAAAAGGTGTAAAAACAATCTTTGGAGATTTTCGTTTAAGCCAAAATTATGACATCTCTATCTAAATGTTGCAAAGTAAAATTGGGACTAATCTGATAGGAAATATGTTTTTCTAATCTGGTGTTATCCAGTTTTGGAAGGTCTGTGCAAATTGTTCATACCTACCAGGGGTGGCTTTTGCTGCTGTAGCTGTTTCAAGGCTCCACATGTTCATTCGGAGATGGTATTCAGAATACATTGGTTGTAACGAGTTGTAAATTTACATCTAGAACCAGTATACCTATCCTGCCCTGACCTTTGACATTAGCTACCATGCATTTTTGATCATGCAAGTGGTGCTCATTGGATATTTACTTTTTTTCAGATTATTTTCTGTAAAGAGGTGGCCGTGTGTGAAAATCCCAGTGGATCATCAGTTTCTGAAACACTCCGAGCCACACAGAGAACACAGCCCATCTGGCACCAACCACAATGCTATGTATAAATTAATTTAAATCCCAAAGCACCTAAACACACGGATTTACTCTTTATGTTAACAAGCAGTTACACACAACATATGTGCCTAATAAAATCACCAGTAGGTACAGGTTTCACTATGTACAAGGGTGAAATAATGGTTAAAACTTTAAACAACACAACAAAATAGCTGACTCGGTGTGCAAAGGACTGTATACAGAACAAGTGGACAGGTTGTGGTTCAGCTCCCTACCAGGTCATAGCTTTTTAGAAACACTGCACTGCTTCGTGTTTTTCGTTTCTAAACTGGATTGTTGTTTTCTGTTGTTAATCACTGTAAATCCTCTGTGCTTTAACCTACTAGTTCGGTCTACATTTTTGTGAGTTATTGTCGTTCCCTGACATTTTGTTCCTTCCCTGTTTGGGTCCCAAGGATATTTCAGTAGGATGTTATTTGTTGGCTTTGGTAAATCCAGGCGCTAATGGTTGTTTTTTCATACCTTCACACATTTTACATACAAGCTGTCTAGAATGAGTGGATCTAATTAATGGAGAGCAGACCAAGCTGCATCCTGTGCAGGGATATCCCCTGTGGAACAAAGAGGTGAACATTTACCGTTGACCTAACTATAACTTTTTCTGTCTTGAAAGTGATTGTTGTCCTTTGAAAACCAAGTATGCCATGGTTCTTTTGTTCAAACCATGACATAAACACTTAAGTAAGACGGCAAAGCTCTTTTTCTTCAGGCTTGTAAAGCGGGCTTCATTTTGGAGATTTATTGCTTTTTCCTGTGGAGTTAGAGGCTAATTTGTCTGAGAACAAAAAGCACAAACAGCCAGCAAGAAAAAAGAATCCTCACGCATCTACATCTTCAAAGGCAAACTAGCTGTCCCTCCCTCTGAATTATAGTCACTGCATCACCATTCCCAGATCCTTCAAAAAGCTATTCCACAGCGGAGTGGGAAATTCCAATAAAAACTGTCACAGCAGGGAAGGGGCGTCCAGTATAGGGATGTGTGTATGAATAAAAAAGACATATCAAAACAAACTTCAGACAAGCTCATTTCCACATGTTCCAAGCACAAAATCCTTTGAAAGCGCTCATAAAAATACAAAACAAAATGTTTTTAATAAACATCGCAACAAACAAAATCATACTAGTGAATGCTGTTTGGTAATGTTCAGTATTCATAACTTGACTGCAACAAACAGATGCGTTAGTAGTAATTTGAAAAAGAAAAGTGCAGAAATAACCCCACTAACAGTTCTTTTCAGGGCCTTGTTTGCCTGCCAGCTTCTTCCACCAAAGCTCTTACGCCCGCAATGTTTTATAGCTCAGCAGCTGCCAACAGTTCTTGGCCTACATTAAAATGAAGCTGAAGTGAACAGGACTCTGGGAGCAGAACAACACATCAGGTCTAATTAAGATCAGTAGGTGGAACCTATTGTAACCTGAAACAATCACGCCCCAAAGTGCCATGGTCTTGGGAGCTAAGGAAACACCAACCATGACTGCATTAGATAACACTTTTGGTATGTCTACTTAAGTGAAAGAAATGTTAACTTTTTATGTTAAAGGTAGGTAAAGTGGTGCTGAGAGAAAAGTGGACTGCTACTATTTCAAAACAACTTCAATCTCAAAACTGGCATAGCGAATCATCCAAACATTATTTTGTAGACTTACGGTATCCTTGAGTGCCTGGAAAGGTCCCTTCAAATAAAATGTATTATTATTTTCATGAAACTGCTGTCATTTTTGCCTTATACAGGTAATGACATAGAACTCTATAATGGTTTACACAGAAACATGGTAGATGTGTTCTCTAAAAATGATTTTTGTATTTGAAAAGCACTGGAAAACATGGGATGTAAGGCGTACCCAGCCACATTCTATTACAACTGGAACTTAGTGTTAAAAACAATAATACAATTGTAAATCAGTGGGGCACTTTTTATAGATTTCAAAGTGCTATGTTTATCCATCAAATGGTTACTTTAGAGCCATCTCACCTTGTTTTAACATGACAAGACATATGGTTTGGCCTTGACTCTGCTATGACCAACAGTTGAAAACTGAACTTTTTTTTTTAATCAAACTTAAGATGCTTAAAGAGTATTTTATACTGACTTGTCGACTAGTTTAAACGATACCTTAAACTTGAATTGGATGTTTATTATCAGCCAAAATTGATATGAACAGTAGAGCTGTTTTAAATGAACAAATCCAGCTAAAATTGGGGTATGTTTGTATAGCTATTAGCCTTCCACTGGTCTGAGGATTGTTTTACTTTTTTTAATCTCATTTCAACATTACATCTGTCCTTTAAACAGACCGGCCATGCCTTTACAGGTAAAAGATTAAAATAAAAGTGGAGGCAAATACATGAAGAATAGATCCAGTTGTGGGACCAAACTATAAATCCAAACTGATAGCTTCAAGCTAACAATGTTAGTATGAACTAGTTGAGCAGTGATAAGCAGTGGTGTCAAGTGCTGTAAATCTAAATTTGCTACTCGTCATCTTCCGCTCCATCCAGGACCGGGTCGTGGGGGCAGCAGACTCAGTAGAGACACCCAGACTTCCCTCTCCCCATACACCTCCTCCAGGTCCTCTGGGGGGAGCCCAAGGCGTTCCCAGGCCAGCCGAGAGACATAGTCCCTCCAGCGTGTCCTGGGCTGTCCCCTGGAATTCCTCCCAGTGGGACGTGCCTGGAAAACCTCCTGAGAGAGGCGTCCAGGAGGCATCCGGTATAGATGCCCGAGCCACCTCAACTGGCTCCTCTCAATGTGGAGGAGCAGCGGCTCTACTCCGAGCCCCTCCCGGATGGCCGAGCTCCTCACCCTATCTATAAGGGAGTGCCCGGCCACCCTATGGAGAAAGCTCGATTCATCCGCTTGGATCTCATTCTTTCGGTCATGACCCAAAGTTCATGGCCATAGGTGAGGGTAGAAACGTAGACTGACCGATAAATCGAGAGCCTCGCTTTTCGGCTCAGCTCTCTCTTCAACGGACCGGGACAGCGTCCCCATTACTGTGGCAGCCGCACTGATCTGTCTGTTGTTCTCCAGCTCCATTCTCCCCTCACTCGTGAACAAGACCCAAAGATTCTTGAACTCCTCCACGTGAGGCAGGAAGTCCCCTCCAAACTTAAGAGGATAAGCCCTCCCTTTTCCAGTCGAGGACCATGGCCTTGGACTTGGAGGAGGTCTTGGCTAGAGGGGGCCAGCAGGACCACGTCATCTGCAAAATCCTTAAATCCTTAAAAGTCATGAACAGGACCGGTGACAAAGGGCAGCCCTGGCGGAGTCTAACATGCAAACAGACTCTAGGTCTGACTTGGTGCCGGCAATGCAGACCAAACTCCTGCTCCGCTTGTACAGAGACCGGATGGCCCCTAATAAAGAAGTAGTTGAATACATCCCTGGCCGAGGGCTCCGCCATACGTTCCCAGCAGACCCTCACTATACACTTGGGCCTGCCAAGTCTGTCCATCTTTCTCCTCTTCAAGTGGATCCAACTCACCACCAGGTGGTGATCGGTGGACAACTCAGACCAGCTCACCGCCTCTCCCCGTGGGCCACTCCAGAGTAGAAGAGAGGCCAACCCGAGCTATGGAACGAGCTATGGAACATAGCCCACGCTATGCGTGGAGGTGAGCCCGACTATTTCTAGTCGATATCTCTCGACCTCCCGCACAAGCTCAGGCTCCTTCCCCTCCAGCGAGGTGACATTCCACGTCCCTAGAGAAAGCCTAAGCATACGGAGATCGGGTCATCGAGGTCTCCACCTTCGTCCGCTGCCTGATTCTCTTTGCACCGGTCCCTCATGGTTCCCCCTGCAGGTGGTGGGCACACTGGGGGATGGGCTCGCCTCTCTCGTTCGGGCTTGGCCCGGCAAGGTGGCGCAAAGAGCCTGGGGTCAGGCTCCAGGGTTGGACCCCGGCTAAGCCCGTTACGTGCCTCGATTTTATGGTCCTCATGAAGGCGTCTTGAACCGCTCTTTGTCTGACCCGTCACCTAGAGTCTGTTTGCCATGGGAGACCCTACCAGGGGCATTTAAGCCCCAGACAACATAGCCTCTATGTTCATTTGAGCACTCAAACCCCTCCACCACGTTAAGGTGGCGGTTCAAGTTTCTAAATTTGCAAAGTGTGCCATCACAACTGGGATGACAGAATAGGTTCACATCTCTGCTCAATGAAGCTGAAATTTTAAAAAAAGCTAGCTGAAGGACACTACCAGCATGTCAAAAATATTTTTGCCTGCATCCACAGTATTCATGGTAAACAACTGCTGTGTGCATCAGCTCACAGAAGCAACCCAAATCAAAGGTGCTCAGTTTATGCAGCAGAACTCGCTTTAAATGGATGATGACAGCAGAAACGTTGCTGTAAAGTCGGTCAAAAACAAAGACACAGCAGTCTCTTCAACTTCAATTTCAGTTTTATTTATATAGGGTCAATTCACAACACATGTTGTCTCAAGGCACCTCACAAAAGTCAGGTACTTATATTCCAATTAGTCCTAACCATTGAACAGTGCAGTCAGAGTTAGTTATTTATTCAAATTGGATAAAAACTTTTTCTGTCTAAGGAAACCCAACAGATTGCATCCAGTCAGTGACTTGCAGCATTCACTCCTCCTGGATGAGCATGTAGAGACAGTGGACAGTCACTGGCGTTGACTTTGCAGCAATCCCTCATACTGAGCATGCATGTAGCGACAGTGGAGAGGAAAAACTCCCTTTTAACAGGACGAAACCTCCAGCAGAACCAGGCTCAGTGTGAGCGGCCATCTGCCACGACCAACTGGGGGTTAGAGAGAACAGAGCAGAGACACAAAGAGGTGTTACAGCATTGAAACACATGTATTTGTATATGTGTCCACTGTGCCAACTCCTCAGTAAGGAAAGTAGCTATTGGCTGCCCTGAAAATGGCTTGAAGTCACTAGATGACATCATTGCCTAATTTGCATATTTCGCGATGTGATCCTGGCTGTAGGAGAGAGTACTATCAACGTTGGCAAGACAAAAATGGAGTGAAAAACACTCTAAATATGTTTGGAACTACAAATAAACTTATTAAATAATTTCATAACATTAACCATTTGGCTGATCCAACACAATATGAATCAATTTTGTTAGAAAAATAAAATTATATTTAAAACATATTTACATGGGTGGGATCAGCAGCAGTTTTGGGCATTGGTGATTCATTTGCATTGGGGACACGGAGTGAAGTGGCTCTCCTCTCGGTTTGACTGCAGGAGGGGTTTGCTGCACGACGAGGCTACAGACTGACCACCTGTCAGTGTTTGGAAAGTGGGAAGGGCTCATGGCAGCCGTCACTGCTCGCTGAGGACAGTAACTGCAGAACGATTGGTGCTTTCACATGTAGTCTCCTAAGTCTCCAATAACAGAAAAAAGTTGTTAGAGTTGTTGCTAGTGAATAGAAAGGTCTAAAACCTTGCTAAATATAGCGACACATTGGCTAAGTCGGCAACAGTGATTGTCTCATGCAGGTTAGCTTTCAGCAACTATTCCACTGTTCAGCCTCTGTTTCCTAGGCACCATCTGCGTGTCCTCCCTCAGTAAACTCAGTCATCCAGCTGCTTTCACCTCACTTATAGGTCACACATCATCATATTGTATATGGAATACAACATTAAAAGCAGTGGCTGAAAAATGACTTTTGAGTTACATGAAGTTGTGCTATATATTTATATCCCGCCCTCCTGTGAAATTTTAGTGGACTGAAATGGTAGGCAATCAGTTTATTGGGTTCCTCCACATTCTCATGCTCAGGGTTGCCAGATTTGACTGACAGTGCCCAGCCCAAACCTCGACCTCTCTTGAAGTTCATGCTAAAAGCGTAAAACAAATATACAAATAATACAGAAAATTTCATATGCACATAACAGCACTTAAACAAAGAAAAAAGGTTAAAGAAACAGGCCCTCCACAAACTATGCATCAAGCAACCAAATTTCCCAATCATGCCATCATAGAAACTGTAAAAAAGGTATCCAATACGACATAAATTGTAAATTGAACTTAGTTGATCCTTTCTCTTACATGTGTATTCCCCCTTTTTGTCCCTAGTCTGGTTTAATGGCCTTTAACACCTACTTCTTTCTTTGTTTGTTTTTCCAAAGCTACACAGCAAATTAGTTCATCCTTTTGTTTGATGATGCCATGGCAGAAAGTGTGATAAATGTATCAGAAATGTAGGTAATTGATACGCCTAGCTATGAAACCTCATACGTCCGCAGGTAGTGCGCGCGGAGTCTGCTCTACTCACGGTACGCCCGACTATGTGGAATCCTTAAATTTGTACTTTTCTGCCCCACAATGATATATGATATTTTGATAGAATTTTCTAAACATACTTTCCAAAAACCCACCAAATGTTGTGAAAAGCAGCCCGAATTTTAGTAACCGACTCAAAGCTATTTTTTCCAGGCCAGCATGTTCAAAACAAGCCCATTTAGGTAGAAACCCGCCCAACCTGGCAACATTGCTTATGCTGTCATTTATCTGTCAACCAATTTAGAATGGTTTTATTTATGTTTTTTCAGTATAAATTGTTCACTTTTAAATGTTTTATTAACATAGAATAGGAAATTTTTGCCCTTCATTCTGTGGTGTTCTGGGAGATATAAAACAGTGTCTAGTTGTAAGAAATTATTCATGAAAAGTTCATTATGTTTACTCATCTGCAAAGAGTCAAACCAACTTGACTTGGAAAGAGCACATAAGAGGGGCAGTGTTCTTCTGGACGATTAACCCATGGTCTCCTGTTGATTTTTAAAACAAAAGATGAAAGCAGATAAATATACTACCATCAATTTCATGTGTAATGTTTTTGACATGCTCATTCCATTAACTTGTACATATAAACTCTGCAGTGTCGTAGTGTTAAAATTCTGATGATTATTTAAAATGCATCTTTTGTTTTCTTATGTAGGGCTGCCTAAACACATATTGGACTTACATCTGGATGCATCTGCTCTTCTCTTTGACACGCAGCACTCTTTGTTCGATTGTCTGCAGTAAAAGAGTAGTGTTTTCATCATGGGGAGGGAGGTGGAGCAAATGGACTGAGAACAGATAAAATATGACTATGCTCACATGAAAGGGAGGCCTTTTTAAACTCAGGAGAAACATGAAAGACTTTCTCTTCCTCTCTTCTTGTCCTTCCCTCGCTGTTGCGTCCTTTTGTTGCATCTGTCGCTCTCCTCTCCCCACCGCCTTCGTCTCTTCCTCATTATTGTACATTCAGAATCAAATTGTGAATGCTAACAAGGCTTTTAGCCACACCGAATTAATGTATCTGGTGCATTTCACTAATGTGCTACCTTTCAAATGTCACCTTTTATGCTGTTGCTGTGAATACATCTTAGCCACTGTGCATTAAAAATTGGTTTGTTCAGCTTAAATTGCTTTTGGCTGTTGTGCAAAGCTCACATAGGGTTATGCATGTTATAAGCCTTCAATCCTGTTGATTCTGTCCATGGGTCCTAACTTGAGATGGCTGCAGGTTATTTTATATTGACCTTCAATTTACTGATGAATTAGGAATCATATTTTGATGTAAACAAGGTGAAACTGTAAGGACTGGGAATAAACATTTGAAGTCATTCTAATTGGCAATGTCAGTAATTCAAATAATTTAAGATATTCAACAAGCATTTGAAATATATGTCAGTACAAAAGATTTCAGCAATTTAATGGTATAATGTCTTTTCATCATGGCCTACTTGCTGTCTCAGTGTGACCTGTGTGAGGACATCAAGAGGACGGTTGATTGAACTTAACTTGACTCTCTTTTACCTCTGAACTGCTAAAGGAAGTAGTTGTAGAGCTGAGTTAGCAAGTAGATGTGGAGTGCTGTGTTGCCAGATAATGATGCTGTAACATGTTGGTTCCCTGATACTAGCTAAGCACACATCATTAAAGTATGTGGACAATCTTGTCATTAGGCCACCTGAATGACAAATTGTGTAAAAGCAAATCTTCCTACAACATTTTTCCTTAACACTGCAGAATAAAAGTGGCAGAAAATTTCAAGAAATTCTCCAAAAAATGACGTAAGCTTACAAAAATTGGAAAAAAGTGACAAATGTAAACACAAGCTACCTATGGAAAGCTAAGCTGAGAAATTCTGGAAATGTTCCATATTTGAAACATTCAGTGGGAATTATGGGGATTTTTTTTCATTAACTGGAAATTGGAGGAAATGTTAACATACTGTATCAATCTTCATATAAATGTAAACATTCTGTAGGTAGACATCCATATGACATTTGCAAGTTAAACATTAACAGCATACATTAAATCTATTTACCCTATAGTATCATCAAAACTTAGTTCACTTTATGTATTCCACAGGCTCAAATGTGTGGCTTCAATAGTCTTGTGCTCTGGGCTGAAAAACGTTGCCCCAGTAGTCCAAGGTCCTAGAAACCATCTCAGTATCTGATGAAGGAATGCTGAGTGCATGTAGGGGGCATAGCATCAGCATCCATGCAGTGAGCATTGTGCTATGTGCATGTAAAGTCTACATGCAGGAAAACAAGGTATCTCAGTCAATAATCTGCTAAAATCTATTTTTCTGTATTTAAAATTCTTGGTAAGGGCCACCCTTCATTACATTGAATTCCCTTTATTCATGGTAATTCACACCCATACATTCTTGTTATTTCTCAAGAAACATTATCAACTTTTCAATCTTCCATAATTTTGCTGTATTACTTATCACAATGTTCGTGTAATGTTTGTATTCTTCATCCGTTGGGTCTTTTACACCACCTTTTAAATGTATTTGTTGTCAGGAAACACAGCCTGTGCCATCACAATGATCTAGGCTGAAGGCATTTAACTGTATAGGAACTTGGAGGGCTCCTTACAGACTGGCACAGGGGACCCTAACTTTCACAAAACGGTTTAAGCCAGGGCTTAAATAACTTTTGACTTTCTCTGTGTTTTCTGAAAAGACCGAAGCGGCACGGGGGTTGAAGTCAACTTTTTGACCCCTGAGCCACTTAGTGAAGTAGGGGCAGCACTGTAACAGTCAATCTATGAACTGGGGAGCTGGCTTTATGGCTCGATGGAGAGAGTAATTAAAACTGGTCTGTTTGGAGGATTTAAGGCAAAATTACCCTGGCATTTTCTCAGCGTGGCACATCAGGAGGCACAATATGTCCATTAAGAAAATTTAGAAGCTGAAGTTTATGGAGACAGAACAGATCAACAGATTCAGGGCTATTTAAGCTTCTTCTAGTGATGTTTAATAAGAAGAACAATATCAAAAAAGGGAATTGTGGTGTTTTTTTTTTATATTTGAGTTGAAGGTTTTGATGCCCATCGCCTGCTCCAGCTGTGCTTCACCTTTTTTAAGAATGGGAGAAGGCCAACACACATTTGATGACTAGCTTTCAATTTCAATTTCAGCCACACTGAGTTCCACCAGTACCTCCTATGGTTTCACCAAACCGCCTTATTTTTGAGAGCTTATATCTGTATCGAAGATGGTCGATTCTGTTGGTGAATTATGAATAAACAATGGCACCCTAAAGAGGAGCTCAACATTGTAACCATGTGATGACAGTTTTATAAAAGATTATCCCGTCAAACAGATCTGGCTGTTGAGCAGATGCTAAAACAATAAACTATCTATAAATGCTATCAGTACAGAAATCAGTGTTTGAAAAATTGCTTCTGAGCAACTTTTAAAAAAGCATATTTACACTACCAAAACCTGCCTTTCTTTTTCTTATATGAAAATGGCTGCTTATACACAAAAATGTACACACTGTTCCCTTCTTCTAATTTTATTTCCTCTACAGGTTTATATATTTATACTGTATGCTGTGAGCACTTACAGCCAGAGTCAACTTGCTTATTTTTTTCTTGCCTAACTGTTGGATTGTTTGATGGGAATTTTACCTGGGAATTCCCCTATGTGGCCACTTAGAAATATGTTTTCATAGCGAAGACTGCATGTGTTCAACATCACTCTATGAGGGATGAAACATTAAGTGAACATTCATTGGTTCAAACTTAATCCAGACGGCATCAGTTGTTGTGGCATCAATAACAGATCACCTTAAAGATAGCATTTTAATGATTTTTCCATACATAGTCTAACGGATGTTTTTAGAGTTCTTAGTGTTTGTTGTTCATGGTATGACCTTCTTTCGTGGAAGGAATATCCTGTCTCAGAGGTGAAACTCAAAGACAATGAGAAGTCGAATCCTCTCTTTTGTAACAGGAGCAGCAACATATAAGCACCCTAATGCTTTTCTACAGCTCTGTAAGTCCTGGAGCTTTTTAAGACAAGATATTATACAAGCAATTTGTTATTAGAGGTATTTTTTTACCTTCACCTTGACTTATCTTAGATGAAAATCCGGTTCATTCCCCAGCTGTTATTACTGTCTTGGATATCAGACGCTCTATCATCAATTATAAATCTGTCATTTTTCACAGCGTACAGTGAGTTTTATACACAAATTAGATTTTTTTCCCACCATTGGAACTCTTGTGAAGCGTGGACGAAACTATTTATCAACATAAAATCCGACAGCAGAAAAACTCATATTTTATAATTATATATTACAATATATGTTATATAAAGTATGTTGCAAAAGTATTCATATCTCTTGAAGTCTTTTACATTTTGTCACATTACAATTTAGACCTCAATGTGTTGTATTTGAATTATATATAACCCTAACACAAACTAGTGCATAATTGCAAAGTAACAGGCACAGAAAACATGGTTTTCACATTTCTTTACCAATATAAATCTGAAAAGTTTTTAGAATACACCCACAAACAGATGCAAATGGTGTGTGCATAGGGTGATATACCCTGTTAGTTTTGCTCCACGTGTCCCATTTTGCATGTAGGGTTTCTTCTCTTCCCTCTTACATGAATGGCCAGATTTGTGCAAAGCCCACCTACCTGAGCTTTAAATCTCTGCACCTGCTCCAGAGTTACCATAGGTGTTTTGGCTGTTTCTTTAATTAATGCTTTCCCTGCCTCCTGTGTCAGTATAGAAGGACGGTCATGTTTTGGTAGGTTTCCAATTCTGTCAAATTCTTCTAGTTCCAGATGACAGACTGAACAGAGCTCGGTGAGATGGTCAATGCTGAGACATTTTAAATCTTAAATTTTTAAACCTAAATATGATTTAAACCCTCCCACAACTTTCTCCTGACTTGTCTGGTGTGTTCCTTAGTCTTGATAATGATGTTTGTTCACTAATGTTCTCTAATAAACCTCTGAGACCTTCAAAGAACAGCTGCATTTATACTGAGATTAAGACCCTGATGGACTCTGTTTAGTTGTTAGGTGACTTTTGAGGGCAAGTGGTTACACTTGACTTTATTTAGGAGTATCATAGTATAAGGGGTACAATGTTAATGCATAACATCTTTTCAGATTTCAATTTGTACTTTTTTATTAATTTGTATATACTGGGATTTTATCTAATAGATCAAATGTCAAAAAGTTCAAGTGGAATGAATACTTCCCTCAGGCACTGTATGTGAGGAACCATTTAATGAATGCTGTAACTCTGTGTCGACATGAAAGAAAGGGTTCCGTTGTCACACCTGTCTGTCACCTGAATCCTGAAACATGAACCCCCTTCTAGCTTCCAGTCATGGGTTTAAAGGTCAGAATGGGCTAATGAAACGGCAGAATGTCAAGGGTCAGGAAACACTAAAGCCCTTTCAGGAAGGTACCTGTCTGCTTCCATGTGCTTGTACCTGTAAGATGGTAACATCCAAGTTACTGAAGATTATAGAGGAAGATATAGACAGAAACTACAATTAGATAGAAGCATCCATGTTTTATCAACATTTTTTTTACCATAGAACGGCTGAGAAAAGATCAAAGGAAGCTTAAGGTGGGGAAAAAGATTGTTTTAATCTTTTAGTCTTTCTCACCTCCCATCAGATCCTGTATCAAACAAATTACCCAGAACACACCCCTGCACACATCAATCTCATTACCCTTCTCCCTCGACTCAGAGACACTGGGTAAATAGCTCTGTCTGTCGGGAGATGAAGAATCAACAACATAATGAGACTCCTGCTGATGAGCCTGTGTGTACATGCGGATGTGCGACTGCGTACATCAGCCCTGGATGCTCTGCTCGGAGTTTACTCACTCAGATCAGAGTTTGAATTAGCCTGTGACTCAATAGGACTAGCAATGATGCAGAATGGCATGTGAAACCGCACAGTAAATATAATAAAGTGAGTCGAAGCCTTTAATTTATTTGGAACTTGTTTATCAATTGAAATAGAAAGAAATAAATAGAAGCCATGTGTATTGGTTGCTTAAGAAATCCGGGAGGATTGAAATCATGCTTTTGATGGAAACCATGATCCCTACAGTCTAAGCCTAGATTTAACTGCTGGATTCTCGTATAGCAGTTTATCATACGTTTGTCAGAAAGAGTGACACGAGCTATGATTTTTTTATGCAAAAGCAATATGAGGAAACCTTTATAGTGTCTTGGTGACAAATGGGAATTTAAAAAATTCGCTTCAGCCAAACTGACGTAAATAAACAACTTTAATGATTCCAAATTTCCCCAAATTCTGAGTCTTTCTTCCATTTGTTTGGTCTCGCTACAAACAACATCTTTCCATCCATCTTTGTAATGTTACAAGACAAGATGCCTTGAAATAGTCATTGTTCTCCTAAACAAGCCAGTCTTTGTCCAAATAACACAGCAGCAAAGGGACCTTCATGTCAGTGGTAACAGTAAGGCAGCGATCATTATGTCTGGCAATGGAGACTGGTCGGAGGCCAGAGTTCAGAGGTTAGGGAACAGTTACCATTAAAGGAACCTCTTCTGTCAACACATTTGTATATAGCAGGAAGGGGCAGAGCGGTTCCCATCACTACTCACATCACTTTGTCCTGTCGTGTGATTGATGGCACACATTATAATGATATGGAGGGAAATTAATGGAAATGGAATGATGATGATGGAAATGAAACACAGTAATACTGTCAGCACTATATTCATTGATTCATGTCACTACCTCATACATTTATAGATTTAAATTCTGTGGAGGACTTGGCTCTTAAGAAAAGCATTTGAAACAATGTATTCAGAAATGGTCTGAATGTGACATGGTTATTTTTCAGCAAAAAGTCTTTCCTACACTGTGATCTGTAAATGTTTTCAAATGTTTCAGAGTTATATCTGTATAAGAGCAGAGTACAACATCGACTCATACCAAATGAAAAGAAATTGAGATCGCTTAGGCTGATGTCACATTATTTTCATTGTTTTTCTTTCTTCCTGTGTATGCTAATCAGTATAAACCACATATTAGATGGGTATCAATATAAGTGAATGAAGGGGATTGAGCAACATCTAGTCCTGTCATCTCTCTGAGGTATGCGGGTTGCTTTTGTTATGCACCTTTTTGGAGCAGGGCTGCTGAGTGCCTCACACCTGCTGCTAATTAAGCTCGTTACTGAAACTTAAAAGAAGCTGGCTGCTGATCATTCAACACCTGAGTGTCAATCTTAGTGGTACCTCAAACATATGGAGAACTACTTGATGTTTTCTCTCCTGTTAATGCCTTTTGCTAGTCCTGTTTAATCCTGTTCTCTGCTCCAGATGCACTGTCCTGCCAGTTTTCCCCACACAATGGAAGTCCACCTGAACCCATCCTGCCTCCACACTGCACCATCGGTTCCCTTACATGGAAGATCGAGAACGTGGTTAGACAAGCGCTCCAGCATGAACCCAACCCAGGTACTGGTCCACCTAACTGCATCTATGTTCCCGCTTCAGTCAGGTCAAAACACGTCCACTGGTTTCACACCGCCAAGTTCCCATGTCATCCAGGAGTCAATCGTAGCATCTCCTTCATCATTCATAAGTTTTGGTGGCCACCTTTACATCATGATGTCAGAAGTAATGTCCTTGCTTGTTCAGTCTGTTCCAGAAATAAAACTAGTAACCAAATGCCATCAGGTATTCTCTAACCTCTATCAAACCCAAACATAACTGCTCTCCCACATTGCACTGGACTTCATCACTGGACGCCCCGCATGTAAAGATATAAACACCAATCTAACCATAATTGATCATTTCGCCAAAGCCTGTTATTTCATTCCCCTCAGAAAACTACCTACATCCTATATCCTTGCAGACAGCTCAACTCCCCATCAAGCACGTTTTTAATCTACATGGAAGTCCTGAAAATATTGTGTCAGACTACAGCCCACAATTCATCTCTCAAGTTTGAAGGCAATTCTGTGCTGCGCTGGATGCCAAGGTTAGTCTCTCTTCCAGTTTCCATCCCGTGTCTAATGGCCAATCCAAGAGAATAAATATAGAAATGGACGACACCCTCAGATGTCTCACCTCCTTCAATCCTACCAATTAGAGCAGCTACTTTCCCTGGGCTGAGTATACACACAACTCACATGTTTCCTCAGCTACTGGTCTTTCCCCTTTTGAAATTTCTCTTGGCTGTCAACCTGAACTTTTTCCCAAAGATGAAGGTGACATATCAGTAGCTTCTGTTCATCACTACATTTGCCGTTGCAGACACATCTGGTCAAACACCATTTCAGCCTTCTAATGCTCTGTCGAACAGAATCGCAGGAAAGAACCCCAGCCTCTCAGTATTCACCTGGAGAGAAGGTTTGGCTCTCTACTCACAACATTCACTTAAAACCTATGTCTTTCTCCTAGATTCATTGGCCCGTTTGAGATTGAGTCTATCAACAGCCCCACTGGTGTTCATCTCAGCCTTTCCAGGAGCCATACATCCCATCTTCCATGTCTCCCAGATCAAACCTGTCCTTTCTAGCAACCATTCCAAAAAACAATTGCTACCTCTACAGGGGTTGGACAATGAAACTGAAACACCTGGTTTTAGACCACAATAATTTATTAGTATGGTGTAGGGCCTCCTTTTGCGGCCAATGCAGCGTCAATTCGTCTTGGGAATGACATATACAAGTCCTGCACAGTGGTCAGAGGGATTTTAAGCCATTCTTCTTGCAGGATAGTGGCCAGGTCACCACGTGATACTGGTGGAGGAAAACGTCTCCTGACTCGCTCCTCCAAAACACCCTAAAGTTGCTCAATAATATTCAGATCTGGTGACTGTGCAGGCCATGGGAGATGTTCAACTTCCCTTTCATGTTCATCAAACCAATCTTTCACCAGTCTTGCTGTGTGTATTGGTGCATTGTCATCCTGATACACGGCACCGCCTTCAGGATACAATGTTTGAACCATTGGATGCACATGGTCCTCAAGAATGGTCCGGTAGTCCTTGGCAGTGACGCCCATCTAGTACAAGTATTGGGCCAAGGGAATGCCATGATATGGCAGCCCAAACCATCACTGATCCACTCCCATGCTTCACTCTGGGCATGCAACAGTCTGGGTGGTACGCTTCTTTGGGGCTTCTCCACACCGTAACGCTCCTGGATGTGGGGAAAACAGTAAAGGTGGACTCATCAGAGAACAATACATGTTTCACATTGTCCACAGCCCAAGATTTGCGCTCCTTGCACCATTGAAACCGACGTTTGGCATTGGCATGAGTGACCAAAGGTTTGGCTATAGCAGCCCGGCCGTGTATATTGACCCTGTGGAGCTCCCGACGGACAGTTCTGGTGGAAACAGGAGAGTTGAGGTGCACATTTAATTCTGCCGTGATTTGGGCAGCCGTGGTTTTATGTTTCTTGGATACAATCCGGGTTAGCACCCGAACATCCCTTTCAGACACCTTCCTCTTGCGTCCACAGTTAATCCTGTTGGATGTGGTTCGTCCTTCTTGGTGGTCTGCTGACATTACCCTTGATACCGTGGCTCTTGATACATCACAAAGACTTGCTGTCTTGGTCACAGATGGGCCAGCAAGACGTGCACCAACAATTTGCCCTCTTTTGAACTCTGGTGTGTCACCCATAATGTGTGCATTTCAATATTTTGAGCAAAACTGTGCTCTTACCCTGCTAATTGAACCTTCAACTCTGCTCTTACTGGTGCAATGTGCAATCAATGAAGACTGGCTACCAGGCTGGTCCAATTTAGCCATGAAACCTACCACACTAAAATGAAAGGTGTTTCAGTTTCATTGTCCAACCCCTGTACTCACCAAGTCTGTCAGCTCTAAGAGGCTCGACCCTCCTTGGAACCCTACCCAGATCAGGAACCAACAGAGACCCAGTTACAATAAACTATTCAATGACCATTGTTGTCTCATGGAACTTTCTGCATGTGGGTCAGAAAACTGCCTGCTGCAGTTTTAAGAGTGCAGGCACCACAATGGGAATTAACAGACTTGTAAAGATTGACGGGAGGATCTTGCGGAGAGCAATGGGGAAAGAAAGCTTATATGTTGGGGGAGATGTGGAAATGACATGGGATGCCAGTATGATAATCAGGAGAAAACAAGGGGAGTTGTGGCTGATGGTAAGTGGGGATCTCAGGGAGGGAGACTAATTAACCTGACTGGAGCTGAATAGAAATAATCTACGTGTGCAAAAAACACAAGAATAAACAAAAAACCCAAAACACAAGGGAGTAAACTACAATGGCAACAACTAGAGAACATAAACAACAGGGACACAAAGAAAAAGATGCAAAAGAAACCCAAAAAGTCAAACACCTTAATGATCATAACATGACTAAAGGGACCATATAAGGGG
Source organism: Crenichthys baileyi (assembly GCA_036173005.1). Taxonomy (NCBI): domain Eukaryota; kingdom Metazoa; phylum Chordata; class Actinopteri; order Cyprinodontiformes; family Goodeidae; genus Crenichthys; species Crenichthys baileyi. Next base: position 419,413 of record JAHHUM010002324.1, read on the forward strand.
AAAATGTGCCATGTTTAGATAACTTGAATCAGATCAGTGAGTGTGAGGTCAGTTCTTTGAGAAAAACCCTGTGTTTCTGTAAAACTTGGTTGTTCACACAGGCGGTGCAGTTATGCTCTTCCCATTTTTCTTGCTACAAACTTCAAATGACAGGCCTTGCCCAGGCATACAGAAACGTTTTCATAAAATACACTTTTTATAGGTGGCTTTTCACCCAAAACAAATCACTTCCATGGTAAAGCTATCATGATATCTGTGAGTTTATACAGGTAAAATTATTGTATCCTGGTCTTGATTTGTCAGCACATATCTTATCTGCTTGGGTTACAATATAAGCAGATGGGAAGAGAAACTGTTGATAGCTGAATGTTGTATGTTTGCATATAAATGGACTTTGCACTACAATGAGGAGCCTTGGAATCAATGGCTTAGGTCACTGCAATTTCAGTGATAATTGTGATTTATCAAATACAATGGAAAACACTATAAAATAGGAATAATCATAAAATTTTTAAAAAAATTGCAGTTAGTTAAATTTGCATAGTTTTACTTTTAAACTGTTATGCCATATGTCACTCCTGTGTTCCTGCCTTGCCTTTTTAATTGTTTTAAAGTACAAACATATGCTGCCTTTAGAAACAAAAAACCTGAAATTTCCTTTGTACACATCTGATAATACAGAAGATGTACTTTGATCTAAAGCTAAGACAGGCCACCACATATTTATATTTTTTCAACATGCCAAAAAATTCCATGTTAAGCTGACACTGTCAGTACTGAGGAAAATTTACTAACCTACGCATACAGAATAATTTAAGTGACTGACACGGCAAGGGACAGGGCCTTATTTTTTTAAATATTTCAGCTCACTCATTTTCTAACCACTTGGGAATATGATAACTATTTAAACTTTCACATCCTTCATCCTGATACACACACACTATACAAAAGTAACACGTACTTGATGAGGACTCAAAAAATACACGTAATTTCTTCACGACTGGATGCAGTTAGCTTCAAAATTTTGTTCCTTTATATTATAGACTTAAGGTGTAAGGATGGAAAAGGTTACAATGCAAAAAAACAGAATTCTTTTAAGACTAGACTAATTTTAACAGCACAATAATTTTCTCTAAACTCTCTAGGTTTGGATGAGAAATCTGGTCATGGCTGGCTGTGTTGTATTGCAAGATTTTGTTCTATGTCAAGGACACCAATCTTTACTCCAAGCTGCATACTTGGGGCAAGAAAATTGCAATGACATCACACTTCAGCAATGTCAGATATTTGAAATAACAGAGAAGTACTGCATACACCAAGCATAAGAGGTAAAATGCAAAATTTATTTCATTGCAGCAACTCAATGCATTTAGGCATCTACAAGTGCTGAAGACGACTTGCTGACCTTCAAGCAAATGGGCTAAAGCAACAGAAGACCACATAACTTATCTCTCAGGTTAGGAAAATAACCTGATAGACACAGGTCACCAAATTAGACGAAATTGAGGAAACAGTTCAAACAGGCTCTTTAAAATAACAACAGCTTGGAAAATGTTCCCTTGTCTAAAGAGTCTCGATCTCAACTGCAACATTAAGATGGTAGGGCCATATGTAAGTATAAACAAGTTGAAACCATTGATCCACACTATCCTTTATGAAGAATTCAGGCTGCTGGTGGCGTAATGGTGTGGGGGAATATTTTCCTGGCACATTTTAAGGCCCCTTAGTACCAACTAAGCCTCTTTTAAATGCATCTTTTAAAAGCCTAATATCCATCTAATTGGTTCTTCCAGCAGGATAATGCACAACACACAGAGATCAAATTGTGTCAAACTACTTTCTTGAATATGACTTTGGGTTTACTGGGCTCCAATGGCCCCCACAGTACTATGATCTCAATCTAACATGAATGCGCAGCCAAAACATCTGCAGCAACTGTGATTGTATCATTTTAATATGGACAAACACCTCTTTGAAATGCTTCAGACACCTTTTTAAATGATGCTGCAAAAATTTAAGTTAGTTCTAAAGGCAGAAAGTGACTGAAAAGCAACCTGGTACTACCAAGGTGTACCTGATAAAGTGGCAGGTGAATGTATAGTTTCTGTCACTGTGGAAAGTAGAAGACAATGTCTGCATATTTTATTTTACATTTAATTTCTTGTAAAAAACCAGCAATACATTTGGGACTTAAATAAAGACATGAGTCCAAGCTTAAAATAGCAAGTCTAGAAAAAAAGTGTCTATAAAATGTTACAGCTACAGATATATCATTTTGTGACTTTTATTTTAAAGATTTTTTTCAGAACTAGTGGCCTTTATTTCCCTGACCGGAAGGCGATGAAGAGAGGGGGAAGACATGCTACAAATGTGTCTGGACCAGGAGGCGAACGAGCTCACAGGCTGCATTGAGGACTGAAGCCTCTATACATGGGTCGCGCTCTTTTACCCCTGCACCACTACCACTTTTATTTTTTTTGAATTACATAAGAAAATGGTTTTTCATGGACAGCCATATCCATCAAGTCAATAAATAGAGGTGAAAATTAGTTGAAAAGAGGCTCCCAAGGCACATAACTGAAATGTGTCTCTGATAACTGAGCTGAAGGCCAGTTCTCCCTGCTGAATGAGCGCTGAGAAGCATTGAGCTGATGATAGTAAAGCGAAGACAGCCCAGTGAGTCTCCGACTGAGGGTGGTGGACAGAGAAAGGCGGGGAGTGTGAAAGAGAGGGAGGTGAACGTGATAACCTTGTCTCTTGTTCATTGCTGTCTGCTCAGTGATTTAATTTGGTCACGCCGTCACACCTGGGCTAAAGCTCATCCATCACAGGTACTGCAAGATCCCTCCATTGCTGGCTCTCTTCCTCCGTCCTTCCAGTCTTCCAATACCTTCTTTCTCTGTTCTTCAATCTGAATTCTGCATTTCTTTTTTTAAGGTCTCTCACCATCTATTTGTCCGAATCCATCTACAATAAGCCCTCTTCATGTCATTCTTTCTCAGCCTGTGAAGTCTTAGCCTTTCTATGCCTCTCCACTATCTTCCTTTAGAGATGGATGGCTCTCCAGGGATTTTTAGTCCCATGGGACGTTAGTGGTTTAATTAAAATGCACTAGCTACCAAACACGATACAGTATGATGCTGAGATAATGTTATAAGGGGTCCAAAAAGTGTTTGATGTTTGGAGAAAAGTTAAACCAAATGCAGATTACTGTGCATATATACAGCATGGATTTTGCATAAATTTGGGGCTTCTGATAAGTTATTTGAGCTGTGGGAACTTTTCCCAGGGTGGAATGATTATGAAAACAAGAACTGAGTGCACACATTTGAATTTATTGGGGATTTTTCCTAATCGACACAGCTGGACGTTTACATACAGGGTCAAATACTTTTCCAGAAATATTTAGGCACCTCATCCATACTCATTATTTATTGCCATCAACAACCTAATGGGACAATTCTGGCAAAATATTTCACCACTCTTCGTGGTTAGTAGAGTTCATTTAAATTAGTTGATTTCTGGACAAGGATACAACCTTTCTTCAAAGTTTGTATATTTTCAAAAAGGTTGAGAGGGGGACTTTACGGAAGACATTCCAGACGCTTTTTTCTTGGCCTGCTTTATCCAAACCAAAATGGATGAGATGTGTGTTTAGGATCATGGCTTGTTGGAAAACCCTGCTAGGCCAAAGCTTTAGCCATCTGATCCAAATTGTCACCCCCAGATAAAAGGGAAGTGGTTAGAATGCTAAGAAACAACCCAACAATCACCAGAGCTTAAGCCTAGTGTAAAGTCGAAACTGGTCAAACAGCAATGTCATTGTCCAAAGTACAGGTGTAACAAGAGTTCCTGTAACAATATCTTGTAACATTAAAACTTGACAAGGTTTCTAATCTCTGTAAAGTCTGTCCAGTTGCTGTCAATATGACACTTTCTGGTGAAGTCACTATAAGCTCCGGATATGAGGGTGTCAAAGACTTTTGTGTTAGGTGGAGAAAGGAAGTAGTTCTTGGGTTGCTCTGTTTTGTTGACAGAGTCGACAATACAGAATATTCATTGAGCCCAACCCCCGACTTTTAAATTGTTTGTGTGCCATTGTTTTTGGTAAATGGTATTAAAAAGAAATAGAGACAAAATATGAATGTGTTATTAACACTGAGATTACTGCGACTGGCTAAGCTTTATCTATTAAGGATGCTAAAGATGGCTTCTGCTTCAAAGCTTCCAGTCGATGCAAAGTGCAAGAACTATTTAAAGGTTTTTCTTACTGTGTCTGGAGTGCATTTGATCATCTCTAGTTCAAGGTCTAAAATGCTTAGACTGCTCAAACCTGGTCGGGACTATTGGATAATGAATATTGATTCATTAAAGCAGTTTGAGATTTATAAAATGTTTTTTTTTTCTTTTGGAATTATGCATACTGTAAATCACAATATTTATATAGCTCAAACCTGGATTTACACCTTACATTTCGCAGATTCTGGAAATGCAGTTTGTTGTTTGTGAAAAAAAACGCGCTGCATTAACAAAGCTAGAGGACGTTCGGACTCGGATTGGAGCAGTCGGCCAGGTGAAGAGGGGATCGTTTTCATGAAAGTTTTCTTCATAAACAACCATGTAAGTATGTTTATGTGCTTTGATAACTTTTTGCTTTACTGTTAACATGATACTTGAGTCAGTGTGAGGTTTCTTAACCTGTTAATCTGCACCTGCTAGCTGCTTTCATTGCTAGCAAAACGTAGCTAGCTTCCCCCGCCAGGCTAAGCGTTGATTGTTTTTATATCTAAAATACGTTTTTATACACCAGTAACAGTGATGCAAAACACAGTGTAGTAGTCATGGGCCGATGACTCGCTTCATTATTTAATAGCGCTCTTTTTATGTGTCAGAGAAACATTTCTCCCCCTCCCTCGCGCGCGCGCCTTGCTGTGTGCAGCTGCAGGTGAGCGCGACAAACTTCCCTTGTATGACTTAAAATAAAAAAATTGGCTTCACGGACCTGCAGCAGCATCTCCGCTACATTTTTGCTACATTCAGGTAATATTACGCTATCTTGTCTCAGTGGATCTGGCGCTGTCTGGCCTTAGTGAAGCAAACAGACAGCTGAATAATTGAGCTGAATAGAACTTGTCTGCAGCACTAGAGCGTTTGAAGTTGGTAACTTGGGTCTTTTCTTAGTTTTTGTGAAATTCGGCGAATGGTCCCCTAATGGCTGAGGCCCACCAATATTCACTAATATCAAATGTGAAATTTTAAAAGGATTCCCTAAAATTTTTGACAATGTCCTTTTGTTTTTCTACATGTTGCACAGTTTATTGCAGCAAAACTGTTAGTTTTCAAAGACCAAGTCACAGTGGCAAGTTTTAATTTCTTTCTTAAAATCATGGTTTTTCCATCCATATCAACCTCTGTTAAACACTTCTGGAGAACTATATCTAATATTGTATCAAATCTCATTTACTTGCATGTCAAAACACTTCATTAGAATCAGAAACACTTTATTGGCCAAGTATGCTTACACATGGAAGTTTTCAATAGATGGGCACACACTCTATGAACGTATTATTTATGGTCTTCTGTCAGCCTGACTTGTACCTTGTCTCTGTTTTTGTATGCTTCTCCTATCGAAGACTGGAAGTTGTAAAGAAGTGTCCTGCAATCCAAGATTTCCAGTAGAGATGGCCGCTTTTTTCTCTAACGCTCAGGTAAATCCTTGGTCCATGTGTTAAAATATGTTGAGTTTGCAATTATTGCAAAAAAACCCTGTTTTAACCTACTTGACTAATGGAATCTTGAGTTATCCTGCAATAAAGTTTTAGGTATTTAATATTGCCAATAATAATAGGAGTAATAATGCCTACAAACAGACCATGACAAATACCTTCTAGTACCAGTAGTTTGATGACTATGAAGTGCACCTTTTATAAAGTTTAGTTTTATTACTTTTTCATAGTTGTAACACATTATTTGCCATTGTTATCCCTTTTGTTTCAGATTAAAGAGGAGTTCAGACTAATTACAACAGTTCATCTGGGAGAACCTTTCTGACTAAGCTGGATCTCAAACACCCCAAAACTGCTAGAGATATTTAGGAAAAAAGGCGGGGTCCTGGCACTAAAATAAGATTAGTGCTCAATTCACTCAGTCAGGTAAGGTGTTGCATGCTGTTACTGTAAACTGAATTCACAGCTAACTTAAAAAAACAAAAAAAAAAAAACAGAATGCCACCTTAAAAGGCAATCATCATTAGCATCAACAGAATCAAAAAATGTTATTTGATCTTTCAAAGCTCATCATGGATATGTTTTGGTCTTTTTTTTAAAATTTAATATATAGACATTATTTTACTTTTTTGGTATGTATGCATGTGTGATTTTATATCACCTACTTTCATCAAGTCTTGTCTTCAACAGCAACATGTTGAATCTAGACGGGAGACCATAATTCGCTGTATGATGGAATTACTTGGCGAGTCTGCAGAGGAACTTATTAAGGACTACATGGTAAATTCCAACAGTTTAAGATTTTTAAAGCTGCTATAGACCTTTATCGATCCTGTAAAATAACATTTGCAAGCCAACAGGCACCTCAGCATTGTACATTAACTTTAAGAAAATGCAGCACTTTTGGTTTTCTCTAGATAAATAAAAAAAACATAATCTCCAACATCCAGTTTTTTTTTATTTTGTTAAAAATCAGTAGATAAATGCTAGTTGGCCTAATAACATAATGTCACATCAGGATGTGTTCAAATTCAGGTAAAAACAATGACTTGTAAATGGAACAAAAAGTCCAATTGTTTCCGCTAATATCATGAAGAACATTTATGTTGATAAATTTAAATGCATGCATATAAAGGTAAACTGTGTTCCCTACCATGTCAAATAGATATGTAACAGAACAGATACTTTACTTTTCCAGCAAAATAAAAAGTGGTGTTGATAGACTGTAAAGTTTAATCTTTACACTTACAGTGATGTTACTTCAAAGTGTTTGGTGTTCATACCACAAACTAATTATTTTTTTCATACCTTTGTCAAAATAATGAGTTTCTCATTTCTCTCTCTCCCTCTGGCTCTGTCTCCCTTTCTCTGTGTATATATATATATATGTATGTGTGTGTGTGTATATATACACACACACACATATTCTTGGAAAATATGCAAATAACCATGGATTTACATGCTCTTACAGAATGTTAGTGGGGAAGAAGCCAAAGGGGACCAGGTCGAGCAAGTCATGAAGATCTGTGTCTTCCATGTAAGGGAGGGACATGAAGGCCTATCACTGAGGTACTTCACAGTTGTCCAAGTGATGCGAAGGCCACCGTCTTGCTTATTGGGATCATCTACGCACTGAACTTAAGTTACCCATCAAAACTGAAGTTCACGTTTGAAGTATTTCTGAAGCTCTTCCTTGAGCTAGATGTCCTGAAACTGTCACCTAAAGTCCAGTCCCTACGGAAAAAACCCGAGTGTAACTGAACATGTTCATGAGAGAGTCATTGTTTATTTAAAATGCAGGTTCAGTTTTATAGTTTTGGTTTATTTTTTCGCTGAAGAGACTTCCACTAAGTTTGTGTTGGTGTCATCTAGAGTGCATTCCTAGAAAAAGAAAAAGGGCTCTTGGGGTGTATGGATGTTTATATTTTCTGCCTTTTGCACTGTTTTAAACTATCTAGGCCACATTAGTATTGCCACAGGCTGTTGGCCAAAAGAAAGCGTGTCAATTATTTGTTGTCATACTTGTTTCTTTTAAATTCTTATGTGAGTTTAGGACAAAAAGGCAAGAACTTTTTAATTTAAATGCACTGAAGTTGTCATTTTGTTTCTTGTTTAAAAAAATGTAAAAAATGGTTCAAAAACTGGTTTTAGGATTAAAGGGTCCTGTTTAGCATGTTTGTGTTAAAGTGCTCTTACTTAAAGTAATTCTCTCAGGGACAAATAGTTTAATATTTTGTTCATGTAGAATTGTTGGAAAATGTATTTTTGCAGACATGCACGTGTTTAAAATAAAAAATACAAATGTGTTTAAACAGAATTTATTTTTGATTTGTATGTATTGTCATATTGCTGTTTATTATTAGAAAAAACTAATGTAGGTAAATATAAAGAATATTAATAGATAAAATATTGTATAAAATTTACTTTAAAATCCCTCTTACAAGAAAGTAAGTAAAAGTTTTTAAAAAAGTGAATAGCCATTATTTTTATGTAAGATTTATAATTTAATTCAGGACAGTTATATTAGTAAAGAATACTAATAAAGAGAGAGTAAAATTCAATCAAATATTTAATTGATGATTGCTAGTAAATGTCACTTAATTTATATCATTAGAAAAACAATTATATTCAACTAAAATTTACTTAAGAATTCCCTTTGTGAATTTTACTTGGATTTTCTGAGTGAAAAAAACTTTCCTAGATTTTTTTCAAGTAAATGTCACTCCAAATTTCTTTCAGTGTAGGGTAAATTAAACAAACTGGCATTCAAACTGTTCCCAATTAAATCCTTTTCTTTTCTTGTTCTTGTGAACCCAGTATCACATATTGTCTGGTGAGCTGTTTGCTGATTGATCGCAGTGAGAAGAAGTGCATTTGTAAGAGTCAAGGTGAGGATTTCATATCTACTAATACTTTACCAACTGTCAAGTACAGAGATCGCAGCATCATGTAGTGGGTTTGTGACATCATCAGCTATACTGCTGCATCACACTACTTGGGGGGTAACAAAAAGAGAGAGTACATCCTCCATACTCCCCAACTTCAATTAAAATTTACACACAATCCCTTGAAACCGTGACCTGAACTGAGCCATGGATGTCTTGAAAGACTCCTTATGCTAACAGCTACCAATTGTGCTAACTTGCTAATGTTCAACAGGTTTTATATTTATTGTGATCCCCTTTGTAAATAGGTTAACATGATGAATTTCACAGTGTTTACAGAGCTAATGACTCTTTTAATATCGCTTTAAAGTTTGTATCTGTGCCAGATGGTGCATTTAGAAACAAATGGAAAATTGGAATTTGAAACTTCCACCTATAAAAAATGTAAGTGAATCAGGGGAAAAATAAACAATTATTATGGAATTTTTTAAAACATATTTCTTTTTACGATGGTATCATCTATAAACACCTATTAATCAGAATTTGCATATAGAAAAGCAATGCGCAAAAGTTTCATTCAGCTATCCTCTATAAAGAGATATACTGTGTATTTTGTGATTACCTCCCCACAGGTCTGTGTCGTGCAAACACTAGTGCATCCCCATGACATGTTGGTACAGTCCTTAGAGCACTCTGTGGGATTCCTGGCTCAGCCTGAGCCAATCTAATCAACGCATCCTGCAGGGGACATGGGACCTACCTGCTGAAAGACCACGGTAAGACGCTACAGGCTTTAGCTCATCCAAGTGAACACAACAAACAGCTCCATACCTACTGTAAGTTCACTTAGATTTATGGTCACACTTCTTGGTAATAAAATGCTTGAAAGATAACCAAATAATCTGGTTTAGGAAGACCTATAACAGAGTGATGTTAGATGTCAAAATTTTCTGATATATACAAAATTAAAGAAACTTCTTTGTGTATGTTGACTTAATTTGTCATGCATTTCTGACATCCACTCAGTGGAGCAGTAACCATGGTAACGGGCTCGCTACATTAAAGTGACTGGAGTAGTTTTGTGCGCCTAGAAAAACATAGCAAGTCCTATTTCCCATTACATTTGGCAGATAAACCCACAAACATTTCTCTCTGCTCAGAAAACTTTACAATGGATCAAATTCTCCAGGAGTTCAAGTAGACATGCACAAGTGCACTTACACACAGGGTGTATTCGCGCCTGTATGAGAAGCAGGTGAAGTAGTCGTATTCACAACATCAATTTTAAAACACTAAAATCCTCCATCTTGATGGCAGATAGGCTGAAGTAAGCATTAAAGGTTGGTTTTGTCAAGTAAGCCATTTGGCTATATGGACTCCTTTGTCTTTAAGACAGGATCATTAAAGAATAGACTTAAAAGCTTATCAAAATTTAAAGTAATGTTTAGAGTGATGATAACAAAAATTGACAAAAAAGCATTAATGAAATGGTTACATGGCAAATGTATTACTATAGTTAGAGCCTTAAAAACACAAATACTGGTCTAAAAATCTAAGTTACCTATTATTGAAGCCTCATAACTCAAGCCTTGAAAACACTATACAACAGTAAGATATAGTTGTGCATCTGTGCTGCAATAGTGCACAACAGCTAAATCGTCTAATAAAACATAATTTTAAATTAAGTTAACTAGAAAACGTAGCACTATAAGCAAGCAAAGTAGTAAAAAACAGAGCGGCTTGCACTAAGACTCTCTCCTCTCATTCAAGGTAAGGAGCCGTTCAAGGGAATCGATTCGTCCGTGAACGTCACATCACTAATAACTACAGAGATAGCTCAAGATAACCTAAGCCACTATAAGCTTAATCAAAAAGGAACGTTTGAGGCCTAGCCTTAAAAGTAGACAGGGTGTCTGCCTCATGGACTAAAACTGGGAGTTGCTTCCACAGGAGAGGAGTCTGATAACTAAAGATTCTAGTTTTAGAAGGTCTAGGAACTTTCAGTAAACTCGCAGATTGAGAACGAAGTACTCTGTTAGGAACATATGGAACAATCGGATCTCTTATGTATGATAAAGCTTGATTATTAGGGCTTTATATGTGAGAAGGAGAATTTTAAACTTTTTTCTAGATTTAACAGAAAGCCAATGAAGTGAAGCTAAAACAAGAGAAATATGATTTCTCTTAATTTTCATCAGAACTCTTGCTGCAGCATTTTAAATCAACTAAAGGCTTTTAACTGCATTTTGTGGACATCCTGATAGTTAAAAACTAAAACAGTCCAGCCTTGAAGTAACAATGCATGGACTAGATTTTTTTTACTCCCGGACAGGATATTTATAATTTTTGCACTGTTCCAGAGGTGAAAAAAAGAAAATCCTAGGAAACCTGTTTTAATACGGAATTTAAATCACATGTCCTGGTCAAAAATAACACCAGGGTTTTTTACTTTAATAACAGAGGCCGATTTAACGCCATCAGTTTTTTTTTTTTTCAAAGACTCCGGTCCATAGACGACAATTTATCTCTTCTCTGAATTTAGAAGCAGAAAATTTAAAGTCATCCATGTTTTTGTTTCTTCAAGACATGTTTATAGTCTGTCTAACTGGTTGGGTTCATCAGGATTTATGGATACATAAAGCTGAGTATCATCAGCATAACAGTGGAAATGTATCTTATGCTAAGTTTACCTGTTAGAAGATTGTATATTTGGCAAAGAGAATTGGCAGAAGCACTAAACCCTGTGGTACTCCACAAGTAACCCTGGAGTTTAAAGAAGATTTATCATTTACATGAACAAACTGGAATCTGTCAGCCAAATATGATTTAAACCAGACTTGTGCTGTTCCCCTGATCCCTACAGCAAGTTTCAGCCTTTCTAGGAGACTATTGTGATCGACGACATCAAATGCAGCATTAAAATCAAACAAGATAGGTACAGACACTAGTCCATTATCTGAGACCTTGAGAATGTTTTAGTGACTTTCACCAGTGCTGTTTCAGTGTTATGATGAGCTCTGAAACCTGTCTGAAATTCTTTAAACAGATTATTACTGTGTAAATGCTCATACACTTGATTAGCAACTATTTTCTCAAGCATTTTAGATAAGAACGGACGATTCTATTGAGGTCTGTAATTTATTAAGTCTTCTTGGTTAAATATTGCAACCTTAACAGCTTGTGGTACATATCCGTTTACTAAAGATAGATTAATCATATCTAAAATAGGGGTGGTAATGAGAGGGAACACTTCCTAAATAATTTGGTTGGGATTGGGTCTAACAAATAAGTAGAAGGTTTAGATTAAGCTAGCATTTTTGAGAACTCAGAAAGCTCAACTGGGTCAAAACAATCCAAACACCGATAAGGTTCTACAGTTACCTTCAATGCTAACTCACTTACTGGGGATGAACTAATCTTGTTTGGGAGGATATCAATGATTTTATTTTTATTAGAATCAATTTTATTTATAAAGAATCCAATTAAGTCATTACTGCTGAGAGCTAAGGGAATTGATGGCTCAACAGAACTATGTGTAGCCCAGGTGACAAAAAACTGACTAAAGAAAGGAAAAATAGAATTAATAGGAGTGTATGTTCCTTAAATTTATTCGTAATGGTTAAGTTTTAAATGTCCTACTGCACTTGAATGCATCGTTCAGTGTATGTGATTATACGATGTTCAGCAGCCAATCAGGAATCACACTCAGAAGCATAGGGTGAAGTCAAGGCACGGTGGAGAAGGTACATGTTGAAGACAAAATTTCGGTTAATATAGTAAGGAGAAAGCCAGAAGTAATTAGTTTACTTGTGGGTTCAGGAAATATTGATTCAGCAAAGGGAGACAAGTTACATCAGCTGGTTTGCCTTCGTTGGAAGCTTTGGGGGAGCCAAAGCCCACAAACTCCATTTGAAATCCAGAGCAACGGTGAGAACCGCGTTTGTTGAGCTACAAGTAGTGTGATTTGGCTGCTGGAATTAAAAGCTAATGAGTGAACTATGGTGAAATAACTGCGAACTGAATGTGTAGCTGCAAGTAGGCAGTATTGTAATGTTACAGGCCTCAAAAGAGATCTGTGTTTTAGCTAGGCTAATACCCTGTATTTTGCAGGAAAAAGCACAGACAACACGATAGACGCGGTCTGTTGGCAGGCAGGCTCTGCTCTGATTTATTACCAGAAAAATCACAATAATAAACAATACACCTTAATCTTACTTCAGTTTCACAATACTTAACACTTCTGAACATTTTCCTAAATTCCAAGTTACTTCTTGGTTCATTCTTGTATACAGAAATTACTATGGTTCCATTTAGTTTACTTTCACTTAAGTTTGGAGCTTTTTTTTCACTCTAATAACGTACAACTTAAGAATACGAAATATAAATGCATCACATTCAGTGCTATGATTTACCTGCTCCTCTAAACCAATTACTGAACAACTCTTAACATATCAACCATCTGTTTACAGCAAACACATTCACAGTTACAAAACATAAAAATATGAACTCAATATTACCCAAAAACTCCTAGACTCTTGTCTGTATTATGATACTCACATTAAATCAAATATTCTAAAATTAACACATGTCGTGGAGCCATATTTAAACTAAATGAAACATGCTGAGGTCCGTCATCTTTACCAATACACACTAATAGTAAATCACACTCGCTATTACAGGACAAAATTAGTCTCCTTTTCTAATTTAACAACTTATCTTCAGGAATAGAAGTAAGCACATTCGGAACTAAAGGCGTTCTTCAACTCTTGGGAGTGATTTGGGTCCAACATACCCATGCTACTAACCTGTATTTTGCAGGAAAAAAGCACAGACGACACGTTAGATGCGGTCTGTCGGCAGGCAGGCTCTGCTCTGAGCTCCCAGCAACTACCACACCTAGCACACACTTCTGGAAGCAACTCCCTCTGCTGGCGAACTATGGGAATTGCAACTACAGTCCAACTAAAATCAGTGCATCATTTATGGTGATGGGACCTTCTTCGTTAACAAAAGAAAATAATAAATTACTCCACAATCAGGTTTCTACGTTGGAGGGTATCACACACTCCCCCACAAAAAGAAAATGGCTCCTGACATTTGACTTTTCAATTTCAAATACTCAAACTCAAAATCTAGAAACCACTGGGATCAACAACAATTTGTTTCTGACATTAGCATAGGTACACAGACTATAATGTACTGGGAAGGTGTAGGGTAAACGAAGGAAGGGTGGATGGTTATTATAAAGGACTGAATTAGGGTATATCAGGAAGGGGTTTGGTTGTACATTGTAAAACGGTAAACCAGGTGACATGAACACATCTGTGTTGCTCACTGTGGGATGTGTGTCAATAGAAGGCTGGCCAAGTGTGTTATATGTGAACAATTTGGCTGGCTGTCGTTCTCTCGTGGAACGTCTAAGTGTTGTTTCATTAGGGGCAGGGGTTGAATCTGATACAGAGAGCACTTCTTCTGCATGAGTAAGGTCATTCCCATTATTTGCAGATGGTATCTCCGTGACCACAGTCTCCTCCACTCCTTCATGTCTCTCCTCTTCATTACCAGTGTCTGGTTTCATGTTCTCTCCTGTTTCTCTTGTTTTCTTTATCTGTTCTCTCCCCAACAGCTGTCCCCACTCCCTACTGGCTAATCCATTGTTTACTGACTGACCTATCTCCTCAGGAGCTGGACTGTTTGAGGGAACCTGGTGAAGGTCAAAGATCGGTTGCGCAGTAACGTTGTTTTGGTTTCTCAAGTCATATCTTAGCTCATAATAAGAACTCTGTTCCTCATCAGAGCTACAGTCAATGTTTGGTTGGCAGGCTGTGTCTCTTGGAGTTAAACTTGTTTTTTTTCTCCTCACTGCTGAAGGCTTGCCATCACCAACCACTGCAGACAACTCCACAGGAAACTCATTAACAAGATATAGGAGGTTGCGATGTAAAACTCGTGACTTGGTCCCATCCGCCTCCGAGGACACTTTATAAACTGGCCTGTCATTGATCTTTCACCACATAAATGGTGTTCTCCCAATATGACCTTAATTTCCCAGGGCCACCCCTTTCTGTCATATTCCATACCAGCACTCGATTTCCTGCCTGAACTATCACTCCCTTCAGATGTTGGTCGTAATACTTTTTTACGCCGAGCACTTGACTTCCTGCTGTTCTCTGATGCAATCCTGTAAGCTTCAGTCATTCGTTCGGCCCATTTCTCTGCATAGCCTCTAGGTGTCTGTGGTCCATCATATGAAACCACCGCAGCAGTTTTACCACTCTTGTTGCGGGTTGGATAGGCCTGTGCATACCTGGTAAAGTGGTCAACTACCACCAGGATGTACTGGTATCCTCCCCGGCTTGGCTCTAAATGCAGGTAATCAATGGAAACAAGCTCCATTGGTGAGCTGGAAGTTATACTCGACATAGGAGCTCTGATATGTGTAACAGGCTTTTTCTGTTTGATACAGGGACACTGACATGTGATGTAAACTTCAATGTCTCGTCGCATGTAAGGCCAGTAAAATCTTTGTCTGGCCAGGTTCAGAACTCTTTCAGTCCCAACATGGCCCATGTCGTCGTGCAAATGCTTCAGAACTAGTGATTTGAAGCTGCTTGGCAACACTAGCTGCCATTTTTCTGCCGTCTTTTGATATAAGATTCCATCTTCAACATGCAGCTTTGCCCATTCATGCATCATTTTCTTTGCAGTGCCTTTCACTGCTCTTTTCATGTCCTCTGTGAGATTTTGCCCTGACTCTTTCATTTTCAGAATGCCACCAATGACAGGATCTGTTCTCTGAGCCTTTTGTAGTTCGGCCAGATCAATGGATTGAATAGGGTGGCCACTATCTGGTTCAAGTCGTTCACCTTGTGCTAGCGTCAAGGCAGCAACCCATGCAACATCATCACGCTGACCTGCTCCACAGCCCTCCCATACAGCAACAACAATTTCTCTAGAGAGCTCCGTGGTGCATCCAGCCACATATCTGTCAATGTCCAAGGGGCGTCTAGATAATGTGTCTGCATCCATATTCACTTTGCCAGGTCTGTAGCGAATGTCAAACCTGAAGTCCGACAATTCTCCCACCCACCTGTAGCCAACGCCATTTAACTTAGCAGTAGTCATGACATATGTTAAGGGATTGTTGTCTGTATAGATGGTAAATGATGGGGCATAAAACAAGTATTCCTGGAATTTCTCACAGACAGCCCACTTAAGCGCGAGAAACTCCAACTTGCCTGAGAGGAGTCGATAGTTCTTTTCGGCAGGTGTGACGTCCTCGAGCCATAGCCTATCACTCTGAGTTTCCCATTTTGTCTTTGATAGAGGACAGCACCCAGCCCTTTATCTGAGGCATCCGTATGAAGCACAGAAGGGAGCTCAAAGTCAGGGTAGGCCAGAATGGGGGGATTTGCCAGCATATCTATGATCTTACACGAGCCATCTTGGTGCTCCTCAGTACAAATGACAGGTGTTTTGGAAGGTAACTGTGCCCCTTTTTGTTTTTGCCTGCCAGGCTGCTCCTGGAAATACTCCTCTTTACTTTTCCTGGGTTGCAAGAGTTTATAAATGGGTTTCGCTATCCTCGAAAAATCTTGGATATATGAGTGATAGTAACTCAGGAAGCCAGCAATTCTCCGTACATCACCAACTGTAGCAGGTGTCTCATTTTTCAGGGCATACACTGCTTTGAGATCTTTTGGGTCAATGCGTACCCCCTCGACAGAGACTAAATGACCCACATATCTCACCTCTTGCTTGAACAGGTCACATTTGGTGGGACGGAGTTTAACTCCATGTCTCTGCAGTGCTCTTAGGACCTTTCTCAGTCCTTCGAAGTGTATGATCTTTGGATTGGGGTATCATCTTTGAGTCTAATTATCATCTCTAAGCTCGGGATGCACCCCAAGTCATTTTCATCTTGTGCAAATGCTCCTGATTCTTCCTTCAACATTTTCTTAACAACCTTCTGTTGATCCTCCGTCAGGTGAGTGACATCAACTGGAGGTTCCCGTTCAAACTTCACTGTTCGACTATTGTTCTGGTGTGCAACTGATGGCTCATTTAGCTCATGGTGGTTTGGTGTGTTTGTCTGTATGACACCTATCACTGTTTCAATGGTACCCAATGCTGTTTTATGGATCAGGGTCACATCATGTTTATTGTGGTTAGCAATTGGGATCTGAACAAATGGGGATTTTGATTCACAGACAGCCAAAAGACTACTTTCCACATCTAGCTGTTGTAATGTGGGGTTGTTTTCATTCGGTTCAAATAGCACGAGTTGGCTGGATACGTCGAGTGAAGGGTGCACTTTGCATTTGACATGTTTAATCTGGCCAGCTGGAATTACCACCTTCTGTAGTCCCACTTTTAGCAACCCTAGGCAGTCTGCATTTTCATTGGTGAGCCTGGTTTGTATCAAATTAACCAGTGCAGTGACTTTGTCATCCTGGAAGTCCATTGCCCGACTGAGGAGGTTAACGATAGTAGGTATGAGATTTGGGTTCTCTTCTGGCCCCAATATCAGCTGTTCAATAACATTGAACCCAATAAGGGGACAGTCCAATGGCACCCGACTCACTAAGAATGGTACCTGTACTGTTAAGTTGGGATCACAGTTCTCTGGGAGGCTAACCATCACACCCACATAGCCATCGTAAGGCAGCGGCTCCCCATTCACAGCTAGCACACTGAGGGCTTTACCTCCGACTAGTTCAGACAGAGGTCGAATTTTGTGATCAGGGAGAAATGTTTTTACCCAGTGATGATCTAAAAGACTCACTTGGGCACCTGTGTCAAGCAAACAGTCCACTGCATAACTGTGAATGCAACACTTGATTTTACATTTCTTTCCTACCAGCTGAGCAACTCTGTCTCCTGTGTCAATCTCTTTGTTTTGCAGTGATGGACTCACCAAGTTATTCTTAATATGGGCAAGTTCTTCTGTGTGCATGTTTGATGGGTTTGTGCATGGCTGCCTGCATTCACTGAATGAGGGTGCATCAGCAGAGAACTGATGACTGCTTTTTCTTTGTCCCCTCTTAAGACAGCCAACTGCCCGATGACCTGCCTCACCACAGATGAAGCAGTGATTGCAAGAGTTGGCACCTCTCTCAATACAGTTGGGGCAACTTGGTTGTCTTATTGTGCTCCTGGCTTTCTGCTTTGGGTACATGCACTGGCAAAGTAGACTCAAGTGTCTGTTTACCTGTAGGACACTCCAACACTTTTGTTAGATTTTACACCTTCTCACTTAGTTCTTCTATGACTTTATTTTTGCTATTTCCTTTCCAGTAATTTTTCTCAACGTCTCTTTCAGTCTCAAGTTGGGCAGTGTGAGCATGAGTTACCTTTTGACGAGCAAAATGTCCCAGTCTTCTTTGTCGCTCACCCTCCTCACTTGACACTTTATTAACTTTCTTATTAGAGCCTCATCTGAAACAGTATAGTTAGACAGCAGTGGTTTAAGTTCACTTCAAATATCACTGTACTTCGGGAGAAGGCCCTGGTGAATGGTACGCAGAAATACATTTTGAATTGTTCGTGGCTCATATTCAATGTCCAGGTTATCTTGTTTGGAAGCAAAAATGACCTTCTGTTTCAGTCCAATCAACCTCCAAAGAAACTGTTGGGAGGTCTCATGTTCATGTTGCTTTGTGTTCATCAACTCCTGAAATAACTCACTCCCACTCTTTTCACTCAAGTGTGATCGTAGCAGGCTCTTTAGTTCTCTGGCAGTCAGATCATCTTTGCTAATCAGCATATCTTTAAATTGTCCTGGTTTGATGATACGAAGTACACCTTGGATGATTTCTCCTTCTGTGTGTTTGGCCTGCAGCCCCTCATCCATCTGCCTGCACAGTCCATGATAACTGATGTCAGAGGTGTTGTCCCCAATTTGACCCCCCTATACTTTAAACTTCCTCCACTGCAAGAATGGTAAGTCTTTCAGGGAAACCATCTGATCAGGCTCGGAGTGGTAAGAGTCATTGGTGGAGATGTGAGTGGCTACCTGTGTATCTCTGATCTGAGGGGTGTGCACAATATTACTGGGTTTTAACTCAGCATGTTTTCTGCCCAGTGCCTCATAGTTGGCATTTAACTTATCAAACTCAGAAACACTTGTATCATCAGAACTAAAGGGCAATGAGGCTGTATTAACAGCGGTGCCCTGCTGTGAGGCTACAGTGGGTGGAAGTGTCTTTAAAGCAACAATCTCAGGCTCTGATACCTGGTCAAATACTTCAGAAACACGACTATCAATAAGATCCAAAATTACGTCTTGAAGACACAGTAAAGGAGACAATCCCTGGTCTTCTGATTCAACCAGGGTTTTACAACTCGGATAGGAATATATATAGTCTAATATATATAGTCTCACAATTCTCTTCCTCACCCAGTATAACGTTCGCCGGGTCCAGGTCTGGTAATGGTGTGATATTTGTGGCAACCTGAAAGAGTTCCTCTGCTGTCAACTGCTGAAGACTTTTCTTTATCTTCCATGTGAGAGTTTTCCTTTCAGCAGTCGCCATCTTGTGTCCTTTGGCCAGCGATTCCTAACAGCACGGTTAGCTTGAGCAAGCAGCACGTCCCTCCTGTAGCCGCGATCCCTTCACCATCTGTAGACCTGTGGTCAGTAACGTATGCTAAGAAGAGTTGTAGCTGTGTTGGTGCTAAATGTGTTTTGTAAGCTCAATTTATGGGGAAACTCTATTCTTTTCTTTGTAAATTAAAGCAGGTTAGAGGAAAATATCTGGTGCAGCTTCTCTATTGTATTATTAGGCCTGTAGTGCAAGGGAAGAAATTAAGCACACTTCTTTGATATCTCTAAACCAACTTTGTATGTGTATTCATTTTGGTTGAAATTGTTTGATTATTCAGGTTATGATAACTTTTCATAAGATTTATTTGAAATTGTAATTTAGTAGAACATCGTTCACACGAACAGTAAGTAATGTGAGTACTTGAATATTTAGTTCTCATGGTTGATTAGTTTGAAATGTTGAATGTTGTACAACTAAAACAGAGATTTGACAGACTGAAGACTTATAAACAAAGTGAAATTCAATAGATATGTTGATTTTGAATCTTTAATGATGCATCTAAGAATAGAAATTAACGGATATATACATGTATGACCTTATCTTTAGGTCAGGTTTTTTTGAGTGGACAAGAAAATAATCTTGAGAACCCGACAAGCTTCCGATCCAAGTTGATGGCGAGCTAAATGGACCTTGAAGAAGAGATCCAGACCCAGAAGAGAAGAAGAGTCAAGTACACACATATACATACACAGACCATTCAGGCAGACTCAACATAACCGGTAAACCTGCAACACGGGCTGTCCTTCCTAAAAGAGGCTCAGACGAACAATTTTCTTTTGATTTCATCTCTTGTGGGACATTTGCTCAATTTTCTTCTTTGTTTTGGGCGTTTTCAGTTAACTGATTGCCATTGCAAATTTTATTTTTATTATGTGATCACATTTGAGTTGCAACTCAATTTCATTTCTGTGTTTGGCTTATAATTGTTGCTCTATTCCTTGGCTCCACAAACCAGGTTCTTCTGATCTTAGGCCCGCAGATTGTTCTTTTGTTGATCAGTTTATTTCACAAGTAAAGGTAACCCGCTCTCGTATCTCGGAAAATCAGTTACATATGACTCTGAATAAGTTTGCCAACTGTACTGAAAAGAAACCTAGGACTATTCTTATTCTCTATTATTAATGATGAGAAATAAGCTGTTCTAGCTAAGCTACTTTTTATAAAACAGTAGACTATTTTGCCAGATTAAGTAGAACTCCTAGCTGTGTAGAGTGCCATTTTCTCACAATTTCTTAACATTCTGCTTTAAAATATACAGCTCTAAATTAAACCAGGGAGTCAGATCCTATGAACAGTTACCTTCTATTTCAAGGGGGGTATACTGTCTAATGCACCAGGCAATGAGGAAGTAACACTATGAACAAGAACATGAATTTGTGAAAGGGAGGAAATTAAATTACTGCCCTCCACTGTGTTTCCCTGATAATGAGGAGATTAAAAATGGAACAGATTCTTTTTTGTATGGTTGTTACAGCATTGTCTGATAATGATCTACTATAATGAAATTTTCTTTCAGGTGTGGAGTACTTAGTTAAACTAAACTCAAAGGTTATCAAAAATGGTCAGACAGGACAGGGTTATGAGGAAATACCTTTGTTTCTTTACACTCAATGCCAGATGTCAGCACAAGAAGTGCTGGAGTATGAAGACAAAAGTGGGTAGGTTTGCTAATGTTTTTAGCAAAGCCTATTGAGTCTAAGTTAGCATTAAAGGCTATGATTAGGCTATCACTTTGAGTGTCCACATGAATGTTAAAATACCACACTATAATGACTTTATCTGTATTTAACACTAAATCAGATAAGAAGTCTGAGAACTGTTCTAAAAACTGAGAATAAGGGCCTGGTGGATGGTACAAAACAACAAACAGAAGTGGTTTTAGTGCCTTGAAATTTGATGCAGGAAATTAAGAGCTAAATATTCAAAAGATTTGTAGCTATTAATTGGTCTGGGACTAATCAATAAGTCGGACTAAGAGTTGATTGCCACTCTTCATTCTCAACCAATCTTTTGAGGAATGTGAAAATTTAAAACATGAAGACTCATTTATATCAACATTATACTCTTGCTGCAGCCAGGTTCCTGTGAGACAAAATAAATAATTCTGATTATCACAAATCAAGTCATTAACTAACAAAGTCTCTGAAGAGAGAGATCTTATGTTCAACAACCAACAGATAATTGTTTTATTTTTCCTGTTCAGGCGGAGT
The DNA here is from genome assembly GCA_036173005.1 of Crenichthys baileyi. NCBI lineage: Eukaryota > Metazoa > Chordata > Actinopteri > Cyprinodontiformes > Goodeidae > Crenichthys > Crenichthys baileyi. The sequence continues at coordinate 440,841 of JAHHUM010002324.1, forward strand.
TCTGTTTATTTGTATGAAATTTTCATGATTTGCTTCTTTTAGATTAGTTTTTTATCTATTTGTTTTTGACCGTGGGAAGACACTGTCTGGATAAGGTAATTGGTGGGTAACAGTGCAGAAGCTGTTGAGAGGTGTGTTAAACTACTCTGCTTCCTGCTCTGGACCTGGGGTTGAGCTTAGGAGAGCTAATAAATTTGGGTAGATTCTGTGGAGAGAACTGCTCTGTCCAAAGTGGGATGGAGGTTTTTCCAAAATTTTTGCCAATTATCAATTTAGCCCATATTGCTTTCAGGACACTACTTACACAGCAAACAGCTAAACATGTCGTCCCTGGTCAGATCAATAAGGGGACCAGTGAAAATTAGGGAGCCTGGCATTGTTCTGGCAAACTTGCCTCCATTTACATAACCGGGTTTCATTACCGCCAGCGTGAAAAACAATCTTACTATATTTAAGCTTATTTGGATTTGATGTCGCCTGTTCTTGCCCCTGGCAAACATTTGACTATCGCTGGTGTCTCTAATGCCACGACTCTGACTATGGAGCTGCCAATCAGTTTCCCAATGGGTGTGTCGCTGACCTGTGGGCTGGAATCTAGGACTATGCTTTTTACGTGCCAGCTGACCTGAGGTCCCGGCTGCTTAGGCTCTTTTTGAGGACTGCTACAGGGAACTCGAGCCTTTTAATTCTGACTCCCTCGCCTCCAAAGCTTAGAAAAAAGCTACATTTGTTACACACACCATTCTCACTAAAGGATGCAAAGGAGTAACTGAACATTTGACACACAGAGCAGAAGAGAGGAGGACATTCAGAGAGAGACGAAGAAACAACAGGAAAAACAGAACAGTTACCCATAGTAGTGCTGAAGCTAACGCTAAGCTAGCAAGCCCTTACCACTATGAGAATAACTGTGTGAAACACAGAGGGTTCCCAAACGTAAAGTGCAGCAACAGAAAATATGTGTTTTAACTTGCTTATGTGTTAGATGTCACAGTAATGAGAATTCAGATCAAATTAAAAGAGTCTGACACATCAAACAATCCACTGAGTGCAACAGCGAAAACAGGAAGTGACGAAACTTCATTAATATGATTAATAAAGTTAAATTGTCTCCATACTCTATTTTCCTTCTCAAAAACACAGGATGAAACAGAGGGAGGGTTACCCATTAACTGAATGAGATGTTCATAATGATATAAGCACTCTGGCATGGTTCTCAGGTAGTAGAAAAGCAAACTGTTTTCTTTTTTTTACAGAACCAGATAAGAAATGGCGAAGCCCTGGGATGTACTGGAATGGGAGATTTGTGGATGGATTTGTAGCAAATCTGCAGCAATTGCATGATGGTATGATGTTGTACCACAAACTCTAAGGAATGTTTCCGCAACCTTGTTAAAACTATGCCACAAATAATTAAAACCTTATTAAGGCAAAAGAGGGCTCAACCTGTGAGTAGCAAGTTGTAGCTAAATAAAGTGGCCGGTGAGTGTGTGTCTTCTTATTATGATTCATTATTCCCTTTTTATCTCTTAATTCTAAAAGAGTTTGGGTTTTACTCATATATCAATATTCCAAACCAAACCACTTGACCAGCTGACAGTCTAATAAACTGTAAATCAATGGAGCCATACTGGATGCATGTTTAAACATAAATAAACTAATAATTGTTTTTCTTTGTGTTTCCTGATAATCTGCTCTACTCTGAAGCCAAATCATTACCAAGTACATGAACACATGGGCCAGTTTACTTATAAATTACATTCTGGAAATCACATGTGAAAAATTGGGTTTATATGGATCTGTTAGGCCGTAAGAAGCCAATCAATTAATTAACCTCTCACGCTATAGCATGGACCTCCCACTCTGCACAGCACTAAGTGATTCCCAATAGGTGTGTGTGTGTCTGAGTAGTTAATTGTATGCCTGTGCATTTATATGCATCAGCAGTAGCTTTGTACACTTGCAGGTGACTGTGTACGTTCAAATCGAGTTGGCAGGCTACAAGGTGGGCTGCCTGACAGGATGTTGACCTGGTGGCCTTAGAGGACAGGGAAGTTGGCAGGGTAAGCCGTCTCCCTCCTCAGAGATGCACTAATGTTCTTTTAAAAATACCTCAAAGTACTTAATTTCCACTTTCACATAAATTGGGTCTGTTATTTATTAAGCAGCATGTGCCTTCAGGACTGTTTGTTTTAAATTAAAAAGAGGAGAAAAATAATAAAAAAGCAGTGCCAGGAAGCAGCAAGTGAGAATATTCTTCAACATGGAAAATAAATGTTACTGTGTTATGCATTTGAAATTTTAAAATAACAGAAATACAAATAAAAAGAGACATCTTTGAGTGGAGCATGCTCACTGAGGTCTTGCTGGCTTTTTTGCCATCCTTGGCACTCACTGAAGCCGTAGCAATAGGATTTTCAGTCTGGAATTACAATCCAGCTTTCATCCCGGAGGGAACTGTGGGATATTTTATTACCAAAAGAAAAAAAAAGACAGAAAACGACAGACCAGCTTTTGCATTTGCTCTTTTTTTTTAAGGTGAAGGGTATGCTGAAAGAGATGTTACAGGGAAAGGTAAGAAAAATAAAAATTCTCATCATTTTCTCAGTCCCTCCCTCCAGCTGCTTCGCCCCTCTACCACATTTTGCCCTTTTTCTTTCCACCCTCTCGATCCACTCTTACCCCCTGCCTTTTCCCCTTAGACGAGAACCCCAGATAACCCTGCATCACCACATCAAAGAGGAGATGAGAGGAAGATGGATGGAGGGGGACGGGAGGAGGCGGAGTGGGAAAAACTCAGGAAGGCAGATCAACAAAGGTGGAGGTCAGAAGCAAAGAGGGAGAGGAGCGTGATGAGGAGGTGGAGTAGAAGTGGGGACAGAGTAGAGAAGATGGGAACACCTGAGAGGGAATAAGATCTTCATTTCTGTCTGTCCTGTATTTCTCCCTGCCTCATACACATACACACACCAAGTTTTCATGTCCACAGTCTTTTTCTCCTGTACAATGAGTAAAGTGAACAGTTCAATTAGCCAAAGCTGTCAAAACTCATCACGTCTACACTTCCCTCTCTTCAGACGCAACTGTCCACCAAAAGCAGGAACATCAAAGTCCCCCTTGATTCACTGAGTGTTGCACTTCCCTCTGATGTGTGTGAGAGAGGGTGTGTGTGTATGTGTGTGTGTTCAACTGTAAGATCACTCAGCAGCTACTCTGACCCATGTCCCAGCTTGCAAGGAGAATAATAATTAAGTGAAAGACATCTGCTGACATGTTGACAACTTGCTCTCTTCTGTGGATGGTCATTTCTGCCATCAACTCAGATTACGCTTCATAATGTCACGTCATGATGGAATTCAACTGACTTAATTTTCATGATAAATCTGAATCTTGAGCTTATTCAATTTTAAAGTGTGAGAATGAAGTTGTAGTGCATTCCGTTTGTAATTAGAAGTCAGAATATCTGAGTTCCAAGGGTTAGGAAAAATCAAGGTTAGGGTTAAATCATCTGGAACTCCACCTGAAAGTTTCTCACAGAGCCCAGCTGTCATGTAGTGTGGGCTTGGGGCAGACAGGAATATGGGATGAGCATAATCATGGTTTTAATAATAAAATACAAAACCTGCTGGAGATGCAGGGAGGACAGGACATGGAGTACAGAAAGAGAAACAGGGCGTAAAACAGGAGGATCCAGTGATGGACAATAGGAGCTAGTAAGCTTATATAATGAGGGAAGAGTGGAGAATGACATTGAATGCAGGTGAAGGGATCAGGGGATAATTGAGAACAGCTGAGGGGAAGACTGAGGGAGGGAGACTAATTAACATGGATGGAGCTGAACTAAGATGCAAAGAAACTAATCAAACCAAAGGGAGAAGTCTAACAGAGATCTAACAGAAATAGTTCAAAATGTACAGAACAAAAAAAAATACAGAACACAAGAATAAACTAGCATGATTTGACTTTTGAAGTTAATGGACCACAACAGCATATTAGACCTTTACTCTCTGTGTTCTCTCAGGTGTTGCTGAGCCCAACAGAACAGGAAGAGATTACAGAGAAGACAAGAGAGAAGAAAAAAGATAAACGACATATTCAGTTCTGCTCACATGTTAGGGCAGAAGAATACATGAGGCAAAGTTTGAGCAACAAGGGTCAGATGACCCTTGTTGGGTGTGAGGTCAAGAGCGGGACGTGGAGAATTATGGAAAGAGGCTGTGGGTGTCAGGAGAAGAGAGAGTTGTCGGAGAAGAAGATATTTAAAACTTCAGGGAAATAAATATAATAAGAAAATATTGAAACCCAGCTGAATTGAAGTGTAAGTGTAAAAGAGGAACAATTAAATACTCTGTCAACTGGGGACAGAGCAGGACGCTCCAAGCACAAGGAAACAATAATTGGACGAAACCTGGTCTATATTCTGTGATGGGTATCCGGATGATTAAATTTGTAAGGACAGTGGTACCTGGGGCACAAGTGGTCACGTTACAAGAGGAGTCAGTGGAAACAGTGAGGTGGTGACCAGACACAGTGGATCCCTCATTGACTCATTAGACAATGTTTCCTCTACTTGATGAAGTTGGTAGGTGGGATGGCTTGAGGCTGGGTGGTTGCATCAGAGCTGTAGACCACTGAACTTGAAGGATTTGTTTTTACTTAGTTTCACTTTTTTGTCTTTCTTTGTAATTTATTTCTTTAATTTAAACTTTTTATTCAGGTACCAGGGATAGATCATATTTTATTTAAAAGAGTATGCTGAGCCAAAAAAACCTCAACCCCCTTTTCTTTCTTTAGTGTCATGGCAGATAGCAATATCATCTACGGTGAATAAAGAATTACCTAATGTTTCTATCTGTTAGATGGCTGACATTAATACAGCAGTGGGTTGTGTTTTAATCCTTGGCAATCATTCAAAGGACAAAATATGCCTGAAAAAAAACAAATTGGGGAATTCAAGATATTCAAAAAAATGTAGGAATATACAGCTGAAGGAAAAAAAATGTGATGCCTCTTTTTTGAACTTTGCCAAATAGAGCTGATATTAAAGGAACAGGAGCAGCACCTCAGCACATTGGAATGCTGCTCTGAGGTTCTGCAAAAAAAACATGTTGGATATCTACCCTGAAAACATGAAATATATAAAAATCTATTGAATTTATAAACCTAATGTAAAAGAAAAGGAACCAAATGCTTTTCATGTGCAGGTAAATGTACGTACAAATAGTATTTGAAAAGTTGCCTTTGTTTCTTCCATTTGAACTTTTTTAAACATGTAATATTTGTAGTCTTTTATGTCCTGATTGCCTTGGTTTTCCAGACAACCTTAGTGCTGTAAGCCTGTGAACTTTAATTTTAATTAAATTTTAATTTTGGACATACAGCTTGCCTCAGCCTTCGAATAAATATTTTTTATTCATGCCACTTGTACTTTTTCTTATTTTGTCACAGTACAGCTACAACATCATTGTATTTTAGTAGAATTTCATGTGAAATATCAGATCATTGTGAAGTGGGAGGTTGATGATACATGGGTTTTCCCTTTTTTTTTGAATAAAAATTAATAAAAAGCATGAACTTTACCCAGCATTCCAGACTCTGCAAAAGAAAAGCAACCCCACAGCATTATGGTTCCACCGTAGACCTGGTGCCTTGGTTCTGCGCTAACTTCTAATAAACCTTTATGGACCTGCAGCTCCATTCAATTCAATATTTATAAGGGGCCAATTCATAGTAAATATCATCCCAAAGCACTAAACAAAAAAAGAAATAAACTGATGAAATTACAAACAAGCTAATTAACTAATTAAATTATTTCTAAAGGTAAAGGATTGCACTGCATGTTATTTAAAGGTATCAAAGAAAGGGGGGCTGAATACAAATGAAAGCCAGAGTTTCTTAAAAAACAAAAATGGTTTCACAGTGATACACTACTTTGTATTGGTCTATGACATGTTGCAGCCTCACTCCATCCAGCTGTTCAGCCTTATCAAATGCAGAGTCAAAGAAAATATCTTTACTTTTAGGAGATTTTGTACCTTTCCCAAAAGCCCCTCGAGACTGGAACAGAAACTGAGCTCTGCTGGCAACCCTATTTGTTCCGGTGGGCTGTCCAAGTTTTCTCTCAGTTTGGAAACATCAAGTGAGTAACCCAGTTTGTGAAGGATTTGGTCATGGGAAGAACCTGAGAAGGATGACTGCAGCTCCGTCAGCGTCACAAAAAACGACCCAGGCGAAGATGAATTATGCGTGCAGGTATTGTCACACTTGGACTCTAAGTCGTTCTCGGTTCCTGTCTTTGATCCTGGGAAAAGCCTTGTTGGGTGTGTGTGTGTATGCATGTGTGCGTGCGGTATGAAGAAGATGCAAATGTGGTTGAAACAATAACAAGTTTGTTGCTTATACACCCGGGTTCCCTTCGCATGGCCTTGTGGTTGTCACAGTGAATGTTAGTCCTTAACCACCCCCCCACCCGCAACCACCCCCAACCACCCCCACGCAAACATCCGTGTTTCATATACAAACACACAGATCAGTTCAGTTCACTCACTGATCTTCTGATTTACACAGGCTGTGTAAACCATCAAGAGGAAGATTTTACACCCCCAGGAACTTACAGGGTGTAATTTAAAAAGATAGGAGAACAAATTGGCTTGGAATTCATAATGTGGTTATAATCAGGAAAGAGGAATTATGTGAATGTTTTAAATTCCAAATGAACTTCAAAGGACATACAACAGCAATGGAAATAAATCCCTCACTGGCTTTGTCATGCAGAATTTCAACTAAATATACACACATTTATTAAATTATTTTGCATATGTATGTATAGTTTCAGGCGTGTGCTGAAGATTTGTTATGATTTCTTGTTTCTGGGAGAGGCAAACAGCTAAACCTGATACTCGGAGGAAAATCAACAGTGCAAGCAGGAAAAAAGGGGTCCAGACACCAAACAATCTGTGTTTAGAGCCATGTTTGCCCATTCCATTTTATTTGCTTTCTCTGCAGGCCTGGGTAGCATAAGTGTGGGGGTTGTACTTGGCGCTGGGATGTATGTGGGCATTAAGGACTAGGAGGTTGGGGGTCGAAGAAGCAGATGTTGGGATTAACTGGTTGGGATGGATTTGGGGCTGTTAATCTGTACATAAAGAGGGAACAGCGAGGGACGGTTAAGAGGGGGTTCAGTTATATATATGATTCTACATGTAATGAAAAGCAAGAACTTTCTCGATTTTGCTATTTAACTAAACCTTACCGAAAATAACAAACAAGGTGGTTATGCCTGTAACAAATTACAGATCTTGACAAAATGATTAGAACGTTTTATTTTTTAGTTTCTATTTTAGCAAATAAGGCTCATTGCATGAAGATAAAGGTGAAAACTTTATCTGTAGATGCTGTCGAAATAAAAGGATACATTTTCAATATTATTGAAATAGGGTTCTCATAATACTAAAATTTCAAACTCTATATTGATACCAAGAACTGTTTTTGATTCTGGGAAATCTAATTTTTTTAAAGCATAAGGGTTTCTCCTGAAAAGACCAGAAAAATCTAATTTAAAACAGTATGAGAATATTTTACTGTCTGAATTAATGCAAAATCAAAAACGAGGGAAGTCAGAAGCCATATAGATTAAAATATTAACTTTATTTAACTAAATTCTTTAATGTAAAATTTTAGACTGTTTATTTGCTAAAAGTGTTAATATCCAAATGGAAGTATGTACCTTGGATTACAGTCAAGAAAATAGGTTTCCCAACTGTGTAAACTAGGATTTGTTCCATAAAAATGTACAGAGGAACAGCTCTGTTTAATTTCTGTGTTTCTGCTGATTCAGCTTCAAATTGTTTGGTGAACAACTGGAGGGTAGGTTACCACTGTTTCAGTTATTTGTTTTTTTTTAAACGCAATTATTTTAAGATATGGCAACTTCAGTGTTGAAATGTGTAGCAGGAAGCAATGCTGCCTTTAACATTACTTGTATTAGTATAAGCCATACAGTAGTTGCTAATTGCTTTGCTACTAAACAGAGGTGTAATCGGTGTGTATCTGTCCTTTCTCAAAGTCACCTTTTCTTTGTATTCTTTGGTTGTTTCATTTTCTTTGGAGCTACAGAGTGCTATGGAGCTATTTGCAAAACCCAGCCGCCACAGAGACAGTTTCTTCATCCAGGATTTCTCTCTAATGGACAAAAGTCCCAGACCTCTCAGATCAATACTATACATATTTGCAATAGTTCAACCTTGTCTTCTGCTTTTGTAAAACACTATATATACACATTTACATTTAAAAAAACATTTTTCCAATGTTTATACATTGAGATCAAAGTGTAACCAAAGGCAAATTCCTTGTTTGTTTGCATAAACCTGGACAATAAAGCTGATTATAAAAATTCATTATAAACACCAGTGTGGGTCTTTAAAATGCTTTCCAAATTTTGCTTATCAACATCTTTTGGCTTTTCTTGTTTTTCTGCCTTTTTGCCAAGATACTGACAAAAAACATTACTTTTGCCTTTAGTTCAGGGTCAAATAAGTTCTTCTCTGGATGGATTGGCTAAATTAAGCTTACACCAGCTCACTGTTATGATTTTCAGCCATAATTGGAAAGGGATGGGCTGAAAGTCTATCTGCAGTGCTGCTATGTGAAATCGTGTGCTAACTTGGTTAGATGAAAACTGCTCAGTTAATATAAATTTTGACCCAAATGAGTATCTTGAAATATATATATTTTTGTTGTCAATCTCATGAAATTGCTGATTTTATTAAATAATATTGACCTTTTAGCTTGTTGCTGCCTTGGATGAGTTATGAATTATTGGAGACAATGTAAACAGGGGCTTGTGGAACTATTTAAAGAAAAATACATTTACATTACTGAAACACAACACTGTTTTCAGCTCCATGATGGTGTCTCTTCTGCTGAATAAGCCAACGATTACACCTGACACATAAACTCTCTAAAAGGGCCTGAAACAGCTTTGATGCACATTGGTGTAATGTGTGAAAGAACAAAGGCACTGTGGGGGGTCCAAATTGCTCAACCCACTCATTTATCTATGAGCCAGCAAAGCAACTGAAGTTGCCACCTTGCCAAAGTGGAGTGAATTTGTCAACTGGAGGTGAGATGAACTACACATCGCTCAAACCAAATAGGCTGTTTTCACCTAGAAACACACACTGGTGTAAGGCTGAGCTGCCTCTGTTAGATAGAGGCATCTCATTGGCAATTTCTGTTTTTTTTTAACACCAGTAAGATTTGATGACTATGTGAAGGGTGATAGATTTTGATCTGAAATTTCTTACAAATTATTGGCTGAAAAAACCCTTACCAGGGGCTGGTTATCTCACTTCTCAGTGCCTTCAAACTTTTGAATGTTTGGTCTGTCCATGTATGTGCTTTTTAGACAACAATATGTTAGAGTTGAGCATTTTCATGATTATTGACCTCTATATTTCATCAAAACACTTTGGGATGCAAACTGGAAGTAGGAAGGAAAAAGGATAAAAATGGCAACAAATTGGTACAAAATGGGGTTGTGATCTGATGAACCGATCCGCGGATACCTCTGCCAGTTGTTTTAGTATAAGGGATCAATTTCTTTGAGAGAATCTTCTTGTCTTTAAAGGGTACATGTTCTTTGGCCAGAAACATCATTTAGACTTAAAAATGTGAAACAAGTAAATAATATTTTAAACCACTAAAATAATAATTTCCAAATCTTAAGAGATTGTGCTGTTGCCTTCAAAATATTTGTATATCTGTATGCATATTTATTGTGTTGGCCAATGTTCACTGATTTACCAGTAGACTGTGATCTTGTCAACTCTCTCAATAAGTATAGTTAAGAGGTTTTTGTAGTACATTTGACGGGATTTGTTTAAACGTAGAGTTTACATTAATACCAACACTACAATCACTGGCAGCTTGTTTCTTGTTGTTCAGTAGATTTACACATTTCATTACAACATTCGGATGATCACACCAAAATCAATGCTTGTATTTCGGAAACTCTGCCATTCCTCAAAATGTTAAATTCTGATGCAGATTGTGATGGGCCGTTACGGAAGTGATATGCATTTTGAAGTTGGTCAAAACAAGCAACATATATAATATCAATGCAACTTAAAAAAAGACCTAATTAAAAAACGAATGTTCTTAAATGGAATGCCAAAAATATTTTCGAAACACTGTGCAAAATTACACATTTTTAGTGGTTTTGTCTAGTTAAGTAGTGTTTGCACAATGAAGAGCAGAAGGAACTGCATGGGCTCGTGTTTTGAAGGGGACTGGTTGTTATTACATATCTGAGTGTGCTAGCATGTGTTTTTGTGTTTCTAAGACCAACAAATCTGAAGACGACAAGCAGGAAACGTGAGACAGGGATGTTAGGTTTCACTTAATCATCTCCTGATGCTAGTGTAAACACCAAATCTGATTTGAGGTAATTGGGTTTGTAGTCAGGGTAAATAATGTAAATGGAAACTACCTGCACCCTCAGCAACTTCTTTATTCTAACACCCGCCCCAAACCCCCCAAACCCCCCCCCATGTCTATTGACTTCTTTCTTTTTCTTTTAGGACACACTGTGGGGTCTGATAGCTGGCACCAAGACGTCATGTGTTTCACTTATTTTGGATTAATTAAATTAATTATTTTAATTTTCTATTTTCTTAGCCATGGATTGGCCATAGATTAGGCATTTCCAGCTCAGTCTTGAAAAGTTTTACGGTCCAGCATCTTGTCAGTCACATCTTTCTTTGCCCCACTCAACAGACTCTGTAATGTAGTCACACTGATTGCATTCTCCCACTAATTTAATCCTCCCCCCAAATGGATTCACGTCAAATCCATTTCAATGACCCTACACATACCCTCACCCACCTCACTTCCGTCCTCACAAAAACAGCAAACTTTGGACTGAAAGGGTTTATAAGCTTCAACCACCCCAAAGGCTCTGATCACATTACTGCTGCCTCAAAACCAAACCTACCTTCATCTAGATCTCATTAAACATCCACAGAACAGGCGGATTTCAGTGATCCACATCAAAATGAAACCCAAGGGATATCTTACTCACCAATTAAGATAATGCTCATACCCAAATATCAGTTTCACTTTACCAAATTGTTAATTTTACAACTGTAAATGTAATTAGTGTTGGTTTCAAAACCAGTGACAGCCACTGTGCAACAGTAATTTGTTCTAAATTAGCTGTCCACTCTCACTTAATCCATATGGCCAAACAGTAAGGTTGAAAAGACAAGACAACTTTGATGCAAACTGCTTCAGGAACTTCAAATCCCATGGTTCATTTCTAATCTGTGTGCTACAATGATCAATTGGGGCTCAGGTCATTCGAGTCAAAGGTTACTAACCGGACTTGTCAGGGATCACTGCTTCTTTAAGTTGAAAAGACAAACGAGACAAAACAAGCTTTTTTGCCCCCTGTGTCTGAAACTGAAAAACAAGCAAAGCAAGGTCTAATCAAACCACATCTCCACATCACTGCAAATAAATCTCTTTCATTATGACAAACGATCAAGATCCATTATTTGGAAGCTCATACACTCCTTGCTTTTTTCCATGTCTGAAATGAAATGATAAACAAAATGTTAAATTCTATAGTTTCCAAACAGAAAAAGTAGCCCCTTTTTGTGGATATGACATGTGTTTTCTGTATGTCCTTGCTCGTGTTTACATTTACACCCTTTTCTTATGTATTTTATGTCCACAATTGAAAAGCCTGATGTTGGAAATAACTTTCCAACCTTTATCAGCACTCTGTTTTCTACTTTTCAACTCTTTGTCTTTACTTTAACTGAAAGTCAGCTAAGTCTAAACACAGATACTAGGAGGTCTAAAAGCTCCCAATTTCTTCAGTCAAACTAGTTAAATGGACTTAAGGTAGAACAAACCAGTGCCTATTCAGTGACAAAGTACTGAATAGCAGTATAGTGGAAGCAAGGTACAGTTTTTTTTTTAATTAAAAGCGTAAATGTGTGGCATGTGTTAGTGTTTCGACCCCTACATAAAATTAAGTGCAAACAAACAGTACAAACAAACACGTTGTTGATAAGTTTAAAGCAGGGGTTGAACGACCAATGGAACACTATACAATCCATTATCTAAACATGGTAAGAGTATGGTAAAAATATAAAAAGACAGCCATTCAACTAAAGATGGTAGTGGCAGCATCATGCTTTGGGGATTCTTCCACTCAGGAAGGTAGGGAAAATGGTCAGACTTGATGGAAAGAGAAACGGAGCTAAATACAGGGCAACGCTGGAAGAAAACCTCAGCTGCTGGGAAAGACCTAAGACTGGGCCATAGGTTCACTCTCTAACAGGACAATGATCATAAACATACAGCCAGAGCTGCAATGCAGTGGTTTAGAAAGAAATCAAACCAAAGTCATTTGTTAGAATGGCCCAGTCAAAGTGTAGACCAAAACCTGTGGCTAAACCTCAAGACAGATGCTCATGAACAATCTCCATGCAATCCAAATGAACTTCAGCTATTTTACGAAGAAAAACCTACAAAGAAGAAACTTCAGCCTCTAGATGTGCAAAGCTGGTAGAGACACATCCCAAAAGACCTGCAGCTTTAACTACAAAGGGCTTACTCAGTAATGTTGAATACAAATGGGCCTCCACTTGGCCATAATGCAGTAGTTTGTGTTGGTTCTTCACATAAAAGCACAGTAAATATAGTGGTTGTAACATGAAAAAATTTAGAAAATTTCCAGGGGTACGAATATGTTGGCAAGACTCCTAGCTGGGGGAGTAATGGCATTAGTGATGGCTTGTGACTGAGCTGCTCGTTAATAAGTGAAGGCAGCTGACATAAATATCCCCATGTTATCAGTGTTTTTGTTGCAATCATTTAAACCACTTAGAGCATTAAGCTTTGCATGCTTCTGTATGCCCTGAGAAGCAGCAAATGAAGCTTAGTCAGTGACATGCAATTACCCAGTAGGCTGAGTACAAGTGAAAGAAGAATCATTGGTTATTTCTACTAGTGTCTGCAGTCCAATGCATTAATCAGTTTGTGAGATAAAGAAGTCTATATTTATTTCAGTTTATCCACTTGCCAAAATGCACCAACCAAAGTGTATTCCATTGTGCATACATGTTTGCTCATACTTGGTTCCAGGCCCTCTTAATGCCACAGGTAGCTTTGTGCTCAGTGGACTGTATGTCACTACACCTGTTCTCCCTGTAGGAAGGCACTGGCCATGTCCAGCTGGCAGAGTGGGGCAGGGACAGAGGATTGGACAGATTGGATGAGCAGCAGGACATGGGGACGAGCACAAGACACAGCTGAAGGTGATAGCAAAAACAGAGGGAAGAGAAAAAGTACAGAATGCTCAACAATGGGTATGGGGTAAGTTGATGGCATATTACACAGAAAGCTTAGGTTAGTTTCTGAGAAACAGCTGATAAACAATAGAAAACGCAGTGCTGTGAAAACAGGTTTGCCCCCTCACAGATTTCTTGTTTTTTGTGTGTTCCTCATGCCTAAATGTTTCAGATAAACAGACTTTTATTATTAGCCAAAGATATCCTGAGTAAATACAAAAGCACTTTTCAAATAACAATTCATTTATTAAGGCAAAAAAGCTCTTCCAACTAACCAGGCGGACACAGGTGGATTTACTGGTTTGCTTTGGATCATTGACCTGCTGCATAACCCAAATGTGCCTGGCATTGTCATTATTTTTCCTTCTGAGTTTTCTGGTAGAGAGCAGAATTTGTGGTCCCATCAATTACAACAAGTCGTTAAGGTCCTGAAGCAGCAATGCAGCCCCAGACCATTACACTGCCACCACCATGTTTGACTGTAGGTATGATGTTCTTTTTCAGAAATTCTGTTAGTTTCACACCAACTGTAAAATGACACACACCTTTTAATTAGTCCCATTTTTTTTTGTTAGTCCACATATCCAAAAGTCTTGAGTATCTTTGAGATGTTTCTTTTTGGTAAATGTAACACTGGCCTCCTTGTTCTTTTTTGTCAGCTGTGGTTTTTACCTTGGAACTCTTTAATGGATGCCACTTTTGCTCAGTCACTTTCTTTATTGTTAAATTTTGAACATTGAACTTAACTAAGACAAGTGAACCATACAGTGCTTTAAATGTTGTTGTGGCTTCTTCTGTGACGCCCTGAAGGAGTTATTAATGCAATCTTGAGGTCATTTTGGTAGGCAATGTAACTCTTTGCACACAGACAGATATCAATGATTTAGTTCATCTGTTTTTGGATTTTCTTTACATTGGGGCATGGTCAACTATATTATTGGTTCTGTGCTAAACTATAAATTTAGAATTTGTGGGTTACTAATATAAAGCCAGCCACATATGTTGTTAGTAAAAAGGAGTATAGACACTCATACTACTCTTTTATTAAAGTAGCATAATTTCATAGGGAAAACTTTAATTAAATCAAATACATCTTAATACATTTATTCAGTAAAAAAAAACAACTGCATGTTAGAAAATAATTATCCCAAAATCAAACGTGGTCCTTTTATAAATACCCCAAACGATCGCTCTAAAATAAATTTAACTGAAGTGAAAAATTAAAATGTATTTTTAAATTTATTTCCCGCTTATAAGTTGATCATCTTAATTTGTAATTTGTGACTTTCTGTTTCCATGGGGTATAAATTTGATGTGACATTTCTCTTTTTGCCATTTGCCACAAGGCTGGACGAGAACCCATATTTATCTCGCCACAAGGCACAATAAAGGGAACTGCAGAAAAGAGTGACATCTTGGGTTTACTAAGTCTCCATAACAACCACTAGACCCTATCTAGATGCTTACTGGTGGTTTGAGAATAATACCAGGAAAAATAATTTTCTGTTCCATCAGACTTTAACTGGATCCATATTCTGTTTTAGATCAGACTGAGATTCACCAATAAACACTTAATTTGGCATAAAGCTAATTATGAAAAGTATTTCTTTTAACACATGCGGAATTGAGCGACGGCACGAATGGTTTTATTTTTTTAATTTTTTTTACTTTATTGAGTAAATAGCAAGTACCGGTATATAACAAAGGAACAGTTGGAAAACAACACTTACATGAACAAAGAATCAGGGATGTTAAACAAAGACATTCTAAAATTCACATATATAAATTGTCATTTTGTTGGTAGTCTGATATTGATTTTATGTATAGGTCCACATCTCTGAGAAAATTAAGAAAGTGTAGAGGCAATAAATTCTTGGAACAAATGGTTCTGGGACAATCAGTGCAGTGACAAAGCTCACACTTTTCCTAAAGGTCTTTCCGTTTCTACTAAAATAATTTTAACACATTTCAGTTGTAACTGAGAGCATTTCAGTAGTGCGTGTGAAAGCAAATTCAGAATAATGTCCCTCATATCGTTCACTGGTTCAACACACACCTGAATCAAATGATGGTGAATTAGTACCTGCAGAACTTGGTTAATGGCATGATGACGAGGTGCTTTAAGCATTTGAATCAGCTGTGCTGAAGCAGAGACATCTAAACATGCAGGACACTGGCCGTTGAGGACTTGATTTCGACACCCGTCATCTGGAGAATTTGTGCAAAGATTACTCAAAGATCCCTCCTTCTATTTGCTCCAATCTCACGAAGTATTGTAGAACTCTAAGGGCCTGATCTTCAAAAGGTTTACGTGTACAAAACCGCATGCAAACCTGTGTGCGTCAGCAAAGCTGATCTACAAATGAGGTGGTAATCGGATTGCGTGTGCAATATCAGTGGAACTGCGGGCACAAACTTTTTAGCGTGTCTGCCTTTAGGAATATGAAAAACATATGATAATGACCCAAACGCGCAAATTCATGGGAGGAGGATATGCAAATGTCATCCCATACCACCCGCAATACGATTATCAAAGCCTGAAATGGTTTGCAGGCACAATTTTTGCGTATGGATTTAGCAGGTTTCAACTGCAGGTGCTAACTGGGACGCAAACATGTCTGCTGACACTTTGTCCAGAAGGAGTCATAGATAGAATGACATATGACAGGGAGAGACAATATTCTGTACATGTGCCAACAGATTTGGGTTGTCAAAAATAAAAATATTAAAAAAATATGATAATAGAGGATTCTATGTATGATTATCTAAGCTCTGATTGGGAGCCAACCACAATCAAAAACCAAGATATTTCTCATATGGTAAAACTCCTTGCAACACCATTCAACATCATTCCAGTGTAACATCGCTGTCAGATCATCTGCTGAGTGTGCACAAACCTGATCATGGCAAAATGCACACATAAGTGATCAAGCGCGCACAGCCTGTAATCGCACATCATGTAGAAGACCCATTGTGCTTTGATGTTGATAATATAATTAATAGGAAATAACCAAAAACATTATAAGGTAGATTAAATCATTCATTTGCAAACTGGATGCTAAAATCACTTCTTAGCAGGTGAAAAATCACCATATTAAGGCAGCTTTATTGACAGTAACGTTGTCATTGCAGAGCAATCAGGGCTGGATCAGTTTGATTACGTTGTTTAAATGTGAACATATGCCATGGGAGGGTTTTGTGTCACCAAAAAACTATTTAAACATGTGTATCATTAAAATAGTGGCAAAACCAACAAAACGAATTTGGTAAAATCATTGGAAAATAATTAATTTTTACGTACATAAATGTTTGATTTAACTTTGTGCAGGACAGTTTAGTGACGCAAAGCTAAAACATACAGATTGACAATCCCTGCATATTTCTGGCAACACAGCAGATAACCTGTTTCCTCTTGTTCCAGCCAGTATCACAAGCAATTCCCTCATTGAAATAGAACGGTCTGCATCTGCTTTGCACCTGTTATCCATGCACGCTCAATCTTTGAAAATCACACGCAACAAGCCCACTTATTGCACGTGCCATTTATTTATAGTACACGCAAATTAGCACCCGCTATTTGGGATCTTTGAAGATCAGGCCCTAAGTGCTGTCCTCCTGGGAAAAGGAGCCTAACAGCAGGGGTAGCAATGATTGTCCCATCTGAGGTTTTGTTAATTTTTCTAAACTTTTCAGTGTGAGGTTATGCTACTCCAATAAAAGATTAAATATTTTAAAGGTTTTTGAACATCTTTAACAACAAATATTGCTGAAACCTAAATCATTATAACATATTTTGATCCAACAACAACCTCAAAGGTTTGTTTTAAAGTAAACTGTCTTTCATACAATTCTTTCTTAATGCATTGACCTCCAGGAAAGCAGTCTCGGTATGAATGATGGTCCGAGATCATAACTTCATTTATCGAAGAGGCTGTTTCCTCTCTTTCACAGCACTAAAAGGGGAAACAAGGCAGGAAACAACCTGGATATGTCACCAGTCCATACCAGGGTCAACAAAGGGACACACAAGACAAACTATAATGCACACTCACACTTAATCAGTCATGAGTTTGGACTGTGAGAGCTAACTGGAGCACTCAGAGAAAGTATACATTGAGAGAACATACATACAAACTCCACAGAGTATAGCTGGGAATTCAAACCAGAGTTGGACACATTTAAGAGGAAGAAAAGGTTCTGACACATACATTTAACTTGTTTTTTTTGGGAAAAGATACATTTTGCAATTCAGTAAAGCAACAGAAACTCTATAAAAGTTATTTTTTTCCAAGACATAAAAAACTTAAATGCGTGATGCATTTTTATGTTGTACAGAGCAAAATGCGGTATTTATGCATAACTTAAATGTGGGAAAATAAAAATAAAAACATGCACCTGCCTTTGGAAAAGTTTTCACACCCTGTGACCTGTCTTTCACATCACAAACCTCAATGTATTTTATTGGGATTTTATGTCATAGACCAACACAAAGTAATACATTGTTGTGAAGCGGGAGGGAAATGGTCAATCAGTCAGTCATTTTCTTTACTGCTTCTTCCATAGTGGGTAATGGGGAAGCCGGTGCCTATCTTCAGCAGTCTATGGGGTACACCCTGGTCACCAGTCCATTGCAGGGTAACACAGACACACACAGGAAAAACAACCATGTGCAGACTCATTGCCTAAGGGCAATTTAGAGAAACCAATTAACCTAACAGTCATGTTTTTGGACTGTGGGAGGAAGCTGGAGTACCCTGAGAGAACCCACGCATGCACGGAGAGAACATCCAAACTCCATGCAGAAAGACCCCCGGCTGGGAGTCGAACCCAGGACCTCCTTGATGCAAGGCAACAGTGCTACCAACTGCCCCCTGTGCAGTTTTAAACATTTTATAACTAAAAATCTGAATAGTGTGCCATGTCTTTGTATTCATCCTCCTTGAGTCAGGACTTTATAGAACTACCTTTCGCCTCAGTTACAGCTTCAAGTCTATTGAAGTAATGCCTTAATTTTTTATTTGGATTTAGGTGAGGACTTTGACTAGGCCATTCTAACAAAGGAATGTGTATTGATATATACCACACCATAGTGGATTTGGCTGTATGTTAAGGGGTCTGCCAGAAGGCGAACCTCTGAATTTAGTCTCATCTGATCTGACATTCTTGTTTCACCACTTTGTGTTGGTCTGTTACATAGAGTGACAAAATATTATATAATTATATAATAATTATATATTATATAAAAAATTCAAAGGGTATGAAGAACTGCAAGGCACTCTGTTAGTCTGGATGGTCTGATGGGAGTTAAACCGCTTTTATTCATAATAAATTTGATGATGGAGATGGTTGCCACCATGAGAACATGATATAAATCTGTTTTTGCTTATGTATGAAATATGTGTCACCATTTTCTTCTTTCACTCACAGCCAGTTCAGTTTGCGCCACTGTAACTTCATCTCTTTCCTTTCCATCTCTTGGGCCCAGTTAGTTTGTGAATGTATGTACGTGAGAGTGTGTGTGTGAGGTTGTGCTTCAGCATCCCTCTCTTTGCTGCAGGCTGAAGTGATGGACAGGGGAATATAATGTCTTACTCTCCCTCCGTACGCAGTTGTTAGCTGAAATATTGTGACACTCTTGTAAATAGCAGACAAGTAGAGCCAGTACACAATACAGAACCAGAGATAATACACACTCTCACTTTCTCTTCCATGCAAAGGTGTATAAAGTGGACAAAGAACACTCTGTATGACTGTTTTTAATATATGCCTGAAAACAGTCAGATGCATGTCAGTGTGTGTTTGGCAGCCTCCTTATCTTTCATCATGTGTTAGCTCATTCAGTGGGGAACAGATGTAGGGCTTACTTTGCTGAGACAACACACACACACACCTCTGTCTGTACCCCATCGTCCTCATTAGAAGAGCAGTCTTTCAGTGTTGCTTTCTGGAGTGCCCCTCCATATCGTCCCAGCCTTGAGGGATTCTCTTTCCTGCTCCATCCTTCCCCCTTTTTTCCTTTCACCCTCTCTGTCAGGCTTCTCTACATACACCTACACACCACGATCGTGGTATCCTCTGACCCAGTCCACTGGGACTATGATGTGGCAGAGAATGGAAGGTAAGACAGGAAGAGAGTGAAGGCTGAAAGTGATAGTGTCTAAAAGAGAGATGTGGGCTGAGATGTGCTGAAAGTCTGGTGGAGAAGAGCAGGAAATGTAATAAAAGGAACTGCAAGACAGTTTAATTTGTGAAAAAGTGGAGAAATTTGAGAAAGAGGGGCTGAGAACCAAGGGGGTAAATATTTGAGAGGTGTAGGAGCAGACTGAGAGGAACTGAAGGAAAAAAAAATATCACAGCAGCAAAAAAATTCCAAGTACCTCAGAAAAGAAGTTTTGGGCACACACAGAGTTGAAATTGAGACAAATTCAGATCTGCCTTTAAACCAGCAGCTACACCCAAGGTAGTTCTTCTCTATGAATTTATGTATCAGGTTCTGCTCTCTCCTTTCAAGAAAAAAAGAGCTGTGAAATTTGACCATTTTAGACTTTTGGTATGAGTAATGCTGATTTCCTGCCATTGTAACATGTGACTACCTTAACAATATGACCACCTTAGATATAGACAAGCGTGAAAACTGTAATATGTGGACAGGTCAATTCTGGACTGGATTATTCTACATATGTTCTTTAAAACATAGTTTTAATTTAAAAAATCCTAGCCTTTGCCCCTTAAAAAAAGAAAATTACTTAAATCTGGTGTTGTGTTGTTAATCTGAATCAGAACATAAAATATATTATTTTATGTTAGGTTTGAACAGAACATGGCCATAAAAGGTTTCCAGGACATCCATCCGTACCCCAGAGGGATGGATGCTCATACCACGTGTCAGTCTGTCACGTAGGAGGTCCCATTATGTTTTCTACCGTCCACTTCAGGTGTGTTTAAACACATATTAAATATCTAAATATGTATATTTATATTTTATTTGAGAGACCTAAAAAAGGTTATGGATAATTGTGTAAGGAAAGTGATACATATCAATCTATCATCTGAAAACAGAACACGTATGGCACAACTGCAAACCTACTGAGACAAGGCCATCCACCCAAACTGACAGAAAGGGGAATGAGAGCATTAATCAGACAATTAGTCAAGAGCCCAGGGTAACTTTGGAGGAGCTGCAGAGATGCAGTTTAGATGGCATAATCTATCGACAAGAAAAACATTTGTTGTGCATTCCACAATGGCTCTTATGGAACATAAAATGTTGATATTGTTGAAAAATCTGAACTTTTTGAATGACAGGCAAGAGGAAAGCCACTGTCAAAAGAAAGCCATCAAAAGTTTTGTCTGCCACAGGCTATGCAGAAAACACAGCAAATGAATAGAAGAATCAATTTGAGATAAGCTCAAAACTGAACTTTAAATGTACGTGGGGCCAAAAAACAGACATTGCACATCACCGCGAACTCACCATCACAACTGTAGATCATAAGGGGTGGCAGCATCATGCTTCCTCCCACTTCATGGAACAAATAACCATAAATGTTAGGTTATAATGGATTGGAGACCTTTCCAGGGTGTACCTGGCCTCTCTCCCAATGACTGCTGAAGAAAGGTAAAAGAATAATTGTCTATACATTAATGATGGATGGATGGATGATTTATAATTAAAATAAAAAAAAAAATTGAAACTACCAATTAAATTTCATAAAGTACATTTTAAATGTCTGTACAGGGTGTACCACGCCTCTTGCCCGTAGACTGCTGGAGATAGACACCAGCTTCATTGTGACCCACTATGGAAGAAGCAGTATAGAAAATGACTGACTGACTGACATTTTAAATGTTTACACAACATTTTTAAAGATTTTTTTTCAGTTTTGTTATGCATTTAAATATTCTCCATATTCAGTCAGTCAGTCAGTCATTTTCTACCGCTTATTCCATAGTGGCTCCATATTGTAAATTTAAAACATTTCACCATTGGTCACACCACCAAATCATTGAATTCTGGTTTTCCAATTACTTCCATGGCTGCAGGTGTGGAGGTGTTTGGTGTGGAGAAACTTGACTGGCCTGCAGAGTCCTGACTTCAACCTTCTTGAACACCTTTGGGATAAATTAGAGTGGAGGCTGCAATTCTGGTTTTCTCATCTAACTATGAACACACTCCTAAACCTTGTGGAAGATGTGTACAGAATAGGTAGAGCTGCTATTGCTGGCACAGGGGGGTCCATCAACAAACTGGACCTCATAAATTAAGAATAGGATTTCATGAAAATTCATGTAAATGTAAAAGTAGACAGACAAAAATATATTTGGCAATACACTCGTACTCGTACTCGTACTCGTACTCGTACTCGTACTCGTCGTCTTCCGCTTATCCGGAACCGGGTCGCGGGGGCAGCAGACTCAGCAGAGACACCCAGACGTCCCTCTCCCCAGACACCTCCTCCAGCTCCTCCGGGGGGAGCCCAAGGCGTTCCCAGGCCAACCGAGACATAGTCCCTCCAGCGTGTCCTGGGCTGTCCCCTGGGCCTCCTCCCAGTGGGACGTGCCTGGAACACCTCCCATGGAAGGCGTCCTGGAGGCATCCGGTATAGATGCCCGAGTATAGATGCCCGAGCCCGAGCCACCTCAACTGGCTCCTCTCAATGTGGAGGAGCAGCGGCTCTACTCCGAGCCCCTCCCCGAATGGCCGCGCTCCTCACCCTATCTCTAAGGGAGTGCCCGGCCACCCTACGGAGGAAGCTCATTTCAGCCGCTTGTATCCGGGATCTCGTTCTTTCGGTCATGACCCAAAGTTCATGGCCATAGGTGAGGGTAGGAACGTAGACCGACCGGTAAATCGAGAGCTTCGCTTTTCGGCTCAGCTCTCTCTTCACCACAACGGACCGGCACAGCGCCTCCATTACTGCGGCAGCCGCACCGATCCGTCTGTTGATTTCCCGCTCCATTCTTCCCTCACTCGTGAACAAGACCCCGAGATACTTGAACTCCTCCACTTAAGGCAGGAACTCCCCTCCAACCTGAAGAGGACAAGCCACCCTTTTCCAGTCGAGTACCATGGCCTCTGACTTGGAGGAGCTGATCTTCATCCCAGCCGCCTCACACTCGGCTGCGAACCGCCCCAGCGCATGCTGTAGGTCTTGGCTAGAGGGGGCCAGCAGGACCACGTCATCTGCAAAAAGAAGAGACGAAATCCACTGGTCCCCAAACCAGACCCCCTCCGGGCCTTGGCTGTGTCTAGAAATCCTGTCAATAAAAGTTATGAACAGGACCGGTGACAAAGGGCAGCCCTGCCGGAGTCCAACATGCACCGGGAACAGGTCCGAATTAGTGCCGGCAATGTGGACCAAACTCCTGCTCCGCTCGTACAGGGACCGGATGGCCCCTAATAAAGGGCCTCCGATTCCATACTCCTGGAGCACCCTCCACAAGGCATCACGAGGGACACAGTTGAATGCCTTCTCCAGGTCCACAATACACGTGTGAACCGGTTGGGCAAACTCCCATGAGCCCTCGAGTACCCTGTAGAGGGTATAGAGCTGGTCCAGTGTTCCACGGCCGGGACGAAAACCACACTGCTCCTCCTGAAGCCGAGGTTCGACTATCGGCCGGACTCTCCTCTCCAATACCCTGGCGTAGGCCTTACCAGGGAGGCTGAGGAGTTGTCCATAAAGAACACGATGTTCAAGCATAAGGGTGTTCATCAGTGCACTTGGCACCAGGACACCTTAGGCAGGAGGTCAATGATCGACTTTGTTGTCGTATCATTGGACCTTCGGCCGCATGTTTTGGACACTCGGGTGAAGAGAGGGGCTGAGCTGTCCACTGATCACCACCTGGTGGTGAGTTGGATCCGCTGGAGGAGGAGAAAGCCGGACAGACTTGGCAGGCCCAAGCGCATAGTAAGGGTCTGCTGGGAACGCCTGGCGGAGCCCTCGGCCAGGGATGTATTCAACTCCCACCTCCGGGAGAGCTTTGACCAGATTCCGGGGGATGTTGGAGACATAGAGTCCTAGTGGACCATGTTCTCCACATCTATGGTCGATGCTGCTGCCCGTAGCTGCGGCCGTAAGGTCTGCGGTGCCTGTCGCGGCGGCAATCCCAGAACCCGGTGGTGGACACCGGCAGTAAGGGATGCTGTCAAGCTGAAGAAGGAGTCCTATCGGCTGTGGTTGGCTTGTGGGACTCTTGAGGCGGCTGACGGGTACCGTGAGGCCAAGCGTGCTGCGGCCCGAGCTGTGGCAGAGGCAAAAACTCGGGCCTGGGAGGAGTTCGGTGAGGCCATGGAGAAGGACTACCGGTCGGCCTCGAAGCGATTCTGGCAAACCGTCCGGCGCCTCAGGAGGGGGAAGCAGTGCTTCACCAACACTGTTTATAGTGGGGGTGGGAGGCTGCTGACCTCGACTGGGGACATTATCGGGCGGTGGAAGGAGTACTTCGAGGATCTCCTCAATCCTGCCATCACGCATTCCCTGGTGGAAACAGAGGCTGGGGACTCGGGGTTGGACTCTTTCATCACCCAGGCTGAAGTCACCGAGGTGGTTAAAAAGCTCCGCGGTGGCAAGGCTTCGGGGGTGGATGAGATCCGCCCTCAGTATCTCAAATCTCTGGATGTTGTGGGGCTGTCATGGTTGACACGCCTCTTCAACATTGCATGGCGGTCGGGGACAGTACCTCTGGACTGGCAGACCGGGGTAGTGGTCCCCCTTCATAAAAAGGGGGACCGGAGGGTGTGTTCCGACAAAAATATATTTGGCAATACAGTGTATGCTAAATATGCATATGTCTAATATGTAAAAAAAACACACAAGGTCGTCGTAACATGTCCTAATTTTTCACATTAAACATAACAGTGGCCCAATGTTGGAACCAGTGGTCACATAAGAGCATCCCCATATCACATTGAATCATTCACATACAAATTGTTGTTCTGGATGTTTATCCAGTTAAATCCAACCTGGAATATTCATTTCAACTGCCTAATTTGGAACTTAGCCTTTTTTCTGTTAGTCCATGTATTTATTATTCTAAACCAGGATTTCCTTTGTTTGCACCATTACCCTGACGCTGACACAGAGGAACCGCATTTTCCACATGTGTGTCTAGGCAGGAGATTTACTCCAAATGAATATCATTATAACATGATTCATCTACATAAGAGACTCCAGCACATACATTTATTAATTTGACGAAGTATTTTGCCTTGAGCAGACAAAATGCAAAAATAGAAATGAAAAACAAAAAGATTGTCAGAGTCCCTGGTTGGAGTCATCTGCAAAGCTGGCTAGAAGAACTCAGAAGAATTTCAGCAAGGTTTTGGTGTGTTGTTATGATATTTTACGTGTAGAATTTATTTTAAAAACATAATCTCTTAAAAACTAAACTTTAGGATGGAATGTGAAACTTCCCTAAGATTTCAGAAGATTTTAGAATCAGACGTTTTTTGTGTCCAATCTGACAATTCTCATCTAACATTATGACCATCCACTTAAAAAAAGAGGGAGATTGCTTTTGCCTTTAACATCCTTTGATGAATCAAAGAACGGTTTGAAATGTCTGGAAACCAGCAAGCTAGCGATAAAACTTTTGGGTACTGAAGGTTGGGGTGTTGGGGTTTTCATTAACTCCTTCACACACACAGGGCTGCACAACATCTTTAGTGCCCATGTTGCTGCTGCATTTCAAAGTACAGTATACAGAGAATTACCATTAAGGCCACAAGTATACATACCCCTGGCAGATTTTAGAACATTTTTCATCAAAATGAGAAGTTTGCTTTTGATCTAAACACTGCATGCTTAAAGATTATATATACCCTCCTCAATAATCAGTGGAACAATCTTTTTTTTTGTTTTACAGCAGTCAAACCCTTCTTATAGTTGCTGATCAGCTTTTGCAGGTTTATCTTTGTTGATGAGCTCCAAGTATTTAAGGTTGGAAGCCCTCTTTGCCATCACCCTAATCATTAGTTCTCTGCCTGCCATAGATTCTCTGTCAGATTTCAGTAATTACTCCTGAACACGTTAAAATTGCTTTCAGTCAAAAGAAAAATGTTGGTCGAAACAAAAGTATAACTAATTTGGAGCTCTTTTTACCTTCCAGTACTGGTCAGTGAGCATATTGTATTAAAGCAAAGCCTGTTTTTTCATGAACTTGGTTAATTTGGGTTGGATATCATTTAGGTCCTGACGTCTGACTTTAATGGAGCTTAGCATAAATGTCTACCAGCATTTGTTACTGGTTCACTGTATGCTTCAGTTTCTATAGTGAGTTCTCATAATGTTCTCTACTGCACTTGTCCTTCGAAAAGTTAATAATTGAGCAAATATTTTTAAAAACAGCTTTTCCTTTGGGTCATTGGTGGGTATTAACGCTACATCAAAGGTGCTTTCTTTATATTCACAATGCAAATTATTTATAGCATCCTTTGATACAGCTAAAGGCAGCACCACTACCAGCCGTTGCCCTTGTAACACAGTCTGAGAACCTTCCTCTAATGGGGTGTTTGCTTGGTTTTGGCTTCTTTACTGTGTTGTTAGGGTTATGCAGCTTTTGTGCTATATTTTAAGAAAGGGCTTTTGTAAGCCCTTTTGTTCTGGGTGGGTGGTTTGCTCTGCAAAAATAGTCAGATGATTGCTTAATACAATCTATCTGAATATTCAAATGTAGGTTTCTTCCAGATGAGCAGGCATTACTCCCTTGATCTATCAGTGATCACAATGGTAAGGCTATCTTGTGTAAGCTATGGCTATGTCTAATCCACAACTGCTCCCAAATGCAGCATTTGTATTCAGTTTCAATACATGGATGTTGTCTCATGTAATTTTATTGTGTAGCCTGTCACTTTCTTCCTTTCAGTTCCTTCCAAGTTTTTTTCAACTGATAATCTCAGAATAATGGGTTTCTGTATGACCTGGCAGGGACCGAGTCTGTGATATTTGGCGGTGTTTTATAACCCACATGGATGGTGAATAGACCAGACCCTAAACCAGATTTCGTCATAAGAAGTGGGGAAGGAACTGTGTAAGAGGTATGCTCATTTAAGACAAATAAAAACTGCTGCTTCGGGGCAGCACACACGCCCACACTGACACACACGCTACGATTCGGTCGCTCTGGTGTCTAAGCCCTACGTATGGTTTGCATTGGATCTGCTGCTGGCTTTTGTTAACAGAGCTAAACTGGTTGTATTTGTCTGAGTCCTATATTTCTCAGACTTCTGAATGAAAGGCAGGCTCTGTCTCCTCTGTTTCTTTCAGCCTCATTCTCCCTCTCTCTGTATGTGTAACTCTGTCTCCCTGTTGCCCTTTGACCTGCTTTACCGTGTGGCCTGTCACTAGCGTGTGCTCTTGTCATGGATGTTTAGGTAAGGGTGAGACGTGTGATCTCTGTAGACCAAGGTTATTTACATTCACTGTTCACTGCGGTAGACTTTAGGGAGGTTTGTTGAGGGCAAAGACTAAGTTTGTTTTTGTGTCCCCATCATGGTTTGGCTCTTCTGTGTCCAAGCAGGAATCTTGCTTGGACATGGACTAATTAGAATGCAAGTTGCCTTTACTCTTTTTGTGTGAATTCATTGTGCAAAGATCAGGGCTTTTTAGAATTGGGAGCAACTTTCTCAAATAAAACATAAAATACATTTTAGGAGGTAAACATTTTTGAATATCATGCAGACACAGGTTACTATTACTGCAATGTGTACTGCCTACTTTGATGCTAAATGATTTCTTGATTTAATAAAGTCAATCACGCAATTAGGATTCTGTCTGTTTACAGAGCAAAGCTGACCCGGCACATGCAGACAACCAGCTTCTCTATATGGTATTCCTGAAATGCCAAGACAGCACATGTGGAAAAACAAAATAATATAAAAATAAAACAATAAAAAATAAGAGGTGAGCATTGTTGTACTGTTTTCACAGTAACAAAAAGATGCCTTGAGATGTTCTTTTAATTCCTGAAAGCATTACAATGGTATTAAAGTAGTACAAAGGTTTGAAACTTATTTTTATCCCAAAAAATCCATCATAAATATAGTTCAAAGCAAATATTTACAGAAACTTTGTAAAGATATATTTATTTTCTAAATCTCTGACATTCATTTAGACTAATAACGTTGTGTTTTAGATAACTGAGGATTTTCAAAATAATTCTTATTTGCAGGTACCTGAATAATGAGAGAGATTTTATGTGAGATTTATTTTTTTTAGTTCTTCAAATTCAGAAGTTAAATGACATTTCCTTCGCATTTGACTTAGACTTTGGGTCAAATTTTGGGGAATTTTTTTACAAGCTTCACACAATAGTTTACTGGGGGTTTGGCCCATTCTTCCAGACCGAACTGGTGTAACTGGATTGGGGTTTTTAGGGAGTCTTGCTCATGGACAACTTTTCACATCTGTCCTAAAATTTTAAATGAGACTTATATCTGAATGATCACTCCAAAACACTAACTTTGTTGTCCTTAAGCCACTTTGTAACTAATTTGGCTTTATGCTTAGATTCACAGCCCATTTGGACGACCTAGTGGCACTCACGCTTTAACCTTCTAAATTATATCTTGAAATGTTGCTTTAATATTTTCACACAAAATCAAGACATATTACGCAATTTATTTTCTGATGTATATCTGTCCCTCCTGCAACAAAGGACCCCCACAGTATGATGCTGCCACCTCCATACTTCCAGTTGGTCACCATCTTGAATGATCTGATGGCTGAACATTCCTATGCTGGTTATACTTCATGTAATTGTTTGAACAGATTAATGTGGCACCATCAGGTGTTATAGTTTTGCAAACCGACTTGACCCACATGCAGAAAATGCTCAGGAGAAACAGGTACGTTAGAAATGAGTTTATTGAAAACAGGACTACAGGACGGTCTGGTACTTGGAGGGGTGGCTGAAAGAAGAAATGAAAACAGTAAGTTGGGGTAAACCAAGAATTGATTAATGAAAGATAATTTCCTTACTAGACTAGGAGAATGCACCGCCAGGAGGAGAGGGATTATGAACGACCAGGAAGAACACACAATACAGTGAGTACGAGAACTCTCCAGTGTAGGTGTGTTCAGTGTAGAATGGTGGTAGATTCCAGAGATGGGTCGTGGCTCCACGACATCAGGAAGTTGTACTCTTCTATGACCCAAAGTTGGGGAGCTCCACAATTATCTCCATATCTTTATTAATTTTTCCATAATGCCACACAAGGAAGCATTTTGTTTGAACTGTTGTCTTAAAAATAATTCACAGCTCCAATTAAATAAAATGTTATCAATTAATCGGTATCTAATATGCAATGACATCATCTGGGCTTTCCCTAATTGTCTACAGCCATATAAATATGTAAACTTTTGATTTAAAATAAATAAATAAATAAAAAGTCTTTCAATATTCTGGAACTAAGAGAATAGAAATAACTGACTTGAAACAGGAAACATTATGCTTGATTTATTGTCAGACAATTATTGTTTATACAGCGTATGTAAATATATGATGTAAACAAACATGACTGTTCAGCAAAAGACTCTGAGTTTGTTTTCTGTTTGTCTAAAACTTTCTAAACTTGTTTTAGTTTGGTTGGATAGTATAACTAACAGTTACATGAGACTTAGAAACTTCTTGCCTGTAGCAGCAAAATAATAAACCTAAGAGAATTTGTCCATAAAACACCAGAAAATAGTTAGATTGAGGTTTGGGGTTTGATTGGGCTATTCTGACAAATTGGTTGCTTTTATTTTTTGCCTATTTAGAGTAGAGTATGGTCCAGGGCATATTGTAGAGTTTTGTCCTTTGAATAACCTGCTGTTGAGGATGAGCTAAAGAAGGCCTTGTAGTCGACTATCTCACATTGAAAATAGGCAATTAGTGCAAATAGCCCCCAACCCCATGCTTGACAGTTGGCATTGGTTGTGTTGAAATGCCGTGTTTTGTTTTCACCAATCATGCTGCCACAGATTGTCTTTCACAACAACAGATTTTGTTTAGGACAGCCGATAACTGCAATGTGTGCAATCAGTTTAGGATCATTGCTGGTGTATTTGCATATTGGTGAAAGGCTGAAGCGTTTGCTTTTTACACAGGTGCTTCAGCACCTACAATCAGCAGAGATGCATCAAGCCAAATTTTGGGATCTCCGATATTTATAAAGCTATGACCTGTCAGTACAGATTTGAGCCAATTACGATCCGTTGTGCTGTGCTTAATCAGTTCTATATTAGCATCAGATGCAACATTGTGCGCCTGTGTGGAAGAGCAGTAGCTGTGAAACAGGGTGCTACTATTTTAAAACAGAGACAAAGTTATTACAGAGTTGATATTTTTACTGTCTTTGGCATCTTATATCAGCGATTTGTGTGGATAGTGCAGCTACTATTAATTTTACAACTGTCTCCAAATCCAATTCTTAAGACTCCCGCCTAGCTACTTTTAGATATATCCCTGTTACAACACACCTGGATCAAATTAATGGATAAATACTAGGCCTCTGGAATACTTGCAGACATGGTAAGATATACAACATGGTTTTGCAGACCCCTGATGTAGACCCTTACAGATTTCCAAAAGGTTGCTTACATTTCCAAATCCACCATGTTCTCTAATAGTCAACAGTGCAAGCTCAAAAGGAACACATAGGAACAACACAGTTCCTTGTTTTACCTAGCTCAGACTTCGTGGAATCTGCTGAAAGTCTCCCTCTCTCTTACTCCCTGAATAACCTCAAACATGTCTCTGTTCTGATTTCCTGACACCTAATTGATCCTGAAAATAGCAAATTATGAGTTGACTTCACTCAGTAACAGTATCAACACTTAAGAGTGTTGTTGTCTGTATGAACTGATGCTGCCAGTGTTTGTTGCGTTCTGTGATCAGAAAACAATTGGATTTTTCAACTGATTTTTCAGCTGACTAATTTAGCTATGTCCTGATAAAGACCAGATAAGTTTTAAAAATGTTTTACATGTTAAAGGCTAAAACATTTACTTGTGCACAAGAAATTAATTTTGTACTGATTATTTTTTCAATTCTTTGTGCCTAATTGTTTTAATTAATCAGCTTTTAAAAGGCACAGAGACACACAGTTATACAAACATGCACATCTTGTCCACATTAGGACAGTGACCCCTTGTCCCCAGTCACAGGAGGTGAGATCAGCAGACTGTGTGTGTGTGTGTGTGTGTGTGTGTGTGTGTGTATGTTTTGATGTGTTCACCTCGGTGTCTCTTTTCTCTGGAATATTAGGTTTCAGGCATCGCTGAGGTCTGCTAATTAATGTCACAACCTGCTAACCATGTCAGCACCAATCTACTATATACACACACACACTGTCTCTCTCAGGCACATTTTTACCTCCGAACACACCCACGAAGGCAAGTCACAGGCACACAGTACCACATCACACACTTCCACTTTCACCTGTCACAAATAATGCTCGGCTCTTGGCCGTGACATCTGTGTTTTCTTTTTTTCCTCCTTTCTTCTTGTCACTCTATTCAAATGATTACCTTCCTCTCTTCCAACATCTTTCTGTCTTTTATGCTGCTCTCTCCTCTGCCCTGTCCTTTTACACCTGACTTCCACAGCTAATCCTGTACCCTTTTCTTTCCCTCCATTGCCCTGCTCCAATGTCCTCCCTACACACTTTCCCTCTTATGGGCTGACTTTGAATGTCCTTACGCATGTTCATTTTCTTCCACATACAGCTTAACATAATACACATATTCCATTTAAATGTATTAAAATGTTTTATACCGGATACAAGCAGCCAAAATGTGCTTCCCCTGTAGGGTAGCTGGATTCAGCCTTAGATGTAGGGTGAAGAGCTCCGCTAATCTCCACTTCTCCACATGGAAAGAAATCAGCTGAGGTTGTTTGGGTATCCGATTAGGATGTCTCCTGGGTGCCTCCTTTTGGAGGCTTCCAGCCACCTCTCACTGAGAGGAGATCCTGGGGAAGACCCAGAATGAGCTGGAGGGTGTTGCTGGGGAGAGGTTTATCTAGGTTTCCCTCCTCGACCTGTTACCCAAGTGACCTGATCTCGGATAAGTTGATGGATCCATGGATGGAAGGATGGATGGATGAATGTTTCTCCAGCCACTGTCGATCCAATCGTGAATGGGATAAAGTTGCCATAACAAAAAATGAGATTTGAGAAGAAAAACTAAGGGCATATGCGAAAATGCCTCCTATTTACCTTGTTATTGTAGTACAGATTACAATATACTCTTAAGTGTTTCTAGAGATAATTTAAGTTTTACAAGTTTTAACAACTGTTAGTTTGAAAAAGTGTGTGTGTGCTTTTAGGTTTTACAGTCTTTCTACACTACAAATTCACTGTGTGCAGAACTAGTAGGCAAATGAGGACTTTTACCATATCATCAATTTTATGCATATTTCCCAACTCCAACCTGCAACAGGTGTATTTGTATAATTAGGGAGGGTGTGGTCTAGGGAGATCAACACCCTCTAAAGTGTGCAAATGAGATTTAACTGATTCTGAAAGTCAAAAATGGTTTAAAGACTTTCAGAGGGATGCAGCACTCATGAAGTTGCCAAGATATTGGTGCTTAATGACAGAACAATCAAACAGTTTGGTGCACATAGTCAACAGGGTCGCAAGAAAAATGTTGTGGAACAAAAACACAAAGATTTGAGGAGAACATGAAGCTACCAGCAACCAATTCTCCTCTAGTGCTGCAACATTCTAGAACTGCAACTTACACGGACAGTCTAGAAGTACAGGGCATTCCGAGTGCTCAAAGACATGGCAGAGGTAAATAAGGCTGAAACTCGACCACAACAACAAGACACATAAGCTGAAATGTCAAGATTGGACCAAACAATATCTTTAGACAGAGCTTCGCAACTTTGGGATGCCATATAATCCATACATATACATCACTGCTACAGAATTGTTGCATATGCGACAGGAACGTTTCAGCAATGCTGTAATAATAACATTATATGCTGTATATAGTATAATCTCTACACAATATATGTTATATAGTGTAGCATAACATGCTACACTTTGTAGATGTTCTGTCTGCGCTCCTAAAGATTCACTGACCTTGGCTGAATGCTTAAAGTGGTGCCAACTGACAGCAGTCTGACCCATGTTCTGATTTATTCAACTAACTATTATTTAATCATTTTTGGTCACTCATAGACTGTGTATAGAGCATCGCTCTTTGTTGCCCAGATGGTCAGGTTTTTATTAATAAAGAAAAAAAAAATGAGATGGTGATGTCACTGCAAAGTAACATCACCATTTTGTCTTGAAGCTGTAGAACATTGTAAGCTTCAAAATAGTGGCAGGACTTTATATTTTACAAACTCTCTGTACAAAATTAAATCAATTTAGACCCACATAACATGTTTTAAATAGGACAGCACATGTGGTAAGATAGGAGACAGTGTGACACCAGCATAGGGAATTAGTTCACATTCATAAAGTGTCAGCTTTTGCCTCAATGTCAAAGTTTCTGTTTTTTTAAAGGTAAATTCACAGTATGAAGCAGAGCTTGTTAGAATTTTGAGACATAAAACCAACTTGATTTTTGGGAATTAAAGTTCAAGTTAGAGCATCATGGCATGGCAAAGTACCTAACTGCCTTACCTACCGCCTTCCCAGGAAGTCCACTGCTGGTCCTTCCTGGTTTGTCACAACATTACTCACCTAGCAAGCTTAACCTCTGACCCCCTAGAATGCCACTTACCAAAACCTACCTGACCATCTGGTGCCTCAGCCATCCCTGGATCTCTATTTTTACTTCAGTCCTGGTAAGCCCCGACAATCAAATACTCACTATTCATCCACTTGCCTCCAAGCCACACTAAACTCACTCTGCCTTTCCTCCGATCAACCCCTGATTCACTGCTCAGATCACAGGCCATAACAATACATCTAAATACCACCTAGTCATGACTCTTATCTTTATAGTCACTGGCTCTCATTGTATTTCTGCTTCTTTGGGTCCAACTAAACTCTCAATGTGTGAAAAAAGACCTCCCACTCTTCACCCTAAATGTCCTAAGAACACAAGGTGGTGTTTACCCTCCATCTGCTGGCTTATTTTTCTAAGTTTTGCAGAGGGCAGGTCTCAATGTAAGGCTTCTAGAATTAGACAGAGTTGATTTGAATAAAATGTTTGCTAAAATTATTACAATATTACTCAAACCTTCTTTTAAAAAGGAAGCCCAGAATTGTTGTATTTTCAAATATGGATGTAAAAGTCCCAAAAATTGAAAACATATAACTATTTTAATACAGTATTGGTGCATAAACAGCAAGTTGTGTAATAAAATTTTTATTGTATTATTTTCAAATGTCATGCAATAAATTGCATCATTAACATTTAAAGTTGCTTATTGCACGTTACAATGTGAACTTGTGTTTAAGCACATCATTCCCTCCTACCAATGATCAATAGCTAGTCATTTGTCATGTCAGTCGGATAAGCTTCATAAAGCTCGGATTTTGTCTGTATGATTGCATGTCATGGAGTGTAAGTATGTTAAAGTGTGCTGTGCCTGTGTGAGAATGTTTGGCCCTTTCATTAGCCTAAATGATTGACATTGTCCTCTTACTTAAATTTCTCCCTCCCTCCTGCCCTTCCTTCCCTTATTGACCCTCCTGTCGTCAACCTGTCACTTAGACTTCCCTATGTCATCAAGAGGGCGACTTTATCTGGATGGGCAATCACCAACCTCTCATGTTTGTCAAGGCTTATCTGGGATACTGTACCTGCAGAGAGGGAACTAAGTGTTGTGTCTGTCTATCTGTGTGGGTTCTCTCATATTTCATTCTTTTAAAGGGCAAACCATCCTAACATAGTAAACAGGCGACATGAGATTACATTTTGCTCCTTACTTACAATTGAGTTATATAAATTTTTGTGCATCGTAAATAACATTTTAATGTAGTTACAAATTCAGATTTTGACACATTCTATAAATGTGACATCTGCAAAGATGGATCCTCTTTGGTCCTCAAAACCTTCTTTAAAATATTAAATTTGTGCAAAACCTTTACACAGTCAACTTTAAAAATAGCACATAATGAAAGGGTTGAGATCTGTAAATTAACAATGCCTGTTTCTTTTTCAAGACACAGACACCCATTATGAAAACAAACAAACTTGGTATTAAACCACACTACCAATTGTGACTACTGTAAACTATACCAGTTCACTCTATGGCTCATTAGTGGTCTGGCTGTCACCTAAATACATACAGAGATCTTTATATCAAAGTCTTTGTGGCTTTATCCATGGCTGTTGTGCCCGGACGTTTTACACACAGCAGTTTGTAAAGGGTTACCGAAAACTGCAATAGTTGAAGAAAACTTTTAACTCTAAATTTTCCAAACTGCAGACCTTGAATAAAAGTCAGATTCACTTCATTTTATAATTTAAAGTGCAGTTACCTTATAAATATAAATTTTCAATGTTTCCAACAGATTCTCAATTAAATATGGGTGCGCCATTTTAACACATGAATATTCTCTGATCTAAACCATTTTATTGCAGCTCTGGCTGTATGTTTTATTTTGTTTTTTATCAGGCTTGACCAGTATTTGTCTCCATATGTCTTTTCAGCTGCAGTGTAGCTGAAGAAGAGTATCCCAAAACTAGTTAGTTTCTCAACGCACACAGTAGGGGATTTTTTATGGTTTTTTTTTTGCAGCATAAGTGGCCTTTATGTTCTAATTTTTTCAACCGTACGCTGACAGGAAAGCGGTGGAGAGAGGGGGAAGACATACAGCAAAGGACTGGGAGCTGAACCTGCGACGGCTGCGTCAAAGACTGAAGCCACTGAATATGGGTCACGCGTTTTCTACCCCTGCCCCAATGCATACTTCGAATAATAAAGTCTAGATGTGTGTTTTAAATGTGCAATTTGTCTGAATAACTTTGCTCTTCTGAGCAGCACAATAAAAGATCCTGAGAGAAATGCCTACTGTAAAAAAACATCATTCCAAAAAGATCTGAGAAAAAAGCCTGCTGTGCTGGACGTACTTTAATGTATGACATGTTGCTCCAAACACGTGGTCAAAGTCAAAGAGAAGCCGTACAGTGAGTTTGTCCCTAAAACACAGGATTCCCACAGAGCGAACATGAGACTTTCTGTGCTCCTCATGTCAGAAAATGTCAGCTATGGGCCTTTGAGACGGGAGTTCTCATTTGAGTGTTTGACACCACGCCTGGGACTCCGTCAGTCCCTCCATCCCCTGTCTTTCTTGTTACATCGCTTTAATCTGGGGTTTAAGTCAGTGAAGAAGGGAGCGAGAAAAGAAATGGTAGGATATAAGTGGGAGGTTAAAATATATTACAAGGAGAAAGTGTAGTGTTGGAAGGAGGGAGAGGGAGAAAGGGAGAAGGAGAGGTAAGGCAGAGTGACAGATGGCCCTAAAGAAGACAGGGCTGCAGGGTTCAGTGCTGCAGTGGAGCCAGGCATATGACAGCTTTACTGAGTATGTGTACTCGCACAAACACAATGGTTTTTGTACGGTGGACTGTGTGTGTATGACAGTGTGTGTCCTGGCTAAAGCCTCAGTAGAAATGTGTGTGCGTGTTCTCGCACATGGTCGTGCTTTGGCCTGGTGCCAGTATTTACCTAGGACCTTTCAGTGTGTTTAAAGTAGCTGCAGGAACAGTTTCTCTGTTATCTTTCCATTCTTTTCCTCAGCTCCACTCATCCATCTCTCTTGTATATTGACTTAACAAACGATAACTCACAGTCTAAACCTTGTGTGTGTGTGTGTCGTTAGGTGTGAAATACATGCTTGCTTTTGTCATGATCTTACTAACATTGGGATAAAAGAGGATTTCTGATGCAATTGAATTTACCCCCATCACACTATTTCATTGTGATATAGACGGGATGGCTCAGGGTACCATTTTATTGTTTTTTCCCCGCTGTTTATTTAATGGAATTTGGGCAGAGGTATGTGTTTTACACATTGGAAGCTGTGGAGGAAAATTTGTCCATGACTCAGTTGGTATATAGCTTCTGATGGTTTCTCATGCACTCTGGACTGCATTTGATCATGTCTAGGTTAATTATAAAGTGCTTTAACCTGGGTTGCCGACTATGAAAAAACCAATACTAATATTGCTGACAACGGCATATCTGTCTTTTATCTGTCTTTCATTTTAATAGCATAGGAACATATGCTGCCTCAAGAAAACAAGGTACATGCACATTGAACTCTGTAGCATTAAAAACTTGATAACAATTTGATCTTTAAAACTTTTTTTAAATTCTGCAGCTTTCACATGCCATGTACACTGCACATGTGCATCACTGCTAAAAAATCTATGCATGCGCAACCCAGTGACCCGACAATAATATGCAACGCTATGCAAATGCTCTCTGTGTGTTCATGAAGATTCACTTGGCTCAGGTTGCTGGATTCTTGAAACTGAAAGTGAAACCGACAGCATGACCTACTTTCTGATTAAGTCAGCTAATATTTACCTGACTACTTGGGGGCACTCATAGAGAATTGATATTTAACTCCCAAATAGTCAGTTCATCCTTAAAAATGGAAAAAAAAAGATTTAAAGAGTGATCTTGCAGCAAAAGCGAACCATGTCTTGACACAGAGGTAAACTAAATTTTATACCCTTAACCCCAATATTTTTTAATGTTTGTTGTAACGTGTTTTTTAATACACCAGCATAAGTATAAATATAGGAAGCTGTGACAGCAGCTTAAATAATTAAACTGCATTTGTTGACATATGCCATTGCTTGCTCATTTTCTGACTGCTGCTTGTTTTCTAGAACATTACCTCAGATTTCCAGAAATAGGCATCTTAATGATTAACAAACAGTACAATAGAGCACATGTATAGTTAGATACACTTCATGTGTAAGTGTGCACTTTTCTGCTAACATTTCTGGGTGTGTATTTGCAGATGAACCCTGCTTGCTCTCCGCCAGTTCATGCTAATCCTCCCTCTCTTGCCACTGGTTACTTCAGTGCTTCCTTACTCCGGAGCACTGGCAGTGAGATGCAGAGCTGAGGTGAGAGGTCAGGTGGACCAGGTGTGCTGGAGCTGGCGCCGACCGGTCTGCCTGCTCCGCTACCTTTGTGTCTCCTTCTGTTATTCTGGCAGGACCTGAGCACATTTTGTTCTATTGTTCTTGCCATGAATTAGGTGTTATGCTATGCTGCTTTGCCCGGCTGCCGCAGTTTATAAAATGATTTGGAGCAGGCTTTGTTGGCAATTAGTGGCACTTTATGCGTCACAAACAACAAACTGCAGAAAGAGTAGAAAGAGAAAGAAAGAAGAGGTGGATTCACCTTCTAGTTATTACCTATTTTGCTGTTGGCGAGCTGTAACTAAAGGTTGTTATAAACCAACATAGAAAAAAGATTAAAGTAGCCTTGAAAATAAGTTGTAGATAAGACTGATCGGTTTTAGTAAACTGATGATACTGACCTTTTGCTTCTTCTAATTCAGCATCTTCTCTGTTAATCAGGCAGGTCTTTTTGAAGTCTGTACCATTTCAATGTGTACTTTGTAACCCTGTGAAAAAGCTGACTAATTGTCCCATTCGTGTCTTCATTCAGGCTGAATGTGAACTGAAAAGACAGTGACAAAAAGGTCAGCTGATTAACATGTTTTTTTGCTGAAAAAGAACAATGATGGCTGACCTGAAAAAAGGCAGAAATAAGATGTCCATTGACATCCAGTGTTTGGAGGGAGACACCTTTGATCATCACATCCTCCTCAACCACTTTCACAACAATATTGGACTCACTGCTACTGCTCTGAAATGGTTTTTATACTACCTTTCAGATAGAATTGAATATGTCTGGCTTGGCAATGCCAAGTCCTGATTAGCCCCTGTAACCTGTGGAGAACAAAGGGCAGAAGCAGCAACCATCGTGGATCAGCAAGTAGCACAGATCAGGAAGGCTCAAATACAGAATGAATTGAAAAGGATGAAGACTGGAAAGGCTGTTGGTCCTGATGATATACCTGTGGTGGTATGGAAATGTCTAGGAGCGACACCAGTAGAGTTTTTGACTAGGCTGTTCAATGAGATCTGGGAGAGTGAGAAGATGCCTGAGGAATGGAGGAGAAATGTCCTGGTACTATTTAAGAAAAAACAAGGAAAATGTGCAAAGTTGTGGCAACTACAGGGGAATAAAATTGATGAGGAAGCTAGACTGAGGTCAGAAGTGAGCATCAGTGAGCAGCAGTATGGTTTTATGCCAAGAAAAAGTACTACAGATGCAGAATTTGCTTTAAAGATGTTGACAGAGAAGTACAGAGAAGGTCAGAGATAGCTGCATTGTGTTTTTGTAGGTCTGTACAAAAGGCCTGTATGACCCCCTCTCTTTTCCAATGGTTGTGGTCAATCTGACAGAGAGAGGTATCCCAATCGTTGTGGTTTTTAGTATAACAATGGCCATCAGTGGGCTCTAGATGGACAAACTGTCTACTTTTAAGGCTAGGTTTAAAACTTTCCTTTTTGATAAAGCTTATAGTTAGAGTGGCTTAGGTTATCCTGAGCTATCTCTGTAGTTATGCTGCTATAGGCTTAGGCTGCTGGAGGACATAATGACCACTTTCGCCCTCTTCGCTGCTTTCTCACGCTGCTCTTCAGTTTTGTATTGTTTGCTGTTATCTCGGCTTTTGACTTTGTTCTCTCTCTTTTCTCTTCCTGGGAGCTACACCTGGCCTGGCTCTGTGTCTACCTGTGGCACCTTTCTGGAGAGGGTAATCCTCCAAGCTTCTGCTGGCGACAGCTTGGTGCTCACCCTCTACCGATGGTCCACATGGCCCTGTCTTTCAGT
The DNA here is from genome assembly GCA_036173005.1 of Crenichthys baileyi. Classification (NCBI taxonomy): domain Eukaryota; kingdom Metazoa; phylum Chordata; class Actinopteri; order Cyprinodontiformes; family Goodeidae; genus Crenichthys; species Crenichthys baileyi. The sequence continues at coordinate 480,026 of JAHHUM010002324.1, forward strand.
GTTTAGCTCTCTCCTGGACATGGCTACTGGCTGAGCTTCTACTGTGACTAACTCTCTGTGCTCTCTTCAGACTCTAGACTTGAAGGCTGGCTCAGAGTTTATCTGTTCTTTCTTTCTAGGTGAAACGACTGAAGGAGCTACATCCATTAACATTTACCTTTTCCTTCCCATAGAAAGTACTCCTGGATCAGTGCTTCTTTGTTCTCTTTGTGTCTCTGCTCTGTTCTCTCTAACCCCCAGTCGGTCGTGGCAGATGGCCGCTCACACTGAGCCTGGTTCTGCTGGAGGTTTCTTCCTGTTAAAAGGGAGTTTTTCCTCTCCACTGTTGCTACATGCATGCTCAGTATGAGGGATTGCTGCAAAGTCAACGCAAGTGAGTCTCCACTGTCTCTACATGTTCATCCGGGAGGAGTGAATGCTGCAAGTCACTGACTGGATGCAATCTTCTGGGTTTCCTTTCCTTAGATAGAAAAACTTTTTATCCAATTTGAATAAATAACAGAATCTGGCTGCACTGTTCAATGATTAAGATTAATTGGAATGTATGTACCTGACTTTTGTGAAGTGCCTTGAGACGACATGTGTTGTGAATTGGCACTATATAAATAAACTGAATTGAATTGAATTGAATAGGTCTAGAAAAAGGGGGAAAGAGAGACCCAATTGGAGCTGTGAGGTTACAGGGAATAGAGATAAAGAAGGTGGAGGTGCCTAGGGTCAACAGTCCAGAGCAACAGTGAGTGTGGAAAAGAGGTAAAAAAACGTGTCCAAGCAGGTTGGAACGGGTGGTGAAAAGTGTCAGGTGTCTTGTTTGACAAAAGAGTATCAGCGAGAATGAAGGGAAAGGTGTTCAAGACATAGTGGTGAAAGCATCAATTTTGTATGGTTTAGAGACAGTGGCAATCAGGAAGAGACATGAGGCAAAGCTGGAAGTAGCAGAAATGGAGATGTTGAGGTTCTCTTTGGGAGTGATGAGGATGGATAGGATCAGGAAGGAGTATATCAGAGGGACGACTCATGTTAGATGTGTTGGAGATAAAGACAGAGAGGCCAGATTGAGATAGTTTGGAGATGTAAAGAGGAGGTATAGTAAGTAAATTGGTAGAATGATGCTGAGGCTGGAACTGCCAGGCAGAAGGCCTAGAGGAAAACCAAAAATGGGATTTATGAAAATGATGGTAGTGGGTGTGAGAAAAAAGGTGCAGAACATTGGGTTAGATGGAGACAGATGACTCACTGTGGTGACCCCTAAAAGGGAAGAGCCAAAAGAAAAAGAAGAAGAACTTGTGGTGTCCCACAAGGGTCAGTCCTTGGGCCCGTTCATTTAGTACATGTTTCCTCTGAGCCAGTCAGCATGGGATCTCCTTCCATTGTTATGCTGATGACACTTAACTCTATCTGAGGACAGATCCAAATCCCCCTTCTTCTTCAGAATCTTATCAACATCATCACCAGTATAATTATCTTTACTGTCATCCACCATTCTCATCACCTACCTGAAGGAAATAAAGATGTGGGTGAGCCAAAACTTCCTCAAATTAAACAGTACCAAAACCAAACCCATATTCGTTGGCACCCCTCATCAGGTATGATAGGCTTCCATAACCACCATCTATTTTTCCGGTCAAGTCATTCCTCCTTCAATGACAGTGACAAACCTTGGTGTGAGATGGAAGCGTCACCTCTTATTTGATAAATACATCAATCATCTGTTTAAAATCAGTTTTCTTCCACCTTAAGAATATCTCCTAACTCCGTCCTTCTCTCAACCTCATGGATGCTGAAAACTGGTCTAAGCCTTTGTCTGCTTCAGGCTCAATTTCTGGAATGCCTTATTTATTGGGATTCTTGCAAGGAAAATTCAGAAGAATCAGAATCAGCTTTATTACATAGTTTGTACAGACAAACAACAAATTTGACTCTGGTACGCTTTGCTCTCAATAATAAAGAATATCTTTTTTTTAAATGTACATATAAACACAATTGACTTTACAACAGAATATAATGTGAGATCAGTCATGGATCAGTGGTGTTGTTCTGAACTGTCAAGTGTTCATCAGACAAAAACAGCCTGGGGAAGAAACTCTCTCTGTGGCGGCTGGTTTTAGCAGACAGCCCTCTGTAGCGCTGACCTGAAGGTAAAAGCCTAAACAGTTTCTGTGCGGGGTGTGTGGGGTCTGCAGATATTTTAGCTTACCGTGGTGTCATCTGCAAACTTCAGCAGTTTCACATGTCCGCTCAGGTGCAGTCATTTGTGTAGAGGGAGAAGAGGAGTGGGGAGAGAACTCACCCCTGGGGGGTGCCGGTGCTAATGGTTCTTCTGGGGAAGATGCTCCCAGCCTCACCTACTGCTGCCGATCCTGCTGCTGAGGTACATCCAGTACTGTGCGGCAAGAATCCATAAAAGTTCTCAGTGTGACACATTCCTCCAAATCTCTATAAACTACACTGGCTCCCTATTACTACGGAATCCATTTCAAAATTGCTTTCATCTCCCACCAGTGTATTTATGGCAATGCTACAGAATACCTTCATCAGCTCCCTTTGGTCACATATTCCCAACCTCCTCCTTCGACATGGCACTTCATTACGGACAAAGGGTGACTGGGCCTTCTATGCAGCTACCGCTCACCTTTGAACTCCCTCTCCAACCATCTGACAGCTCCACAGACACCTGCTCCTTTTGAAAAAGTCTTAAAGACTTTCTTTTTCAGGAAGCATTCCAGCTGATCCATGACCTTTTTAGTTTAGTTTATTTAAATGAAACGTGCTTAACAAATAAAATGCATTAATATTATTATTATTTATTAATAAAAACATGGTGTATTCTTTACCTACCAGTTTACAATTATGCACCACATGTGTTGGCCTATCATATAAACCCCCAGAAAAAAATACCTTGAAGTTTGGTGTTGTACAGTTCCACAATATGAAAAAGTTCAAGTGGTATGAATGATTTTATAAGGCACTGTACATTAGAGATCATCGTCTGCTATAATTTACCCAATAAAACAGTTTGTCAGTGTGTTGAGACAGTCTTCCAATCATGTGTGCATCTTCAATCTCTTTAAGTCTTCTTTTTCTTTTACCTTCTGTTGGAAAACCTTTTAATAGACAGACTCTGTTTCAGTGGCTTTTATTGTCATAACATCACAATTCAGTCTCTAGTTGAGGCAGGATGAGATTGGGAGTGCAGAAAGAGGCCAACGGTGGGGCTGAAGTTTCAAAAGTGAATCACATGAGATGCTGACTGTCACACATCATTGACTGGGAGTCAGAGGTGACTTTTAAAAGCATGCAGTGTGCAGTGGGTGATAGCTCAAACACATGCAGGACTTGCACACATTTATGAACACGCGTCCTCTGCTTTGAAGGTTATTTTTCAGGGCAGCAACTTTTACATGAACAGCATTTTTCTGCAGGGTCTAATGTCTTGTAATCTGCCACAAGTGTGGCAGATTACAGAAGGGTGCAAGGCGTCATGAGAGGCCAAGCCGAAAACTCTCATAAAGGCAGCCACTGGTTTTAACAAGTGCTGCAGAAACACTGGGGAAACCCAGTGAAAGGAAAGTTGATTTAGAGCTGGCTGGGATCAAGGGACTAGTTGTTGATGTATGACAGATTTTAAAGGGTTTAGACCAGGTCAGGAACTCTGGAAAGTAGAAGGATCAGGGTGGATGATGAAGAGACAGAAACAAAACTGTCATCCATTTCTGGTGCTGTTAAGGTAAGCGAGGAAAACTTAGAATGTGTGAGGCGTTTTTCTGTCACTTATTCATGAGCTTATTTTCCCCAAATGAACCTGTCATGGCCTGCTTCACCAAGCATGATGTGGCAGGTCAATAACAGCCATTATTTTCCTCAGTAAATACAGCATGCTGTAGCAAGAGTGAGTATGCTTAAAAATGTTTTTGTCTTTTTTACCTTCGGCAAAGCAGGAGGTGAACTGTTTGTACCAGTGCTAAGCTGAGGCTTATAATTGGTACACGAAGGTCTGAAACATTTTATTCTTTACCAAAGCTCATATGTGTAAATGTAATAAACAAGCTCACAGAAGAGAAAGTTATATATGTTTTATTCAATAAAAGTAAACAACACTTTTAGACAGGACTGAACCTAAAATTGTCTTTAAGGCAGCATTCAACTACCCGCTGGTAGAGCACAGCCTCCAGCATTACGTCCAACTTCAAAAGTTTAATATTGTGCAAACAAAAAAAAAGTGAAACAGAACTGGTCTTCACAAATCTATTTAGGTGAGGTATTGTTTTATTCACTACCTAAATCTGCATTCCAAACTTTCTGGTGATATGATGCCTTGTGGAAGTATTCATACTCCTTGAATCCCTTAACCTAGCAATTTGTGACATTATTACCACAAACCTACAACAAAAATTACAAATAAAACTTAGAAATGGGTTTGACACTTTCCACATCTGGAGTCTACTTTTTTATTCTTCTTTGCAAAATTGCCTAAACTCCCTAGCTGCTAGCTCCCTGGTTCCTGCTGACGAAAACCATCCATCACAGCATGATGCTTCCACCACTTCAACATGGAAAGGGTAAATCCAGGCTGATGTGCATTTGGTTGTTTGCAAGTTGCATAGTTGCATTTGCATTTATTCTGTAGCAGTGCTACGTATGTGTTGTATACATGACGTGTTAAAGCTGCAGTTTCCATGCTACAACAATTTTCAACTTATGATCGAGTTTTGAATACTACAGAGTTAAGCGAACATGTGCCTTGATTTCGTAAGACAGCGTGTCTTCCTACACTATTGCACCGGTGTCCATCCATGCTTCTTTCTGAATGTGACGAACGTGTCAAAGGACAATTTCTTCCACAGTTGTAGCAGACAAATAACGTTTTTTTATCTTTATCTTAAAGCAGTATTGGTTCTTTCATAAATGACAACCCAGCACGATCCCCTCCCCCAGCCAGGGCTGGACTGGCCTTCTGGCATAGATAAAATATGAATACATTTATTAATAATTAAATGCTAAAATAATGTATTAATTAATTAATAACTTAAATAATTATAAATAAAAAATAATTCCGAAAATAAAACTGTTAATAAATACATTTCATCCTCCATGTGTCTGGAACAGTAGATAAAACGTGGCCTATTTGTATATTTTCTTGAACTCTCTTCACTCTACTCGTCCCGCCCATCCGCTGCCCTCGCCAAGGTGATTAAATTTAGCCAAGCTGACCAGAGTTGTCGCAGAAGTTAATTTGTGTGAGGGGCACAGAGAAGGCAAGAGAAAAAAGGTTCAAAAGTCTAGAAGTGGATGCGGCAAAAAGTGCATGTTTGGCAACATGTGTGCACAGGTTGTTGGAGTGACACACACACCTGTATTACAAAGGAAGATGTAGCAATTAAGGTGAATTCAGAGGAGGAGGAGAGGGCAGACTTAAAAAACTAGGGCCAGATTGAGGAGGAGGTCATGTTAGCTACTTACAGCACGGTAAGATGTAGCTGAAAATGTTAGAACTAGCTGAAATTTTGTACAGATGAAATAATAGCATTGCTGCAACATTAAAGGCATTTGGTAAAATCAGTACTCAAGTACTGAGTAACTGTTTGTTCATAACATGTAATTTAATATTTAATATAGGGCACCAAGGTCCATGCAACCTTTTGTATCAGCATGTGTCAGAACAAAATAAGCAATTATCTCTCCGTTCACCTAAGGTTCACTTAAACTATACTGTAGTTTATAAAGTATAGTTTAAGTTTTCCTTTTCTTTTCCTTTTTCTCAATGCAAGTTTATTTTAATAACAAAATTCAATGAAAAGGCAATTCAAAGTGCTATACATAAATTAAACATAAACAAAAGATATAAAAAAAGTACATTGCAGTATCATATTAAAGGCAGGGAAAAAATAGTTGGACTACAGACTACAACCGATGCTGTTTCAGTAAAAAGTTTAAATAGTACAGTCAAAAGCAACTTTGAACAAATGGGTTTTATCCTTGATTTAAAGAACTCAGAGTTTCAGCACTTTTACTCTTCTGGGAATTTCAGTTCAGTTTATTTATATAGCGCCAACTCACAACATGTTGTCTCAAGGCACTTTACAAAGTCAACTCAATAGAATGAAAACAGACAGATATCAAGTTAAGTACATTTAATCCAGTTGTACATCCTTCTCCATTTTTGGTACTGGTTCTGGGGATGCAGAGAAGACCAGAACCAGAAGACATGAGTAGTCTAGGAGGTTGATACACTGACAGCAAATCTGCCATTTATAAACTGGCAGGCATAATATAAAGTCTATTCACTGAGATACAGGGTGCCAGTTTAAGGACTTTAAAACTGGGGTGATGTGCTCTACATTCTCTTTTTGTTTTTTCCTACTTTAATGTGCCACCATGTTATTCAACATGATATTTTGTCTCACTGTAGGTAATTTTTAACATTGTTACTCTCTACCATATAGGCTATTGTGCTTTATTTTAAATTTTGAACGCAACACAATGTTGGGACCCACAGCCATGAATTGCGACATGAAAGCTCCGGTACAGACTTTCTGGAACTTTCAAAATAAATTGCATTTAACCTACTTCCATCACATTTTGGGAAAGGGGGGTAACAGCGGACTTCCCATGATGCCACTGGCCGTATAAAACCCCCACCTTTCCAATGGTCCTTTCTCTACCATCCAGACTCCGCTCCAAGACTGGCCGTGGAGACAGCGTGCTAATGTCTCTTTGCTGGCAAACAGACATAAACTCTTCAACTGGATCCAAGGGTGTCATACGATCATCGATCATATGCACTGAGTTAAGTACGGATGAATTACTGTTCGTGTATCCGGTATTCGTTCATAAAAAGGGGTAAATTAAGGTACAAGTGTGGCTTGACTTTCTTTCTATGAGACCTGCAGAAGCAAACTGTGTTACAGAGAAGTCCCCAGTAGAAATCCTGTCTCTACGAAGCCGAGTGGAGCGGTTTTCCCAGTCTGAGAGGAGGACAACAGGAGCCGCATCACCGTGGTAACGTGCAGTTTGGTCGGCCCGACAGAGCGGCCGCCCAATCACTTCTCCGGAGGTTAGCTGGAAGCTAACCCTTTGTTCACAGAGCTTTCTTCAAACGTCGTCGTCGCACGGACAACTCCTCCTCAACACGTTTCAAACGAGGTTAGGGTTTGGGCAGAGAGATTTAGGGTGAAATGATCTGAACGTTTTCATTTTCTTAAGTTTGGTTTTGTTTGTGTTGAACTCAGCTATCTTGGTGCTTGCAGGCTATCTACAGCACACTTGCTCAGTTTTGTGTTCTGTGTTTGTGTGTTTTTAAAGTTAAAGTTACTTTACTTGAAGGGTGACTTAAACACAGAAGATTGATCATAATGCACCATCCGCACTTATGCATTTTAACCCTTTTATTGACGTATTTTAAAGGTGTGTGTTTGATTCTGGTGCTAAGCTGTCAGCTTCTTTTGTTAGCTTTAACTGCTAACAGCTAAGAACACGTGCTTGCTGCTAAAGAATATTTACCCAGAAAGGTGTTTAGTTTTCAATCCAGTAAATAATAGTCCCCTAAACATTATTTTACTAAACTTGATAACTAAGTAAACACCATTAAGCGCCATTTATCCAGAAAGATTTGAATCTTTTCCAAAATATTTCCTTAAATATTTTACCATTTCCTTTAATAATACTTCTTTAAATATTATTTTAATAAATAAAGGCAGCCAATCAGACACCGTTGAGAATTAGTCATCCAGAAGGTTGGTTTTATTCAGCAGATCATTCTTTAAAACATTATTTTATTAAAATAACATTTTATCTGATCTTGCATTGTGAATAGTTGTCTAAAGGTTTGCTGATTATTGCCTAAGTTGGTTCCAAGACTAACTTAACTTCACTTCCAGATTCTTCAAGATAATCCTTGGTTCTCAAACATAAACATTGCATGGTAATGTTGCATCACTCTCTTGGTCATGATTTTCAACCATCTTTGATCAGCTTGTTTATATTGTACATAGCCCATTAGTCTTCGTTATTCTTTAATTCTGCTTGGTAGTTTAGTTGGACTGTTTTAGCATAGTAAAGAGTTTGTTGATTGAAATATGTTTGACTTTGAATTGACTTATTTTTGTTAATAATTTCTTGTATTTTAAGAAATTGTGTGAATTCATTCCATGTGTGTGCAGATTTTGGCTGTTCAATAATGTCAGAGCTTGGTTCACACCTTTCTATTTTGTCCTAATACCATCGCCTTACTGGGCTGGTATTCACAGGACAACCTTTAACAGACCGAAATATTATTTTATAAAATATTAAAATATTAATATTAAATATTAAATAATATTTTCAGATTCATAGTCACAACAACAATATGTTCATATATCGTATGTCATGTGTCTTCGCATATCATATTACAAATCATGGTGGGCCACCATGATCAAAAATGCCAGGGCCATTTTTTTGGTTCCATTCCAGCCATGCCCCAGCTTCAAGTTTTAACAATTCTTTGAACTTAAAGTCATCCTATTGCATTCAAATTGCTTTTTGGTATATTCACAAATACAAACAGAATTCATTAATCTAAAAATGTTTAAAAGGATATGTAGGTCTTGCATGAAGCTTCATGCTTTTAGTAAAAAAAGGTTCTGGTTTAAAATAAAGCAAGTGGCCATAAAATGTAAATAAATGGACACGATACTGACTAGTTGAAAAATAATTTAAAATGTCTTTATTTTAGGTGGCAAGTTAAATAAATTTGAAAACTGAGCTCTTTTAAAGAATCTCTTTCTGTAAAAGTTACTGCAGTTCAGGTTTGACCAGTTAAAGCACTTTATAATCGTGCTCAAAACTCAGAAGCAATGAACCAACTTCGCTGTGGACGTATTTTCTTCCACACCTTACAATTTCTGAAAGACACAGTCATGCCCAAACCCCAGTGAATGAACATACAAAAAAACCCTCATATACACTCACTGTCAAAAATGACTAACCTCCCAGAAGGAATGGGCTGATTGGAGCATAAGTTGGCACACATGCATACTGGTGATGACTATTGAGCTCGATTGAATTTGCCAAAAGCTCCGGAGTCAGTCAATGAAGATCCAAATTTATTGAGCATGCTTGAAAGAGGTAGGCTGGTTGTATCATGAAAGCACCCTGCATGTGGGGTGTAACCTTTACAATATGGTGTGGGTTAACACAGAGTGTGTGGGATATTTTACTGCCACTGGCTCCAACACTGGGCCACTGTGCTATCTGAATGAGCTGTTGTTGTGGTAGCACCACATGAGATAGGAAATTCGTTCAAAATGGACAAAAAATGATTATTTTTGGCAGTTGAAAAATATGTACGTGACCCACAATCTTGTTCTCATAAAGAGAAAGGCAAAAAGATATTTTCTGACAATTAATTTCTCACGGTAATTACTATTCTTGTGAGGCATCTAGTTTAAGTGAAGACATTAAGGTTTGCTAATGAACATTTTATGGCATGCAAAATTTATTTTGGTGTAGGAAGTAATTTATCTGTTTCTTCTGGCAGGCTATGTCACCTGTTGGCATAAATGGGTAAATGCATTTCGCAAAAATACAAAGATCGGTTCATACGTATGTTGTCTTTTGACCTTAACACTTAAAGGTTAATGCTGAATTAAAATTAAAATTCTCTATGTTAAATTATTAGTTTTTATTTGGTCCTTTACTCAGTTAATACCTGTTAACCTTGCTAAGACTGTCTACTCATTCACAGTACAGTAAAGTGTTTGGACAGTTTTTTTCTCCTCACTCGGTGTCAGAAGATTTTTAAGATAATTTTTAACCATGTTCTTAATCTATATTTAAAACCTTTGCTAAATAGAACAGGAAGTGCTTTTTTTTGATAGATAGGACTTGGCTATCATAACAAAGCTAGTTTATCAATGTGAGAACAGGTTGCAAGTACGATATTTTGTTCTGAAGTGACCAAAAGTAATTTATTGTAGCCTTCAGTTGGAGAGGCATAGGCATGATGGTTATAATGAAGTTACAGTTTATATGAACAGATGGGTTAGGAAAAACTGCTAACCCATATTATGCAAATTTCACTGGCATCGTTTCACAGGATATAATAAGCAAGCAATGCCACACTTGTCAGAACTACTGTCTGTACACATTACATACTGGCTTGCTTTCATTCCTGATTGCAGGAGACAAAGATTGTCAATGAGACCCAGAGACAAAAAAGTATCAAGTCTTTAAAATGTTAGTCTTAGTCAATTCTGGTTGTTATTTTGGCATAGCTGCAGCTTTGGTCTCAGTCTGAAATTCGAGTCCCCATCTTCAGAGCCAGAGGACTGGTTGAACAAACAAAACAAAAAAAATCATTGAGAGGTTGAAGAACTGGTTTAGTTTTAGGTGGAAAACTCATTGTTCCTCCTGACATTTAGCTATCAATGGGACTAATGTTATGTGCATAGATTTCCCAAGGCTGATGAGAAGTGTGACGCTAACACAAGTCATGTGATAGTCATTAAAATTTCAACAGAATAAAAAGGAAATTGTTTAATTCCCAATTTCTCTGTGGTATCGCCTTAATGGTTTCATTTATTACCATGAATAAAAATGTTTATGATTTCAAACTTTGTATCAACTTTGTATCATTAATCCAAATAATCTCTGCAGAAAATTTGGTTTCAAATGGAGGCATATGAAACCAAATCATATTGATTTTGCATGGGAACACCTCTACACTTGTGCACACACACCCATACACACACCTCTTAACAGCCCCCTGAAGACATCAACTTTTCCCCTCCTCCTTATCAGCGCAGACTATCAGCACCTACTGTATTGTTGTGAATGGGCAACCTGTTCCAGACCTAATAGGCTGCCTAAGTGATTTTGTCTTTGTCCTTTTGTGTCCTTGCCTTTCAATCAGCCTTCGCTGATTGCAATCTAGTCAACCAGGTGAGTGGATTCGTCAGGAGAGTGGCAATTGGCTGCCGAGATGGGCCAGATCCTTTATCTCACTGGGACTTCCTGGATTAATTGAGATAGGTTAAGTGGAACAGCAGAGCGAAACGTAACATGGAGCTGAGGATTGCAGGGTAGGAGGATGGTGCTGACATGGCAATGTTTATTCTGTGTGAGGGAAACAAATGTCCTGTTTTAGCATCTTTCAAAAACAGCGCTTGGAAAGAGATTTTACTGTAAAAGATGGATTGGTTTATAGTTATTGAGTCAAAATAAACTGATTGGTAAGATGTTAGGTAAGCCATGCTGTTTTTCCTTTTAAATTGTTTGTGAAATAATTCTGAGATTCATGTAATTGATGGTTATATTGCTGTGACCATGGATCAAAAGAAAATTAAACAGTTCTCTCTTTCTACAGCTACGTGTGGTTGTTCTGAGTTAACATTAGCAAAGGAGAAGGAGGATTTAAAAGCGTAATTTTCAGGATTTCTTTCAGGTACATTGTTTTAGTAATACCATAATCCAGCTCAAAAAGGATGAAAGTGGATCGAATCTCAGTCAGCCTTAACCTAATATAATTAGACTATCTCTAATTGAGTCAATGTCCTGGGCTCTATACTTAGAGCCCAGGACATAACCTCTGGCAGTATAATGACGCTTGGTGCCTGGGTTTCCTGTGATCAACAATGTGATGAAAGACTAATGTCCCTAAAAACAAATCTCACTTCCCTAAATTCCAAAGTAATTGCTGTTTTAACCACCAATTTTGACTCAAACCCTGCTGTAGGTCGTTGCACTGCTAATGTATTCATAAACCTTGAACTTTTTCACATTAGGTCAGGGAACAATCACAAACTTCTTTGTGTTTATGTGGATTTTATGTACCAGATTAACACAAAACAAGGCAAAATCCTATAATGAAAGACAAATAATACATGGTTTTCAAAATGAAAAAAAGCCAAAATTTTCAGCATTCTTTACTCTAAGAACACTAAATAAAGTCCTGTACGAACAATTGCTTTCAGAAGTCATGAAATTACTAGACAGAGCACAACTGTGTGTAATTTAATTAATAAATATCGCTGTTCTTTGATAGTCACAGCATGACCGGCCTGTTGAAGATGAGTAATTTTCAGCCTGTACTTTGACTAGACCAATCTTAAACATGTCTTTAGTTTTAGGCCATTCAGAAGTGGACTCACTGTTGTGTTTCGCATTCGTGGATTAAGACCAAAATTTAACTGTTGTTTTTCTTTTATGCTTGCCGTGAGCAGAGTTTTCAGAGCACACGGTCCTGTTTTACTGGTACTTTGTGTCAGACATGAAGTGCTCTACAGCCACAAATGACAGTAAGTGGTACTGTACAGCAGCTACTCCAGATGGAAAACTCGATCTGGAAACATTATCTACATTCACTGCTTTTAAACAAGTACCATGCATCCTAAAGAGGGTTGAAGTTGAGACTTGTGTTAATGTCCTTAGGACTGACTTAACCATTTTCTTTTTCAATGTTCGCTTTCTTTCTAAACAGCCCAGGAAATCCATCTATTTTGAATCACAACCATGGCTTTTGGTTTGACCCAGTTTTCAGTTTCTGGAGTTTTCCCGGCACTGCGGTGTGCTGTAAAATCTGTGGCTCTGGCCAACCTCAGCGGACACTTTTTCATGCCACTGACATACAGCTGACCATGCTCATAGCCAATCAGTAAACAGTGGTCTGTTCACGTCACATTTCGGCCCTGCTCAGCCCTGATGGGACCTGCTGATGAGCAGTTGTCAAGAAAGCCCGTATTGGGCCACGAAATCCAGTAATGGAAACGGTCACAAAACGGGTTGAATGGAGTGAAGCCTGCCAAATTAGAGCACATTGAAAAGGGGCGATACTGATATCTGGACCAATAATCAACATGTACAAAACATATATTAAGCTCAATTTTCATCCCTTGTTATAAATCCCTTCAGCTTTATTTGTTCCCCATCTCTGGCAGCAAATTCAATTTTAACACAGAACATTTTGCTCTATTTCCTCATGCAGATTGTTGATGTTCCAGGGTGATGGGCAGAGGAGGCCTGAGCACAGAGGAGTCATCCAAATGTATAATAAGGCATGACATGCACATGTTATTTTTGTTTGTGAAGATGCCTTTTGTGAGAGGTTAAATCCACTGCTCTCTAATGATGCTTTCATGTCGCCTGTCACTTTATCTCGCTGCTCGTCTCTGCCTTCATCTGGCTCTTCTCTAATAAAGAGAATGGGCCAATATGCATCAGACATCAAACGACATCAAAGCCCGCATACTGCTTATGTCCGATGCTTTCTCTCCTTCAAGTTCACTCTCTCGCCATCTGCAGAAACTACCTGTCTGCAGATGGCGTTTGATGTGTGGCCAACAGTGTTAGCGTGGATCTATACACTATGACACTGTCCATGTTTAATAGGGTAATCAGTATACAAGTCACCATTGTAAGGTGTATTTTCTATGCTTACACTGTACTTCTGTATATATTTCTGTATCTTTAAACCAATTATTTAAGTCTCAATAGATGTTCATAAACATAAGGCATGAGAAAGGCATGACTAGTTAACTTACATTCTTGATACTTTTTCTTAAGGTGTTTTTTCTGTGGTATCACTTTTTCTCTGTGGTATGATTTCTACAAGCAATCAGAGTATCTGCTGTGGACCAGTCCACATTTGGGCAGCTCTGTTGCTGTTTCCTGCTCCAACTCAAAATCATATGGTGCAAAGTAAGAATCAAATTACTCATGAGTTAACCAACAAATGCATTCTTTATGCCACAGCCAGTTCTGCTTTGAGATGTCATACTAAGTTGAGATATTGTCTCTGTCAGCTATGGATGCCATGGGGGTATACACATATCAGCAATAATAGGCTACAGCCAGAGTTTTCAACTAGGCAAAATTAGTTATTAGATCTTTGCAAATTTGGTTTTGTATACGGGAGCTTATGTAAATTTATTATGTTGGACAAACAAGCCAAAAAGTGACCAAGATAGTGGATCAATAGAAAAGTGCTGCTCAATAATTTCATGTGGCAATAACCAGGACACAGTTAAAGCTAAAGCCAGAATCAACTGTACCGACAAAGGTAACCTACCTACAGTAGGGAGAACAAGTGTTTGATACACTGCCGATTTTGCAGGTTTCCCACCTGCAAAGCATGTAAAAGTCTTTAATTTTTATCATAGTTACTCTTCAACTGTGAGTGACGGAATCTAAAACAAAACTCCAGAAAATCACATTGTGTGATTTGTAAGTAATTAATTAGCATTTTAGTGCATGGCATAAGTATTTGATCACCTACCAACCAGTAAGAATCTCGTCTCTCACACGCCTGTTAGTTCCCCTTTAAGAACCCTTCCTGTAAGGTAATTCAGCAGCATCTCCATCAGCATATTTAAGTCTGTACTTTGACTAGGCCAATATTAAACATGCCTTTTGTTTTAGGCCATTCAGAAGTGGATTTACTGTTGTGCTTCTGAGTATTATTTTGCTGCATGTCCCAATTGTGTTCGAAGGCTACAAAAATGATCCTTCACAAGAGGAAAATTCATGGTTTTGTCAGTTAAGGCATGTTATTCAAATCCTGAAGCAGTGAAACAGCCCCAGACCATCAGGCCACCACCATATTGAATCATTATCACAATTTGTCGCTTTTGAAGATCTGTTAGCTTACTTCATGTTGTTATACAGGTTCTATTTAATTGATTTCTTTATCCTGCAGTTTGAGCACTAATTGGGCATGAGTGTGACTCGTGAAATTGAACTCAGCTTTCTAAAAAATGTATCTAATGTCTAATGGGTCTAAGTTAAATGATGATTTTACAAGGGGACAATTACTTTTTCACATTTCGTCAGGTCCGTTTAGATAGCTGTTTTTCAATTAATGGAGTAAATTATTGTTTAAGGGGCTAAGACCAGCTAAGACACACTTCAATAAATTCCCTCTGTCACTACAAAATAATCTACTGGGTCCTTCCTGGCAGCATAATTATTCTTCACAAACACATTTACATTATCTTTTTCTTCCTTTAAACCACTAAGCCATATGTCTTACACATCTTATAAGTCTATAAAAACACATAGATTTACAGTAAATGGTCACAAAGCTTTAAATATATTTTTGCCATATCTCCAGCCCTACTCAATAACCTGTTGGTTTGTGTTTTGGATTAGTACAGATTTTTTCTAATAAAGCTAGGTACCACCAGCAGGTTTTTATAAATTTTAGCCCTATCACCAGGCCACCACATAGCACTGTTCCTCTGACACACTATCCACTTCTAATAAACAGAAATTTGGGCTAATTCTTACTTATTCAACAAAGATGCCCGTTAGTGTCATGTTCAAGGTTCACCTCTGGAACCAAAATGCATGAACACAACAAAGAATAGAAGGCTTATAATAGAAGGATTAAGAAAAGGTTGTCCTCTGTCAATGGTCATCTCATGAGTGATGGAGAACCCTCTAGAGTTGATGTAGGCATGGGCTACTTACCAATATCAGGGTATTTCAAGGTTACTGCGACAATGTTCTATCATACTGATCCTGTGGTTTTAAGTCCTTTATATGCAAGGGAAATCAGTTTTCTCTGCCCCTACCCTACCTGTTGCTGTTCATTGCCAGCTAGCTTGAAAAGGGAATCTACACTTTTTATGAAGTGCCTTCCAGTTACTCTTATAAAGCACGGTAACACTCTTTTAAAACTACAGCCGGCAAGCGGCAAGAGCCACTGCCTACAGTCTCTACCTAAACCTAAGCAGTAATCAAGTTAATATCAGCTTGTTAGACTTTTTACCCTATAAAGAACAGAACAGTAAAAATCGAGTGATTATTTGAGCTTTTGGCCTAACCCTAACCCTAATTCTATACATTAAAATCAAAATTAAGATAAGTATTATATTTAACAATCTCATCAGTCTAATATTCAATATGTTATATTATTTTAGCAGCAGTAGGAATAAATGCTTTTCAGTTTTAAATGAAAGCTATGAGATGACACTACACATTTTTGTTAGAATTTTTGTTTGTAAATACTGTCAAATTAGTGTATTTTTCATGTTAGTTGTCATATTGTGAGAATCTCATACATAGTGTAAGGTTCTAACAAGCTTAAAGATCCGGAGTGGTGACTTCCAAGCTCTTGGATCCAGGCACAAGGTGACAAGGAGAAAGGAAAAAGCCACTAGGATGGCAAGATTATTACAATGTTTAGGGAACAACCTAAAGATTAGATTAAAGTCTTGCTGGTCTTCTTGCACTTTGGTGTTGATGGCTACCGGTGCGTTTAGAGGGCCACGGGAAACGCCCCGCCCACAGAGAACACAAACAGTACATGATGGGATGGGGAGAATAATAGGAAAGGCACATGGAGAAAGCAGACAACCTCCATGCAACCAGGGTCGTCCGTAAACAGATTTGTTCAAATATCAATGGTCCTGACCATCCAGTGAGTTTTTTAGGTGTTTTGTGGAATTTGTCAGTGTCAAGGTTGCTCTCAGGAGTATAGCTTTGACAAGGACAAGTGTGCACATTCATGGCTAAGATGAAGTGAGATGTCCTGCCCTCCTCCAATGGCCTTCAACTGAATGTTTAAATCAATAAATCCCTCTCCTTCTTTTTGCTCTCCCTTTTCTCCTTTATTTCGATCATATTGTAACCCCTTTAACACCAGTTTCTTTCGACAGTTTGTCACTGTCCTGCGTGTTCTCAGTTTCCTTGTTTCTCCTTGCAAATTTCCCGTATATTCTCTCCCATGACACTTTTGCTCATCATCCTGTATTTAAGCACCACAGTCCCTATTTGTCTGTTTACTTTGTACATTATCTGAAAAACTGTCCCCACACAGCAATGATTTATGAGCACTTGTACAGCAGGTACGTTTGCGTAGCATTACCTATCAAGTAGAAATCCTACTTCTAAGACTCTCATGTCCTTAAGGACTTTTAACAGAGCCCATCAGTCACATCCAATGACCTGCTTTTACAGTCATCCACCATTCACAGATGATTCTCCACCCATGTGCCAAAATGTCTTGCAAATTCAGAAACATGACTGATTTAGGACACCTAGATGTTGTGTGTTTGTGTGTGTCTGGTGTAATAGAAATACATTCCTCTACAAAAGGAGTAATACATTTTCAAATCACACTGACAAACTAAAATACATTTAAAGGCAATTATGTGTTGTAAATCAACACATAGTAGAGCATAACTGTGAAGTGGAATTGAAATTGAAAACATTTGTTTAAATCTTTTTCTACAAATAACAGTCTGAAAAATGTGATGTCTATTTTAATCAGCCTCCCTTATTCTGATACCCCTAAAGCAAGTGTAATCATCTCCTTTAGAAAGTATCCTATGTGTTACCGTCTAAGTATAAATCCAGCTGTTCTGTGAAGGCCTCAGAGGTTTGTTAGATAACATTACTGTACAACCAGCAGCAAAAACCTTGCTCTTGGTCAGAGCTTCACTTTCTAGCTGGGCCACTGCCCCAACAATTCAAAAAGAGCTGCAATGGAATGGTTTAGATCAAAAAAAATTTTTTGTTATAATGTCCCAGTCAAAATCCAGACCTAAATCCAGAAGGGAACCTGTAGCAAAACCTCAAAATTAACTTTCACAGTTGCTTATCATCTAATTCGGGAAAAATCTTAAAAGAATGGACAAACATCTTATTATCTGCATGTGCAACACTGTTAAAGACAAACCCCAAAAAATATACCACTGTGAATGAAGTGAAATGTGGTACAGACTCAAGTGGACTACATACACAGCCCATGTTTTTGGGAATTTTATTTGTAAAACCTGTTGAAAACCATGTATTTTCCTTTAATTATCCTTCCAAGTCATAAGTACTTACTACTGATGCTTTACATATAGCCTCATAGCACATTTAGCAGTATGCTGATATAAGACCAGCAGCATTCACAGACTGCTTGAAAAACTGTTAGACTTTCATAAATATCAGGTTCCAAAACTGTATTGGGCTTGCTTTTTACATGTCCAAAGGCGGTCTATTATGTCAAGATGTCTTCTTTCAATAATGCTCTCCTTGTGTTTGGAATTGTTCACCCAGACTCATCTATATGCTTTCCTGATGCAGATTCTGATAGCTGTTTATATTTTGTTGGATTTAGTCAGACTATCAAAACTCCGAAAAAAACATCTCATCTGCTCTTAAAAAGCAACATCATTATGTTTCCAAATGCACTGAAACCAATAACTGAGATAATCCACTTTGTGTTTTAATACTTATCAGACATGGCCTTCATATGTACATATGACTTCAACTGTGTATGCACAAGTACTAAAACATGTGGATGCAAACTTATAGAGAGACTGCAGAAGAGTATCACTATCCATCCAGGTACTAAGTCATTTAAAAAAAACACACAGTCCCCTTTCATACTTCATTAAAATCAGTGATATGTATGCTATTAATGCTATATTTAATGTTAAATAGTATTACATGGTCTGTGTTAGTATTGCGTATTACTATTGTGTCCCACTTAACTCTCTTATCTGGAAGCTGTAGCATCTTTTTTTGTCTTGACAGCAACATATATTTTCTTCCATCAGGAGTTTCTGCCGGACAGTTTCTAAAGATCTAGCAGACTCGAAACACACAGCTGCTGTATTAAATAAACTTACTACATACTACTGCTGACAACATTTCCACAAGAAGCCGTTTGCTGAAGTACTAGGCTAAAGTTAGCATGTTTCCTCTCTGTTTTTATATGACTTGTTAATCACGCTTAACATAAGTGATTCCATTTATTCAAGTATGGACAAAACTCCCAGAAAAAAGATGTTCTTCTTCTTTACACATTTGGTGCTTTGTGTAATACATTCAGTAAATCCGCTTTTCCATTGTGACAGTACAAGGCGTGCCAAGGTGCAGGTTTGTCTGATTTAGGGTAACACGCTAAGGTGTTACCCCAAATCAGGTACTCGACCTGTAAAAAGGATGACAGTGTGTTATTGTGTATATGCTTTTAAATGTTGGAAACCCACTGAGGGATAAAGACAGAAAAAGATAAAAAGAGAAGTAGGAACATGAGTACAGATAGCTTCCTGTTAGAATTCATTTTCCTCTAAAGACGACAACTCAGTGTTTGAATTCAGCCATGGACTCAGAGACATATAAAATAAAAATGTCTTGATTGGGTCCAGAAGAATCATCCTGGGGGTTCTAAGTTGTAGGGGCCTCAAGCAGAATATGATTTGGGGAACCTCTTCCTGTTAAGAACATTACCTCCACTAAGAGTGTTTCAGTAAAAAATTGGTGGAACCTGGGGGAGGGGGGCAAAGTTTAATTGACTGAAAAGCAAAACTTGTGGCATCAGATTGCAACTATGTTAACACAACCATTAAACAATGAAGATTATTGTTTGCAGTTTTACAAAGTAAACTTGTCAGTTCCTTTGAATCTTAAACTTTTTAGGTAATTTAAAATAATATAAAATAATAGTAATAGTAGTAATAGTAATAAAATTATATTTTAAAATGTAATAGTGTTCTCATTCTCAATAAACAAATATAAGAATTTTAGATCTATGGTTTGTGTTAAAATTCAAGCATTTTTGGCAGGCCCCTAATGGTTTTGAGCCCCTAATCAACAGCTTAGTTTGCTTGTGCCTCGGGCCGGCTCTGGATTGAGACATCTTATTTGGTTGCCAATACTGCAGCAATTCATCCTCAGAACCTGAAGTCAAATGCCACCTTGTACATGTCTGAGACCCCGGCAGGTGGTATTTATACCCTCAATATAAGATCTGATTGATCAGAATAAAGACGTATAACAGCATGGCAATAGTTAAAGGGATAGTTCAGAATTTGTGATGCAACAGCAACATAAAAGCCTATAAGAAGTTAATATGTTATTCTATTGGTATCTGTAGATTAACTAGTCTGAGAGGGACCAAGACCAAAGCAGAATTCTAGCGAAGAATACCTTTAAATACCTCTAGTCTCAAAAAATCCTAGCAGTTTATGAAGATGGTCTTTTATCAATTAAACCATTGTTACATTTACACTGGGCGGGTATTTACAGAGACGTTTAAGATTATGTACATGTGTATTTACATGGGAAACGTACTGAGAATGGAACAAGTAAAAGGTTTCCAATCAGAGCAACAGTTGGATATAAAAGTAAAAGAGCATAGAAAACTAAAATATCATGGCAATTTAAATGAACACTATTTTATTGTTTTTTACCTGCTTACTTTTCTAATTGGTAGTTGTTCTGACTGGAAATGCTGTACATGTTCCATTCTCAGCACATGTTTCACACAGGAAGATTCACAGCCCAATCCAGAATGACAACAGCTTAAAATAGCATTTGCATAAAGCTCTGGGGAGCTTTTCAGTTAAGAGGCGTTTAAAGATGGTAGAAGTCTGCTTTGGCCTTGGCCCTTCTTCCACTACCCTTTGGCTTCAGCCTGTGGGACCATCTAATCAGGATTTATACTAAATGAAGATGTCAAGAGGGTTAAGATATAAATTGCTCATAACCTTTAACCAGAACCTGACTTGAAAAATCCCAAACTGCCCTTTTAAAGGATAGCAAACAAAAAATGAAAAAAAAAAAAAACGAAAAACAAAATGAAAATGTGAGACTTCTAGTCAAAATAGATCTATCTTAACATTAAATCAAGACACGGAAAGGTTTATTTGCGGCAATCTAAAAACTGATCAGATTGTGTGTTTGGTGTGAGGTGGGGGGACTGGTTGGAATGTTTGCATGCATGAGAAGACAGGAGAATAGTTGTGACCCGTCATGGGTGGTCAGAATCTGAGTGACCTGCGTCATGGTTGGAATCCTCCACCACTTCACGCCGTCATCTGAGATTTTCCTGCCTGGCCTGCTTGCCCCAAGGCATTAGGTGTATGGAGCCATTCATCACCTGCCTATCAATACAACCTGCCTATAGCTGTCTGTCACTCTGCTCCATCTCAGCTGTCTCTATTTATTCTCTTTACTTTTAAACAGGCTTCCCTTTGTTTCAGCTTTTCATTACATGATTACTGTTGTTTTTCAGTTTCAGGGCCAATTCTTCCACATAATCAATTTGCACAACATGCCCATTACTTATTACTGTTGGAGCTAAAATCATTTTAGAATTCAATATCATTTTTGTTCCTTTCTGCTTGGTAATTGAAGCAATAGAGTGTGTGAATGTTTGTTCCTTTTCAGTCTGGTCAGCTCTATCACACAGTCTTTCAATGGTCTTTTGCATTGTTCAAAGTTGTAAGGGCATTGTTTGACCATAGTGGTGAAACTGTGCACAGCTTGAACATTGGGAGCCAAGAGGGGAACCTCATTATTTACACTTAAAAAGCCAAAACCACAAGTGTCCCCGCACTCATAAATGGATACACAAGCAGACACAAAGGGGTGAAACACACGAGGACGCAGTCTTTCTCTAGCATTTTAATTAAGAGCCAGAGCTCCTGAAATGTTGTTAAACTGACACACGCGGGCAGCCCTAGCATTTATAGGCCACTGAATTATATTTTCAGGCTGAAATTCTACCACCAATAAATCATACTTTTCACATTTTACGCGGGATTCAGTGACAACATATGACAAAGTTTTATGCTTGCTTTTCATTTCCTAATGGTTCAGGCCTTGCCTTTCCCATTTATTCTATTTTTTTTTTCTTGTCAGGTCCTATCACAGTCGTCATCTATTCTATTGTCCTGCCTACACCTCCTGAATTTTCTCACCAGTGTTACAAATTTCTACCTCTTTTTCCTTCTTTCTTTGTCCTTTGCTTCCTTCTTCCTTTTCCTTCTTTTTCCACCACAGGTTTCTGCTGCTCCCTTCACTGGGAATAAGAGGCAATTTAGAGCGATGTAGGTTAATGACAGCAGAGACTTGTAGCTGCCACAATGGCTTGGTGACTAAGAACACATCCGACTGGGACATCTGACATCCTATTTCTCCCGCGCTATCTTCAGATGAGCTCAAAGTGGGCTGTATAATCTGGATTTAAGTTGGATGTACAGTGCCTTTACAAAGTATTTACATTTTTTTCAACCACAAACCAAAAGCATCAAAATTTTTAATGTTTTTTTTTTTTATAAATACAAATCTGAAAGTTGGGGGCTGCACGGTGGAGCAGTTGGTAGCACTGTTGCCTTGCAGCAAGAAGGTCCTGGGTTCGATTCCCGGCCGGGGGTCTTTCTGCATAGAGTTTGCATGTTCTCCCCGTGCATGCGTGGGTTCTCACCGGGTACTCCGGCTTCCTCCCACAGTCCAAAGACATGCCTGTTAGGTTAATTGGTCATTCTAAATTGCCCTTAGGTGTATGAATGAGTGTGTGCGTGGTTGTTTGTGTGTTGCCCTGCGATGGACTGGCGACCTGTCCAGGGTGTACCCCGCCTCTCGCCCATAGACTGCTGGAGATAGGCACCAGCTCCCCCGCGACCCACTATGGAAGAAGCAGTAGAAAATGACTGACTGACTGACAAATCTGAAAATTTTAGCCTGCACATGTATTGACCCTGCTTAGGTTATTAACCAAATTTGACTGCATTTATAGCTGCATGTTATTTGACATATGTCTCTTTCAGTGCGAAATGTTTTGCCCCTTTCCCTTTGCAAAATAGCTTAAGCTAACTCAAATTAGATGATAACATCTGAAAACAGCTATTGTTAAGTCTTGAGACAGATTCTCACCTGTATTTAGGTCTCTACTTTGACCGGGCCATTCTAATACATGCTCTGTATTTGGCTTAATCCCTCTTCCCATTATCATTTACCAGCTTCCCTGTCCCCGCTGAAAGAAAAACATCTCTACAGCATGATGCTGCCTCCACTATGCTTTACCATGGGATGTGGTGTGTTCAAGGTAAAGTGAAATGTTTTTTTTTCTGCAACACATTGCCTTCTGCATGTGGCCAAAAAGTTCAGTTCTTATCTGACCACTCCACTATAAAAACCTGTTGGTCAACAGATTCCCCCACCTAAGCTGAGGATTTCCGTAGCTGCACCAGAGATACCATGGGCCTCGTTGGTCCTTCCCTAAATAATGCTCGTCCCACCGGGCGTATCAGTTTAGGCTGACAACCATGTGTTGATAGGTTTCCTTGATCTCTTAACAACGTCTCTTGGGCACTGTTTACACGGTAATCCGTTGAAAATTGGATTTTTTTTCCATTTCCGTTAACACATCTACACAGCAACGTTGAATAAAAACCACTATTCACAAGGTAACAGCACAGAGGTGAAAATGGTGCAATTACTCTGCCAAACATCCGTAGTAGGCGGCATGTTCACTTTAAACTCAACAACATGCACAAACACTTCCTGCTTACGAAACAGGGGAGAAAACTAGAACTTTGTTGGAGAACCGTAGTTAGATTCAAAAGAGTCACACAAGTAAGTACTCTCCAATTAAACTGGTTGGCAGCCGTTATGTTGTGCGTGTATGCATTAATTTCTACTAATTTCAGTCATACTGCGCATGAGCCAGGGCTTCCCCGAAAGAAAGATTAAAATTTTCCCATTTACACGACAACGGAGACCGGGTTGTTTTCAAGCGGTAACACTTTGGAAACAGCTCTCAAATTGTGCATCACTGTCGCGTAGATGAACAGTAGAAACGTAGCAAACCTTTTCCATTTTCATTCAAACAGGGCCTCAGATGAACGTTCATGGCTTGGTAGGTTTGTAGTTGTACTGTACTCTTTTTATTTTTAGATGATGAATAGAGGGATGTTCATATCTTTCTCCATGACCTGTCTGCATTGTTCCTTAAACTTTGTGATGCTGTTAGTTCTCTTATGTTCTCTGCTTGGTCTCTCATTAAGGGAACATCGCAGAACTGCTGCATTTATACTAACATAACATTATACTAAGAGTAAATTAGGTTTACTAACTATTTACAAATTTTCTCCTACTCCTGCTCGTACTCGAACTCGTACTCGTACTCGTACTCGTACTTGTACTCGTTGTCTTCCGTTTGATCCGGGAACGGGTCGCGGGGGCAGCAGACTCAGCAGAGACCCCCAGACGTCCCTCTCCTCAGACAACTCCTCCAGCTCCTCCGTGGGGAGGAGCCCAAGGCATTCCCAGGCCAGCCGAAAGACATAGTCCCTCCAGCATTTCCTGGGCCGTCCCCTGGGCCTCCTCCCGGTGGGATGTGCCTGGAACACCTCCCGAGGAAGGCGTCCAGGAGGCATCCGATATAGATGCCCGAGCCACCTCAACTGGCTCCTCTCGATGTGGAGAAGCAACGGCTCTACTCCGAGCCCCTCCTGGATGGCCAAGCTCCTCCCCCTATCTCTAAGGGTGTGCCTGGCAACCCTACGGAGGAAGCTCATTTCAGCCGCTTGTATCCGGGATCGTGTTCTTTCGGTCATGACCCAAAGTTCATGGCCATAGGTGAGGGTAGGAACGTAGACGACCGTTAAATCGAGAGCTTCGCTTTTCGGCTCAGCTCTCTCTTCACCACAACAGACCAGCACAGTGACCCATTACTGCGGCAGCCGCACGATCCGTCTGTTGATCTCCCGCTCCATTCTTCCCTCACTCGTGAACAAAGACCCCGAGATACGTGAACTCCTCCACTTGAGGCAGGAACTCTCCTCCAACCTGAAGAGGACAAGCCACCCTTTTCCGGTCGAGTACCATGGCCTCTGACTTGGAGGAGCTGATCTTCATGCCAGCCGCTTCACACTTGGCTGCGAAGCGCCCCAGCGCATGCTGTAGGTCTTGGCTACAGGGGGTCAGCAGGACCACGTCATCCGCAAAAAGAAGAGACGAAATCCACTGGTCCCCAAACCAGACCCCCGCCGGCCCTTGGCTGCGCCTAGAAATCCTGTCCATAAAAGTTATGAACAGGACCGGTGACAAAGGGCAATCCATCATGCACCGGGAACAGGTCCGACTTAATGCCTGCGATGAGGACCAAACTCCTGCTCCGCTTGTACAGAGACCGGATGGCCCCTAATAAAGGGCCCCCGATTCCATACTCCTGGAGCACCCCCCACAGGGCACCACGAGGGACACAGTCGAATGCTTTCTCCACGTCCACAAAACACATGTGGACCGGTTGGGCAAACTCCCATGAACCCTCGAGTACCGTGTAGAGGGTATAGAGCTGGTCCAGTGTTCCACGGCCGGGATGAAAACCACACTGCTCCTCCTAAAGCAGAGGTTCGACTATTGGCCGGACTCTCCTCTCCAATACCCTGGCGTAGGCCTTACAAGTTTTCTAATATTTACTAAATTACTAGTGATGCAACTTCTGAAAGCAATTGTTTTGCTCAATACTTTAATTGTGGAGTCAGAACAAAGGGAGATGAATATAAATACTTACATTTTTTCACGTTTGTTAATAAAAAATGTTGAAACTCATGTATCCCTTTCTGAGCAATATATGAAAACAGAACATGCTAGACTCTGAAACACAAAGCAATACATTTTCTAAAGGTGACTTCCGCCCAGTTCTGTCTCTGCATGATGTCAAGACCAGTCACCCCTTCTGTCAGTACAGTTAACAAGTAGGCATTAAACAGCCATCTCTTAAACATAACAGAATCCCTTGTAAAGCACCACAGACATGTCTTAGTTCTTGCAAAGTAGTTTGTCAATTTCCACACTCACTCTCCAACAAAACAAAACAATCCTTTGTCTAAATGACTTTGAAAACTTTTAAATGCCCCTGCGATTAAAAAAAATTCTCTCCAGCGTTGATGGTGGTGGTAGTGGCCATAGAACCTCCTGCTGAGCTGTGACGGGCTACTGTTTACCAAAGGTCCCCCTCTGTTCTCTCCTTTCCATCATCTTTACTTTTCCTTCCTGCGATTCTCCCACACAAAGGGAGGCTGCTCGGAGGAAGGGGGAAGCCCTAAGGCAAACAGAGGCCCAGGCAGGAGGACAGAGGGCCATTGATGGCCATCGTATTGACAGGGGTACTGAAAGACACCTCCAATGTATGGCAATGAAAGAAAATTGACCAAAAAGGAAATTGCTGGGAAAGAAGATGAGATGCAAAGGTGTTAATTTGCTAAACCCCAAGTTAAGGCAAAGGGGTTTCAGTGATTAATTCTATGCAACCAAAAACCTCCCAACATATTTACATAAAGATTAAGTGTCTGGAAGCAAAGTAATAATCAGTTTAGAAGGAACATTAGGGCTAAATTTAGCCTTGCAAAGTCAAACTAAATCTCCAAAGACCCCTCTTCCTCCACAAGATATTAGTGCATCTTTCAAGGGGGAAAGACTGAGAACAGAAAATAGTACCAAACCAATCTGCTAAGCACTGACAGCACTCTGGATTAACTAGTGACTTTCCACATCTTGAAATATAATATTCACAGTAATAACTGCTGCTCTAAATTAAGACATGTAGGCGTCAACTAAAAACTCAGAAGAGTGGCTGGGTGGGTGTGGATTGATCTAGGTACCAGTCTGAGGAGAGTCTACAGCACTTCTGACCCTTTTCTGAGACAGACAAATGTGAAGGTTATTCTTTCAAGAGACTGAAATGCTTAAATCATTAACTGTAACCTTTGTCATTTGATAAAGACACTCTGGGTTATTCTAAATGAACTTAAGACATTTCAAGTAACATAATCTACTGTATGGGAAATGTTCTGAGTAAATCATGGTATTCTTGGTTAGTGAACAGCACACTTACCATAAAAAGGTGAATAATCTTATCTTTTGGAAAGTCAATAGGAAGGCAGTAAAATGAGGTTACCAAGTTACAAAATAATCAATCAGGAATGCAAGCAGCAGGCATTCTATTAGACAACAGATATTGTTTGTGTTTGTCTGGGGATAATTTCTCCTGAATGAAGGCTTTGTCTTCAGTCAGTCCTCCCATTGGACACTGATTCAGCTGAATGAATTTCAACCTGGTAGCCTGTCCTTCTCTGACCAGCAGATAACCAGGCAAATGGAACCTGGGGTGGGATGTGTCCCTTTTCTTTTGCAAACAATAGCTAGAGATTACAGCTTCACCATGAACCACACTTTATGTAACCCTTATTTTTCATATCATAGAAGTTGATCTGAGGAATTCAAGGGGCAGTGCTTTCAGAGAATGCTACCTGGATCAGGGAACCAAAGGGGGGTGGTTTCTTACTCGGCAGTTCTGACATAAAGGTTTGTGTTTGGCATTTTCCCCTTGCCTAAAGAATCATGGTTGTTGTGCACCCTCCTCAACACTGCATTATCTGCTTCACATTCTGCCGATCAACACCTCTCACATTTGACGGACACTGGAGGATCATATAGTTTTGCACTGTGCAGTTTCATTTGCACCAGCTAACTCGTGCTCCTGCCTTTGTTTGGTATCTTATCACTATAACAGCTGTAGATGAGAAATGGAATCTATGATCTGAAGGGGGTTTTCATACCTAAATACCTGGGTGTTGATATTATTGACAAATAATGACAAATATTAACAAACTGATATTCAGACTGAAAAATTTGGTGCAGTTTGAATAGGAGCAACTTAACTAAATTTGCTGACTGCTGATATTCCTTTTCAGTTCTAATCTGAATTTGTTGATCAGAATATTGAAAAAGCTTGAAAACGTTTTTGTTATCATTTTAAACATAAATAATTCAAATAAATTTATTTGGAATTTATTTTACATTCATCCTTTATGCTCAGGTAGCAAAATAGAACATGATTAATATTTTTCTTCATGGCTCCTATTCACTTACACTATATTGCCAAAATTAAGCAATCATCTGCTTGACACCCCATTCTCATTGTTATTGATCTTGCCTGAGCAAGCTATATCATCCACAAGTTCCTACTCATCAATTTGTATTATAGAGTCAGTCCCTTTAGGGTTAAAAGCTGGCCCATGAGTCAGTGTGTGAGAGGTAGTTATAAACCCTAGACAGGTAGCCAGTCTATTGTGAGGCCTACAGAGAGAGACCGACAACCATCCACATACAGCAATCTAAGGTTGTAAATTACACTAAAATGAATGTTTTTTGACTGTTAAAGGAAGTCAGGGTACCCAGAAAAACTCCACATGTGTACATTTGGGGGAGACGTGGAAACTGTGGTGTGACAACACTGACCAACACATCCACTGTGTAACCCTTGGTGCTTTTTTCCTTCTGAGATTTGATTGTACTTTCTCAACCATGTTACTTATGGCTGCATCTTGGTCCCAGTTTGTTTGAGGTCACTCTCTACACGCTAAACATCAAGGCTTTCCAGAGCACAACACGTCAGGTGTAAATCTTGAACTGCTAGAAGATATCCTGAGACAAACCAAAGAAGAGTTTAGGTTTCATGAATTATAACACTGCTAAAAGTTTAAATGGAGTCAAACCATTAATCATGCTGCATAGGTGATCACCACACATTAGGGAGATCTATAGTAAATACATGGGCATGTTTTTTCTGCAACCTGACATTTTGCAGCCAGCAGAACTGTTGGAGTCTTTCTCTGCTCTTGCCTGAGGCAAACGTGAGCTTTATTATCTGTTCAGCAATTAGCAGGCAATCTGCTCGTTATCAAGCCAATTATCCTGCACTAATAACATGCTTAATCAATCTCATTTTATCAATTATTACATTTTGAGGAGGTAAGTGGTGGATAATGATGCAGTAATTTGAAGTCAGAAAGAGTTTTAGAGATAAGGACTAAGTTGTTTAGACTGTTGATGATGGTGCATGGTGCAGTAAACATGTCGAGAGCATTTTCCTACGTTGAATACGTACACAGTAGTCTGTGCTTTAGGAACCTGCATTTCTGTGTGTATATGTGTGTGTTAAGCTGAGTGTGTGGAGATGAATGGCCGTGAAGCTGCAAGAGTGTGTGAACTGGTGTGCCTTGTGCTTGTGGTGGCAGCTGCTCTGAGTGCAACATTGTCCTCTGTAGATAAGAGGACAAGGCCACGGTCTCAACTGTAAGACTTATCAAAAGGGACCACGCACCATTACACAGCTATTTTGACTGGCCCCCAGACCCGCCATCACACACACACAAAGCCATGCAGACTCACTTAAAAACTATATGGACAGATGCTTCAAAGGATTTATTTTACTGTACAGACTAATACATTTTATGTTTATACATAATCCATAGCAGACAGAAATTCCTGGTTGTAATTTAGCAAATTCAGTTCTTTGCAAAAGTATTAATATTAAAGTCTGTGTTATTAACCAGGGATTTCAAAGTATTTTATTGTGTTTTTTATGTAAAAAAGTAGTGCGTAATTGTGAAGAAGAATAAAAAAGGACATATAGCTTTCATAGTTCTTTCAAAAAAGTATCTGAGACGTGTGGCATGATTTGTATTCAGCCCTGAGTCGATACTTTGTGGAATTACATCTCTGCCAGTTTTACACACCCAGAGACTGAACTTTTGGCACATTCTTCTTTGCAAAAGAGCTCAAGTTCAGTCAGATTGGTTGGAGAGTGTTTTTGAACATCTATTTCCATGTCTCATTTGGAATCTGGACTTTGACTGGGCCAGTCTAGTATATTAAAGGTTTTAATCTAAAACATTCCACAGTAGCTCCGGCTGTCCTGCTGGTAGGTGAACGTCTGTAGAGTAGAAGTCTCGAGCGATCTGGAGCCTCTAACTCTAAACAGTATTCCTGCCATGCTGAAGAAAAGCATCCGCACAGCATGATACTACCTGTGCCATGTTTTACCAATGGGATGGTGTACACATACAGTGTTACTCTGGATGAGTTGCAGAGAGCCACAGCTCAGGTAGGGGAATCTGGGGAGAGGAAATGTGTTGGTCATGCACTTCATAAATCTAGTCTTTCATACAAAAAGTCAACTTTTTGGCTTACAAGCGAACCACCAAAAAGTATTGCCACACTTTTCAGTTTTTTACTAGTAAGAATGGGAAAACCATCTTTCCTTTTCCTTCCACTTCATAAAAATACATTACTTTGTGTTGGTCTATACCATAAAATCTCAACAAAATACAAGGTAAATTGTGGTTTAATGTGAAAATATGTGAAAACGTTCAAGTGCGTTGAGTCAGACACACAATGTAACAGCATACAACCTGTTTTCTATTCAAAACCATGCTCAGTCTCTCTGAAACACCCTCATCCAAGTAATGTTTGTGTTAAAAACACAGCACACACACACACTCAAACACACACATATACGCTCTCTTTCCTTGCCACTGCCCATGAATGCCCAGGCAGGATGCCCTTAAGGGGGCACCGAGGACAAGGTATCATTTTCAGAGGGGGCCCACTGGCTCGTGTCGGCCCACTAGCAGGATATGTGTATGTTCAAGTCTGCTTGTCGTGATAAAGAGGAGAAGGTGCGGCTGTGGGGCATTAATTACCTGTGTGCTGCTCCTGCTGTGGGAGGCACAAAGGTTGCCCCCGCAGAGAGGCTAATTATTAGGAAAAGAGCTTTTTAATTTACCGCTGTCTGCTGCCATTCCATGGAGGAAGAGAACCATATCATTTCAGCACCGCTGCATGTGCGTAAGTCTGTGTGAGTGTGTGTGTGTGTTGGTGCCCTCAAAGGACTGCACAGGTGGCTGTTCTTGTGACCCCGAGACCTTTGAGGACACGCACAGTTTATCTGGACCTTCATTGTTTCCCAGTGTACCTGCCCCCTGTTAATCACATGAGGTGAAGAGGAGGTAGACTGAGTAACAGAAATCTGCTATCAGGTCAGGCCTTGTTAGACTTGGAAGGAAAAAAGGGGTGGAAAATGTACCTTTGATCTTGAAACATTTTGTTCACTCTGCATACAAGGAGACCTAGTTTTTCTAAATCTGGTGCCCGAAAAAATCCAAAAAGTGTTATGTGTATTTGTATTAAGCCCCCCTGAGTCAATATTGTGCAGAACCGTCTTTCGCTGCAATTAGAGCAGCAAGTCCTTTGGGGTATGTCTAAACCAGCTTTCCACACTAGAGACAGAAATTGTTGCTCATTCTTCGCAAAGCAGTTTAAGCTCAGTCAGATTGGAAAGAGTTTGTCGGTGAAAAGCACATTTAAGGTTTTGCCGCAGATTCTCAGTCCCCTTGAGGACTTTCTTTGGGCCATTCTAAACTGATCTGAACTTTTTCATTGTAATACGAAAAGTCCTTGTTGAAACAAAAGCATCCCCTTGGCCTGATGCAGCCCCACAAGTTTTGATCTTGTCCAACCACATATTTGCTGTATCTTTCTTTTATGACAATGGCGTTCTTCAAGCCACTCTACATTTTCAAAGCTAACCTTGCTTTAAACTTTCTCTCTGACCTGTCTGCTGTGTTCCTTGGTCTTTGTGCTGCTGTTTGGTCACTAAGGTTCTCTAACAAGCCTCTGAGGATTATATCGAACAGCTGGATTATACTGTCGACTCTATATACTAATTAGGTGAGTTCTAAAGGTGCTAATTGGTTGTACTGAATTTTATTTAGGGGTATCATGGTGAACGGGACTGCATACAATTATCTGCTACGCTTTTAGGTTTTTATTTGTAAAATAAAAATAGAAAACCATGTTTCATTTTCTTACCACTTTAAAAGTATGTGCTACTTATTGTTGATCTGCCAAGCATGAATACATTAATAGTGTGGTTGTAATGTGACCACATTTTCTGAATACTTTTGCAAGCTCATTTATTCCTCATTGGGTAGCTTGCACCGTTTTGATTTATTCTGTAGCAAACCCTAAAACCACTGTATCTCCACTTTAAAAGCACCTGATCAACCTTAAATAAATGTTGGATTATCAAATAACTAAGACAAATGTAGACCCTACTCTAAACGGAATTTCATGCTACAAATCTAACGACAAATTTTTCAGTGTCTTTTGAATATAGTTGACAGACTGTTGATGACCTAAAAATCTTGCTATTTCCTTGGATTAATGGGGTGAAATGGCTAATCAGTCTTTTTTCTGTGCCTTCACCTCTGCTTTGTGTATTTTGAACAGAAGGGTCAAATCATATTCGAAACACTATTTTCAAAGCGCGTTAAAGTAAGATCAGAACCACCAATGTGTAGTAGCTGTGATCTCTGAGTGGAGTTGGTTTTACCAACTTACACAGAGACAGTGCAGATGGTATTGAACATCTCTGGTTTTATAGTTATCATCAGTCACCATCTATTTGTTTGGATCATACTGTATATGTACTTCTTGAAGCTGTTCTGCAGCCCTCTAAAATTAGAGCAAACATTCATTTTCATTTAAACAAAATATGAGTTCTGGATAAGAGTATGGCACAACTGCAGACATACTGCAGGGCACTATAAATGACACGGTGATTGAAGAAGGAATAAAGTAGTTTTCACAAGATTGAATTAATTCTTTAAATCTAAATTACAATTACCAAATACTGAAATAAATGCTAAGTATGTGGTTATAGCCTGGAGAAAGCATTGATGATTCTGCAGTGAAATACCATCCAGTGTTGGGGCTTTGAGCTCAGACAGGCAGAAATATATTCATTTAAACTCGCTTTCGTCTTACATTGCCTGTGCCATTTAAACTTACCCCATCTCACCCCAATTCATCGCTAGCCCTTTAGCATTCACCGCCACAGCTGCACCCTCGCAGCAGGAGGGAGTGGGGGGTGGGGGGTATTCATGAATTTTTCAATCAGCGCCTGCTCTACAAACATCTCCTCTGTATGAGATATTTTCGGAGCTTGCTCCCAGCTCTACCTTCCTGCAGTCTGTCAGATCAGGCTCAGTCTGTCTCACTGCTCTGTCTGCAAATGAGTGAATCGAACCGCTCACCGACACCCAAACCTCTCAATGCACCCCCTGGTAAGAAAAACCAGCAGGGGGTCTTGGTTTCCTGACACGCAATGATCTCTCAATTTAACTGAAAGTAATCCAGTTAGCTTATGCACACGGCCTCCAGTCTTGACGCCTTTATCCCCCCAAGCCGCTTTACCTGGCCCCTCCCCCCCGCTCGCCCATGTTGAATCAGCTCATGAGGTTGGAGACAAGGTTTTAAGAGCTGTTGGTGCCAAACTGATCGACGTGCAGCTGATTCACGTTTCCTGGCAGGTTCCAGAATGCAGCTGGTTAGTTTTTGTCACCTACTCCAACATCTACTTCAAGAACTATTCCTCCTGGAATTTTGGTTATCAGGAAAGTGTTACAGCATCATCACAGATGGCTTTTGCTGTAGGCAGTCTGAAAAGATTGAATATTTCAAAAAATTCAGTCATGTGGGATTGCTTACCACAAGGCTGTTTATTTGATGAGAATTACGAAAAATCGTTGACTGTCATGATTAAAGGAAAGTAGACTGTCTTTGCACTATGAAGTCTTTCACCAGCTCCTAAAATGAGGTTATCAGTCACTCACAGAATTGCAGAGGAATCTTTGCCAATTTTCTCTTTACAACATTAACTTAAATCACTGAGATTTGTAGGGTTTTTTTTGTTGCACAACTCACAAGGTCCCATTACAAATTTTGTATTAATTTAAAGTGTGGACTTTGACTGTCAACACAACACCTTGGTTATTTTCTTCTTTTTGCACTCGTTGTAGATTTGCTGTACTTGTAATACCTGCCCTGTTGTATTTGCCAATTTTCTGAACGATATGGTCACGATTGATTCGTGTCCAGGTTCAAGTCACCATCCCTCCACCTCCGTGCCTAACCAGTTGGTATGAAGTATTTGTGCTGATACTGTTGTTTGCACCAATCATTGCACTGTGTATTATGTTCTTATTTTTGGTCATCTTTGTTAAAGATCAGTGTTCTTCTGGTTTGTTCAGACCAACATTAAATGTATAACTGCAGACTGTAGAGTGTAAAAGGGAGTTCTGATGTTTTCTGAGTGTTTTTTTATTATTCTTAGAGCACACTCTGACCTTAGAGAGAACTTGGTGGGAGGTCCACTCCTGGAAAGATTAGCAAGTTTCTAGTGTTTTCCACTTGTAAATAATCTTTCTCTTGGTAGAATTAGGGACTCTGAATAGTAAGCATTAATTGTTTTTCTCCTTTGTGTTAATTAAAAATAAACTTCTATTCAATTCAGTTTATTTTCAATTCAGTTTATTTATATAGCGCCAATTCACAACACATGTCGTCTCAAGGCACTTCACAAAAGTCAGGTACAAACATTCCAATTAATCTTAATCATTGAACAGTGCAGCCAGATTCTGTTTTTTTTCAAATTTGGATAAAAAATTTTTTCCTTATAAAACCCCCAGATTGCATCGAGTCAGTGAGTCTCCTCACAATTACTGATGATAAAAGCTATTACATTAGATTAATAACAACTAGGTAAATAGTTAATAATAATTATAATAATAATTTCTGTGGTGAAAAGTTGACAAATGTTATTTATTTATTTATTTCCAAATGTTGGACCAGTATTTGCTAAAATGAAATAGTGAAACATCTGGTATGTCTTTTTTGGGATAATTTTAATTAAAAAAAGAGAAAATGTGTTTTGTGTTTTTTCTGCATATTATTAGGCTCCATAAAGGCCAATGTTTATTTTATTTTTCAGTTACAAGGAGGCATATTTGCTTTTTACCGGGACAATCGAATCATATTTATTAAATTAGAACATGCATTCCGTTGAGGCTCATTTGTCAGATTAAAAGTACATGTTAAAAATCTTTTACCCACATTTTTGTATTAAAAATTTTTTGTTTTTTATTGGTCTCATGTCATATGCTAATATTAAATGCTGTGTTTCATTAGCTGCAAGTGGAAAATCGTCATAATTAACAGGAATAAAGGCTTGAAAACAGCCGTCTGTGTACAATTCATCTATATACTGTGTTTCACTTAGTGAATTCAGTTACTGAAACTAATGAACTTTTCAATAATATTCTAATTTATTTATTATGGCTGTATGCATTTTGTTTTGTAATGAGCTAATTAACGCTTTAGTCAAGCACACAGACCTTTTAATACTAATATGACCTTGTTAACAAGCAGCAGCCTGCCACTAATCTTTTAAACCAATGTGTTGAAATGACCATGTTCATGATTTTGTGTTAATCATTTCTATGACATTTGAACTTTGCAGAATTTAAAGTGAGCACAGATCACCTGGTAAAAATACACAAAATTTTATTTGCTAAATAAAGCTGCACAGAACAACGTTTTTAGACAAACTTGTTGTAGAAGAGGGTGACATTATTTTCCGTAGTGGAGAGGTCTTGTCTTCTTGCATGCCTCATTGGTCTGCAGTCTCTGTCTTTGTAAATACCTGTTATTGATAAAATATATGGCTTTCCCCTTTATCTAAACTTAACTTTAAAGGCAAAAGGCACATGCTTTAACCATTAAAACTGAGGCTGGGGTTGGGCCTGTATTCCTGGTTCTGCTTGCATGCAGGTTGAACAGTATATGGGTATACTGTTCAACCTGCATGCAAGCAGAACCAGGAATACAGGCCCAACCCCAGCCTCAGTTTGAAAAAAAACACAGACAGGAAAATGAGCTTTGACCTTCTCAGCAAAACTTCTGTCTTCAAACAACATAAGGGGAAAGCTGAGAAAAAACAGTACTTAGCCTTATGACAGCCTCATGCTACTTGAAAAACATATAAGTTTAAAACTGAAGGTATAAGCAGCAGAGTCAATTTTACCAAGGTTACTTTAAATAAAGCGAATACATTAACTCTGATTAGACAATGGGTGTTACAGGTTTGTTAAAGCCTGTCAACACACGAAAAAACTGCAAGTGCTGTTTTATTGTTTGTTTTAACAAAAAACAGAGCAACACAGTCATAGCAATAAGTACTT
Source organism: Crenichthys baileyi (assembly GCA_036173005.1). NCBI lineage: Eukaryota > Metazoa > Chordata > Actinopteri > Cyprinodontiformes > Goodeidae > Crenichthys > Crenichthys baileyi. Next base: position 515,653 of record JAHHUM010002324.1, read on the forward strand.
ACTGCTATGAATGGGAAGTATTTCAGTCTGAACCTCATAGCTCAGCGGAATAAGAGCAGCATTTGATGTAGAAGAAGACAGCAACAGTAAAATCTTCTCTAAATTGAGAGCGACTGGCCGTCCCCAGCCTCTGCAGCGAAACTAACTGGCTAAAGTTGTCAAGCTAAGAGGTCACGACTTTCACCCGCATGGAATAAGACATTCACAATGTGAAGATGGGCCACTGTTGCCATGGGAACAACCTGCCAAATCCGGCGAGTGAGACGTATTTAAATGGAAATCTATCCATCCCCCCACCACCACTTCTGCACAAATCCAGATTCATTTCAGACAACCCTGTCAGGCTCTCCTCGCCCTCTTCTTCCTTGTCTCTGTACATTTGGTCATGCCTGGTCGCACCCCATAGATGGCACAGCCCAGAGGTTTTTAAGCAGATTATGGAACTTGCAGACAAGGCGGTTGGGTCTGGGGTGTGTGTGTGGAAAGTTATAAACACGGAGGGGGGATAGAAAGCCTCATAGGAACCTGGAAAGTAGGAGAGCCATGGGAGGGGGTCTGGCATTGATTTAATTGAAATTGTCATTTCCCTCTTTGAAACTGAGACCAACTAATTCTAGCTTCAGTGTGGATTTACGAAATGATACCCACCATTTAGGGAGGATGCAGGAAGTAAATGCTGGTGCAGAGGGGGAAGAAATTGAAGCTCAAGGATTTGGCTGAGGATATGATGTGACATGGCCTAAGTGGAAAATTAAGGCTGAAGTTTTGTCGTCTCAGTTTCTACCTTTAAATCCGGTGTAGAACAGAAATGCTGAGGCTGATGTTAATGAAGAAAAATAAGCAAGAAAACTGGACAGGACAGACCAAAGAAAGAGAGAAAATTTGTCCTCCAGTGTGTTCATCCTTGGGTATTAAAAATACTGTGCCCTTTGATTAAAACTTTGTTTATGAGATTCTTTTGGATCAACAGTTTAAAAGCGTCCTATAAAGCTGTGGATATAGTAAAATTTTAGGTAAATTTGACAATGACCTGGCATGAGAGTGTAACAATGCATCCAGCTTAAGAGACTTGACAATACTCATTATTGGGTTGATGAGAAAATAAAACTAAGCAACCACATTTCTTTTGTTTTCAGAATAAAAGTTTCCTAAATCACATGCTATGTTTTAAAGAATCAGTAATATAGAATAATTTGGTCCAGGTATGACTACCATCTACAGTATAGTGGTTTTGTCTGTTTTGAAGGTGCTCCTAGAGCCAAAAAAGCATTGGAAATGACAGAATGGAATGCTATGTGAATCTCAAGGTGTGTTGTAAAGAAACCATGTTCAGTGTAATCTAAATAAGGTCTGATCAGACTGACTATCATTAGTACCAATAGGAAGACATGAAAGAGATGCCAACTTTATCATTGTTAGGAGCTTAGATTCAGCCAGTTGCAGTTTTACTCAAAATGAGAAAAATCGATCCTGTTTTGTCTGTCACTGTTTTTTCTTTTTCCTACTAAAATGTCATCCCCTGTTATTACCTTTGGTTGCTTTGCACCCAAGATCTTCAGGTAAAAGAATGATGCCATCTACCAGACCATGTATCAGTTCATACTAGCCAGGGGAATGTTTCTTGCTTTGGACTGGGGGAGGAAGCTGGAATACCTGGAGATAACCCACACATTAATGCAAACTCCATGCAGAAAGACCCCAGGCCGGACACCTTCTCACAAGGCAACAGTGCTACCAAGTGTGCCACCATGCACCTCAATAAAACAACATATAACTGAATTAAATCATACGAGAAATCTAAGCATGTTTATGACCATTTATCTGTATGATTCATGAAAATAGTTAAATAAATAAAGGAGGTGAGGGTGAAAACACTCATATAGCATGGTTTAAGTACCCCCTAGGATATTTCAAGTGCTCTATCTCCATCATTCATCATCGGATACACTTCAAATGTAGTATACATCATCATGGATCAATGCTGAACATGTTGGCACAGTCAATTGATGACATCATTTTGCCCCGCCCACAAAGTGTTTTAATGTCAATGTTTATGCATGGAATAGGGTAAAAAAGGGTGAAGTTATCCAAAATGCAGCCAGATTAAAGGATGGTGGAGCCTTCTTCAAAGCTTATTTACCAGAGTGTTGTCAGCCAGGCTGATGTTTATTAGTTGCTTCTGTCAATACATCAGGTCAGCCATAGAACTTCTTCCTTTCCTACTAACTAAACTCAGCCACAGAGTGTCTGGCTTAATGTACTCACCTTTACAACCTTATCTCATAATCATGGACTTGCTTTACAAATAAAGCCACATGCTAACAACTGGTGACATTTTTGTGTTTCAATAGATGACAGGTTAGCTTTCCCAGCAAACAATATGAAAAGGATGAGTAGGTTATTTTCCTTTCGGTACAGCTTAATCACTACATACAAAAGTATCCTTCAACCTTTATTGGGGTCGGGGAGGGGTGCAGAGGTTAGTGAGTGAATGCCAAAGAAGCCTAATCCTCATTTTTGTCCTTAGACCTCTCTTGGTGGCTGCACCTGATCCAGGGATACCAAGCAGCCATGTTTCTGTGTATTAACAAAACTTGCAAGTACCCTCCCACTTTGTGTGGCGTCTTTATGTGCAAGCTGAAAATATATTTATGTAGTTATTTATAGTTATTTGTAGCTCTAAACAGCCTCAGTACTTCTGCAGTTTGCCTCGAGTAGACACTGGTAATTTGTGCCATTAACATTAGCCTTGACCAGGTTCCTTGGGGAGAACGGAGTGTAGGATGATTCTTCTTATTCCACCAACCTGCCGCCCACAGCCTCGCTCTTTAGTGTTTACCTGTATATTGTACACTGCAGAAGGACCTAATTAATCAGCCAGTGCTCTCTGTATAGGTCCATACTAATGTGCTGTTTGTGATTAATGACAGTTTGAGGTTAATTTGCCCACCACCAAATGTGTCTCTGTTGTGTATGTTTCCAAAAAGTTTGCTTGTGTTTTCTTGGAAAAGTTTTCTTACTACAAATCTATGAATGAATCACTTAACAGTTAGAGAGTTTTGCATCACATTAGTAGCTTCTTAAGCCTGTTTTACTCCTGAGTTTGTGTCATTTTCCCTTTTAAAAACCCATCCAGCACTGATGTGGAAGGATATAGGACCTTTATCCCTCTGTAGTTTTTAAATTTAAATCAATGACCCAGCTTGACCAGAATATATTTAGAAACTGTTTCACAATAAGGCAGAAAGGCTTAGTTTTTACAGGACCTGTATGGGGTCCTCTGAAATTCTTTTAAAATATTTTTATATGGGTGGAGACCTTTAAAATGGAGTTGATGTGCTACCTTACCTTACTTACCTCTTATTACTGTTCTGTTGAACACTCTTCATCACATTCTTTCAACCTCACCCTCTCTCACCCTCAACCATTAATCTTTTTCATCTTACCTCCTTCATCCCTCATCTTCCTAACCCTCTCATCCATCTGTTTGTTCTTGTTTGCCCAAGGCAACCAGTGAACTGCTAATTCTGGAAAAGCTATTTTGTCATTTCCATTTTTAAAACATGTAAAAATCCAAATGGGGAACATGGGAAGAAGCAGAAGAAATACACAATCCCAATGTTGAAATTTTAAGCAACTGTTCACATATAGCATGTTAGCTCTCACAGTTGTGCAGAACAACAAAGCCAACTATGATCATTGTATTTTCTGCTAGTTCAGGCAGAGCAAAATATTATGTTAAACTGGTACTTGCACTTAGGAGGAATATTTCACATAATAGCTAAAACCTTTTTCTTTTCATTGGGAACGGATTACACAGAGACTCAAAGGGCTTAAGCTGTATAACTGTATTATAAATCTTAGGAACTACTGCTCACATTTCTTCTCCTCATCCTTTTCATTGATATATACAATTCCTGGACTTCTCTTTGACACCATGACAGGCGCATTTTGCCTTTAATCATCCTTTCAGTCAAGCAGCCTATATGTGCAGTATGGAGGTGTGAATGCTTCTCCCCAGCTGGCAGCCCTATTCCACTGAAAGCCAAGAAAATGGCAGTCTATTCATGCAAGGGTCCCAATCATGCATTCACATTTATAGAAATCATGGATTGTACCTTTAAAGCAGCATGACTGAAGCCAGGGCAGTGGTAAGACACAACACACACAACAGGTGCTGTGGCAAAGGCGTTAAAATAACTTTCTTGAAGAGCTGGCAGTCCAATATGGGAGGGATGAGGTTGTACTGTTGCAGTCAGGTCCAAATGGCCAACCCTACTACAATTCTCCAAAGACCAATACACAGCAGTGTCCTCCAGCTGCCTACCAAGGATAACTAAGCACTATTCCTACTAGGAACCAGATATGGTGCCGCCACAACAATGAATGACTATGATTTCACCACTCAAATTTTGCGAGTGCTCAAAATAGTTGAAAATACTCACATTCCACCCCCAGTTATGGGAAGTGCGCTTTGCTCTTGATGCAACCGAGAAAGCTATACAGAGCCCATTCATGGTCTGTCTGATTTCCAATGTCACTGTGCGAGCTGAACCTGGTATGAGGGGGAGCCTTAAAGGGGACATATCATGCAAAATCCCCTTTTTATCCTCATATTTATTTCTCACTGCGATTTTGTTGTCCAAAATCAAGTATGCCGACGCTGCAAGAGGATAAGTTTGGTTTGCTTGTTGGGTGTATTAACCCACACAATTCATTATGGTCCCCCAGCATCAGAACCTCTTTGAAGTTTCTGGTTACATTTTTTTCATGGAAATGTTCCCACATCAGTGGCCGAACAGGTTAAAGTGGAGCGCTCTTTGGCTTCGAGGGGGCGGGGTGTGAAGCGCCTCAGTAGCATTTAAAGAGACAGCATCGAGTTGCCCTCAGACGCACCTCTGAACAGGGGTTAAAGAGGGGCCTTTGGAGCTACAATAGCAATGAGTTCAGACTAAAGCATTGCAGTTCCACTTTATATAAACCACAACTGAATGATTTAAGGGTGAAAAGGAAGGATTTAAAGCATGTTATGTCACCTTTATTAAGACTGTTTTTGGCAAACTGACCTTCAGCTTCAGCTGCTTATTTACTGTTCAGACATGAGTCAGTCTAGAATCAGCAAAAAAGTGAGCTGAAAAGCAATTGTTCCTCTAAAGCTGCATCATTTGCATCTGAAATCTGACACATGATGGAATAGCTTTATTCATTCCTGATCCGTTCTGGATTTATGATTACACAGCCTCACCAGTGTGGCACACTGCTGAGCTCATTATTCGGATATAGCACTGTTTGTTATGTATAAATCTACATGTGAATTAAAGGTAGCTTAAACTTGTATGACCTCATTGTATATCACTTTTCTAAGGGCGAGCAGATGAATAACATTATGTGTGCCTCTATAACTGTCAGTGTAAAGACGTTCTTCATTATGATATGCCATCTGATCCTTCATGCTCCAGTGGTACAGTGTTATAGTTTGTGGGCCGTTTTATTGCAGCCTGGTGCCAGAAAGTCATGCTGAGTGCATCTGTCTTAGAGTTGATCAAAGGGAGTGACAGAGAAGAAGAGGCATGTAGGCATCTCAGCCACTAATTTTCACAGACAAAGGGAAGTTATTTGAGAAATTCAACTTCATGAATGATTTGATTTTCCCTCTAAGACGTCCAACCCAGACTGCTAAAACTAACAAAAAAAGTGTTCTTGTGGTTGTCTCGGTAACAGTCACCCCTGCTTTGTTGTCTTTCCAGACGTTTTTCCCCCAAAATGCCCCCCCTCCCCCCCACCGTTACAATACACCCCCAGGGTTGTGCTCTGGATTCAGAATGTTAGATGTTTTCATGTGTCCCCTGCCAAATGCTTCCCCTCCACTGAGCATGCTAACGACCACTGCAGATGGACTGCATCACATCATGTGAGAGCCGCCTGTGATTGCTCATCGTGAGTCAGAAAGATGACAAAAAGAGGGAAGCAGGGTCTGCCAAGAGAAAGGAGACCGATGATGAAGAGTTGATGGTTTCCATTTTACAACACAACATGGACAGCTTTTGATGCAAATTGACATGCAGGAGGTGGCCTTTTGCAAAATAACATTTCCACAGAATTACAGTCACAATCACACATGGCTCCCAAACAATACATTCACTACTGGAAACAGGTCAAAACTGATAGAAGAGGATTTTGGGAGTTTGTAAGTTCTCTGTGTTTCTGTCTGGGTCTTTGTCCAGCTGGCTTCCCTCATTGGAAGTAAAACATATACTCACAACAATGAAAGCTGAATGCTGAACACATTTTAGACCGTCAAAATAATTTTAAAATCAGCTTTCCCATTATTAAATGGAATTTATTAATGGGACAAGTAATCTAAATGCATTTGTGAGAACTGGTATTGACTCTTTGGCATCCTTGAGGAGGCATTTTGGACAACTCTTCTTTGCAGAATTGTTTTAATACAACCACATTGGAGGGTTTTCAGACTTTAACTAGGCCACTCCAAAGGTTTAATTTTGTTTTTTCTTTAATCCATTCAGAGGTGAATGTGCCAGTGTGTTTTGGATATTTGTCCTGCTGTATAACCCCAGTGCACATGAGACTTAACTCACAAACTGATGGCTGGACAATCTTCTTCAAAATTTTGTTTCATCAATTAGAACAAAGTCCTTAAGCAGCAAGGCAGTTGTACTGCTGGTGAGATGTTCTTTTCTTTTAAATATACTTTGTCTTTTTCTTCACGTTTGTGTTACTTTTGGTGGTTGATGGTTCTGGCTTTGAAAGTGTCACATTGATGCCATTTTTCCACATTCTCTTTCTTCTCCTTAAATCATGAGTACAAACCTTAACTTATGAAAGTGAGGCCTGCAGGACTTTAAATGTTGTTCTGGATTCATTGTGACCTGCTGGATGAGCCCTTCTTGGAGTTTTGTTATGTTGGACACTCTGTGGAAGCTTCACCACTTAATCCATGTTTTCTCTGCATAATGGCTCTCAATGTGGTTTGCTGGAGTCTCCAAGCCTTAGGAATTGTTTTGTAATTCAAAACAAATAGATTTCAGCGACTTTGTTCCTTCTCGGTTGATTAATTTGTTTTGTTCGGGACATGATGTGTTGTTTTTTTTGGACATATTTTAGCCTATTTCATGTTGTTAGACAAATTCTACTGAAGTTAGTTCTTCATCTTGAGAACATGTCTGGTAGTAACCAGGTTTGGGTGTGGAAAGTTAAACTGATCCAAAAAATGTCAAGATTTGATCCCCAGGCCTTTTTTCTAATATTCCAATTTTCTGACAGGGTAATTTATCTTTGTCTGATATAAAAATTAGCTGAATGATTTGAAGCATTTAAGTGTGACAACAAACCAAAAACATAAGAGGTAACAGCACTGTATGAGGAGATTTCTTCTCTAATGGCACAGCAGATTCACTGGTGCCCCTTTCCCGGCCAAAAACCGGAAAAAAAAAACTCTAACACCTTTTAACGCCTGGTTTTTGTCTGCAGTGGAAAATGGTACATTAATTCTGTCATGCATTACAGGCTGTCATCTGGGGGTTTTGTTAGCTCCAACTCCAGTTGGCAGGAATTCAATCCTGTTAGTCAGGCAGACATACTAATTTTTGGTCAGAGGTTTCCAAGAGTAGATTCAAATGACTTTTTGAATAGTATTATACTGTAGTTATACTTAGCTCTGCAGCCGTTGCTTAAACTTACATGCCTGAAATTATGCTACGTTAGAAACATGAATGTCTACATTTATTACAGTATATTTTAATATATTTATGGTGGGAAAAAAAAAATGCAAATTAGCCATTTTTCTAATAAATCAGCTGAAGCAAATAATTTGGGCTGACTATTGCCACCAAAGGATTTTGGTTTCATTGCTTGTGCTAAAGCATTTATCCTAACTAGAAACAGATGGACATGTACAAGGACAAAACAGAATATATTTTATCATTTTTAATTATATTTGAATGGGGGAAAAACAGGTCCCATTAAAAATAGAGAAACAACAACACGTATTCAAATTCATAGTTGCTACACTGGAACATCAATGAAAGAAAATAAAAAATCTACTCGTACTCATACTCGTCGTCTTCCGCTTATCCGGGACCAGGTCGCGGGGGCAGCAGACTAAGCAGAGACACCCAGACGTCCCTCTCCCCAGACACCTTCTCCAGCTCCTCCGGGGGGAGCCCAAGGCATTCCCAGGCCAGCCGAGAGACATAGTCCCTCCAGCGTGTCCTGGGCCGTCCCCTGGGCCTCCTCCCGGTGGGACGTGCCAGGAACACCTCCCGAGGAAGGCGTCCAGGAGGCATCCGATATAGATGCCCGAGCCACCTCAACTGGCTCCTCTCGATGTTGAGGAGCAGCGACTCTACTCCGAGCCCCTCCCGGATGGCCGAGCTCCTCCCCCTATCTCTAAGGGAGTGCCCGGCCACCCTACGGAGAAAGCTCATTTCAGCCGCTTGTATCCGGGATCTCGTTCTTTCGGTCATGACCCAAAGTTCATGGCCATAGGTGAGGGTAGGAACGTAGACCGACCGGTAAATAGAGAGCTTCGCTTTTCGGCTCAGCTCTCTCTTCACCACAACGGACCGGCACAGTGCCCCCATTACTGCAGCAGCCGCACCAATCCGTCTGTCGATCTCCCGCTCCATTCTTCCCTCACTCGTGAACAAGACCCCGAGATACTTGAACTCCTCCACTTGAGGCAGGAACTCTCCTCCAACCTGAAGAGGACAAGCCACCCTTTTCCGGTCGAGTACCATGGCCTCTGACTTGGAGGAGCTGATCTTCATCCCAGCCGCTTCACACTCGGCTGCGAACCGCCCCAGCGCATGCTGTAGGTCTTGGCTAGAGGGGGCCAGCAAGACCACGTCATCTGCAAAAAGAAGAGACGAAATCCACTGGTCCCCAAACCAGACCCCCTCCGGCCCTTGGCTGCGTCTAGAAATCCTGTCCATAAAAGTTATGAACAGGACCGGTGATAAAAGGCAGCCCTGCCGGAGTCCAACATGCACCGGGAAGAGGTCCGACTTAGTGCCGGCAATGCGGACCAAACTCCTGCTCCGCTCGTACAGGGACCGGATGGCCCCTAATAAAGGGCCCCCGATTCCATACTCCTGGAGCACCCCCACAGGGCATCATGAGGGACACAGTCGAATGCTTTCTCCAGGTCCACAAAACACATGTGGACCGGTTGGGCAAACTCCCATGAACCCTCGAGTACCCTGTAGAGGGTATAGAGCTGGTCCAGTGTTCCACGGCCGGGATGAAAACCACACTGCTCCTCCTGAAGCCGAGGTTCGACTATCAGCCGGACTCTCCTCTCCAATACCCTGGCGTAGGCCTTACCAGGGAGGCTGAGGAGTGTGATCCCCCTGTAGTTGGAACACACCCTCCGGTCACCCTTCTTATGAAGGGGACCACCACCCCAATCTGCCAGTCCAAAGGCACTGTCCCCGACTGCCACGCAATGTTGAATAGGCGTGTCAACCATGACAGCCCTACAACATCCAGAGATTTGAGGTACTCGAGGCGAATCTCATCCACCCCCGAAGCCTTGCCACCGCGGAGCTTTTTAACAACCTCGGTGACTTCAGCCTGGGTGATGAAAGAGTCCAACCCCGAGTCCCCAGCTCTGTTTCCACCAGGGAATGCGTGATGGCAGGATTGAGGAGATCCTCGAAGTACTCCTTCCACCGCCCGATAATGTCCTCAGTCGAGGTCAGCAGCCTCCCACCCCCACTATAAACAGTGAGGCGCCGGACGGTTTGCCAGAATTGCTTCGAGGCCAACCGGTAGTCCTTCTCCACGGCCTCACCGAACTCCTCCCAGGGCCGAGTTTTTGCCTCTGCCACAGCCCGGGCCACAGCACGCTTGGCCTCACGGTACACGTCAGCCGCCTCAGGAGTCCCACAAGGCAACCACAGCCGATAGGCCTCCTTCTTCAGCTTGACAGCATCCCTTACTGCCGGTGTCCACCACTGGGTTCTGGGATTAGTCCACACGGACTCTATGTCTCCAACATTCCCCAGAATCTGGTCAAAGCTCTCCCGGAGGTGGGAGTTGAATACATCCCTGGCCGAGGGCTCCGCCAGACGTTCCCAGCAGACCCTCACTATGCGCTTGGGCCTGCCAAGTCTGTCCGGCTTTCTCCTTCTCCAGCGGATCCAACTCACCACCAGGTGGTGATCAGTGGACAGCTCAGCCCCTCTTTTCACCCGAGTGTCCAAAACATGCGGCCGAAGGTCTGATGATACGACAACAAAGTCGATCATTGACCTCCTGCCTAAGGTGTCCTGGTGCCAAGTGCACTGGTGGACACCCTTATGTTTGAACATGGTGTTCATTATGGACAATCCATGACTAGCACAGAAGTCCAATAACAAAGCACCACTCGGATTCAGATCGGGGAGGCCATTCCTCCTGATCACGCCTCTCCAGGTGTCACTGTTGTTTCCCACATGGGCGTTGAAGTCCCCCAGCAGAATAATGGAGTCCACGGGAGGGGCATTATCCAGCACCCCCGACAGGGACACCAAGAAAACCGGGTACTCCCCACTACCACTCGGCATGTAGGCCGAAACGACAGTCAGAGACCTATCCCCAACACGAAGGCGCAGGGATGCGACCCTCTCATCCACTGGGGTAAACCCCAACACGAGACGGCTGAGCTGGGGGGCAACAAGCAAACCCTCACCAGCCCGCAGCCTCTCCCCGTGGGCCACTCCAGAGTAGAAGAGAGTCCAGCCCCTCCCAAGGAGATGGGTTCCAGAGCCTACGCTGTGCGTGGAGGTGAGCCCGACTATTTCTAGGCGATATCTCTCAACCTCCCGCACAAGCTCAGGCTCCTTCCCCCCCAGCGAGGTGACATTCCACGTCCCTAGAGCCAGCCTAAGCATCCGGGGATCGGGCCGCCGAGGTCTCCACCTTCGTCCGCCACCCAATCCTCTTTGCACCGGTCCCTCACGGTTCCCCCTGCAGGTGGTGGGCCCACTGGGGGATGGCCTCGCGTCTCTCGTTCGGGTTTGGCCCGGCCGGGTCCCGCGAGGAGCAACACGGCCACCAGGCGCTCTCCGGAGAGTCCCGACCCCAGGCCTGGCTCCAGGGTGGGACCCCGGCTCCGCCGTACCGGGCGACGTCACGTGCCTTGATATATTAGTCGTCATGAAGGATTCTTGAACCGCTCTTTGTCTGACCCGTCACCTAGAGCCTGTTTGCCATGGCAGACCCTGCCAGGGGCATTTAAGCCCCAGACAACATAGCCTCTAGGATCATTTGAGCACTCAAAGCCCTCAACCACGTTAAGGTGGCGGTTCAAGGAAACAGAAACACAATTTCTATGAGACATATGTTTGATGAGTTGAAACTATAGACATGACTGAGAGGTGGAGGGAGTCTCAGAGGTTATCTTTTGAAAGGACACACTCCTTCCATGATGACTTTAGAGAAGTCATCACAGGGTGCCTACTATTCTGGAGCGTTTTGGATTAAGCACCCATCTTAACATCAATACATTCAAGCAGCACTGGTGCCTCTAATGTCACTGTCTTTAGAATCACTACCATATTTAATTTATGTAGGTACGCCATGTGAAACAGCAGTTTTGTTTTGCTGCACATAGAAGCTATTTGGTGGCTCTGGGGAGTAAGCACTGTAAAAAAAAAATGGGAAAACACAGCATGAGAAGACATGATACATATACTGTAGCACCAAAACCTGGAGCCTACTGGCAAGAGTATGCAAGGGGTCACAAAAAGCTGGCTTTAACTCCTGCCACGCACATTCATTTGCAGAGGAAAGTTCCTGTTCAGGATATTCATGCATCATTTGAATTCAACTAAATTTATAATTATAATTACATATGTTTGTGTTTAGATGTTCCGCTGTACTTCAGGAAAGAGACTAGAGGCTTTATTCAGCATTCAGTGTTTCAGTGCCTTTCCCCAGACAAGCCCTAGTATCCATGACAGCTGTTGCTTTTTTTAGTAATAATGTTATTACAACTGAAAAATTGCAGCCTAAACTGGATAGTTTTAGCCCCCATTATAACCTGTCAACATGCCCATGTAAAAACTTACTTTTACCTCTCCAGTGTAGCAGACGACTGACAGCGCAAGACATGAACCATTCCTGAACTATCGTCACCTATAACTCCCACTATTCAAAGCTGTCAGAAGTTTCCTGAGGGAGTTTGCTCCAATAAAAAACAGAAAAAGGAAACTCCGGGGCGATGTCCTTGCTTGTGGACCTTCAATGTTACTTTTCTGTCTTATCGTTGTATCATAATGCAGCCAGATAGATGCCGAGGTGGAGGTAGGCCAACTCCCTTTTCTCCACTCCTTTCTCAGGAACAGAATTCTGAATGGATATCATCACAAAAGTAACTCACACTTCCTTACCCTCCCTTTATCTCCCATCTGCATGTGTCTCTTCTATAATGTGGGAAAAACCCTTCAGCTCTCACTCCAAACTCATCTGTATTTGTCTCTGGTTAGTTCTGTGGTTTCTGTGAAGCTAATCAGTGTGTTTTAATAGGTGCGACATCATTTCACATTTGGATCAAAACATATTTGTGTGTGTGTGTTTTCCTGTAGTGGTTGTACCAGAAAGTCAGACGGATATGTGGTTTCATGTTTAGTTTGGATCTAGCCTGACAGTGATTTGCTCAGCTTCTGCTAAATCTCACATTGCTGTAATGGAATGAGATGTGAGCCACAAGGTCACATTTTTACCACTCTGTGTCTTGCCCTTTTTCCATCAGGCACATTTCTGGCTCTGTGCTCTTTGTAAAAGATTGGCTATATTTTCATACATTCGTCAATATGCCCACATTTTTTCTCACTTCGTCTCCCTGTCCTTGTTTATATGTTTGCGCAATGATACTTGTATGTGGTCGGCTGAGGTTGATAAGAAACGCAGTGTTTGGCAGCGGGGATAGTTGTGGTGGCTGCACTGTTATATACAAGTCTGACTCGGTTGTTGTGTAAGGCAAGCAGTACAGCCCTTACAAAATGTAGCACACACAGTTGCAGTTTTGTCTATTTTAAAGATAGACCAAGATATCAGAGGGTGACCCTTTGATCCACCATGATCGGCAATGACTCGGTAGTTATTGGCAACTAAAAAATCCAATCTTTTTTGCATCTGAACACACAATATCTAAGCTGCCAGGTGGCAGAAACACAACTCCTCAGAGTGGACACCGTTGATGAGGGAGGAAAAAGTCAAAGTTTACAGTGAAGTGTTTAGAGATAAAGTCAGAGGAAATGAAGACAGAAGAGGATTTGGTCCAGATACATTTATGTGGGTTTCCTGAAGTAAGACAATATCTGCTTTAAGTTCAAGTTAATCTATGATTTTATGCTTTTTGATAATATTTCCAATTCCATGTATATTTTAAGTGACAAATCGTATTCGAATTCATATCACTTCATATCAACTAAATATGAACTTTATCATTGTTTACTGTTTAATCGTACCTGCATAAAACAGGTACGATTAAACTGCTAACATGGGTTATAGAGCTAACATGGGACAAACGTATATGGACATACATTTACATGTCCATTTACCACGCATGCTCTTTACCCCCTCACAACTAAATTCGCAGCTGATTACACAGTGGTGTGAAAGGAAGATGTGGACATAACTCTCATACACCATACTGAGAAGCCTTCACAGTATCTTAAAGTTTACTTTAAAAGTGCATGCAACCAGAAGTGGGAGTTCCTGTGTTTGAATGAATAAATTGTGTCTCCAACGCTTCACCATGATGACAAGGCAACATAGTCTGGCTGTGGTAAGACTGTTCCAGGGATGGACTACAAAAAAACACATCAGTGGTTTCTCTCTAAGCTTCAGACAGTATGTTCAAGACAGAGCATCCCCATATAAATACACAGAAAAAATATATTATTGGTAATAAATAAATTCATAGATTATTAAATTCCATTAAACTGTGTCCAGTTAGTTTTACTCAGTTTGGAAAGACTACTGGACCAAATCCCATATGCAGTCTGTGGGATAGGTCACCTCCATGACATGCAACATTAAATCTTGGACTATTAAATTATTAACTGTAAATGAAAACTTTCACATTTATCATGCTGAGATTTATTCAGGCCTAGTTGTTTTCAAAGGGGCTATACTTTGCTCCCAGCAAGCTCCATCAACCATACCTACAGATAAAACTCTTGTTGGTTTCATTTGTAGGCCAAAAATCTGGGACATACTGTCTTCCTTATTGATTCTGAACCTTTGGTTCTGACTTAGAACTGTTGCGGTTTCAACTAAAACCATGTGTGATTAATAAAGATTCTCTGCTGGATAGTATCTAGTTAAGATGGATCACATTAACTTTCGACATACTAGATTTTCATTTCATTCATCAAAACAGAAATTACAGTTCATGTGTTCTCCATGGTTAACATTAAATTCTGTAAAAGTGTAGGAAAAGAAATGGAGGAATCATGTACATGGAACAGAAATAGACAGGGCTTCTGTTGTTAGTGGCCCAGATCCAGAGAAAGCCGGCACTCCTTTTTCAGTTCATAAGTCAAAAAAGCTCTATCTCAGTTATTCATTGTATTTTGTATAGGCTGGCTGAACTGCCTCAGAGGCCTCTGATTGATCTATCCTCTATTTTTTAAAATGAAGCATGCTAGTATGATCCATCCTGAAGGCTACAAAACAGCTTCTGTGAGCCCATTAAACACAAGCAGCCAACAGGAGCTGGAATTTCATAATAATAATGAGACAAACGGTCAAAAGCTCTAACGAATGCAGAACAAATAAAGTTATAATACAGCCTCACAAATATATTCTAGGACCAATCATGAAAAGAGCTTTACATCGACATCAGTCGACCCACATTTGAATTATGAAACTATACAGGATTATAAAGTACTATAAAACCAGCAGTTTAGAACAGGTTTATGGTGAAGATGATCCAAATGGTTTTTATACCGTAGGAAGAGGTTGAAGGGTTATGGCTCTATAGGTTTCATAAAATAAACTAAAAAATTCTAAAACTGAACATTTGGGAGTGTTTTGTTTAATATCAAGCCCTGTCACATACGAAGAAGAATCCCTCCTGATGCGCACCTGAACAGTGTTCTACTCAATAAGCAAAAAGTCATGCATCACTGCATTTTTTGTCTTACTTATTAACTGACTGGCCATCTTCAGATGAAAGTTTAATTCTCAACACACAGCCTGTGAATGTCTCCAAGTGGTTAGATAAATATTAGTTCACTTAAACCAAAGTGGGTCAGACTGCCCTGCTGCTGCTGCTCCAAGCACTCAGCATGCAGAGGTGAGTAAATCTTTATGAGTGCAGACTTAGCGTCTGCCCAGCCTTGCATGAGACTGAGTAATGTTACTATCAGATCATTGATGAAAGATTGAGATACCACTTCTATGCCAGTGGTACATCTGTGCAGGGTTTATAATGATATTTATGCTACAGAATTTAAATATTTTTGAAAGATCCATGGCTGCCTGACTTAGCCTGCCTGAAACATAATTTCCTTAAAACTATGCATCTCTGTAGACCACTATTAAGTGCTTACATGATATATGAGCTTTGCATGCTATATCTGAGAACATACAAGAAATTGATGACAATTTTAATGGAATACACTTAGACTTAAGTTTAACACAAAAAAACACAATATATGTAGAGGCTCTGAACCTGAATGGGTAAGAAAAAAATCCCCTGGCTTCTTCTTTCCACTCTAGAGATAGACTCTGACAAAACAGACAAGTAAGTAAGTGAAGCTTTGTTTAAATAGCACATTTCCAATCAACGTTAAAATAAGATATTTTATAAAACCTGATTCAAAAGGATACGTTTTCAAGTTTTTAAAGGCAGCTGGATTTCGCTAATCCCAGTGCCCAAGGAAGAGAGTTACAGGGTCATGGAGCCACTGAAGCTTAATATGGAGGAATATCAGCAGAAGCCTGGCAGCAGAATTCTAAGCATCCTGCAGCCACTCTAGAGAAGTTTTGGTTAGATGTGTGTAAATTGCATTGCAATAATCCCTATGTGACAAAACAAAAGTATGAATGATTATTTCCAGTTCAGTACAAGAGAAAATGGAGCTACGTTTGGCACTATTTTTAAATGATAAAAGTAGATTCGAACCAGAGACTTGACACAATTATCCAAAGCAAAATCTCAGACAAAGGTTATCCCAATGTCTCTAACAGCAGATTTTGCTAAAGCATTAAGAGGCTCAACTGCCTGCTTTGTCTTGAACCTGATTTTGTCTGGTGCAAATATGAGTATTTCAGTTTTTGTGCATATTCATTTGTAGAACATCATTAGCCATTCATTCACCTTTTGATTGAGTCGAAGCACTTTAGTTAAAGGTGCAGTTTAGAATCTAGATTTAGGTAAAGGTAAATGTACAACTAAATGTCATCTGTATAACAGTGTTATGAGATGTCTTTAAGTGTTGTCAGAATGGACCTAAGAGGGAGCACATATTTCAAAAACAGCAGCGGCCCTGAAAAGTATGTGAGTGATCTGCAGTACTCATTGGACTGAATAATTAACACTCTTTCTGTCACCTAGTGAGGCTTCTTCTCCCAGTGCAGAAGAATCTTAGATGAAGCAGAAGGAGGTGGTGAGCTGAGGGGTGCTGTAGGCAAGTATGCAAGAGAAGAGAAGTGCCCATGAGAATCCCTGAAGTGGAAATGCGAGCCTTGTTAATTGAGTTCCTTCTGGAGTTTATTTGAGCATTGAGGATGACTTGCTATGAAGGTGACACAAATGCTACCTTAGAACATACGGGAGTTTCAACAGTTTTGGAAGCTATCTCAAGGAAAGACCATTGGGATTTCTGGGTCTGATTCCAGTGAAAAGGTTCAAATTGAGATCAAGTCTCTTATTGGTTAGCCAGGCTAGGGTTATTTGTGTTGAGAGGTACAGAAAATGGAGGACTTACAAGATAACGAGAGGCATGCCAAGTAGGTATGAGAAGGCAGGCTATGGATCAGAATTGAAAGCACACAATGTTGGTTTGTTCCAAGAGGAGTTTAGAGTGTGGTCATGGAAGCACAAACCTCGTCATAAACTTGATCTTGTACTTAAAACTGCTGGAATACTTTTGCATGGCAAACAGAGGATCTGGCACCGGACTAAGGAGAGTATAATTACTGGGTAAACAGGTGAGTGGGATGATCAGATAATTGCACCCAGTATGCGGGAGAGGCTATATGACTGAACACAAACCATGACAATATATTTATCACTTTAAGTCCCTCCTTAGCAGATCATATCAACTCTTTACCTTTATGACTTACTTAAAATTGGATTTCACATGTCTCTGCTAACATTATGAGTCCAACTACAAGTAAAAAAAAACACAAATTAGTAAATAAATATTCTTGTAAATGAACTTTTTAGAATCAGAATCAGAAAAAAAACATGCAGCTGACATAAATACATTTGGAAATATGTAGTTTAAAACAAACTACATATTTTATGATGTATTGTAAGAAATTGTCTTCAAATGATTCGACCCACAACCCGCAAATACAGCCACTACAACAGTTACAGGTGAACTTAATGTGATCTTCTCTAAATTTTTAATGCACATGTCCAGTTGTTCCGTGTTTCAGTATTTTTTGCACAACTTGCTGTTCTCCAACAAGGAGCGTAACTGCAAACTTCAGAACAGGTGTTTGATCCATGAATCTACCAATACATTTTCTGGTTCAGTCAGAATTGTTTTTTAAACAGTCCTCCTCATCATTCTGTTCACATTTTGAGATCATGAGACCAATACCACAACTAACAATTGATGAACATTACCTTACCACTACGAGGCTTCAAACAGGATGTTTTCAGAGGGAAGTGGCTACTGAATTTAGAGTGTCACAGATTGCCATCAGCAGGTTGCCACAGAGATACAGAGAGACTGGAAGAGTCACAGAAAGGCACAGAAGTGGACGTCCTTTGGCCACATTCCCAATGGGCGCTTCATTGTGAACATTGGGAATAGAACACTGAACACCACTCAACTCCAGGCACATTTAAGGGAAGTGAGAGGCACCCAAGCATCAGACCACTTGAAACAGTTCATAGCGTGGTCTGCATTATAGATGACTTGCAAGGCTAACTGACCACACTACCAGGTACAGGCATCATCATCTTGCATGAGCCAGGGAGCATTTATGCTGGACGAGGGACCAATGGGCCTCATTGCTGTTCTCTGATGAAAGTCGATTTATGTTGAGCCGAAATTATGCCTGCCAACAATGTTGGAGACGTCAAGGAGAGCACTATGCATTAGCCACTGTTGCCACCAGACGAGCCTTTGGTGGTGTTACAGTGTGAGCGGGTGGGTCTAGTCAATACAGAACTGCCCTAAACATGGTACTGTGACAAACCCATACAACGTGAATAACATCATTAATCCAGTCATTGTGCCCCTGCATAAACAACACAGGCCTAATTTCATCTTCTTGGACAGCAATGCTCCAGCGTATTGATGTCACATCATTAGGCAATGGCTGCGGGAGACTGGGGTACCTTAGATGGCGTGGCCTGCACTTTCTCTAGACACGAATCCTATAGAAAACCAATGGGATCAGCTGAGTCACCATCTAGAGGCTTGTAACTCTACCACAGAACCTAAATGACCTGAGCTCTGCCCCTCAAGAAAAGTGGGACGCCATGTCTCAACAGACAATAAGTTGACTTGTGAACAGCATGAGATGTCATTGTCAAGCTATAACTGATGCTTAAGGGCACATGACAAGTTATTGAGGCATCAACATTTTTTGTTGTGTATACCTACCACTGTTGTTGGTTTTCATTTCAATATATTGTTCGGGATGAAGAAATCACCATTGCATGCCTCCACGTAAATGTCCTACTCCTATGATATATTATCACTGTTGCATCCATTTTTTTAATGTTTTCCATAAATGTCATAAGAAAGCTAAACATTCCAAACTTTTTGTGAGTAGTGCATTTGCATCATAACTCAGTCATCCTACTTCTATGTGCTTTCTGAACATTTGAGTCCTCCATGCATGTACACTGTCATTGCTAAGAGGAAACATACTGCAGTTTATCTACATCTTGAACATGAAAAATCATAACAGAGGCAGACTTTGGTTCTGTGGTCATCCTGATGTGTCAAACACAGGCAGAACTAACAGCATTACCTCCTGCAGTTGCTGTACATTTGTTGCTCTGTTAATGTCATTAGTTCAACCCGATTCTTTCCGCTGTAACCAGTCACAATATCTGCAGTGACAAAGGCCAGCTGAAGTAATCTCATTTGAGACGTGAAGTCACGGCGCCAGCCTGACTTCCTCACCATTTTTTGGACAAATCCGAATCTTATGCTACCAGGGTAAGAATTGAGTAGGATGGAGTCTTCAAAGAGACATAGACAGAAAGCTTATTTAGTAAAAAGGAGGAAAATGCTATGATGTTATCCTATCTGTACATTCAGTTATAGCAGCTTTACATCACTGTGAAGGATCAAGTTTTTATTAAATTTCTTTCAACACAATTCTAATCTGATCCCCATAAAACAAAGTTTCCGATCCATCACCAATCTTCATATATTGTTGGAACTGTGGCATCCAAGTTGTTTTACATGCTCTCCTTATAGAGATGTTTCCTGATAGAGATACATATATTGTCAAAGGAGAGACCTAATTTTCTCTCCAGTAACCTGACCTTTATTTTGAGTAACTCTTAACCTTCTATGTACTACAGATAGGTTGGAACCTTTTTATATACCCTGTATATACTAATCAGTTGGGTCTAAAAGAAGAGAACCAGGAATGACTGGAATGTTCAAGTTTGATCCTGCAGTGACCTACAAAAGAAGCACATAATATGCCACAATTTTCTGGTTGCTGAAATCTCCTATAAGAACAAATAAACTTGCCTTGCCTTGCCTTGCCTTGCCTTGCCTTGCCTCGCCTCGCCTCGCCTCGCTCCGCCCTGGAACATGATCCAAGGAACATTATTAATTACGGCATAAAGAGAAAAGTGCATTGTACCATTTGAACATGCAAACCTTTGAATGCAACACATGTTTCAGCTTTGCATAAGACACATAATGAAGTCCTCTGCTCTTTTTATGCACTATGTTACGTGTTTAATGTATATAACGGGATTGTTGTGTCATCCATTTAATTCTGTGCTGGCATGTCACATAATGGTGTTTACAACTAGTGAACATGTGAGGAAATCAAATTAAAGGAAAACCTCAAACAGAATTAGAACAACAGAATCATACCAGTTTTAGGTTCTGAAGATGATTGTTATCCTCGTCACAGCTTGTTTCAGCTTTTTGCCTCCATGTAAGGATCCATCATGGCTAATGGATCTTCAGAGTCATATTCTGGGACAAGCATTCAAGGCTGAGCTGGTTTCAGTCCGAATGCTCCCTCTGTTCGAGTTGTAAGCTTTGGAAAAACTCTGTCAGACTGGGTGAAAATGTACTGCGCCCGGGAACTGACATGGGGAAAAAAATAATATATGGCGTGCGCATGAAATACTAATTCGTTCCCACAAAATACTAATTTGTTCTCACGAAATACTAATTTGTTCCCACAAAATACTAATTTGTTCTCACGAAATACTAATTCGTTCCCACGAAATACTAATTCGTTCCCACAAAGTAGGCATCAAGTGACCTGTGTTGCAGGAGATGTGTAACTAATAAGTGATTGAGCTCAGTGTACGGTGGGTGTGTAAATGTGTATGTGTGCATACATGCGGTGGCGCTGTGCGCTGTCAGACTGGGACCACGAAGAAGAGTGCCGAGTGAGAAGAATGCGTGCGGTTTTGTGTTTTGGCAGTATGCACGATGGCAACTTGGGAGGAAGTTCAGCTGGCCACGGTACATTTAAAGTGCAACAGTGTGCAGTACAGTTATTATAAAACAATGCTGCTTCAGCAATCCGGTCCAGGGAATAAACCCCGAAGTGAACAACCATTTCGGCTCTGGAGGAAGCATCTCCCCTGTGTTTCCTTACCACGGTCAGGAAACAGAAGCAGGAAGGGTTAACACCTGGCTCTCAATATTCTATTGAAATGCCTCTCACTAATGAGAATTCCTTGCGATGCAATTCTTTTCAGAATCTCTTTGTAGCTCGTCCCCAGACTAAAATAAAACTCGATCAGACTATCCCTGTCCATCCAGTTGTTGTTTTATTCATCCATATGTTTGAGAAAGTGTGCTGTTTTAGTATTTCGTGCACACGTTATAACTATGTTGTGGGAACGAATTAGTATTTTGTGGAAATGAATTAGTATTTCATGCGTACGTGATATATATATAGAGATTTTTTCCTCCATGTCAGTTCCCAAGCGCCATAAAAATGCTTCAAAAACCACAGTGAAATCTTATGACATCTTATGACTTCTGATCAACTCACTGATCTGTATAACCTAACCCATATTCTTGATTCCTTTGCTACAGTGAAAACACGATCTGTTACCTTTACTCATTCTGCCCCCTGGTTCACTCCTGAACTCCGGTCTATTAAATCCAAATGTCGTCAATTGGAACGACTTCATAAAAAATCGGGTCTTACTGTCCATAAGGACATGTATACTTCTCAGCCCTGCACACTTTAAGACTTTAATTTCTGAAACTAAATTGGCTTACTATTCTACCATCATCTCTTCGCATAAAGGGAATACCAAGATCTTGTTTTCACTGTTAAACAATATCTTCCTTACCCCCGATCCTCTACCCTCTCACGTCTATTCAAATGACACCTGTAATTCTCTCATGTACTTTTTTTGATGATAAAATTAGGAAAATTCATCAGCAACTTTGTCCTGCATCTCCTATCACTTTTCTCTTTGATCCTCCTTTTCTCAGTCAGACTTTTTCTTCTTTTCTCCTTCCTCCAGTCTCTGAAATAGCCGACCTTATCCAGAAATCTAAACCCTCCACATGTTCATTAGATCCTCTTCCAACAGCTCTTGTAAAACCTTGCCTATACTCCCTTCTTCCAATTGTCTCTGCCATCATTCACTCCTCTCTTTCTTCTGGAATTGTACCTACTAACTTCAAAATTGCAGTTGTTACTCCTGTCCTCAAAAATCTGGACTGGATCCAAACAATTTCAGTTATCTCCGCCCGATTTCTAACCTTCCATTCATTTCCAAAATTCTAGAAAAATCAGTGGCATCTCCACTTCATCTTCATTTAACCAAGAATAGTTTGTACGAACAGTTCCAGTCTGGTTTTTGTTCTGGTCACAGCACAGAATCTGCTCTCCTTAGAATCACCAACACCCTTCTCATGGCAGCACACTCAGGTTTACTGTCTCTTCTCATTCTCCTCGATCTCAGTGCAGCCTTCAACACAATTTCTCATTCAATCCTGCTTCATAGACTTTCTTCCATTGGTTTCACACACACAACCCTCGCTTGGTTTCAGTCTTATCTTTCTGGCCATACTCAGTTCATCCAGCTTAAATCATTCAAGTCTCATTTATCCTCCGTGGTGTCTGGTGTGCCCCAGGGCTCTGTCCTGGGACCCCTTCTTTTTATCACCTACCTTCCCCCCTTTGGGGTATCTTCCGGAAATTTAACATCCACTTTCATTTTTTTGCTGAGCCCCCCGCTCTTCTTATCCACTGCACCTGACTCGGGTCCTCCTTCCCCCCTCACTCCCTGCTTTACAGAAAAAAAACCTGATTCACACCCAACTTTCTCAAATTAATAGTGATAAAATGAGTTTTCTACTCATTGACACTAAATAAAATTTTCTCTAAAGTCAATAACTTTTCTCTCAGTGTTGACATTTCTGTAGTCCCCAAACCCCTCAGGTCAAAAGTCTGGGTGTCATTCTGGACAGCACTCTGTCTTTAAAATTCTCATATTAATAATATTACCCGTCTGCATTTTCCCCCTTGTAACATTAAACCACTTTGTCCCCTTTCTTTCCCTGCACTCTGCTTCCCTCCTGGTTCACAGTCTGGTCATTTCTCAAAATTGATTACTGTAATTCTCTCCTCGTTGGTCTGCCTCTGAAAATCAATCCGTAAACTTCAACTGGTTCAAAACTCTGCTGCTCGCATCGTTACTAAAACGGCCTCATTTCATCACATTACTCCAGTTCTACAGCAACTTCACAGCTTCCCCTTTTTTTTAGAATTCAATTCAAAATCCTGTTTTTTACCCTTCAAAGGGATTCTAAACCTCGCCCCTCCTTATTTGTCCGATTTTCTACACATCACCACCTATTCACGTTCCCTTCGTTCTTCCTCTTCCATCTAACTCAGTGTGCCCTTTGTCTGTCTCAGTACCATGGGGGAAAGAGCCTTCTGTCACTCTGCTCCGCTCTTCCTCCTGACATCTGTAATATTCATTCTCTTCTCTTCTTCAAAAACACAATTGAAAACTCATTTGTTCAAGTTAGCCTTCTCACTTTAAAGGTCTTTATTTTGTAGTTTTATGTTTTTATTTTATTCTTTTCCCGAATGTTTTAATTGTGTTTTTAATGTTGTAAAGTGTCCTTGGGTGATTTGAAAGGCGCTGTTAAATAAAATGCATTATTATTATTAATATTTTTATTATTATAAATCCGTGAATCACTTATCCAGTGTTTACTGAAGCCATAAATCACCGTGAAACTAGCTTCTTTGTGTCAGCCCTTGAAGTTATTCTAGCCTCCCCCTCTTACATCGGTTTACCATACAAAGCACTAATTGGCTTATTTTTTAGCACACTTTCACCTTTTGGTGATAATTCTGCATTGGAAATGAATTTTTTTATCCTTCTGTTTTGTTAATGATACCTGTATAGTAGATGAAATGATATCAATGCAAGGATGGGAATAAAATACATTTGGACACAGAAAATGAGGGATCATAGAAATTAACGTACGTCTCTTGAACTCACAGTGATTATTAATTAAAGCTGTAATAGACTGAACCAGCAGTTAGTGCTGCTGCATTAACCAACCAACTGACTGAAAACTATTGACCATTCCTTTAATTACATAACATTTTAGTCAAGCCTGTACCCTGTCTGCATCCCATCCAACCGCCTATCACCGTTATCCTTCTAATTCCAGTCATTAATAAACCCTCAAACACAAGTTTCTAACTAAATAGCTTCATGTTTAAATAATCTTTGAAATAGATAGAATTTCATTCATTTCAGAAACCAGATGAAAAATGCAGAGCATGTCAAGAGATATTAGAAATGTGCTCCCAAACAGAGATGTCTTTAAATAGACTTTGTACCACAAATTAAAAAAACTATATTTTGTTCTGTCTCTGTTCTTACTTGTTTTAGCTTTGATACCCTCAGAAACAGTTATCCTAATTACACAAAATTTATTTGAAACTAAAACATGGATAGCTTGCACATCTTTCGACAATAACATTTTATTATCCAAATAAAGTGTATTTGATATCCCACTAACCTGATTACCAACATCCGATACCTACAGTAAGTGATAAATGGGGATAATTCTTCTAGAAACCAGTTTACTGTGATAACCTGACTTCACCTACATACCACTATGCTACTCTGATACGACCGACTGATCTTTGGTCCTTATAGCTGGCGAAAACGTCCTAAAAAACAGTTTCTACCAGCAATACAGTAAATTTGGGATTACAATGCAATAAATATGCAATTTTACTGTAGTACAGTATTTTTAGTACATATAAAGATCAGGTGAACCATACAAAATGTGTTGAAATGGCTAAAAATAAGACTCCGATAGGGTGGGTAAATAACATACCAATCTTGTTCAGTCTTTTTGTAACCTGTTCTTTAAGCATTTTACAGGATTACTTTAGATGTTTTAAATTAGGGTTTTGTGTTGAGGTAATAAGGAGTGAGTACCGTACAACCAAATTCTACAGAGCAGACAGAAGAAAATGTTATTTTTTAGAAAAGGAGGAAAATAGGGTAACTAGGGTCGAATACATAAATAGAAATGGTTGAAACAAGGATTCTGTTTTTCTTTGAGTCGAAAGACCTTAATATTGAGGCCAACTGCTGCTGAGCAGGTTCTCTAGAAGGCAGCCTGAGTTCAGATGTTCTGGCAGATGTAAAACAATCCAAAGTCTACAATGCTCCAATCCAAAACACAAGTAAGGGATCTAAAAAAGCCACCAGAGAAAAACACATAATGCACTGCCTTACAGTTAAAAGGTGAAACAATAGAAGATGAAAAAGCTACATTAAAATATTTGATGATTTAGCAGGTGACAGCCATGATTACTAGTCATTTATATGGCAGACCTGCATCCACCGCTTATTAAAATGAGCTGCTTCACTCCATGAAGCACCGGGTTGCCCAGGCATGTAACGGGTCCTTGGCCTCAGGATTTGCTTAGCAGCCGTCTCAAAAATCACCTTCTTTGCTCAGACCGCACTCACACCTGTTTCTAATTGGCTCTGATTAGGAGGAGTAATGTTTTGCACCTGTGCCGCTCAGCCGCGGTCTGCCCTCCAGCCAATCAGAAGCCGACGCTGCAGGAGTCAGCCTCTTAATGCCGGGTCCTGTAAAAGTCGATTAGACATGAAAGAAGAGCCAGGCCCTTCAGGGAAGGATTCCTGTTGAACGGCTCCCCCAGCAGAACAGCTTGGATTTATTCTCCCGGAGAAAAGGGTACGTGAGATGGGACAGATAAGTGTTTTGTCAGTTGCATCTGACTGAAAACAGAAAACTCAGCT
The DNA here is from genome assembly GCA_036173005.1 of Crenichthys baileyi. Lineage (NCBI taxonomy): Eukaryota > Metazoa > Chordata > Actinopteri > Cyprinodontiformes > Goodeidae > Crenichthys > Crenichthys baileyi. The sequence continues at coordinate 541,340 of JAHHUM010002324.1, forward strand.
GATCTAGTATTTCATGCCAGAGAGTTCACGGTTATTTCTCCCATTCTCTGCGGGATGTATATTCTTCTGCAGAGTCTGTTAATCATTTCAGAGACGTGGCTGCTTGGGCATGACTAAAGCAAACCCCCAGCTGAGACCAACACCAAACCCACTCGCCACAGTGAGCTTCACCGGGGATTAACAAGTTTCTGACAGAACTCACCGTGGAATTTTTGCCGTGAGAGACTCTCAGCAGAAACTTCATCATCACACCCCAAAAGATCGTCAGCCACACAGACTGAAAAGCCACACATTCCCTTTTCTGATGCAGGAAAAATGATTCTTCCTCCTCGCTCATTCCCCATCTTTCCCCTCAGGACAGGTTCAGGGTGAGGGCACGGCAAAGAGGGGAGTGATGGAAGATATGTGAAGTAAGGAAGGAGGTGCAGCAACCGCTGTCCACTAATGAGGTGCCATGCTCCTGCTATAAACCACTGTGGACAGATATAGCCAGAGGACAGCTGCACAGTGAGCGTTGTTGGTTTGCATGAGCTGCTGGGTGAATGTGTGTGTTAGATGGACAGTAAAATAAGGTTCTCCAGTAATGGCAATGGCTAAACTGAACATTGTTAAAGGGACAGATTTGTTAAAATAAGACTTTGTGGAGATACATAGTTGGCACCTTAACTTCTTATAAGAGCAAACCCCAGACCAAATGGATTTCTGGCATCTTAAAACAACAGTTTCATTAACTCTTACACCAGTGTCATTTTTACATTAGACTTAGTTAGAAGTCAGTAACTGCCATGAAAAGATGCCATGAATGTTGATACAGTCATGGAAAAATGTAAGGGCACCCTTGCTGCTTTCAAAGGGAGGAGAGAGTAGCACCCATGTGCTCATCCAATGCTCATGATTAATTTATCAGTATATATTGGCAATTTGCTGTTCTGGAACGTACAGTTGTTCCTTAACTCAATGCCAATAAGGAAATACATCAACAGTAACTTTAAAGAATCAACTAGTGCCACAATCAGTCTGGGAAGAGTTTATTGTTCATATTTAAAGAATCGGACATTTACAACAGTTACAAAGTTTCCCACAAGTGAACATCCAAGCCCCGATGGTCAGAATCTGCAATTCTCACAGAAATAACAAAAATGTAGGAGCTTGACCAGATCTCGGACAATAATGGATAGATGGCTTGCTTGGTACAATTGCCAGGAGCCTGCATATGAAAATGGGAAAATGGCAACACAACCTAGGTTTCAATAGATGGATCTGAATTAACAAGATTTCTGGAACAATGTACCTTGGACAGATGAGACCAATAATGCATAGCAAAATGTTTGGTAAAAACCAGGTACACCGTCTGCACAAACACTTAATACCCACTCTGAAGCATGGTGGTGAAGGAGTGATGATTTGGAAAGGACACTTTGCAGTCATTGAGTTGAACATGAAGTAGTGTATTAATGCTTATTGTATAGCAGATGGACTCAAATGCAGTTGAGTCCCCAACAGGACAATCGTTCATAACATAGCAAGAAATCTACAACAGATGAGCTGTGTGGTGCTGTGCAGAATGAATCTCTGCGAAGCAATGTGCAAAAGGAAAGTGGTCCAAAATTCATTCACAACAGTGTGAGAGATAAAAAGTCACAGAATTTTAATAAAGACAATCATTGCTGCTAAAAGTGGTTCTTATACGGTTTACTTATTTGTTCTCAGAACTCTTCAAAACACAAATTGTATGTGTATAAACTATTCATTTTTTCAAATTTATCCTGAACTCTATCAATCAAGTGCTTAATAAGAGTTTTCTAGTTTTTATACCATCATATGTCAGGGGAGTGATGCATAACTGCTCCTTCACTGTTCAGTCTTAAAGCACTTGTCATTTTAGATGCCTGTTCATTTTTAGTTTTCTCAGCCTCAGAGTAACAAGTTACACGACATTAAAAAATAACTTAGTCTGTCAGCACTTTGCGTCTGCAGCAAAGAACCCACAACAGATTCATATGGAACTCGCGATTCACGACAGAAATATGAGAAATGCAGAAACCATCTGGTATGTCAGTTAGCTTCCATTTTTTCTTATTTTCTTTGCTCCACTTGCTCTAAAGAGATTTTTCAAAGTTTCAGTGGAATTTCAACGCACTGAGATTCTTAAAAACTAAAAATAAAACTTTACTTATAACTCAATAACATTAGTCAACAAGTTAAATTGAGCTCACATTGTGTTGTGTGTTTCAGCCAATGGTAAATTTTAGTTTAAGTTTGGAAAAAAAAATAAGAATATGTTGGGAGATCTTTATCCTAAGGCCAGGCATTAGCTGCTCATTCTTTTACTTTCAGCCTAGAGTCAGACAATCTCTTTTCATGTCTCTCCTCATTCACTGCATGCCACAATCCAAGTCTGGTGTTTAGGTTTGTTTGCATTTTTCACCTCATGGTGTAACACTGTACACATCATCTGTCTGCTCAAAAAACCCACTGTAATATTGTCTTTAAAATATGTCTTCCTTTCTCTTCTGCTTACATAAATGCCTGGTTAAAAAGTAATTTGTACAGGCATTGTCTGCACGGAAAATACCAAGGTAACCACTACCATTTATTATTTGATGGATGATTTATTAACCACACGTATGGCGGTTACAAAAGGGACTTTGAGAAGCTCCTTAAGAAATGCCAGCTTACCCTCTAATAAATAAAAGATAAAAAGGAAACTGAATAACCAGAAGACTTAAATGAAGCACAGATGTTGCATCACCTTTATGAAGAAGTTTGACTTTATGCATTTTCTGTCGCTGTTACCTGGTCAAACTTCAGAAAGCTCTCGGGGTACCGAGGAGCCAGGAGATTTGAGAACAGCAAGGTATAAGCAATATTTCATATTAATGACACAAAAAATGAAATTAGAGTAAATAAACAGTAACAAACAGTAACACCAAGTGGATTTGCTGTGAAACAAAGGATGATTAAGTGGAAAAGCACATCATGCTTGCCACTGAGTACAGTGAAGGATCTGTGATGCTGTGGGCCTGATTCTCTTCCAAGTGCCCCATGAATCTTGTTAGCCTGCATGGCATGTACTCTTCGAAATACTATGAGAGTCTGGGATCCTCCACAGTAATCTGTAGATGGAATAAAGAGCACAAACAGTTTTTGGGTTTCTGTGTTTGGGTGTCTCTTCGTTAATCAGTCTTCCTCCCTCAGCTCCTTTGCAAAAATCCCCCTCTCAGTATGCTTCAACCTTGCGAAATATTGCTCTCCTATTGTGAACGGGGGGTTGGATAATGGGTTAACAGCGGAGGTACCAGCAACATTGTCACAGCTAGATTTTTACAAATTATCCAGTATAATAATTAACACTTCTTTCCCAGAGCTGCCAGTAAATGTGGCAGGCACTCTATAGATCTTAAGAGAGAGATGAAGAAAGCCATGAAATCACAATAAAAAGATTCTGCACATTTCTAAAGGAGCAAGCATGGCTCAGAAATCATGTCTAAAGCAAACATATTCAGAGACATACTCAGTGTTCTCATGCTTTTGTTTCTTATCTAATTTCAGCAAAATTGCCAAGTGATAGAACACAACACAAGCGTTTAAATGTGCCTAATTTGACTCACTGCTCGGACATTTAATTTTCGCAGGCCTGCGACTGATCAGCGGAGACAAAAGGGTCCCTGTTGACATTAATGCAGTCAGTAAAACAAAGTCCAAGTGTAGATGATTCTACAGATGATTCCATTGAAGAGGTCAGATGTATACAAAAGTTTGAAAAGGAAAAATACAAAGAATTGTTTTGTTTTTTTTCCTATAAAGAGGAGATAATTGTGGGTATTTCCTCTTTACAGTAAAGAAAAATGGAAGGCTAGTTGAGGGGAGTATCTCAGCACGAGGAGGGTTGGTAATTTACAGCGTGTGGTCCTTTGTTCTGAACATAGGTATTAAAATCATTACTGCTGTGTGTTAGTGTAAGCTTTCCCCTGCGAGAGCCAAAGGGCTGAGTTTTATAGCTTTTTTATTTAGTAATCCACAGTGGTTCCAGTGAGGCCCAGTTTCCACTCCTGGCCTCCTTTTTCTGTCTGTGTTGCCTTTATCAAAGAAGCCATTGTGTACTCAGTGCTGAGCCCATAATCCAGTTATCAATCCTGGCACAAGGGAACAATTACATAAAGTTAGTCCTGAAGGTCACCTCACAGATGAATAAATTCAGAGACAATAAAGATAAAGACTAGATGAAAGGACAAAGGAAATAATCGCAGGTATTTGCTGAACGAGCAGCACAAAAAAGTCTACAATGTATACATATATTGCCAGACACCTTGTCCTTAGTTTAACAGCCTTGTAAAAATTTTAAAAAATATGCAGTGAATTTAAGGCTCCTATCGGGGTGAGGGTGTAGGTGTGAGATGGCGGTCATCCCACATGAAATGCAGTGCAGCCTCGGTGTGGGTGGAGGTGGGGTTGGTGGAAGGGGGGTCTGGTTATCTGGCATTCCGCTGCAGTGTAAACACTAAGTCAGTGTTGTATGTTTTATGTCAGGCCACAGAAATTCATTACATCTTATCACACATTTGGGTTTCGGGGTCACCAGCGCCACGTTAACCCACAGACACATTCCCTGTTTATTATTGTGCACTTACATATTATTACACTCCTACATTTTCAGAACTCACATCAGGGGCAAAGGCCTGGGCTGAAATTCAGTGTTTATTAAATGGGCTGCTATGCAGGAATGTGCACGGAAAAGTTATTGCTGACATTCATGTAGAGAAAAGAGTAAGAGAGAGAGGGGACAAAATAAAAGGAAAATTGAATCCTATGTAGCAAGGCCTGCCTTCCTTAGAGGGGAACCTTCACTTTCATGAACAGCTTTTCTCCAGGTTCCTTCAAAACGTCCTTGCAGATACGTAGTTGTGATAAAACAACTGCTTATTCCTGCAGTATAGAAGTAAGTAGTCTTGCTAAGTTACAATACTAAAAAAAGTTGTCTTAGTGCCTGTCAATACATGTAGGCCTTCTTTTATGAAAAAGCCTATTTGGCTAATTTATAAATCTGAATAAATGAAATGATTACATGTTTGAAACAATGAAAGTGAAAACCGCCCCAGAACTAATGAGTTAGGATTTTGGTTACAGGAAGAGACTGTTCGAAACTAATATGTCTCTCTGATGTCTAAATAAAATATTTTAAAAAGAAGGCTTACACTGATTGTTCTTATAATTTGTTGCTAAAGTGCAATTATCTTTGATTGATTCTTAATAAATTCGAATACCTAAAAATATACAAAAATCTTCTGATTCTTCTTAAAATGTGTGATAAAGATTATTCAATGGAAAGGTCAGGAATTTATCCTTCAGATTTTTTACTGAACATGGGTACAACATAAATACTCTTACAAGCTGGGTCCAGAAGACGGTAGTTAGCCTCGTCCATGTGTTTGTTCCAGCGCAATCATGATTACAGAAAATACTCAAAGGTGGAACATGGATTTGGAATTCTGCACCTGAATTTAAACCAAGAAGTTCTCATAACCTGCTCAGGGTTTAAGGTTAATAGCGCCTTTCTTTTTATTATGGAAGAACGATTGTTATGGTTAAAAGAACCAGACAACATCTGCTCTACATTATGCTTTTCCCAATTCTACATTAAACGGGAAATATTATAGGAAAAATACCCTCTGTGCTGTAAAGGTATGTGTTTCACTTTGTAAAAGCACTGCAATATAAAAAATTTTTAGAAGCCACCTAGATCTGAGTATATTTTATAGAAAAATCTGCTCGCACTCCCTGGTTGGATCATCATTTTTTAGCCAGCCAATTTCTGTTCAACTAACCTCCACTGCAAATCATGCTAAAATATTTTGGACCTTAGTGCAGGAAAGCAGGATTGCGTTTGTGTGTGTCCTTATGCAATCGGCAACTGTAGGTCTTGTTCCCTTGCACAGGGTCAGTGGCAGATTTGTCTTAAAAAAAGGAGAAAGTGGGGAAAAGTGGTCCATTTTTGCTCCTGCTTTTTGCAATTCTTTAAAAAATGCAATTTTACAAATTATACTTAGTCAAACATTTAATCTTTTCTCTGTCGCAGTGAAAATCATGTATCATTTTATTTCAACGTAAACAACGTGCAGGCTTTTCAATAACAGGCAATAAAGCGTAGACAAACCTGATCAAACTGTGTACCTGAGTGGATTGACATTTAGGTGGGTGTGGGGCTGTTTTGTAGTTTCTGCACAATCACACTTCTAAGAAGCAAAAAAGCGTAGTGAAGTGAGATACTGAGAACAAAAGAGGGCAGATTTGATTTCCATCCCAGCATTCCAGACGTACCTGTCTGCTACCTCTCTTCACTGCTGCTCACAAATGCCATACTGCAGATAAGATTGGTCTTTCTGTCTGTATGTAGTAACAGATACCCCCCCCCCCCCCTTGTCTAAGCATTAGCATTAAATAAATCAATGATAGAACGTCAAAAAATCTGGGTTTAGCACAGCTTTTTTTTTGTCTTGAACTGACTTAACGTCAATCCTTGATACTTGAAGGCTGAAGAGAAGCATTGTATCTTGGGACGTGTGTCTTGGAGGATCAAGAGTACTAATTACAATTCAGTTTGACTAAGTGGATACAAATACAGCAGAGGTGTCCAAACATTTTACCATGTGTGCCAAAATGTTAAGTTGGAAGTACTAAGGGAGCTGCAACATTTTGATTATTATTTTTTTATTAAAATTGCAAAAACCTTTTTTTTTTTTTTTTTTTACTGCTCAACAATAAACTAAACACAACATATTTTAATGAAACAAGCAAAGTAGTCTGATTTATGCAGAAAGGGGATTGGTAAATTACTGTAGGGCCAAAACATGAATATGGTCTCACAGGTTTGTCCATTTAAAAAAAAAAGCATACAATGTCCTAAAGGTTTCAGGATGATTATCTTGGTCTAATTGTGTGTGTATGTGTGTGTGTGTGTGTGTGTGTGTGTGTGTGTGTGGGTGTGTCTGCCTGTGTGTATTTTCAGCAACAAGAACAGGATGCGGCTCATTCTTGCTTTCCCTAGCCAAGTTTAATAAATGGATGTGCCCATGTCTGCTTTTTTAAAGCAAATCACTGGATATTTGTGGTCCTATTTACTCCTATTTACTCAAACAAAATTTAATTAAAGGCAAAAACATGGTTAATAAAAGGTGAGCACTTTCTGTAGCACCTATATTTTCTATGTTTAGAATTTATTTGTCTTTATCTTTTTTGAAAGGCCTCACATCAGCCAAAATGGCACCCTAACATTTCTTTTTAAACATGTATCTGCAGCACCTTTGCCAGCAAGCTGTTCTTGCATTTTGGTTTGGAAACCTCTAATTTAGTGCAAAAAAGAGAGGTCAAAGATTTCTCTCTCCAACCTTCTCCGCACCAACCTTGTGAAATGTTTTAGAAGAACACTAAGATATATTCTGTTGTATGAAGTTATGACAGCAGTGGGCATGGGGCTAGTGATTTTGTAAAATAAAATACGTGATTTATCTCCCCACTGGATAAATGTACTTAGATCGAAAGTTAAATTTTTCACATTTATTAATTTGAGATGATTCCACTGCAATAAAGGAATTTATTTTAAAGGCTTTTTACACAACTTTATTAGGGATGCCAGTAAGATTTTATTGAAAAGAACGCAACGGATTTTTGTAGAAAAGGAATCTGAATTGACTGGAGTCCTAAAACATAGAAAACGGTCAGGCATGCAGGTTCCTACTTTTTGGAGTCAATTATTTTCTTAGCCCATGTCTGCTTCTGAGTAGACGTTCCAGGATGTTACTGGTTCTATTTGCTATGAAATTAAAATTAATGCAGAAACCTGGATATTGAATGAGAATGTGTCACCTTTTACCAGTGTTGGGAACGTTACTTTAAAAAAAGTGACTAGTTATAGTTACTAGTTACTTCTCCCAAAAAGTAAATGAGTTACTAACTCAGTTACTGCACTATCAAAGTAACTAGTTACTAGGCAAAGTAACTATTCAGAATCTGAAATGATGTTACAAGTTGCTGACCAGGAAAATCAAGCCTTTTCTGTTTGCACGGTGTAGGATGGTTGGAGCTCACTCCACAAGTGTTGTGGAAGGGTGAGACGATGCAAGGTGCTTCATAAGGTTGGAGTTGCTGGTTAATACTTTGTTCCCTGACATAACTTGCAAATCACATGCACATTTTTGCCTTCAACTTCAGCGAACGTGAAATATTGCCAATACTTCCAACTTGCAAACACTGTCTTTGAATTTACAAGACTTCCCTCCATCGTCATGTTTCTCTCTTGCTATTGGTTTACTCCATCTGTGTAATGAAAACCCGCCTACCTGATGCCTTCTCAGCCAATCGGCGTCGCATAAGCAGCTATTTGTCCATTCCCCCTCCCCCACCTTCTGCTTTTTCCTTGAAGAGCTTTAAAAAAACACCCACTGCAGCTGCGGGAGAAAAGTAGATCTATCCACAGCAGCAGACTGTGCTCTTAATAAACCCAGCTTATTGAGTTGTAGTAACATGTTGCGTTACATTGTAAATATCATAACGGCGTTACCGAAATGAGAAAAGTAATTAGTTAGATTACTCCGTTTCTGAAAAAGTAACGCAGTTACGAACGTCGTTATTTTGTAACACCGTTACTCCCAACACCTTTAACAATAAAAAAATTCTCCATCTAAATCAACCGACTGTGATTGCAAGTCAGATTTGGGGTGAGGGGCCACTCAACTGCAAATGGACCACGGGCTGCACTTTGGATACCCCTGATATAGTGATTCAACAGCAGGAGGAGCAGTGGGCAGGAAAAAGTAACGTCTTTTCTCAAGAAAGGGAAATTAGGCTAATGAAAAAGAACAAAAAAGGACCCAAGATAGTTTAAACTTGGGCCATGGATAGATGGTACCACCTCACCTTCATCACAGTTTTTTATGCTAAATCTAAAACCCAAAGTTACGGCCTCTTGTGGTTGGGTTGGGCATTTGCCTTTCATGTGCAACACTGATTGCTTATGTGGGACACCTGAGGACCTGGTAAGGCTCTGTTTCTTTAAAACCCTGACTGCCAACTAACTTGTGTCTGCTCTCCTCCACAGGTATGCTGCCACATTTTTCTAGATTATTTTGATAGCACATTACAACTTTTTCACATATATTCTCCACTTATGCACACCATATGCCACTGATTAAACTGACGTTTACACTTCATATTAGAAACTTTTGATTTAAACCTTAGTTTGTATTGAATAAATATATATTATAGAACTGTGTCTCCCTTTTTGTTGTGGCCTTTGAGCCGGGTCATAACACCCAACATCAAGACCTTCCAACTCTCCCAAATGCACATTTTATTAATTGAAATGTCTTCATAACTTCTCAAATATCATTTGTGTGGACAATTGCTTTCTTTGTCTCATTTTCCTGTGCACACCGCCAACTTTCTTGGCCTAGAAATACTTTTGCTCTTCTGTGGATAGAGGCTCCCTTGTGTACATGGGACTGAAGCAGATACCCTTGGCCCAGTTCATCCGTATAGCTCATCACATGAGCTCGTCGGTGTGGCAGCCACGTAGGCTGTTTCACGTGCTGTTGAACTTTATTGACCGCATCATTCACTCTGCAGCAGGACAGAAAGCCTCATGCATCAGAGTAGTACAGTCACTCTGTGGTGATGATGAAGGAAATAAGCTTAGGACTTGTGCATGCACTCCACTAGTACTGACGTATTTGATGTATTTGTTTGCTGCTAATTAGGCATTATGTGTTTGTTCTTGGAATCTGTTGCTGGATAAGCTGAGAGTTGTGCAAGGATCTGCTAAACTTATAGAGGAAAAACGGGGAAATAATTTGTGTGGGTGCACAAAGTGTGTAACTGGGGATTTGGTGCGCTGCATTCTGCGGTTTGCAGCTCCATTGACTGATGTCCCGTCCTTCCTAGGCCGCCTCGGAGAATTGATGTCCCTGATTGTACCGCACTCAAGGCCAACCCCTCCCTGACCCTCCCTCGCAATACCTCAAACTGTGCACCCCCCACCCCACCCAGCCTGCTTTGGCTCTCCTCATCCGAACCCGAATCTCCTCGGTGTGGCCTGACCCAGCACAGGCTCTCCTTGGCTCGGAGACGAGCGGGAGGCTGCACCTCGGGCCAACGGATATACGAGCCCTAACTGCTTTTTCATTAAGCTGACTGTCATTATGAAAAAGCTCTTTCTTTTACCTTGTTTCCCGTCTTGGCTGTCTCTCTCCTCCTCCGTCTCTCCGGCTCCCTAATACTTTCATGTTCAAGGACAGAGCAGCAGTTTACTGCTTAATGGTGAAGAGGAGAGGGGCTGAAATGAAGGTTTGTTTTTTTCTTGTGCAGGAATATGTGCACTCTTGGTCTGTGGAGGTGGGGCAGTGAGCTTGGGGAGATAGATGATTAGAAGGAGTCATTGTAAGGTGATAACCTGAGTGGTGTGGAGATTTAGTGTCTAAGGGAAACATGCTGCTTGGAGTAATGGAGTGGTGTGTATTTCAAGTGATTAGGCAGCCCTTGTTTCACAGTATGTATTGTGCAGAAGAGGAGAGTCCTCTGTCCATACATGTTCTTGTTTAACAAATCTATCTTCAGTACCAGCAAATCCTTTCTCTGTTTCTGTCTTGTAATGTTCTGAAACTTTTCACTTGATTTATTTTTCTTTTTAATAAAAAGTCGTTTTCTGAATGCCTTATATGTGCACAGGAGCATGACTTCTCACACAGAATACAGATTTTGAATTATTTTTGTTCATCCAAGAAGTTTGTTACCATCGGGAAGTGACAAAAGCATCTCTTGAAAATAAAACTATGTAAAATGTAACATCAATTCTGAACCAAAAACACAATGTATTCCTATTCCTTTACATTCTAGTGAAAATTGCATGCCAACAATTGTTTATACTCTACTCAATAATCAAAAAATCATTATTGGCATTATGACAATTAAACCTTTTTCAAAATTGCTTACTATCTTTTTGTGTGGTCCCACTTGCTTTTCTGTGATTTATCCTCAGTGATGAGCATCATCTTTGGGGTTCCAAGGCCTCCTTACCATCACCCTAATCTTGTGTTCCCTCAACTGCTTCGCCACCAAATTCAGGTTATGACTTTGGCTAGATTGTTAAAAAATGTTAATATTGCTTCCAGTCAGAACTTGGTCAGAACTTATTGTTTCAGAAAAGCATGCAGAATTCTGAGGGACTGTACACACCCAGGACACCAGGGCACATATTAATGAAGATCTATGATTTACACATTTCTAAATCCAGTCTATATTCTGTCATCGGTCAATTTCTCTACCCCGATTACTAGGAGCGCATTTGTTTTTTTAACAACCAATCACAGCTCTTAGAAGACAGGGTCACACCTAGCAACGGAGTCAACCATACCTCCTCACTACATGGGACATTCTGTCGTCTCCTCGCTCAGAGTCGCTCTCAGCAGAGAACAGAATCACTCCTAAGCTAGGAGTCCTGGCCAGGAATTTTTAGGCTAAGATAGGAGCTCTCTGAGAGGACTGACAATCTTTGTGAAACCGGCCCAGGTGTTTAAGGTGCTGCCCTCGGGTTGCAGATACAGAGTGCAGAGGTCATGCACTAACACACTCTGACAGTTTTTACAGCAGTGTAATAATTCTGATCAAAGCATCACTTTCTTGATGTGGGCCATGTGCAATACACATGTGGAATATATAAAGTACAATTTTTGTTTTTCTCTTTTTTATTGCTGAGCTATTTATGCAGTCTTTATTTTATGTTGTACATAGTTTTGCACCTTATGTGGTTCAGTAGACTGTACTACTGCACACTGTATGTTGGCACAAGGACAGTAAAGATTAATCTTATATAATGTGAGCACTTTAAACACAAGTCTATCAGGGTTGTGACTAGTTATGGACGTAACTGTATGTTAATGAACAATTACTCTGCTTTAAAATAACTTTGAAGGTTTATGAATGTGGCTCATCTTACCTCTTTTGGTCGTTTTGTACCCAATTTTGTTTCCGAAACAGAATTGTTCCATCTATCTAGCTTTGAGCATCAATACACCAGGGGGATGTTTCATACCCGGTTATACAACTGACAATTTAAATGAATTTTCTTTAAATTACTGCAAGTCTTCTGCAATGAAATGTTGTTATATGAATTCCAGATTTTTTTCTTTTTAGATTCACTTTACAGATTTTTGTGAGATTCGTGCTCGGCTTCAATTTTGAAGTGAGGCTCTTCCAAGGATACATGAATTGGCCCCTTTTTCCCAACCCTTCTATTCCAATTCAAAATATATTTTGAAGAGAATAATGTGAGTCATAACATTAAATGATAAGATCAATTAACTTTTTAGATTGTTGTTAAATTATATTACTAAGAGTGGTAAAAAAAATCCAATTTAGATGGTTATTGACTGTAACTGGGTGATTTTCAGCTTGATCAGCAATAATTGGTAATCAGCTGGTCGCTTACTAAAAAATTGTGATCTATTTATCTGGGCATAATTCTGAGCTCACAGTTATGGTAAAGATCTACATTCTCCTGAGAACTTATATGAAGACTGCTGTTTTAGTAATAGTTGCAATGCTAATTGCTAATTTTGCATGCTAAATTTTATGATGATTTGTTTTTCCTTTAAAAAATGCTTTTAAAAGCAGAAAAGCAATAAAATAAATTCTGAATACTGTTACCACCTTCTGTTATTGCCTTTAAAAAGAAATGAGAAGCAGGCCAAAGCTTTGCCAGAGAATGGAAATCCTCCACAGAATTCAGATCAGTGCATCTCAAGAGATGTAATTATTGCTGTGGTGGCTTTAGGGTGATAGGCTTAACTCAAAATGGGGCTTCCAATTAAATTCTGCTTAAGGTCCCATACAACCCTCGGCCGCCTCTGTTCCTGACTGGCCCCTTATAAATTCACGACGCATGGAAAGCATCCAATCCCTCTTGACATCTCTGAAACAGCTCAGTTGTATAGCATTTTTATTGTATTTTTTTCAGTTTCAAACAAAACCCATAACTCAGTCTCCCATTCCCCTCAACATTGTAAAAGTGAGGTGAAGGGGATAAAAGCCGAGTGGCCAGTTTACAGCTCACGTAAATCCACCAGGTCATCAAAGCAGCACCGACTGGACTGAAAACCCCAACAACTATGTTGTCCAACTTCAAAATAGATCAGATTTCACTCTTGCAGAAGTTATCAAGGAGCCCCGTAGGAGCAGCATTCCACAAAGGCAGCTTACAAATCCAAAATAATGGTGAAAAAATAAAACACCAGTCAGTGGAAAAACAAGAAGACCCTTTTATCATCTTAATTGCAGCTACTCTTTTTCTTCATCCCTTTATGAAACTACTTCCTCAGCTAACTAGTAGTGCTGAGTGACCAGAAGTGCTGAGAGTGTGTTATGCTGACAAGCCCAGTGACTGTATTTATGGCTCTTTCAGAGATTCTGCATGAATTATGCATAAGGTCTCACTGCAGACCACAGCGGTGCTGGTTGTAAATCGATAGGCGTTCACTTCATCTGACACAGATGATACCTCCTAAACCCAGCTCCTCCATGTCTCCTTCACTGTCTACATTTGGAGCGCCATGTTTTACACCTCGACCTGGGATTATCCTGTTTACGGATGCGACTTCACTCGCACTCAGAAAAACACGTGAGCAAAACATGGGATTAGGGAAGCTTTGATGAATGTCTTCATGAAAGGGATAAACAGATGAAAAAGGTAAATCTCTTCATTACACGAGAGAAGATGAGTGAAACAAGCATTAACAGTAGATGCCAATTTATTTCTTAATGTTGATACAAAAAGAGAAAACGAAAATTAGGCCATTTTGTCGTTCTGGTGCCTCCTACACTATTTCAGTATCATTAAACTATTATATGTCTTGAAGAAAGAATGTCAGAAGCCGTTAAAAAAAAAAAAACTTTTGAAAACTCTATTTGGTTGTACCCTTACTCACTACTATGCAGTAGAAGCAATGCATTATTGCAACTATTGCAGTATGGTTTTTGCTTTGACATGATTCTGTTGATATTAAACTTCTACTGTTTGGAAATATTTGTCCCAGGGTGTGGTGGAGGAGCAGGACCTTCGCGCAGACTGGAGCACTTAATGAGCATGATTTATTCAGTGAAAACGATGAAACTTACTGAATAAAGAAATAACATAGAATGCAGGTGTGAGTAATCTGGAGGATATGAGGAACAGCTGAGACCAATGTCCCTGTATAGCTATCTCTTGATACACTAGTACTTGTTTGGTTGGCATTGCAGGCAGATTAGGAGCTCCAACAGTCTGCTTTTCACTACGTAAAGCAGGGATGTCAAACTCCAGTCCTGGAGGGCCGGTGTCCTCAAAATTTTAGATGTGTCCCTGGTCCAACAGACCTGAATCTATTCCCGAATTACCTCCTCAGTATGCAGTCAAGTTATCTTTGTTGTTTGGACTGGACTGATCCTTGTCGTTATAAAGGTTTGGTTCACTGTAGAAACTAGTGTTGTCAACATTCCTGCTGTTACACTTGATTTTTATTGTTTACATATAAATAAACATGTACAAATGAATGAAACGTTAGCTGTTCCAGTTTCTTCATTTAATCATAACATTTAATTCTTTTTTATCTCCAAGCTGGAAATGTCTCCGAAAATAAATTTCAGAAATCTGCTCACCTCAGTGGGAGTTCAGTTTCTTCAAAGACTCCTCACACAGATGTTTTTAAGAAAAATCTGAATCAGGAATCTGACTTGATACCTGACATCTGAATAGGATATCCCTAATATTGAATGTAGCCTAGTCAGGTTTTAAAAGTGTTTCTTTTTTGTGCGTTTTGTAGTTCCATTTAGGATCTCCCTGTTGCTGTCTATCTTATTTGATTTCTCTTCAGGATATTCAAGCTTTTTGTACAATGGCCATATGCAAGGTACATTTTAAGCCAAACTGAGATATTTTTGCTAGAAGCTGAAAAACAACAAGTCTCACGTTCCCACGAGGATTGGAAACTGTGGATGACATTGTAAGAATCTGTTCTCAAGGGATAGATTTCCTTAGGTGCCTGTAACACAATAACCATGTCCACCATTTATTGTGCGTATTCAGGCGCGGAGTTAGACCTGGGCTTCCGGGGCGGAAGCCCCAGATGTTTTCTGAATAGCCCCGGACTTCTTGATAGAAGAAATTTAGAAGTATTAAAAAGATGCAGCCACAAAATGGTATTGGACTTCACATTTTTATTTAAAACAATCAGATTTTTTTTCAATTGTGTCCCATATAATCACGTCCCGCTCCACCTAACTTGACAATGAGTTGAAAGGAGAAGACAAAAAATAGTTATTTGCGCACTCGCGGTACCGCGAATGCGCCACTACGCGCACAGGCAGAGACGGACTCCATCCTGGAGAAGTCCAGAACAGCTGTTTACTCCAGGTCGACCTGCCTCTTTCATTACCTGAAAAGTTACACTGAGCGCCTCGAACAGGGCTGATTTCAGAGTAACCTCGGAGCCAACCGGAGAGAGGGAGCCTGGTGGGTGTGTGTCCAGGAACAGGTGGACGCAGAGCGGTATAACCCAGGAGAAGATAGCGGTAAAACCTGAACGCTGACTCCGAATGGGCTAATTGTAAGTTACAGCTAATCACTGATTCACCCAGCAAGACATGAGGTGGAGGTTCACTCTAATGAGTATCATCAGGGTCATGATGAGGGACTTTCACCTGAGCTACAGGTGAAGTTAAATGATCTGTCTGTGATAGAAAACAGCAGCAACCTTCTCTGTGAGCTTCTAGCCGGATTTGCATCATAATGTGAAAATATCTGGTCCTTTACTTCAGTCAAAATAAAAGCATTTAATCCTAACGTAGCTGAACACATTAAAAGGTCCTTCAGATCAACACATTGATCTCATTGCTGCAGCCAGTCTTATAGTCTAGTTCTACATGTAGACAGAAAAAAGTGTTGCTCAATAAACCAGGAAAATATCTCCTGGTTCCAGTAAGACGTAATAGAAACTGCAAAAGTAAGCCTCCCTCTTCTCTTTCATATCTTCTGTGCTGATTCTAAACATGCAGCTCTGGCTTTAAAGATGCAGTATAATTAAGAAATAAATCATAGCTATTAATCACAGGTGGACCATTGATTAGTTGACTATTTTATTTTTCTGAATTACGCATGTAATATTATATAAACTAAACTAATTAAACAAGGATACAGTTTTACTGAAGGTAAGATTTAGGAAAATCAACTTTATACCACTTTCCTTTTTTGAAATATAAGAATAAAGAGAATGGAGCCTCAGGAGTGGAACACTTTGATAAGAATGTAAAGTTTAAAATGGTAATTTATGTAGATGACAAAAGAACCACATTTATCTGGCCCATAGTTAACATCTCTGAGTTTAAGAAAAACTTTTGTCAGCATAATACAGATTAAGTTCTTTTCTAAATACCTCAAAATGTGTCATTATTTGCTTCAGCAAAATGGTTTTTCATCAGGCCTAAAATCTGTTTCTCATTGTCCTTCATTCAGCTTCTAACAAAAATAAAAACCAAGTAAAATGATTGCAAACCTTTTTTGTTTGATTCACAATAATTTACATTCAGTCTAAAACCAGCCGAGACAGAGAACTGGTACAATATGTCCTATATTATTTTAATTTTAAATTACCTATAAATTGTCTTATTGATATCTAAATATTTTGGATTTGAGCTAAAGCCCCCAATGTTTTGAGACCCTAAAAACGCCCCTGTGCATATTAGAAATGCATGCTCTGAGCAGACTTTAAATGTGCACTGTTAGATGAATATAGTACTGTAGTTTATTGGTTCCCTACTTGCAGACATACTGTGAAAGGTTGGAGTTTGATTGAGAATAATATCAGGCTTCCATCACCACTTGTGTTAGGAAGTAGATCAGATGAAAATTTCAAGAATTTGATTTGAATATATATTCAAAGGAGCAAATATTTATTATAAACTGTTAAGAATTCATGGCATTATCTTAGCATTCTTCAGCTGTATCTTCAACGTATTTGACTTAAATGAACGTCCATTGGTTTCATGAAATGCCTCTAAACAAACAAAAGATGTCAATGTAATTTTATTCTAAAAGTCTTTTCTGGCATTTGGTGACTCCCAGCTGGAATGCCTTTAGACACTGTTACAGCAGTTTTCCTGGTTTTCAGATGCAGGTATTCATTTCTTGCAGGCACTTTGTTTGGAGGTCAGAGAGGTTGTGACCCGCTGAAGAAAACACCAGAGGAGGTGTATATCACAAGGTTTAGAGCCTAAAACCAGCCATCAGCCCACAAAGCCACAGTTTGCTTTCTCAGGGAAAGAGTTCCAAAGTCATGTTTTTTTTTTCACATTTTATTGTCCGTGTGGTTGGTGTACTTTATTTTTCTTTCTTTGGATGATTTTAAAGCTGTTGCCTCTAGAGCTGTTGGGTATTTTTGCTCTTTTGCACACAGGAAAACTTTTTAAAAGCCATTTGGACAATGGGTATACATGCAAGTTGTCCTAATCCACCTGGCTTTGCCTCTCAACTCTTCAAATGCATCCACGAAAGCCGGCCATAACTCATCAGACACACACTCACGTAATCACACAGCAGCCGTTCTTCCAAAACCTTTCTTCGGTGAGTAGCTGACGAAGGACCCAGCCCACGTAGACGAAGGATGCAGCCCCTGAGGCTGCCTTCCGGGTCAGCCTCGGCGTTGGTACATTCTTTTTCCGGTTGATTTTGTCAAATGTAAATTTGTTTCGGAACTTGTAAAAGTGTTTCGCATCTTGTTAAATTGTTTTCTGAAATTTAAATTTCTTTTCTGAAATGTAAATTTGTTTTCTGAAATATTAATTTGTTTTCTGAAATATTAATTTGTTTTCTGAAATGTAAATTTGTTTTCTGAAATATTAATTTGTTTTCTGAAATATTAATTTGTTTTCTGAAATGTAAATTTGTTTTCTGAAATGTAAATTTGTTTCAGTACTTGTAAAAGTGTTTTACATCTTGTTAAATTGTTTTCTGAAATGTAAACTTGTTTTCTGAAATATTAATTTGTTTTCTGAAATGTAAATTTGTTTTCTGAAATGTAAATTTGTTTCAGTACTTGTAAAAGTGTTTTACATCTTGTTAAATTGTTTTCTGAAATGTAAACTTGTTTTCTGAAATATTAATTTGTTTTCTGAAATGTAAATTTGTTTTCTGAAATGTAAATTTGTTTTCTGAAATATTAATTTGTTTTCTGAAATGTAAATTTGTTTTCTGAAATATTAATTTGTTTTCTGAAATGTAAATTTGTTTCGGTACTTGTAAAAGTGTTTTGCATATTGTTAAATTGTTTTCTGAAATATTAATTTGTTTTCTGAAATGTAAATTTGTCTTTAGTTTTGTAAAAGGGTTTTAGATTTTGTAATGTTGGTTTGCACCCCCCGGCCATCGTAGTTTTTGGTATCCTCTTTGATATAGGTCCTCAAACCCATTAATTTCTTGCTTGATATTAATGCGTCATGTACATAGAACAGAATTTAAAGAACACTCAAAACAGGCTAAAATTTTATTGTTGTTTAGCAGACCTCTATGACTTTTATATTTATTGTGGGTTTGAATTGTCAGAATATAAAGGTACTTTTTATCAGTACTATGTGTTAATGTTTATAAACAGTCTATTTAGATCAAGAGTTTTGACATTTTACTATAAATTTCTCAGGTGTGGAAAAACGTATCTGATTTTCTCTTTTAAATAAAACTCACACACAGAAATTATAACTTAACGTCAGACAGACATGTCTACTCCAGACATGTTTATACCATGTTATATTACCATACAGGATTAATATTCTGCTGCTCCAGTCATTTTACTTATACTCTCACCATTCCTGACTGGTTTAGACTGTCACGCTTTAAGAATTACACTTGGATGTCTGATGGAAGTTCATGTAGCTGAAGTCAGTTAGACTTTTGTTTACATGTTTCTTTGAGCATTAATGTGTTAAAGGCTTGTAACTTGGTAAAAAGGTTTGATATAATAACAGGTGATTAAAAGTGAATCAGGCTATCCAATTGCCTTGCATCTTTTAGGATTATTATGTTTTTCAAGAAATTAACAACTTTTGTATAGGGTCCCATTTGTATCACTGTCTAATAATTATAATTATTTTTAATTGGAGCCTATTGGATGGCTAATGGATTTATGAAAATCTATATGCAACCAGCCCAAATAAAGCAGTTTGTAGACATTTTCACAAAACAATTCTACACCAGAGTAGGTTGACTTCACAACGTCTAATGTGTTTAGTGAACAGGTTTGGGGGGCGAGGAGGTTGTTGGTGTTGCACCTAAGCAAGCTAGTGATGAGACCTGCATCTGAGTTTTAAAAGAGTAATCTGGCCTTTGATGTGTGAGCATATTCAGTCAACAACTAACAACTGCAGAGACATCGAGAAAAGTTTTACCAACAAATTATTCATTTTAATGCCAATGAATAATAAAAATGGCAAATGGACGTCTTATTGCGTACGGAGCAGAAGAAGAGACATCTGTGACTCATATTTAGTGTAATCCTCCAAATCATTAGTGAGGTCTTCCACTTAACAGTTCCTTTTTCCTTTTGTCCCACGACCACAAGTAATTTTTTTAAGCTCATGTCTGTGGATATTTTTCTATTTCAGAATTTACAATAAGTGTAATGGTAAACCTTATTAAATTAACTAAATCAACAGGAAAACAAGAAAAATCTGAGAATTATGCAGGGGTACAATAGTACAAAGCATAGTCAATAAGAAATTAGCGACTCAGTACTGGAGCAGGAAGGTTATAGTCCTTGATGAAATTGTTTTGAGTTCAGTTCCCGAGCCATTTACTGCACGTCTTCCCCTTTCTCTTTCTGCATTTCTTCGTGCTAAGATACTAATGAATAAAGGACAATTGTGCCTACAAGAAAGAAAGCAGTTTTTCCTAAGGTCAAGGAGGTCCCATCAACAAACAGATGGTAGCTCAGAGCAGGAGTAGGTGAAGAGAAGCAGGGTCTGAAATTATGAAACATGTTAGTGGAAAGTAAAATGAAATGTTTTCAATATCTGTTGTTTAGTTTGTTTTCAACAGCTTTCAATACAATGATTAGTAACTGTTAGGATATTTAAAGAAAGCTTTTTAACATTTACTTTGTGATGTAGGCTAATTCAGGCATCCATAACTGGTTTGGAAAAGGTCAGAAAGCTAACTAGGACTGAGGCAGTGGAGCACACTGAGCGTGGCCGGATGGAGGAGAGGTAAGAGAAGAAGAGTGACTGAAGAAAGAGGATTCTGTTATTAGTGTAGAACAATCTAGTCCAGGTTTATAGTGTCTAAGTATTGTAGTTTTTGAGTTGGAGCAGATTAAAGATGTTGATTAAAGATAATGACAAATGAGGTGGAATTGCCCTTTAACTGTATACCGAATCAGAAGCATCAATCGGAAGCCAACTTCAGCTTCGTGACCAGCCTGGGCATGCTAGTCACTAGCTTCTCCAATGCTAACACATTCTTCTCATTTACCAGTGCCGGCCAGTCAGTTATCAGTTCCAGCCTATCAATAATCAGATCGGAATGGGTATAGCCTCCTGCAATAAAGAAGTAGCCACAACTTACTGCGCAATATTCTTTATTTTGGCACTGATACCGCACCATAACCATGAGTATCTTGGATGTTTTTATCCAATACTCTACTTGCCCAGCCACATTGTAGCCAGTGCTATGTAGTCTACCATTGTCAGTGTGTGAATGTGTGCTTGAATGGGTGGATGACTGATTGTAGTGTAAAATGCTTTGGTGTCCTCGGACTAGTACAAGTACAGGCCATTTACCATTTAGAATAATTGACTTAACAGTACCATAGGATATGTTTAAAGCCTGAAATATTTTTTTAGAACCTAACCCTGCTTGAAACTTCTCCACAACTTTCCCCCTTGACCTGCCCAGTGTATTTCCATGTGTTTCATGTGAACAGCTGTGTTTGTACTATGATTAAATTATGCAGAGGGGTGCTATATTTATTTTCTCTAACTTCTGAAGCTAATCGGTTAAATTGTATTTTATTTAGGGGACCAGATTAAAGGGGGCTGAATACAAATAGATGCCACACTTTTCAGATCTTTATTTGTGACAAATTTGGAAACCCTTTCATTGTTTTTCTGTCACGTTACAATTATGCTGTACTTTGCTGTTGGTCCGCCACATTAAAACCCAATAGAATACACTGAAATATTTGGTTTCAGTGGTATTTTCAAACTCACACCGACAGTTTCAATAGTACAAATGTATTATCAGTTGAACCAGAAGACTTCAGTGCCACTCAGCCAGACCTGAAAAAAAGGCAATAAGTCTATTTTTAAATGAACTGGATTCCTGACACTTTCTTTTCATCTTTCTCCCTTTACTCTCTGTTTTCCCCAGTGGATACGTTAATCTCTTCTGTTTCAGGCACCAAACTACCTCCGCAGACACTTCATTTAGTCCATAGATAGAGTAAGAATAAGCAGGGTCGGAGGTGAGAGAATTCAGGGAAAGCTGTAATGTGAACTGAAGCCCTTAAAACAAAAAGTCATCTGATTTCTCACAAATCACTTTAAAACATGTATAATCCTTGAGAAAATGCTTGAGAGAAACGTACTTGTCTTCAGTGCGTATCCGAAAACTTCTTTGACCCTGGAACGTTTTAAGCACAATGCAAGAAAGCACTTCATCCTTCAAATGAAGTGAAATACTGAAAACCAACGGAACATCTGTCACTGGTTAGGTCAGTCTTTCGGGTCCTCTAGAGTCCTGACATCACACAGAGCACAGTGGAGAAAAAAAACAAAAAACGTTCATTTATCACAATACTGAGAGGCTTTATTATTTTCCAAATCATCTTACCTTTGTGTTATCACTTTAATATGCAGCAGTGACACATTGTGCTTAGAAGTGTTCCAGAAAATTGACTAAGAAACTGCTTGCAGTTGAGTCGGGACATATCTTCGTCTGCATGTGGCAAAATTAATGCATCAGCTGAGATGGTGTCCTCAAGTCTGAGAACATTCAGTTTTTAGTTTTCAGTTTTAGTCTCCCCTTCATTGTGTGCGCACAGCACACACTTTGCTCTTTACATCTTGTTTAACCCAATATCTAGTTTCTACCAGGCCTTTAAGGGCAGACTTATCCTTCATATTTCACTGGAGAGCTGCTTCCTTCATTATGATAATATCACAAATCCTCACGAGACAGAGCGTGGCTGTTGAACGACAAGGACATTTAAGTTAGTGGACCTATGTGGTTTGTTAGAAAAGGTTTCTTGACCCACTTTAATTGCTGTTTAATGAGAGGAAAGGCTGGTTTCCATGGTGACCATCTAACCTTAAGTTCCCTAGATGAATTCATTGACCTGCAGTAATGATAGTAAAAATATACCAATTATAGTTATAAATGGATACAGGATACAGAGCTGAGTGGAAAATAAAGGTTAGTGACCTGATCCCAAATTTAAATCTCCAGTGAATGTGGATTTCATGCTGTATTATTGTCACTTGGAATGATAAGTGATATGATGTGCAGGTACATCTTCTTGTTTAAGCCAGTCCTTGTTTACAGCTGGTTTTTTGTGGCTAAATGGACAGTTCGATTAGTGTCAGAGGTTCAAAAAGAGCTAACAGTCTAATCGATAAACCAAAGCCTGATGCAGTTCATTCAGTTAGCCCTGCCGTAATCTTATTATACATTAACCTGTCTCTATTAGTGCTTTTTGTGATGTCTTATATTGAAAACAAATCCTAAAACGTAAATGTTGGGTTTGTGGGCCAAACATAGAAGTTACAAGCAATCTCAGAAATCAAGCTTATACATTGCATGCCTGGCGTCTACAGTCACTGAAGATGGGCATGAATCTTATTTTGGCCATTCGAATTCCAGGGTGTAATGATTATGTAACAAACAACTTCAGTAATTGTAAAAAAACAAATAATATGGTGCAGAAGTTTTGATTGATCAAACTTAATTCCTCTGATACAGGCATGGTTGAAATTAATCATACAAGCTTTAATATTCACATACATTCCCAAGAATTTTGGTTAAATGTCATTTATGCAGTTGCATCTTGACCAAACTCTTTTTATAGTCATCAAGCTTCGAAACTGCTTCTTTCTGACAGAAATGGTTAAGTGTATTTCCTGCCACAAACCTAATGTTAAATGTATAGCCCATATATTTGCAATAGGGTTGCAGAGGTTTAAGCTTTCCAAAAGTTTAATATTGCCCTGGCTTAAGAACTCATAATGTAAGTTTACAGTTTTGATGTGTGTTTGGAATCATTGTCAAACACCCAGTTGTCCCGCTTTCAACCATCTGACTTAAAGTGTCACCCTGAGATTAAATGAGATTCATTAAAATGGCAGAAACCACCAAGAGTAATGCAGATCACAAACTGGAAGCTGTTGGAACACCAGTTTCACAGTCCACAATGAAGAAACCTAAAGATGAACGCAGGGTCAAACCAGAAGGCTTCTGGAAAAACGTTTGATGGTTACAACACCAAGCTTGAGTTATTTGGCCTGAAAGACAAACAAGCACATTTAAAAGAGTCAAGGTGAGGCTTTCAAACCCAAAAATACTGTGCCATCTGTCAAGCATGGTAGTGGCAGCATCATACTGAAGATCGAAGTAGAGGGAGTTCTGAAAACGGAGTACTATCTCCTATAACTTCCTCTCAACAACTAGGAGAAGCTTGTTTCAAACTCATCCCAAAAAATGCATGAGTGTTGGCTTTTTTATTGAAAAGGGGAGGTCAATATGAAACTCTTATATAGCTCTGACCTTGACCCAACTGAAAATGTATAAGCTGTGCTTAAAACTCCAACTAGTTTAAAAAAACTCTACAAATTCTGCGAAGAAGAGTGGTCAAATATGCAGCCAGAGTCGAAACACAAATTACTAAGGTCCATTTTATCAAATAATAGTGCTGGTGTGTATGTATAATTTTTTATACATACTTATACATTATAAAGTCCAAAATCTAAACTGTGGTGTTGCTCTTGATTTTAAAACTCATTGAATATGTTTCCTGTATCATCATTACACCCAGGAAAAAGAGCAGCTTATGTAATATAATAAGAGCCTAATATAGACATGAGATTCATGCAAGATGATAAGTGCATGAATCTCAATCGCAATGTAGGACCTTCTTAGTGCTCACAGAAACTCTCCCCTTCTCAACACGGTCTTCCAAACTACTCAAAAGGCTTGCTATTTTAAACTTTTATAGCCACAAGCACATTTTCTCACAAATGTACACAAACAAACTGCACCTCTTTCCAGTATATTTATTTGTACTGAGTCTCCAGGGCTGATAACACACACACACTCACATCCTCACATACCAACACAGTCAGACTGCAGCCCAATGGCCAGCCAGCCTCAGTTGTTTTAGAACTTAGGAGTCTAGTTAGCTAAAGCTAGCATCAATCATTTAGGTGGTGGAGAGCTGCTTAGTTGATGGGGTCGTCTATGGGTGAGGAACTCAGCCCTGCTCCACCATCCCTCACACCAAGGGGGGCTTCAGGAGCCAGGACTGTGGGGGCCCAAGTTCAGAGTGCAAATGATGACTTAAATACGATGCTGGCTGACTGAGACCATAGGAAGAAAATGTTTGAAAAATATGCAGCCAAATAACAGCCTCGCTTATTAGGAGTTCTCACTGCATACTTATTATTCACAACTCATTTTAGCTGTGTGAAGAACACATGCTGAGATTTATAGTGTCTAAAAAGCATACGTCTTCCTGACATCCCCATATGTGATCTCTAGTTCAGCTTGTTTATCTTAATTTAGTAAGGCTTTAATTTTCTACCTGTTTTTGACCTTTTTCAAACATTTTGGCTTGCCATGCAGGCTAAATGGGAATTAATTCCTCCCAACTTATTTTGGGCTGGGAAAACATAATGTGTTGAGAACCCCAACACGTTATGAAAGAACATTCAACTGTAAAAGTATTGAGTCAACCCTTATTTCTCTTTGCTGTTAAGAGGCCAAAATACCACTTTTTCTTAAGAAGGTGATTCTCAAAGTGTTTTAAGTTAAAACCTTGTTATATGGATAAACTAAGAAGAATGATGTAAGGACCTGTGGTTATATAATGATGTCCAACAGCTGTAGGATGCCTAAAGTTGTTTTGGTTTCATCAGCATTCATAAAGCTGTCATTTTGTACGAGCTGACTTGTTGAAAAAAGGATCAGAACAAGGATACATGAAAATTGGACATAGTGCTGCTTGATATTGGAAAGAACTGACATTGTGATTTGCTCTAACCCTGCAATATATATTGTAATACGAAAAAATACAGGAATTATCAACAGATGACTTGAATAACACTTAAGGTTATGCTGCCGAGCTGCCATCTTGTTGACAATTAACCTGCACCAATCTTACCTCTTTTTTGTGCATGTTACTGTAACATGCATGTGGTCCTCCTGGAAATATTTGTGTTTGCAAACAGCAACTTCTAATTTTGAACTCTTTAGGAATGAAGTGGACAGTCAGACACTGCATTATACATCTGACAGCTCTGTTTGAACTTCTGCCTTACATTTTTCGTACACCTCCAGGATGGCCACCTGAGAAAAAAACGGTACGTGATGGTATAACATACCGTTTGTCAAGCAAGCTTATAATTTTTTCAAACCATCTTTGGAAACAGTATAAATTTGTACTCTGACCCCAGCCAGATGAAGCATGATAGCATCCGTTATTTCTTTCTTCGTTTTGGAAGTGCCAAATGATTGGCGTGATTTTTTCTTATTCATTGCTCATTCTCAATATTGTTACCAGTGACTCACTCCATGTGCAGGCGTGTTGTCTGATTCAGCAACTGATTAAGAGCAATTGTGATTGGTGGATCGCTGCACGCAGTGTGGTTCATGTACCCTTGAAATTAGATAAGAACACATTGAGTTAACCCCTCATTGAACCGCCACTTTAATGTGGTGGAGGGGTTTGAGTGACTGAATGATCCTAGAGGCTATGGTGTCTGGGGCTTAAATGCCCTTGGTAGCGGTTCAAGACGCCTTCATGAGGACTGCTAAATCGAGGCATGTGACATTGCCTGGTACGGCAGAGCTGGGTTTGCACCCTGGAGCCAGGCCTGGGGTCGGGACTCGTCGGAGAGCACCTGGCAGCCAGGTTGCTCCTTGCGGGACCCAGCCGAGAGACGTGGGGCCATCCCCCAGTGGGCCCATCACCAGCAGGGGGAACTATGAGGAAACTGGTCCAAAGAGGATCGGGCAGCGGACGAAGGTGGAGACCTCGGCGACTCAATCTCCGGATGCTTAGACTGACTCTAGGGATGTGAAATGTTACCTCGCTGGAGGGGAAGGAGTCTGAGCTTGTGCGAGAGGTCGAGAGATATTGACTAGAAATAGTCGGGCTCACCTCCATGCACAGCGTGAACTCTGGAACCCAGCTCCTCGAGAGAGGTTGGACTCTCTTCTACTCTGGAGTGGCCCGTGGGTAGAGGCGGTCGGCTGGGGTGGGTTTGCTTGTTGCCCCTCAGTTCGGGCCAAGTGGTAGTGCGGAGTACCCGGCCTTCTTGGTCTCCCTGTCGGGGGTGCTGCATAGTGCCCCTCTCGGGGACTCCATTATTCTACTGGGGGACTTCAACACCCACACGGGAAATGACAGTGACACCTGGTAAGGTGTGAGGAATGGCTTCCCCGATCTGAATCCGAGTGGTGTTTTATTATTGGACTTCTGTGCTATTCACGGATTGTCCATAATGAACACCATGTTCAAGCATAAGGGTGTTCATCAGTGCACTTGGCACCAGGACACCCTAGGCAGGAGGTCGATGATAGACTTCGTGGTCATGTAATCAGACCTTCGGCCGTATGTCTTGGACACTCGGTTGAAGAGAGGGGTTGAGCTCTCCACTGATCATTATAGTTGTCTCAATTTCTTTCCCAAAAACTCTGTTTAACCAATCAAAACTACAGGGGTAGGAATTGGTGAAGGGACAAAATGACCAGTCCACAAAAAGATTTCTTTTGTCAGTCAACAGAAATCTGCAAGTCTTTACTGTAGAATTATGCACTACACTGTAGGATAGTTTTATGGAATTACTGCGAACCTGTAATTTACTGTGGTCATAAAAAGTCCTGAAATATGTTCATTGTTTTATGACCCAATAAATCCAAATCAAATCTTAAGTCTGGATGGTATTTGTTTTGGCAAAGGAGTTGAAGTTGTAATCCATTTGCAATGTGAAATGCGAAACCCTATTATCTTTTCATATCTCATTTTAGCAAACAACACTGAGGCACTGAAAAATACTTGGTTTGAAATTAGCTAAGCCTTGACATACTGTATTTCTATAGTTTTGATCTTATCACACAAAGTTGTACTACAGTCCCCCTACATGGGCGCTATTTTAATTCCTCTCTCCAACCTGCTGAAAAACAGGGATTAAAACTGTAAAGAATGAGGGGATTCTGCTTCTGTGTGTGTGTGTGTGTGTGTGCATGTGTTTGCCGGCTTGCATGCATAGTAGCTCATCTGTGAGTTGTAATGGAAATCTGATTGCTGTCAACAGTCCAAAGGCCAAAGCCGTGGTGGACAGAGAAAATCCCAGAGCCTGACTCTCGACAGCATTACCCAGCTTTGCGTCGCCGTTTATCTGCACTCTTTCTCACCACAAAGAGCAAACCAGCAGATGATGGATAGCTGTTTTGTCACAGTGTGTCTTTTTTCCCCTCAATGTCAGCTGTAAATAAAGGTTAAAAAAAGTCTTTAGAGGTAAAATAGTTGGCTTGAATAACCCAACTATCTAAAAGGTTCTCCAAGTTTCTTTTTACTTCTATTTTTCGATTTTCTCCCTTTGTCTTTCAATATATAGTACATAGCTGTCTGTTCATTTGAGTCTCTTAGATAGTTCTTTGAACATTGTGCTCACAGTGGTAACAAGGTTCCTGCTGAAGCTGATAGCCTGCTGAACCTTCATCAGGCTCCCACTCAGATCCTGGGGGTGTGTGTGGGGGGGTGAAGAGGAGAAGGGGAGGGGGGGGGGTGCAAGGGCTGGCTTGATTACCCTTCTCTTGTCTTGCATAAACCTTCCAGTTTGCACACTGAGGAGTCTATGAAAGGAGACCTGGTGGAAGGAGAAAGGGTTTTGCTATTGAGATTAGCATGTTTGCCTGTGCTTTATGCGCATTGAGAAAAGTCAAAAGTCAGCCTATCAGGTGGGACCAGCAGTGTGGCCAGTTGTTCAAAATAAGAAGATCGAGTGGTCAAGTAGGCATCCTTCCTTTTCCTTCTTTGGTAACAGGCCACCAAGCAGCTCCCTTTGGCTTAGAGGTAAGATTAGTGTGGTTGGGTTGATAAAGCTCCACATTCTCCCAGGAGACCTATAACCAGACAGGATCCTGCTTTGGGGAGAGAGAAGGTCTCCTACACATTGAAAGTGATGAGAGCTGCCACAGCTGCTTACCCAAAGGCTCTCCCTGCTGTTTTGCTATCTGAGCCTTTTTAAAATTTGGTATACCTTGATACCAGGAACAGTTTTATGCCTACTGGTTTTACCATTTGGCTTGATGTCTTTCAATTTTGTCTTTCTAACTTTTTAACAGTTGTGTTGTGATTGTTTAATATGATTATATTATTTAATATTTTATATTTTGGTCTGTTAAGTGTTGTCCTGTGAATACCAGCCCAATAACGTGGTGCTATTAGGACAATAGAGAAATGGGTGAGTCAGGCTCTGGCGTTACTGAAGAGCAAAACTCTGCACACACATGAAATAAATTCACACAATTTCTTAAAATACAAGAATTTATTAACAAAAAATAATTAAAACTCAAGTCAAAAATTTTTTTAAATTAACAAACTCTTTTACTTTTACAGAACAACCCAAACAAAACTCCCAAAGCAGAACGAAAGAAAAAGGGAAAAACCCAATAAACCTCTACATACAATATGATCAAGGGAATCAAGTGGTTAAAACCAGGACCAATAAATTTTAGCAACATTCCCCATTAATGTTATTTTTGTTTGAAAACCGGGAAATTATTTTTGAAAAATCGGGGAAATGAATTTAAAGCCACTTTAAACCCACAACCCGAATCAGAAAAAAACATTTTTTTAATTAAAATATTTCATAAATAAAATTTGCTGCAAAAAACCAACCTTCTGGATGACTAATTTTTAATGGTGTTTCATTAGCTGTCTTTATTTAGTAACTGCCCAAACACCACCTCTTACTTGAACAGTGTCCCCAAAAAAAGGTTTTCCCAAAGGGGGGGGGGTTTTGGTAAGGGGAAGTTTTTTTTCCCCTCCATGTGTGAACTAAGCTGTACAACAAAAGGTTTAAAAAAGTTTTTGGCCCACTTTTAGTGGCCGTGGGTCCCCCCGGGGGAAACCCCTCGCTACCTGGATGTGCACGTAGCGGGGCGTGCGATGCTGCGGTCCTAATACCTTCCCCCCATGTCGTGGGGAAAACCACTTCTATTAGAACTAGGTACTCAGCAGAGCATTACTTAACTTTGTGGTTGCCTTCGATTGGCGGGTACTTGACCGTAGTCACTGTGGATCCAAGTTAAAGAAATATGCCGTCTTGCCTGCTAGGAGACATTCGCATGTGGTGTCTCTCCAACTGGCTTTCGCTGGAGATCCACGTGCTAGAGGCTGCCATGTTGGAACACAGTGTTTTTGTTAAGACTGAATGACTTCACAGGGAGTCAACTATGACTCCTCCTTTTCCTGGACTAAGCTGGAAGTACGTTAATGAGATTTATTTTAAAAGTTCCAGAAAAGTTCACATCGGTATCTGTGTACAGTTCAGAGTCCATGTTTATCCATGTCGTAACCCATGGCTGGGGTGCCAACAGTTGTTTAGAGCTGTAATGTGTTTAAGAGGAGCCTTGTTTTATTAGGTGCTGGATAGTGAGTTCACAAAGCGAGAAACATCTGCCATCTCCAGTAGGAACTTCTGGCCCCTCAGGAAAAGATCAACAATGTGTTTAATTTTTCCTTTATTTCCAAAAAAAAAATAAAAATAAAGTTTTTTTTATTTATTAAATTAAAAAAAACCCGGCATTTGGGGGAAATAAAACCTTTTGGAAAGAAAAAAGGAAAAGGAACCTTGACCGCAATTTTTAAAAGGGCAAGAAAGTTCTGCTAAATAAGACACAAAAGAAATAAATTACATTACTTTCCAAGTTTTGAAAAATAGGGTTTGGGTTCCCTTTTTAAACCAATTTTATTCATTTTTCAGGGCTTGTTGGCTAAAAAAAAAAGGTTTTCTGTCCCGGGTGAGTCCCCGGGGTTTTTTTACATACATGGGGAGGAAAACTGATTTGAAAGGGTTTTACGGGAAAAAATTTTTGTGTTTGTTTTTGTCCAGTGTTTTACGTTTTGTTTTTTTTTTTTTGTTCCAAGTCTTGTTTCTACCTTCTTTTCCTTTCCTTTGGGCCAATTCTCTCTGGTGCTACATCTGTATTGTCCATCAAAAGTCCTTTGAAGTAATTCTTCACAGACCAGACACAAGGCCAGTTATATTGGAAGCCCTCCGATCAATACTCTCAGACATTTTAGGTTTTGTTTTTTTTTCCCCCACACTGTCTCAAAGGTCGTTTTTATATGTTGTCTACTATATTCCATCACCATTTTATTCTTAAAATAAATGTCACAACATCAGCTCCTTTTTAATTTTTTTTTTCTTCCAGAAAGCCATAAATAACAACTGATCTTGTATTTTAAAATGAAACACGGTTTGGGATTAACACTAGATATTTTAATACTGGATGGATTTAAGGATGCACTTAATAATGACAACACAAAAGACAAAATAAGTGTGAAGGGTTGCACTCCATTGTGAGTGGCTTAGAGGTCAAACAGAGAGGGCTTTATCCGAAATCAGGAAATTTAATTAAAAAACAAATTGATCAAGTCAAAAAGATTGAAGTGACAGTGCTGGGCGGCAGGAGTTAAGCCTGTTTTCAGAGCAAGAACTTTACTTTATGGTTTCTTAATTAAATTGGCTGGCAAGACCATTGAGCTTCCGAGCATTGTTTGTGTGTATCTGTGTTTGATGTTTTGTTTTCATGAGATGATGGGGTCCAAACCCTGAAAAGAAACCAGTTTAAGGCGACCTTCCATAAATCTTTAGATTAAATTTCAGCGCTCATGATAAAACAGATTTTTGAGGCTTAAATAGGGTTTTATAGTTGCTGCCACCATCATGCTTCACCATGGCTTTGGGTTGGTCTTTTGCTGATCTGCGGTGTAGTTTTTGCGCTTAACATAGCATTTTGAAATTTGGAAAAGTTTAACTTTGGTTTAATCAGAGCACTCAGACTGATTTTTTTTTTTCTGCAAAATGTAGCTAGGCTTGAAATTTTTACTTCCTCAGAATAGGTGTCTGTCTTTTGCCACCTTTTTCCATAGCACAGATACATGAAAAACACGGCCGATTGTTTTCAGTGGTACTACAAAGCAAAAACTTTCCAGAAATACCTGTGGCATGTTTAATGTTACTGTTTGCTCTCTTTGCAGGCTCTCTGAACTGTTTTCCTTATTCCTTTTCCTCAATTCTGGAGGGTGTTCAAGTTCTTGATAATGATAATGCTATTTGTCTAATATATGTAAATGATATATATATATATATATATATATATAGTATATATATATATATCATCTATATATATATATATATATTATATATATATATTATAATTATATACAGTACAGACCAAAAGTTTGGCTTCAAGAGGTAGTCACCTGAAATGGTGTTCCAACAGTCTATAAGGAGTTCCCAGAGGTGCTTAGCACTTGTTGGCCCTTTTGCCTTCACTCTGCGGTCCAGCTTACCCCAAACCATCTCGATTGGGTTCAGGTCCCGTGACTGTGGAGGCCAGGTCATCTGGCGAAGCACCCCATCACTCTCCTTCTTGGTCAAATAGCCATTACAGAGCCTGGAGGTGTGTTTGGGGTCATTGTCCTGTTGAAAAATAAATGATGGTCCAACTAAACGCAAAGTGGATGGAATAGCATGCTGCTGCAAGATGCTGTGAAAGCTATGCTGGTTCAGTATAACTTGAATTTCGAATAAATCCCCAACAGTGTCACCAGCAAAGCACCCCCACACCATCACACCTCCTCCTCCATGCTTCACGGTGGGTACCAGGCATGTAGAGTCCATCCGTTCACTTCTTCTGCGCCGCACAAAGACACGGTGGTTGGAACCAGAGATCTCAAACTTGGACTCATCAGACCAAAGCACAGATTTCCACTGGTCTAATGTCCATTCCTTGTGTTCTTTAGCCCAAACAAGTCTCTTCTGCTTGTTGCCTGTCCTCAGCAGTGGTTTCTTAGCAGCTATTTTACCATGAAGGCCTGATTCACACAGTCTCCTCTTAACAGTTGTTCTAGAGATGTGTCTGCTGCTAGAACTCTGTGTGGCATTGACCTGTTCTCTAATCTGAGCTGCTGTTAACCTGCGATTTCTGAGGCTGGTGACTCGGATGAACTTATCATCCCCAGCAGAGGTGACTCTTGGTCTTCCTTTCCTGGGACGGTCCTCATGTGAGCCAGTTTCTTTGTAGCGCTTAATGGTTTTTGCGACTGCACTTGGGGACACTTTCAAAGTTTTCCCAATTGCTCGGACTGACTGACCTTCATTTCTTAAAGTAATGATGGCCACTCGATTT
Source organism: Crenichthys baileyi (assembly GCA_036173005.1). Lineage (NCBI taxonomy): Eukaryota > Metazoa > Chordata > Actinopteri > Cyprinodontiformes > Goodeidae > Crenichthys > Crenichthys baileyi. Next base: position 574,044 of record JAHHUM010002324.1, read on the forward strand.
TCTTTACTTAGCTGCTTTTTTCTTGCCATAATACAAATTCTAACAGTCTATTCAGTATGACTATCAGCTGTGTACTGTATCCACCTCCTGCACAACACAACTGATGGTCCCAACCCCATTTATAAGGCTTGAAATCCCACTTATTAAACCTGACAGGGCACAGCTGTGAAGTGAAAACCATTTCACCTCTTGAAGCTCATCAACAAAATACCAAGAGTGTGCGTAGCAGTAATCAAAGCAAAAGGTGGCTAGTTTGAAGAACCTAGAATATAAGATATATTTTCAGTTGTTTCACACTTTTTTGTTCAGTATATAATTCCACATGTGTTAATTCATAGCTTTAATGCCTTCAGTGTGAAGCTACAATATTCATGGTCATGAAAATAAGGACAACTCTTTGAATGAGAAGCTGTGTCCAAAATTTTGGTCTGTACTGTATATTTATATACACATATAAATAATGCCATAGACATTCTTTTGTAACCTTCTCCTGACTGATCTGATACCTTTAAACAGTGAGATGTGATGCTTTGGTCAATGAAATGTCATACAACTAAGAAAATGTAACGAAAAACAAATGACACAGCTAAACTTCATTTGGATGGCAGGTGAGCACTGTCTGGTATTTAACAAGAGTTTGAATGTAGCCAGATTCCACAAACATGCAGCCACATTTTATTTGTTTTTTAGTTTTTATTTGTACCCCTAAAACAGCTTCTAGGTTGCATAGCTTCTAGGTCACAAATTTACTATAAAAAGAAGACTTTAACCACAGTGTTCTGCCTAGAGAGATAGTGTATGTTATAGCCTCTTAGGGGGTGATAAAGCACCACTGATATGCACACTGTCTACTGAGAAGAGAAGAGAAGAAGAAAAACCTGAAAATTGAGAAAACAGCACATTTCTCCACACTGTATTTCTTATGTCAAGTCTTGTTGTTTTTCTTCTACTGCTTATAATTTGGTTTGCGCTTTTATTGGGCTGCTGTTTGTTTAGCTGCACTCTATCAATGGGAGCCTTGTTGTCACCATTGGTGTGCACAATTATTGCGATGAATAACTGTGCACTCCAATGTATGGGTACATGGTGAGTCCCGGTGGCCCCTAGTCCCTAAATTTATGTCAGACAGACTTTGGAGTTACAATGGGTAGTACTTAAAAAGTTGTGTCTGATGTCATCCTGCATGTAGAAGTTCCCCTGCTCCAACAAACCTGATTACCAGACCTTTGCAGAACTTATTGCCTTTGAGGCCTGGCGTTAGACACCTCTGAACCCAAGATATTCCTCTACATAATTGGGAAGCCCTCCAGAAGGCAATACCTGATCAGTTGATGTGGATACCTTTTTCTTTTAAAAGATACACTATATTGCCAAAAGTATTTCTGTGTCTACTTTAAAGGTACATGAATTTTGATGACATAATTTTCTTTATCTAGAAGGTCCAAATTGTTGATGGACCCACCGTTGTCAGCAACAGCAACTTTAACTATTCTGTACACATCTTCCACAAGATTTAGGAGTGTGTTCATAGTTAGAGGAGAAAACCACAATTGCAGCATCTGCCCTAATTCATCCCAAAGGTGTTCAAGAAGAATGAGGTCAGGACTCTGATTTCTCCACACCAAACTTTTTACACCTGCAGCAATGGAAGAGATTGGAACACCAGAATTCCTTGATTTAGTGGTGGAACTCAATACTTTTTGCAAAAAAGTATACATTTTCAACATGTACAGCTAGGCCACATACTGCTGTATCATACTTGTTAAAAGAAGACTGACATTGTTAATATGCATCTTAAACTGGAATAAAAGAAATTAGACATTAGACAACAGTGGTTGTTGTGATTGTAAAAAACAGTAGAGAAAGTCTTTTGTTTTTTGCTGTAATAGCTTACCCCCCTTTATTTGGAAAATTCTGAATTTCAAGGGTTGGTTTACCAATAAATCAATACAAATATGTACCATCCTTATTACTAGACAAAGTGAAAATTGTGGTTCAACCTTTCTGTAAGGTTAGGATAACGTTCGCTAAATGATGTCAATATCATTGTTTTAGCACCAACTATAAAACATAATAATGAGGGAGATCAGGTGAAAATGGTACTATATATCAGAAATGTTTGTGCCACATTAGAGCTTAGATTGAATTACTTTATGTTTATAAATTCAAAGATTTGACCAGCACAACGCATCCTTTTAAGAACCTAGAAATCCTTTTTTTTCCACCATCCATGTATACATAAAAAAAGCCAGAGTAGCATTCAAAACTGTCTCAGAATCAGAATCAGAATCAGAATCAGCTTTATTGCCAAGTTTGTACATACAAACAAGGAATTTGACTCCGGTACACTTTGCTCTCTGGGTTTTGTTTTTGCACTAGAGAATATACATATTTACAATGTACAATATACACATATATAAATAAAAATGTTCAACAGAGAAACAGCCTGGGGGAAAAAAATGTCTCTGTGGCGGCTAGTTTTAGTGAATTATGTCTGAATAAGGTGTTGGATTATGCTTTTATTGTAAGGAAGAAGGCAACGCTCCAGTTAAATCATTGCCACTACCTGAACATTCCTCTGACTTAGCTTACATTTGGTTTGACAAGTCCAGCAGCTAGCCAGGTTGTCCTGAACTTCCAAACTCTTGGTGTCTGGGTTTCCTCATCTCTCCTTGTTCTGCTCTGGCACTTTATAACGCACGTATCACTTTTTTTTGCCTAACTTGTTCCACATGCTCTAGTTTTCAGCTATGTTCGTTTATCCCTTCAGCTTTTGGCATTTTATCTTCAACACAAACTTCATTTTATTTTTTTGTGATTTTATACTATAAACCATCAACAAGTATTAATGCATGGCAATTGGGAGAGATGGAGAGGGTGCATGTTTTCAAAATGTTTTGTGAAGCAAATTCCGAAAAGTGCGGAGTGCATTTGTATTCAGCTCCCCTGAGCCAATACTTTGCATTACCACCTTTTGCTGCAATTACACTTGCAGGTCTGTCAAGGTATGTTTCTACAGCCTTTTCTCATTTGGAAACTGAAATTTCTGATATTCTCCTTTTCAAAATTGCACAAGCTCAGTCAGATAAAATGGATAGTGTCTGTAAACATCAACTTTCAAGTATCACCACAGATGTTCAATTTGATTTAGCTTTAGACATTGACTGGGTCATTATAAGGAGGTTTGGATCAAAACCAATTCATCTTTGGTCTGGCTGTATGTTAAGGGTTGTTTACCTGTTGGAAGGTGAACCCCCATCCCTGTCAAGTGTTTTTTCAGCCTCTAACAGGTTTTCTTCCAGAATTATCCTGTATTTAGCTTCATGCATCTTCCCATACATTTAGTACAGCTTCCACTTCACTACTGAAAAAAAGCCTCCCCACAGCTGCCATCAACATGTGACTGTGTGGAGTCTTGGTTTTGTATTTCAGCCAATTTTGTTCTCATCTGACCGGAACACATTCTACCACATGATGGTTGCTGTGTCCCCTACATGACTTGTGGGGAGGATTAAACAGGACTTCTTATGGCTTAACAATGAATTTCTTTTTATAACTATTCTAAGTCCAAATGTGTTGAGCGTATGATACTATAGTTGTGACATACTATTTTCAGAAGATGTGTTCAAAGCTTGGAATATTGTTTTAGAACTTAAGCCTGCTTAAACATCTCCACAACTTTCCCACTGACCCGTCTGCTGTGTTCCCTGGTCTTCAAGATGCTGTTTGTTCACTAATGATTTCTAAAAATCCTCAGAGGCCTTTACAGAAGAGCTGGATCCAAACTATGGTTAAAATGTACACAGGTGGAGTCTATTTCTGTTGAATACAGTTGGTCGCTCTGGATTTAATTTGGGGCCACAAGAGTAAAGCGGGCTGTGAACAATTTTCAGATTTTTATTTAAAATCACTTTTGACAACCGTGTGTCATTTTCCTTTGACTTAACATTTATGCACTAGTCTGTGTTGGTCCAGTGCAGGGGTCAGAAAACTTTACAATCCTAGAAGCCATTTTATCCTTTGTTCCAGTTAAACAAAATTTGTTTCAAGTCACCAAAGCAACATGACTCTTCAAAGCAAAATAGCTTGTACTGATAGTAAATATGATAGGGATTTTTTTCAGTTTTATTTTAGTTTTAAGGTTTAATACATTTTATTCTATGGAAAAAAGCACGAAGTGTGCAACTATTGACAAAAAAAACTACTTCACAAAAAAAAAATATTCCCAACACTGTTATTGTTATTCCTTGTAGAAATGTTATGCATATATTGCATGAAAATGCCTGGAAAAACCTGCTAAAGCCAGAATTTTTAATTACCTTTACATTTTAAATTATTACTCAGTTCTTGAAGAATTTTAACCAAAGTTATAAAGAGCAACAGTGAGGGGTCTAAAGATCCACATGCGGCCCTGCAGGTTGTAGATCGTTGGTCTAGTGCAAAATTCCAGATTAATCATGTCTCAGTTTTTGGGTGAGGAAAGGTCCAAGGGGCATGGACACTTTTGCAAAGCATTCTAAATATCGAAACAAGATTCAGTTTGGTTCCGATTTTGTCCAAAAATAGCTGTGGTTGATTGAGGTTGACTCTTGATGATTTTGAGACATGCTAAGTCTTCCATTTGTGCCTCCACGTGGTTAAAGCTAGTCTTGGATTAAAAAAAAAAATTTGATTTTGTGATTGTATGGAAAATTGCTAAGGATAAAAAATGCTCTTTTTGAATCACAGAAAATAACTGAATAATTATTTGAATTATACACTTGAACCAGCCATCTCGTGTTGGGGTTTACCCCAGTGGATGAGAGGGTCGCATCTCTGCGCCTTCGGGTTGGGGATAGGTCTCTGACTGTCGTTTCGGCCTACGGGCCGAGTGGTAGTGCGGAGTACCCGGCCTTCTTGGTGCCCCTGTCAGAGGTGCTGCATAGTGCCCCTCCCGGGGACTCCATTATTCTGCTGGGGGACTTCAACGCCCACGTGGGAAACGACAGTGACACCTGGAGAGGTGTGATCGGGAGGAATGGCCTCCCCGATCTGAATCCGAGTGGTGTTTTGTTATTGGACTTCTGTGCTAGTCACGGATTGTCCATAATGAACATCATGTTCAAGCATAAGGGTGTCCATCAGTGCACTTTGCACCAGGACACCCTAGACAGGAGGTCAATGATCGACTTTGTTGTCGTATCATCAGACCTTCGGCCGCATGTTTCGGACACTCGGGTGAAGAGAGGGGCTGAGCTGTCCACTGATAGCCACCTCGTGGTGAGTTGGATCCGCTGGAGGAGGAGAAAGCCGGACAGACTTGGCAGGCCTAAGCGCATAGTGAGGGTCTGCTGGGAACGCCTGGTGGAGCCCTCGGCCAGGGATGTATTCAACTCCCACCTCCGGGAGAGCTTCGGCCAAATTCCGGGGAATGTTGGAGACATAGAATCCGAGTGGACCATGTTCTCCGCATCTATTGTCGATGCTGCTGCCCGTAGCTGCGGCCGTAAGGTCTGCAGTGCCTGTCGCGGCGGCAATCCCAGAACCTGGTGGTGGACACCGGCAGTAAGGGATGCTGTCAAGCTGAAGATGGAGTCCTATCGGCTGTGGGTGGCTTGTGGGACTCCTGAGGCAGCTGACGGGTACCATGAGGCCAAGCGTGCTGCGGCCCGGGCTGTGGCAGAGGCAAAAACTCGGGCTGGGAGGAGTTCGGTGAGGCCATGGAGAAGTACTACCGGTTGGCCTCGAAGCGATTCTGGCAAACCGTCCGGCTCCTCAGGAGGGAGAAGCAGGGCTTTGCCAACACTGTTTATAGTGGGGGTGGGAGGCTGCTGACCTCGACTGGGGACATTATGGGGCGGTGGAAGGAGTACTTCGAGGATCTCCTCAATCCTGCCATCACGCATTCCCCCCGAAGCCTTGCTTCACATGTGGTTCACATGTGTTTTGTGGACCTGGAGAAAGCATTCGACTGTGCCCCTCGTGATGCCTTGTAGGGGGGGCTCCAGGGGTATGGAATCGGGGGCCCTTTATTAAGGGCCATCCGGTCCCTGTACGAGCAGAGCAGGAGTTTGGTCCGCATTGCCGGCACTAAGTCGGACCTCTTCCCGGTGCATGTTGGACTCCGGCAGGGCTGCCCTTTATCACTGGTCCTGTTCATAACTTTTATGGACAGGATTTCTAGACGCAGCCAAGGGCCGGAGGGGGTCTGGTTTGGGGACCAGTGGATTTCGTCTCTTCTTTTTGCAGATGACATGGTCCTGCTGGCCCCCTCTAGCCAAGACCTACAACATGCGCTGGGGCGGTTCGCAGCCGAGTGTGAAGCGGCTGGGATGAAGATCAGCTCCTCCAAGTCAGAGGCCATGGTACTCGACTGGAAAAGGGCGGCTTGTCCTCTTCAGGTTGGAGGGGAGTTCCTGCCTCAAGTGGAGGAGTTCAAGTATCTCGGGGTCTTGTTCACGAGTGAGGGAAGAATGGAGCGGGAGATCGACAGACGGATCGGTGCGGCTGCCGCAGTAATGAGGGCACTGTGCCGGTCCGTTGTGGTGAAGAGAGAGATGAGCCGAAAAGCGAAGCTCTCGATTTACCGGTTGGTCTACTTTCCTACCCTCACCTATGGTCATGACCGAAAGAACGAGATCCCGGATACAAGTGGCTAAAATGAGCTTCTTCCGTAGGGTGGCCGGGCACTCCCTTAGAGATAGGGTGAGGAGCTCGGCCATTCGGGAGGGGCTCAGAGTAGAGCTGCTGCTCCTCCACATCGAGAGGAGCCAGTTGAGGTGGCTCGGGCATCTATACCGGATGCCTCCTGGACGCCTTCCTCGGGAGGTGTTCCAGGCACGTCCCACCGGGAGGAGGCCCAGGGGACGGCCCAGGACACGCTGGAGGGACTATGTCTCTCGGCTGGCCTGGGAACGCCTTGGGCTCCCCCCGGAGGAGCTGGAGGAGGTGTCTGGGGAGAGGGACCTCTGGGTGTCTCTGCTGAGTCTGCTGCCCCCGCGACCCGGTCCCGGATAAAGCGGAAGACGACAAGTACAATTACGAGTACGAGTACGAGCACATTTGAACCATTTTTTATTTATCAAAATCCAAAAGAAAGAGTGTTCTCAGATGGAGCAAATAAATCAATCTCAGCCTGGCAAGTCTTTTTTTATACTTCCACAATAAGCTTGCCAGCAGTCCGCAGCGGAGGCATACTTTTTCTCTGAGGGAGATCAGAGCCATCCTTTACAGCAAACTTCAGGGGCTTAATGCAAGTGTGCATTTTTACTGCTTACGTCGTAGAATGTGGAAAACACCATTTTTTTCAAGGTTTACATGAGCTTTAAAACCTTCCTTTCTTTACCACCTCCAACCACCATCCCCCAACCTCTATCAAAGACTCAGGAAAATCAGGTTTATCGCTGCTGGAAATGAGAGCAGGAAGCAAATGTTGTTCTGATTATACTCACACAAACATGTTCTTTGCCAAGCAACAAATGGCACTAGCTGTTGCCTCAAGGCCTTAGAGGAGTTGAGGGCCATTTTTAAACTTCCAGAGTTGTTATCTGCTGAACATGTGCTGTGCAGGGGCTCAAACTGTCAACAGAGGGGCCCTTTTAATTATTCTGAGAGTTTGTGGGTTCTTTTTCAAGCTATTTAGATAACTGTGAGAAATAAAAAGGGAAACAAATTGCTTGACTTGATATCTTACCCTTTTCCTTGTTATTATACAAAATCATGTAATGCAGTGAACAATGCACAATAGTTGAGATACAAAGAGAGACATGACTGACTGAATTGTCAGCCAATTTATGGTTTGAGCAGAACGGATCAGTGCCCGACCATTTGGAAACATTTGGAGATCCAGTCAGTGAATGTACCAAGTGCAGTCAGGTTGCAATAACAACACTCTTCAATATGGTTACTTTTAGTGAGTGAAGAAGACTTATGTCAGTACAATTAATGTGTTTAAATTCAATTCAGTTCAATTCAGTTTATTTATATAGCGCCAATTCACAACACATGTCGTCTCAAGGCACTTCACAAAAATCAGGTACAGGGGTTGGACAATGAAACTGAAACACCTGGTTTTAGACCACAATAATTTATTAGTATAGTGTAGGGCCTCCTTTTGCGGCCAATACAGCGTCAATTCGTCTTGGGAATGACATATACAAGTCCTGCACAGTGGTCAGAGGGATTTTAAGCCATTCTTCTTGCAGGATAGTGGCCAGGTCACTATGTGACACTGGTGCAGGAAAACGTTTCCTGACTCGCTCCTCCAAAACACCCCAAAGTGGCTCAATAATATTTAGATCCGGTGACTGTGCAGGCCATGGGAGATGTTCAACTTCACTTTCATGTTCATCACACCAATCTTTCACCAGTCTTGCTGTGTATTGGTGTATTGTCATCCTGATACACGGCACTGCCTTCAGGATACAATGTTTGAACCATTGGATGCACATGGTCCTCAAGAATGGTTCGGTAGTCTTTGGCAGTGATGCGCCCATCTAGCACAAGTATTGGGCCAAGGGAATGCCATGATATGGCACCCCAAACCATCACTGATCCATCCCCATGCTTCACTCTGGGCATGCAACAGCCTGGGTGGTACGCTTCTTTGGGGCTTTTCCTCACCGTAACTCTCCCAGATGTGGGGAAAACAGTAAAGGTGGACTCATCAGAGAACAATACATGTTTCACATTGTCCACAGCCCAAGATTTGCGCTCCGTGCACCATTGAAACCGACGTTTGGCATTGGCATGAGTGACCAAAGGTCTGGCTATAGCAGCGGGCCGTGTATATTGACCCTGTGGAGCTCCCGACGGACAGTTCTGGTGGAAACAGGAGAGTTGAGGTGTTTTTTGGATACAATCCGGGTTAGCACCCGAACATCCCTTTCAGACAGCTTCCTCTTGCATCCACAGTTAATCCTGTTGGATGTGGTTCGTCCTTCTTGGTGGTATGCTGACATTACCCTGGATACCGTGACTCTTGATACATCACAAAGACTTGCTGTGTTGGTCACAGATGCGCCAGCAAGACGCACACCAACAATTTGTCCTATTTTGAACCCTGGTATGTCACCCATAATGTTGTGTGCATTTCAATATTTTGAGCAAAACTGTGCTCTTACCCTGCTAATTGAACCTTCACACTCTGCTCTTACTGGTGCAATGTGCAATTAATGAAGACTGGCTACCAGGCTGGTCCAATTTAGCCATGAAACCTCCCACACTAAAATGACAGGTGTTTCAGTTTCATTGTCCAACCCCTGTACATACATTCCAATTAATCTTAATCATTGAACAGTGCAGCCAGATTCTGTTATTTATTCAAATTGGATAAAAAAGTTTTTTCTATCTAAGGAAAGGAAACCAAGCAGATTGCATCCAGTCAGTGACTTGCAGCATTCACTCCTCCCGGATGAACATGTAGAGACAGTGGACAGTCACTTACGTTGACTTTGCAGCAATCCCTCATACTGAGCATGCATGTAGCGACAGTGGAGAGGAAAAACTCCCTTTTAACAGGAAGAAACCTCCAGCAGAACCAGGCTCAGTGTGAGCGGCCATCTGCCACGACTGATTGGGTGTTAGAGAGAACAGAGCGGAGACACAAAGAGAACAAAGAAGCACTGATCCAGTAGTACTTTCTATGGGAAGGAAAAGGTAAATGTTAATGGATGTAGCTCCTTTAGTCGTTTCACCTAGAAAGAAGGAACAGATAAACTCTGAGCCAGTTTTCAAGTTTAGAGTCTGAAGAGAGCACAGAGAGTTAGTCACAGTAAAAGCTCAGTCAGTAGCTATGTCTAGGAGAGAGAAAGGGTTAAACACTGAAAGACAGGGCCATGTGGATCATCGGTAGAGGGTGAGCATCAAGCCGTTGCCAGCAGAAGCCTGGAGGACCCCCCTCTCCAGAAAGGTGCCACAGGTAGACACAGAGTCAGGCCAGGTGTAGCTTCTAGGAAGAGAAAAGAGAGAGAACAAAGTTAAAAGCTGAGATAACAGCAAATAATACAAAATTGAAGAGTAGAGTGAGAAAGTAGCGAAGAGGGTAAAAGTGGTCATTATGTCCTCCAGCAGCCTAAGCCTATAGCAGCATAACTACAGAGATAGCTCAGGATAACCTAAGCCACTCTAACTATAAGCTTTATCAAAAAGGAAAGTTTTAAACCTAGCTTTAAAAGTAGACAGTTTGTCCATCTAGAGCCCACTGATGGCCATTGTTATACAAAAAACCACAACAATTGGGATACCTCTCTCTGTCAGATTGACCATAACCATTGGAAAAGAGAGGGGGTCCGAATTGTTGTCGGATTAGGTACAGAGATGTTTATGAGCTATTAAAAAAAAACTTTAAAAAAAATGCTCTACAAAATTTGAAGAAATGTCAGCAATTAATTCAGGATGCGAGAATTCAATAGAGAAAGATTTTAGCAGATAACAGGAAGGTTAAAATATTGTTTGAAGTGAGGTTCTTTGAAGTTATTATTGGTAAAAAATTCCCTTATCTGTAGTCGAAATATGTCATATCTGTGTAGGCTTTATGGAAAATATGTACATCCTGACTGTTGGTAACAATCTAGTCAGGCTAGCTATCAAGCCGCCTCACCAGCTAATTTGGGGAATCAGCTGATTGTGACTGCACAGAAATATACCATCTACTGACCCCAAAATCAAAAGTTTACTTCTTTCTTTGCAGAGCTAGACCACAATGGCGAGTCACAGCTGATCTGGCAGATTGGTTCACTCTGGCTCAGCCAACGTAACTTCAGTATCCCAAGCTTCAAATATTTTCACAAACAGACGGATGTTGTCTTCCTGGATAATGACATTACATGTGGTGGAGAAATTATATACTTTTATTATCCAATGAGATGGCATCTCACTGATATGACCAATGTGATCTTGAGTTGACTGAAAACTAAAATAGACAGCATATGTCTTACTTGCTTTTAACCATGCACCACTTAAATAACTTAAATTTGATGATGTAAATTTCCAAAAAGCTCACGGTGATATGACACCTTTCTACAACAGGTAATGGAACTAATACCTCAAATAACCTTGCCTAGTGTTTTTTTTTTTGTTTTTTTTTAAACGTGTCCTGTCCAGCAGAGCAGCGCTCAGAATTGTTGTCTGAGTGCCAAGAAAAAGCCCAAAAGATTTATTTTCACAAGTGGAGCATTACAGCTAACGCTTTAAAGTTCTGCTTGATATTTATAAAATAAACTTTATTAGAAACTGCTTTGGGATTATTTCAATTGTTACGGACACGGAGACAGAAATAAAAAGGAAAAAATAAGAAGCACAAAAGACAGAGAGGTGGGGCAAAAAGGAAAAGGGGAGAGAAGGAGAAAAGAATGGATACAAGATAACACCCTGCTTGCTTCTACACCTGTAGAAACATATATATTAACAGCTTTTTTACCAAAAAGTACACGGTACTTATCAATGCAAGATGTATTTAATGGTAAATGCAGCTCAATATAGAACATTTGTGTGTATGTTAACACCTGAATCTAAACATCTGTGGGTCTGATTGTGAGCGTGCTTGTGTATACAAGGTTTCTCCATAAAAATATGCAATAGTGAGAGTGAGGAGCGACAGACCTGCCCCCCTGGACCCGGGACAGATACGGAGGAGATCCGAGCCCAGCCACAGACATCCAAGGTTCCCCAGAGCAGGTCCCCCCCCCCCAGAGAAGAGCAGGGGAGAGTCCCAGGGGAACCATCCAGCAGCCACAGTGCAGAAGCCCTAGGGAGCTGCAGCGATGAGCCCACAGGCCTCGCCCGCAGCTGTCTACGCCCAAGCAGATAAAGCCATGGACCCAGAGACCTAAGACCTCGGGACAAATCACTCCCCAAGCAGAGGCCCGACAGAGCCCAGGGGTCCAGGCCCCGGCTAGCAGCCACGGGGAGAGAGCCAGAACACACCAAAGCATCCAGCCCCAGATCCCGAGAACCACAAGTACACCGGCGGGCAAAGACACCAACCACCAGCAGTTTGTGTGGTGGGGAGAAAATAGGCCCCACATTTGATGGGGGGCCTAAACTGATACAGGAGAGGGAGCAGTCCAAGACCCAACCTGACACAAAAAACAGGCACACACAGTCACAATCACACATTCCCACCCTCATGCATACACTTAAAAACACTCACACCCACGCACCCAACGTAAAGACAAAAAACAATGGATATCGTACACTCACTCACACTCCCAATACATACTCTGTACTCCCAGGTCCAGGTGCCGATACCCCATAGGGACAACCAGCCCCCGTGCCCAGGAGGTGGTCCCCTTCCCTGAAGGGGTGGAGACAGGCAGACCGCCCAGCACCTGAACCTGGTCTGGGCTACCCCGGGCTCGTGCCGAGCGACCCCTGGCCCAGACCCCCCCTCCCCCCACCCCACCACCCCTCCGACCACAGTCACCAACTATCACCATCCCCATAGCCTAGTGTTTAGATGAAAAAGCAAAAAAAACTACTGCACATGTGTAGAGAAAAGGCACAAAGATTGTCACATAGTTTCTACTTTAATAAGAATGCACCTTGGCACCCATTTTATTTACTTCACTTTAGGCTATTATTTTACAAACTAGATATAAAAGGACATAAATAAATGACATAAGTTACATGTACCTATAGCTCCTTGACCAAAACAAAAAGAAAGAAAAAAATGATAATGTCTGAAGAAAGAAAAACTATACAAAAGGGATCAAAAGAATGTTAGATCTACGTGGCTAGATCATTATGGCATCGGAAGGCTTACAATAACATTAACAGTTGCATTATGTTCATTTTTTTTTCTTTTTTTTTAAACTTATTTGACATTTAGGTAGAGGAAAAAATATTTTACAGTACATTCTGGGTTCCTTCTCCTTCCTTGCATGTCTTGCATATATCCAAACAGGTCCGTTTTCAAGAGACAACCACTTTCCCACCTCGCCAAAGAGAAACAAATAAGGATTGCAGAGCTGTAATAAGGACGGAGGTGTTGTATTACTGTATATGAACTGTCTATTAAGATTATATAGTCCATTGTGTTCAACCTGTAGCTGTATGATGTTGTCTGTAAAATTAAACAACAAATCAGTTTAAGACAAACCCCTCCCCTCTCTCCTCTGATCCTTTGCTCTGTCCCACGTCCAGAAAGTGTCTCCTCCATGATTCATAATGAGCACAGAGAGTCCAAACTCCAATATGCGTTTGTATGCACTGGAGATGTTTAGTATCTCAGTTGTGTCTCTACGCGTCCAGCTGCAAGCCGCTCCAAATGGGTCGCACTCCCGAAAGCTGTTCATTGAATGCTGTCGCAGAGGAAAGTAGGCATGACGTCAGCAACACACCTTATGTTCTCTTTTTTTCATAGATGACAAAGAAAGCAGAAAAAATATTCCAGGCTTTTTCTTTTTTCATATCAAAAACTATACAACTCTGTAATCTCCCCCCTTCTCCACAGTGGCATGAAAACAGACACAATTACAAATGGAGACTTTGACAATAAGAGAAGACACACACACACACACACACACACACGCACCGATCTCATTCTCACACTCAAATTAAACTCTTGTTACTCTACATGCAAAGAGAGCAAATAAACAAAATTTTCACACATGAAATGATTTAAAAAAGTACATCATCCACCGGAGCAGGTTTTCTCTGATATGTTACATTCTTCTTCTTGTCTCTTTTTTTTAAGCTGTTAAATTCATTCATTGTAACTCCAGCTCATCGCCGGATGGCCACAAGCATGGGGGTGGCTACACTGTCAAGCCGAGATGCTGTTACGGTGAAGGTTGCAGTGCGCTTGCGGGTGGATTAGTTTTCTTATTGGTGGAGGAGATGCCCCCAAAGGAGAGGTCATGAGGCAGAGGTGGAAGCAGGATGACGAGGAAGAGTCGTGGCAAACGAGGCTGAGATTACCGAATTTTTGATGAACGGCAGCATCTGGGGGAAAAGAAAGAAAGGAAGGTCAGGAATGAGAAACTGCATCAGTCACAGTGGTTTTTAATGTAAACTGTTTCTGCTCTGTTCTAATTCCAACCATCTACGCCGCTCTCCAGCTCCGGCTTGACGGCACATTCAGCTCTTCGGCTAAACAAATTCCAGTGCCAGAGAGTGCCATGCAGAGAGAATACAAAGTGCCGGCCCACAGGGGAAAATATGGATTTTGTGGTGACAATGCTTCGACATTTGTGTGCCACATGCTCTTGCATGTATGTGATATATGATATGTGTCCTTGATTTATTGGCTCAAATCAAAAGCACGCAGTTATAGAGCATCTGTATTTGTTAAATGCTCTGCGTTGAGCCTGTGCTGTTGGAGCAGAATATATTGGCAAGCTGTAATAACTCTTTTGTTTAGCCCTTACCAGTTTCTCATGCAGAGATATGGATCCATTGCAGGACGTCGCAGGACCAAGTTTTTATTTAACATTCCCTATTCTCAAGTTTTCTGATTTTTTTACCTCTTTTCTATGTTTTGCCATGTTTCAAGTTCAAAGAGCACATGGATCATGGTGAGGATTTTTTGTTGCCTGTTTCTATCACAAATAATAATAATAAAAGTAGAAAAAATGTAGACTGTAACCAAGCCAACCCTTTTTTCTAGTAAGCAAAGCCTAACTCTATCCATTCATGAAAAGGTCTGTGTCTTTTTTAATGAAACACTGCTGATTTCTTAAAATGATGTTCTGATTTTCAGCAGAGGTTACTGAATGGTGGACGGCGGTCCATCTTTTTTATATATAAAGAATGTTTTTAGAAATTCAGGCATTCATCTTTTAAAAAAGGGGAAATAATCTCAAAACACTGCTATTTTTCATCCCGTTCTCTCTTGTAGAGAAGTGGAAAATGCCAAACACAAATGCCATACTTTTAAAACTATGTAGAAGAGCTGGTATTATTTAACTATTTATAATTGACATTGGGTGTTTTAATTTATTTTTTTGTTATTGAACTGAGGCAAAACAATGAAATTCAGAGCGCAACCCTAAATGGTACACATGTAAACAATTACACAAAATACACATACAGAAATTAGTAAATCTTTTGTACTGTCATTTTTATATGAGTTTAGAATTAAAGATTTCTAATACCTTTCAGTCCTATAAATACAATTTGTTGATTGATTTTATGCCACTATTAATAGTAAAGGTAAAATATATCTACTAGCTGGCACGTTTTAAGTTTCAAGCTTCTAGCGATAACATAGAAATCTCATAATTGCGGGGCATAAATGCTGTCCAGGTCATAACAAGCAAATCACTTTTGGCTTTGGAAAATGCTAACAGACAAACGACAGAAAATGCATGGCAAATGCATACAATAGCTAGCTGCAGCACCACAAAACCAAAGTTTCCCAGTTTTCTAAATGAGAATAGTAACCTGGGTCCCGCTGCTATCATTAGCGCCCCTCATAAAAATGTGTAAAAAACTAACAGCATATCCACCCAATGTTACTTATACACGCACACACACACATATATATATATATATATATATATATATATATATATATATATATATATTAGTAACATTTGAGTTACAATGGAGTCAGCTCCATTCCATTTTTAATGTTTTTAGTCTATTCTTCCAACATCAACAAGAAAGTCTGTTCTTTAGTAAAAGTCACTGGAAATTTGTGGTCCCTCTTTCCATGAAATTAAAATGAAAAAAAAACCATAGCTAATAAAAGAGAATGACATTTTCTTGTACCTAACAATGTCTATTTTAGGAAGATATTCAATTTCAGGGAAAATCTCGCCCTTAAAATGACAAGTATGTCCATCAGCATCAATTGCCTGTGCTGGAGCCACAAATGGACCCCGGGCTGCAATTTGCACATCCCTGCTATATGGGAGCCCAAGTTTATCTAACAATCTTACACAGTGAGAAGTTAAAAACAAATAAATAAATCTCAAATGCTGACCACTAGAAAACTGAAGCAAAGAGAGCCATCATGTCTCCATTAAAAAAAAGATTTAGGCTTTACCAGGGGGTGCCAATAATGTTGCAGCTCTGTCCTAAGGAAATGCTTATAGAGCTCAGTCGAGGATCATATGGCTGTGTAAGCTAAATCTTTATTTTACTATCCCATTTAACTGAAATCATTAAAGAAAATGCAGGTTTCTCAAGAGACTAGTGGCAAGAGGAGAAACTGTGATGTTGTTGAAATATCAAAATGCACCAAGACCAAAGCTGCACCTGAGAGTAGGATCTTTAAATTCTCTAAGCTCTGCTGGTCTCTGTTAGGCTGACTGGGTGTCAGCTGCTGATTAATTCTTCTCATTAACATGCCAGAGGCAACAGGCCTGCAGACTGATCACAGAACAGTGGCTATTGATCTGCTCCGGTTGCCTGAGGTAGTGCAACCTGCGTGTTAATTAACCCTGCATCTGGACCTGAGGGGCCCGTGTTGGGGAGGTCTGGAAGAGATCTAGTGGTTCTCACTTTGCAGCTACACATGCATGATGTTAGAAACTCACCTCAACAACAAAGGAAAACTTAATTATGTTTCTTTATCTGTTTGTTAGAAAGCTTGGGCAGCAGAATGAAACAGTACTCACCTTGATGACAGCTTCAGTAATCCTCCATTATTTTGTTATTTATTCTTGTAGCTGATGGTTGTGATTCCATTTATATCCACATTCTCCTTTTGAGTGAGAGTAAATTCCATCTTCTTGCCTCCGGTTTATGCAATCAATTTAGGCGTTCCAAACAAGCGTCCATTGAAAGCAGTGAGGAAGGGTCTGTAGCTCCTGTAGTAACAGTGAGGTGAAGGCTTTGATTCCGATGGGAAACGAATGGAAGAATCCAAAGTGTGTGTTTATCGAAGGTGTAGGAGGGCTGGTTTTCGGGAAGACAGGGGTGTGGGAAGTCTCCTTTGGAAGATCAGAGACATTCTCAGTAACACCCAGAGGGCAAAAAAGCTAGCATTCTGGGAGAAAAACAAGGCCAGAGGAAGCCAAAACCAAAAACGAGCTCCTTGAACTAAACCTTCACTGCACCAGCATCTCCCCCAAGAATGCAGCCCCCACCTCTGAGATATTCACAGGTAGAATTCTCCACTTTCTGAGAGATATCAAACGTATCCAGCTGACAGAAAGAGAAAGAAAACAATGGTGGCCGGGGCAGCCTGTGAGTCCCGCAGAAACAAGTCTTGTACAATAAACACAGTCACAGAAATTCAAATAGTTTGCTCCTTAGATTATTCCAGAGAGAAAGTTCCAAGAGATAACAGTTTGCCCAAGAGGAGGAAGATACATCAGATCCCAATGTCTCCCTCCTTCCTTCCAGACCTGTAAAGGCACTACAGACTGGCCTCTCGGAAGCACGTTTTCAGCCGCCCCCTCCATGAATCCCACAAATGTTCAGACAGAAGTGTTTCATTTTCAGAAACAACAAAAAGGGCAAGGTAAAGGTCAGATTTTTGAAAACGTGCCATTTTAGACACCTTTTTTCTTCATCAAGTTCTTATTTTCTTTTAGATCCAATTTAAAGTGCATTGATGAGGTAAACTATTTATTCATAGTTTGTCTGTTTTTGTATATTTATTGTTTTTTATTATGTATTCATTCTTTTATAAGAAAAAAATGTCTTTTTGATTCCTTTGTTTCCTCCTCTCAGACAGGAACCATTCTGCCTTGGATCTGTTGCATTTGGGACAGCATACTCTGGACGCTGGTCAGGATCTTGTTCTGGTGTGCAGCAGAGGAGATGCCTATGCGTGCCATGTCCCTGAGAAAAGACGGGACAACAAATCTTTTAGGACTCAGGAGAAAAATAACAAACCAGATATAGATGATGACTTTTACAGCTTTCCAGTAGAATTTGGCCATACAGTTTCTGTTGTGTAAAGGATTTCTCCTACCAGCAAACAAAACTTAGTTCTGTAATCTTAACAGAATGAAAAAATCAGCATGTTCCAGCCAAGAACATGTGTTCTTTTATTCAAAACGCTACATACTAGGCTATATACAGTAGAATAGATGGCTACGTGTTTGAAGTATCTTTTGGTGCTTCATTTATTAGAGTAACACTAAAATCTTTTTATTACAGAGCAAAATAAAAAATACATATTATTATATAGTCACCAATCAGCTGAATCTCTAGGACTCTTTGAAGCAAATACATTTTCCAAACTTAACATTTTTACATCGTAGTTTGTGAGTTTGGGATTAAAAATGCATAAGCTGCTTTCACATTTTTCCATCTTTGCGCATTGAAAAACACACATTACGCAGGTCTATGCATGATTATTGCAGAAAATTTTGAGGAATATCAAGTCCTTTCTTGTTTTTAAAGAATGTCTTTCGATTTTGACCCTGCCCCGTTCTGAATACTGTATGTGTTTTCAGATCAAGGGTGTGGAATTCACAGTGTTTTGTTGCATCAGGATAGTATATGTTACTTTTGGCTGTGATATAACTGTTTAATCTATATAATTATTATATTTAAGGATCAACTGATCATCTGGGTATGAAATGTCAATGTTCTATAAGTTCTCACAAGTGGTCAAAGAATTACTAGACAAGTTAAAAAGAAATTATGTAATGCTGTATGTTTCCCTTTCAGTTTCAAGCATCCTTTCCTCAGCACAAATAACGCGTTTGCATAGTGTTGCATCAGATTAAGTAATAGTATTTTATGGTATTATATTTGAGTAGCAGATGTTACCTACTTGACCTCATTTAGCACTTTTTATCCCATGCTAAGTTTACTTGAAGCTGGAAGTTGCTTAATTAACTTCCTGATTTTACAAGGATGTAAGAGGGAAAGTAGCAGCTAGTACTGCTAATCAAAATGCACTTGATTCTTTTATCATCAGCAATTGTGACCATCTCTCTGAAGATAGATTCTGGCATTATCCTCGCTTATTAAAGTCATCGATACTTTAATTCTTGTCATGAAAGTGGTTAAATTTTAATTTAAAAAAATGTTATGACTATTTGCAGTAAGGTAGAATAAATGCTGTCCTAGTACATACTAGTACATACTAGCAGTTGTTTTACTTATTTTTTCCGGGCTCCTCCTGTTCTGTTACCACGCCACTGTACTTACTCTTGTGTCATGTGGACCACAGCTTCAGGAGTGGTGTAGCCAGCTGCAGTGAAGTTGTCACTGTATCTCTCCATGCCAATGGTTTGCAGCCAGTCCTCCACTGTACCCACTGCGGCTGACGCTTCTGGGCTCCCTGGCTCCAGCAGGGTGGTGTTGGGCCTGAAGTGGGTGGAAAACAGAAAAAAGACTATTTATTTTTGGCCCCTTGTATTCTTATAAATATCATTGTCATCCCCTTTGGCACCGTTTTTATAATCTGTGTTAAAGATTCCATCTAAGTCAGAAATTCAAACCATGACTTCTGAAGCAGTTTGCAAACTGACTGTAATGTTAAGATACAGAGTTATAAAAAGTATTATAAAAGTATTAGAGATAGCTTTCTTTTTTGCTTTTTTTAACACAAAAGTTCACATTCCTATTATTATACCAATCAAACAGGATTTAAAGAATCTCAAAAAGCAACATACCATGCCCTCATCTAAAGAAATTCAAGAACATATGAGAAAAAAGTCCCTGACATCTATCAGTCTGGGAAGGATTACAAAGCCAACTCTAAGGCTTTGGGACTTCAGTAAACCACACCGAGAAACAATATCAACACATGGAGAAGCATGGTAGGCCTCAGTTAAGGTCAGAGGTTATCATTTAACAATAAGAAAAAGAGATTGGATAAAAAGAGCGTTCATGGAAGAGTTGCAAGGTGAAAATAACTGCTGACCAAAAACAACACAAACGCCCGTCTCATTTTTAACACAAAACATTTTGAGGCTGCACAGCTGCGCAGTTGGTAGGCCCTGGGTTTGACTCTCGGCCGGGGGTCTTTCTGCATGGAGTCTGCATGTTCTCCCCTTTCATGCGTGGGTTCTCACTGGGTACTCCGGCTTCCTCCCACAGACTGTTAGGTAAATTGGTCTCTCTGAATTGCCGTTAGGTGTGTGCATTGTTGTTTGACCTGTATGTTTCTGTGTTGCCCTGCGATGGATTGGCGACCTGTCCAGGGTGTACCCTGCCTCTCGCCCTTATCGCTGGAGATAGGCACCAGCTCCCCCGCAACCTACTATGGAATAAGTGGTATAAAAGATGAATGAATGAATGAATGAATTTTGATGATTTCGAAGACTTTTGTGTGGTAGCTTTAGGATCTGGATGACTTGCCACAATTAATAAAATCATGAATAGTGCTCTCTGGCTCAAAAAAGTGTTGGTTTGGAAATTACCTAGTCAAAGTTTGGACTTCAATCTGATTGCTTCCCAAAATGAATATTCAAGTCTCATTGCCAGTTCCTACAATTGTGGCCAATTATTAGGTTTAGGGACCATTACTTTGCCACTCAGGCCAAGGTTGGGTTGAATAGATTTTTCCCAATAATTGAACATGTTTTGAAAACTGCATTTTATATCTACTCGAGTTTTTTTTTTCTGATACTAGGATTTAGTTGCTAGTCTGAAACATTTAAGTAAAAAGGCAAAATGAGAAGTAACCTGTAAAGGGTGAATACTTCTTCACAGCACTGTACAACATCAGCCCTACAAGAAAAAAACCCTCATGCTGCTGTTTCATGAGTATTACGTGCTGTGTGATGATGGAGAGCTCCCCACAGGCTGTGAAAAGCACCAGTCAACATTTCTCTTTTGCTGTTTCTCTTTGATCGAATGAGCACATCTGTCAGGTTCGGCTCTGTTTTACGTCCCCACTTTGTGGGTGCTACCAGAAAGTTCAACTCAGTTCCTCCCTGATGTGACCGACACTGTTAGTTAATCCTTAGTTTACAGAAAACACATAACCCCTACACTATGGTGCATTTTACAGCACAGCTGAGTCCCTCGCCACCCTCACATATTCATCATCAAATTGCCCGCCCTTCTTTTTTTCTCTTCTTTGGTTGCAACAGCCTTCTCAACCATGAAAAATGTACATGGAGCCAATGACTTATTTGCAGTGGCCCCGCTCTGGTAACTTTCTCACTGTTCCACACTCTCAAACCCTTTTTATGATTTTCTCTTCTTTAAAAAATGTATGTTGCAGTGAAGTTAGGTCATGTTGGACCCTTTAAGTCCGCTCTATTCATTAGGCGGTAACAAAATGAGTGCAGATCTATTTAAACCTACACACCCTTCTTGGTCCATGACTGCAAAAAGTCTCATTTATAGGATCCAGCCCAGCTAATTACTCCTTGAGGACTTCCTCTTAGCTCCCCCATTAGGTGACTGTGAGTCTGTGTGACTTGCTTGCATGCGCTCACACACTTGTTAAAGTCAAACAGACTCCCGCTGCTCCGCGTCGAGTCTGTAAACACACATAGGTCATTCTTAACACATTTAGCCGCCGGAGAATAATGGTGGCGGAGATGTAGGGTGGTGTTTGTTTTTAACTCGCCGTTACATCGTAATTCCTCCCCCTGTTAGAGCGCCCGTGTTCCTGAATGTACAGCACCATTAAAGCGAGTATGCAGAGAAATCCATTAGGGAGGGTTACTGTGCAGAAAACAGCCACAAAATGCTACTGGATAATGTTTAATGGTTAATGTGAATAAAAAGCATAGATGTGTGTCAGCGTGTGTGGCTAAATACTAACTACATAATATTTTGTGAGTGCATTATGAGAGTTTTAGTACAAAATGAATTACATATTTACAGGTTGCTTTTGTGAACAACCGTGTTGATCCATTGTGTTGTTGAGGTGCTTCCTCAGCCTTCTTAAATAGCTCAAGCGCAGTCAGATTCGATAGATTTCATAGATTCTGAATTTGATTTAGGTCTGGACTTTGACTTGGCCATTCCAACACATGAATCTCCTTTGATCTAAACGGATCCTTTGTAGCTCTTGCTGTATGTTTAGGTTCGCTGGTCTCAAGTCTTTTGCAGCTTCTAACAGGTTTTCTTCCAGGATTTAGCTCCAACCATCTTCCCCAAAACACTGACCAGTTTTCCTGTCCCTGCTGAAGAAAACCTTTCCAACAGTATAGTGCTGTTTCCTCATGAGGAGGGTTGATGTTTTCCTCCTCACATGGTTCTTTGTTTGTAGGTTAAAGAGTTAAAATCTTCCCTGTTTAACTAGAAAACTGTCTTCTTATTGTGACTCTGACAAAATGGAAGTTCTGATACCTTTCTGGCAACAGTGCCTGTCGCTACATGTGTGTAGAGCATGACTAAAAGTCGTCCTGTGGGAGAAGCATCTCCCACCTGAGCTGTGGATCTCTGTGGCTCTGGCAGATGTATCATGAGCCTCTTGACTGCTTCTCTTATTAATGGTCTCTTTGCCCTGCGTGTTACATTAGGTAAATGGTCCCGCTCCCTCACCTGACAGTGGTCTCTCCTCCAGTCCTCTTCAGGGTGTTGGGATTGCGGATCAGCTTGTCCAGCATGTTGACAATCTGTCCGAACTTTGGCCGGTCAGCTCTCTCTCGCTGCCAGCAGTCCAGCATGAGCTGGTGGAGGGCCACAGGGCAGTCCATGGGTGGAGGCAGACGGTAGCCTTCATCAATGGCCTTGATCACCTAGTAAAACAGTAAAATAATGCTGATGTCACTTGGATTCTGGTAGGTTGGTTGGTTTAAAATAAATGTCTTTCTTCAATAAACTTTTGATTTGAGAGGAATTTAATTCTGGTTGGATTACAAATGCCAAAGGCACCAAGTAATGTTGCTGGTGTTGTATGCTCTTATCAGAATTTTTATTTTTAAGGTAAAATGATGAAACTAATCCGGTCTGCGTATTATTGATGACCTTTCACACACAATCAATCTTCCTCAGACTTACGTCTTGGTTACTCATGTCCCAGTACGGTCGCTCGCCATATGACATCACCTCCCACATGACGATTCCATAGCTCCACACATCACTGGCTGAGGTGAACTTCCTGTAAGCAATGGCCTCCGGGGCCGTCCAGCGAATGGGGATCTTGCCTCCCTATAATTGAATGCCGGGCTGTTTAATTTAAGATGGCAAATAAGGTAACCCCCTCCCCCCCACACACTTACCCTGGTGGTGTATGCAGCCTCCGGGTCATCCTCTAGCACTCGCGACATGCCAAAGTCAGACACCTTGCACACCAGGTTGCTGTTTACCAGGATGTTGCGAGCAGCCAAGTCGCGGTGAACGTAGCTCATGTCGGACAGGTACTTCATGCCTGATGCAATACCACGCAGGATGCCAACCAGCTGGATGACTGTGAAACGACCATCATTCTTCTGCAAACACAAGCAATATGTTGTTATTGTAGCTACTAGGACTTTTAATCACTTACAGAAGGAAATAAAAACAACATTGTTGATGTCTTTTTAAAATGTAAAAATCTGAGAATTGTTTAAACCCTTGCTGTGTAACCACAGCAACATGTTGTAGCCTCTCATTCTCTGTCAACTCTAAGCTCTGCTGCATTCATCTAATACATATACAGAGCAACATGCTGGATAAGTTGCTGCCCTGGGTTGGTTCTTGTATGAGTGCCCCATACAACCCCATATGACCATGACATCGATCAGGTGATTTGATCTGTTTTTAGAAGGGCAGAGTAAAGACCTTTCTTAACTGTGATGTTTTTTGAAACTAAAAATATTCAAAAAAAACAGTTTTTGTGCCTTTTCTTGTATGAATGAGAAAACTGTAATACTCTCGTCGCTTTTCTGTACAGTATGTATTACATATAGTTTGTTCTATATTTTTATTGAGTTTTTGTATGAGAGAATACGAAAAAATGTCTATCATAGACAACAATATTCAAACTTTAATAGTCAATTTGCTGCAGAAAAAGTAGCTGCTTTTAGATCATGTTGTATATTTTTGTTTAAATGTTTGTTTATAGTGAGTGAAGGTAAAATCGTGATAATTTTACCTGCCCTTTCCTGTTAAGCAGTCCCTGTAAAGTAAATCTTTGCATTTTCCTATTTTAAATGCCGGTCTACTTTCCCAGCATGTTCAGTATATTTCGTAGGATCAGTGAGCATATCGTGTGTAGTGAACCTGAAAAACAGAAACCTCCATGTAAGAAAAAGCGTAAGTTGATCAAAGCGGATAAGGATTAGGGTCGGTGTTTGTGAACCGAAACTTGTTATTTAAGTGGATGACATTACAGAGATAAGATAGCATCGGCAGGCTACACTCGTGTCGCACACCAACGCGTGTGCACACGTGCGCGCAAAATGAAACGCATGACTGACCCTCAGGAAGGCATCCAGCGATCCGTTCTCCATGTACTCCGTGATAATCATCACCGGCTTACCTGGAGAGAGAAAGAGAGAGCGGGAGAAGGAGAAGGAAAGGCAGATGATTACGGTGGGAAACGATGCAATTCTCATTTCGACACAGCAGGAGGGATGTGGAGGGAGTGTGTGGATGTGAGTGTGTGAGCGTGTTTGACTGTGTCAGACCGTCCATCTCTGTCCCATGGTGATTTAATTAGCTCTGCTTGTCCCTCGTGTCTCCCTGCACATTCAGAAATGTCACCAATAAAATAAAACCCCACCACACACACATACAAACTTACACCATCTTGTGTTAATGCAATATGAACTGACATTGGCCGCGCTACACGATGTCTGACTGCCACCCAGACTCCCCCAGACGCCATACTTATGTCACTTGCTGCCCCTTTGCCCTTGCTCTTCTCTGTCAAATTTCAACGCATCTGTCACTCTCAGCTAGCTCCCCTCTTTCTTGTGTGGATTTTTTCGCTCAGGCTCTTTTCCCTTTCTTACCCTGCCACTCCTCTCTGGCCTTTTTCACCCCACCCTTTCTGTTTCTCTTGGAGGGTGGGGTGGGGTGGTGTCTTTATTGGAGCAGAGGCAGAAGGCAGAACGGGTGGATGTTCCCCAGTGGGTCCTGCTTAACGTTGGTGTCTATGGCTAGGGAAGGATGGGAGGAAACGGGGAGTTAAACATGATTGTGTGTGTGTGTGTGTGTGTGTGTGTGTGCGTGAGTGTGTTTGGAGGGGGCTGATCAAATTACTGCAGGCTGATTTGTTTTTATCCCAAAACGACAGCATGCTGCTGCCACAAATGTCTGGTCCACAGCCTTTGTGTTCTGTTTCAAGTGATGCATTTGTGGTGGACCTGCAACACTGTATTCACACACCTTGTGTTTCTATTCAGCCCCTTTACTAAAATATCCCTAAATAAAAACCAGTGCATAAATCCCATAATTGGTAAACAGAGTCCACTGACGTGTCATATAATCTCTGTAAATATTCCAGCTGTTCTGTGAAGAGCTCTGAGGATTGTTACTAAAGATTCGTGATTAAGGCAAAGAAGCACAGCAGAAAGTCAGAAATACAATGTGATGTAGACTGAAACTGACTGGCGGGCATAAAAGCATCAATCAAAGGAAGAGCCAAGAGGCATATGGTAACTCTGGAGGAATTGTCCACAGCTCAGGTCGGCAAATCTTTGGACAGGACAATTATTAGCTATGTTGGAAAATTAACACTTCACATACCCCTGAAACCTATCCCCCATCACAAAGATGTTACATGGTGGTGGCAGCATCATGTTGTTGGGATCTTTTTCTTTAGTCAGGATAGAACTGAAAAAGAAGATGCTAAATATGGGGGCAGTCCTGGTGGATAACCTGCTAGCTGTGAAAGACTTAGGATGATAGTGAAGGTTCACCTTCCAACAAACGACCCCAAACATACAGCTAGAGCATAAAATCCCACTTACATTCATTGAAGATTGTGGTTGTAAAGTGACTAAATGTGTAAAGGTTCAATGGATATAAACAGTTTTGCAAGGCACTAAAAAGCTTATTTACTTGAAGAAAAATGCTGAATTAAATTTGCTGCTTGGACAAGTAGTGTGATCTAACAGAAAGTCAAAAGTAGAAGAAAGCCACCTGGAACCTAAGGTCTTCAAGGTGTAGTTCTTCAAATCCAAAGCAGGCCTCCAGCCATGCCAAGAGGCCACCTTACGAGCTACATGACTGG